>CM053573.1:106871187-107471187 GCA_028646485.1 Cryptoprocta ferox
TAGGTTCTTGGACAAGCCCTAGAAAGATAATGGTAAACGACCTGACACATATCCCTGCTTTCATTTCTAGTCTTCCAGGGAAAAAAGATCCTCTGTTTGTAAATGCATGTGTGATGAGAGTAACAAGAACCTTATTATATGATATTATGAGGGAGCAAAGAAAACTACCCAGTTTTTGAGGGAGTCTCCTTGAGGAAAAGGTGTTCAATCAGAATTTATACATGAAACATGTTAAACTTCTCACCATTTGAATTTAAAAATTTTCATATGGCCATACTATAAATTGAATCTAGAATAATGAATAAAAATGAATAAGATTTATCTAGGTAAAATATTACAAGCAGTGAGAAGAAAACTGAACATTGATGCAAGATTGAAGACAAGGGATTTTGTTGCTTCGAACTTGGGATATAGAAATATACTGAACATAATAACCATATATTTTTACTTAGAAGTGGAACAGGAGAAACTTAACAGATGACCATGGGGGAGTGGAAGAGGGAAAAATAGCTAAGGAGAGGGAGGGAGGCAAACCATAAGAGACTCTTAAACACTGAGAACAAACAGGGTTGGTGGGGGAGGGGGAGAGGGGAAGCGGGGTGATGGGCATGGAGGAGGGCACTTGTTGGAATGAGCACTGGGTGTTATATGGAAACCGACTTGACAATAAACAAAAAATAAATTAAAAAAAAAGAAAAAAAGATCACTGCCAATGAAACCCTTCATGGTATCATCTTCAGAGTTAGTTACTTGGACCACAACAATGATTTCACCAAAACGGCAGGCTCTTTTCTGAGGTGTCCTGACCGGTTTCAAAGCAGAGGCAGAGACAAAAAGAAAAGCAGGTACATAGCATTTGATTAACTTCAAAAATCGGTATTTTATTAAGAGCCAGTGCATTAGAATTAGAGCTAAATTAAAATCTCATTTTTAAAAAGTGAAAAATAAAATCTCATTTTGAACTCTGAAGTAGATCAGAGATTTCATAAAATTAAAGACTTTTTTTTAAACAAAACTTATTTAAATTAAACAATGACAAATAAGTCTTTTACCTAGTCACCCACATAAACACCCAGGCTGGTTGGGAGATGATACACTTTTATTACAGGTAGGATAGAGCTGACTAATAGCAAACTGTACCTGGCAGACTAATTTATGCAGGATTCATATTTCGCTCCCTCTCAGCATGTTAGAACTGTAGCAAAGCCATTCTCAGGAGTTATTACCCCAACATAATCATACCCTGTGGATTAGGAGCAGTCAAATGGGTTCTGTTATCAGAGACACATATGCGCCAAAGCAGCTGCCGTCCCTCAGCCACCGTGGGTGATTAAGACTCACTGATGGGGCTGCCTCTGAATTGGGTTAAGTCAGGTAGATACACTTCAGCTGAGAGGAATTCAGGCGAGGTACTGAAAAAAATGGCATTTTAAACGGTTCTCTCTTAACATGAGGTCTCCTCCTCTTAAGTGCTGGGGTCATGGATTTCATTCTCCCTGACCACGCAGCCATCAGAAAGAAGCCTGGCTCAATACCTGGATGTGAGCTTAGGGGGGATATTAAAGGAGGTGAATGCACTGAGCTTATGTCGAGGAATGCCTTTTACTGGATTTTCATAATGGCTGGCTGCAGATGGGCTGAGGGCAACGTTAGATCAAGAGCATTTCCGTAAGAAGAAAGAAATCTTCTCTCTTATTCCCTTTCGAGAAAATGAATAGCTGAGCACCAAGGGGCCAAATACAACTTCTCTTTTTACACACCTTTTATGTGGAGGAGGACAAGTTGAGAAGGAAGATGGGATCTCTGAAGCTACCCTGTGGCTTTCATCTAGGAAGAGGTTGCTGCGCCATTGCTGACATCATTATCAGGGGCTGCCTTTATTCTGAGAGCTCCACAGATGGTGTTACCTGCATTTTGCACCCGGCCAGATGAAGGCGAAAAGGGTTGATGAAACCGAAGCCACCAGGTCAGTGGTCCATAACCCTGGTTGCACCTTAGAATCACCTGGAGAGTCTTCCAAACTACTGCTGCCAAGGCTTCATCTCAGGCCAATCAGACCAGGATCTCTGGAGGTGGGGCCTGAGAATGGGATGGCTGAGAAGCTCCCAGGGAGATTCTGGTGTGTAGCCAAAGCTGAGAACTACTCAGGTAGACAGTGGCCAAGACAGGTGGAAGCAGGTGAGGTGTCAGAAGCCCTCCAAACTAGGGAAGGACAAGACCACCAGAAGGAGAGTGGGGAGGAGCAGCAGTGTTTTTAAGCACTGCTTCTGCACACGTGGGAGGCTTCAGGATCCTTAGCGTCCACTCCTTCGGCTTTTTTTTTTTTTTCCATAAAGGGTCTCACAATTGCCCTACACCCTCCTGGACTCAGAGGGAATGAGAGATGTGATTGATGAGTTTGAGTAAGAAAGAGCATACTTGGCTCTCAGCCCCAGAGCTTCCCAACTTTCCAAGTCTGCCCACCACTTACAGGAGCCTGTTCTCCACCTGGTCAGGATAAGGGAGCCAGCTCTGCCCTGGACTGGGGGGCTCTCAGCTGTCCAGCCCTGCCTGTGACAAGGTGGGTGAGGCTGCCTAATTCAACAGAACTTTGTGGAAGATCTAAGCCACATTCTCCAGCACTGTATCAAGAAAGAAAGGCTAACATTCTGACCTTCACATGCCGGTCTCCTGTGGAAGGGTTCTGCTCCTTCCAAAGAGACCATCAGGAGACTGTCACCTCCTTAGAGGTGTGCCATCAGCCCAAAAATCATTTTAGATAAGTCATTACAGAGAATGTGCAAGAAGTTGCACAAGGGAAATAGAAATGTGAATGAGAACAATAGATCAGATGCTGAGGAAAGTGTGTGACAGGTACCAAATAAGTAATTAGCTATAAATCCAAAGTTCCTGGATCATTTATAGGAATAGTCACCCACCTGGTCAGGGAGTGGGAAAAAAAGTAAAAATGTGGGCTACAAGAAAGAAAGTTTGCCTGAATTCCATGTGTCTAGGGACCCCTATGGGGCAGGGCGGGGGGAGATCTTTGGTCTAATATACAGATAAGTGCTCTGATCACAAGTGAGCCAAAAAGTCCCACCTACCTGAAATGACTGATCATAAGACTTGAAAATGCAGACACTCTCAAGACATTGGGTCACCCACTCCTCTTCGTGGAAATACGACTGCCCTACCATTCTCATCATGTTAAAAAAAAATATTTAAGCGACTACTTAAAATCTACATAAAACATCCATGTAAGTGATCTCATTTGTGTGTCTCAAAAGTTCTTTGACTTATTTCTGTCACTACTCACATTTACATAGAAGGGAGCTGAAGTATCCAGAGGCCCACATGAACAGTGAATGGCCAAATGAGATTAATCCCAAACTTTCCTAACTCCAAAAGCTATGCTTTTTTATTAAACCTGCTCTGTTGCCTTTCAGTTAATGCCTGGCTATTTGTCGCTCTTCCCAGCAGCTCCCCTGTCCTTCTTGCTTTGGTGTTGGATGATATTCTAACTAGCTAATCCTCTTGGTAATGCCTAAATATCAGTTTAGATGGGACTTACTAAATTCCTGTTCAAGACGTGTAGGATAAAAGATATGACTGTTAGACCGGAATCAGTAATAGACACAAAGGAGAACAAAGTTTCAAGATAAAATATAACAGAGGAAACCAGCAGATAGAAATAAATTTCAAAGCAACCGAAATGAAAGCCATGCATTTAGAGACAGCAAATAAAACACGAATTAATGGCAAGTAATAAGGGAACATACTTAGCAGTTTGTTAAAACAAATAGTTTTTTATCTTATTCTTATTACTCTCTGATGATCTATTGAAAACAGCATGACTTTACATGTAAGACACAAATTCTTTGTAAGTTAGAGTGTATGTGCCCTCACCCCCATGCCGAGGAAAAAAAATCACTGGGGCCTATAATGTGCCTAAGCATCTTCTAGACTCTGCAGATATGAAGGAATTAGAGGATACCTGTTCACAAACAATGAAGAATCCATCAAGAGTGTTTTTAAATAATTGACAATTTGTAAAAGCTGCACTGGTACATTAGTCAAGGTGGACTGTGTTATGTTTCAACAACAAGTAAGTTCAAACATCACAGGTAAATCAGCAAAGATTGATCTCTTGCTCAGAGCACATATTTGTCAGAGGTCCGCTGTAGGTCCATTCCAGGATGCAGCCACCACCTGGAATGTCATCAGTTGTTATAACAGATGGAAAGAATTTTAGAGACTCTCACACTGGCAAGTAAACCCTCTGACCTGGAACGGACACATGCTGATTCCACTTAGACTTTATTGGCAAAGGTTGTTATATAGCCGCATATAACTTCAAAGGGGCCAGGACATGCAATCCTATCATAAGCCCAGAATCAGGAAGAACCAGAATTGTAGATGGTTGAATAGCACTGATTACTATCACAATTATTGTTTTTATCCAGAAAGCCCCAAGAAGGAGAATTATTCTTTGTCAGGGCAAGGCACAGGGAAACTGGAAGAAAGTTCTTAAGAGTTAGAGTTAGATTTCACTAGATGGCATGGAAGAAGCCATTCTGAGCAAAGGAATAGCATGAGTCAAGGAATGAAGAGCCTCTTGTGGTCAGAGTACTGAGGAGGTGAGAGAAAGGAAAAGAAAGATAAGGCTGGAGAAGAAGGCAGGGACCAGAATATAGGATACGTTGCTGTACCAAGGCAGTTAATTTGATCTTGAAGGCAATGGGAAGTCACTTAAGGGTGTTAAGCAAGTATGTAACAAGGTAGAAGATGGATTGGAAGAAAACCAAAAGAGAGGTGAAGAGGCCAGTCAACAGGCTCCTTCATCCAATATTTGGTGGCCCAAACCAAAGCATTATCAGAGGGCTGCAAGTGAGGGGAAATATTTCCAAAATAACTGGAAGCAAAAATCAACAGATCTTAGTGACATGAAATGAACCCCAGATTTCTGCAGGACTGAGAGCTGTAGCAATTTACTGAGATAAGTACAGAAGGAGAAAGTTTAGAGGGAAAAGGAAATTATTTCTGGTCATGTTTAATGAGGTCCAGTTATAGGCCAGCAACAAGTGATGTCCATCAGTTGCAAGATGTGGAGGTCATGGGAGTAGGTCTGGAGTAGAGGTAGAGAAGAGGGAATCAGCAGATTAGAGGTGGTAGTGGGAGCTACAATGGAAGGAAAGATTTCCTAGGGAGGGGAGTCAAATGAGAAGGTGAATAAGAGTGGGTTTTAGAAAATATCTATACTTATGGGTAGAGAGGAGGGATTGGCAAAGCAGGCTGAGAGGGGAGGGGCAGTGAGCTGAAGAGGAAACCAGCAGAAGGGAAACCAAGGGAGGAGAAACTTTCAAAAGGAAGTAATGGTCAACAGCCCCAAACATCACACAGGTGCCAAATGAGAGACAATTAAAAGAGTCCTTTGAATTTCTTTCTTCTTTCTTTCTTTCCTCTCTCTCTCTTTCTTTCAGAGAGAGCAAGTGGGGGAGGGGCAAAGAGAGAGGGTGACAGGGGATCTGAAGCAGGCTCCATGCTGACAACAGAGAGACCGAGGAAAGGCTGGAACTCATGAACCATGAGATCATGACCTGAGCTAAAGTTGGACACTTACCGACTGAGCCACCCAGGTGCCTCAGTCCTTTGAATTTTAACACCACAAGGTCATGGGAGACCTTTCTAAAGCAGTCTCGATAGAGGGTGGGGAAGAGAGGTCCTCATAGGAGCTGAGGAGGGAATGGGAGGCAAGGACTCAGAGAAAGGCTGTGGTGAGCGTCCTAGAGGAGCCCCACAGCCAGGCATATCTGTGTGCATGCCTGTGTGTGCACAAGTGCGTATGGGTGAGTCCATGAATATGTTCACAATGGGAGAGGCTTGAGCATGATTCTATACTGAGGGGATAAAGCAGTAGGGAGGAAAGTGCTGAAGACAGATGGGTGAGGTAGGTAATGGATTGAGAAAGAACCCTGTGAGGTAGAAAAGGATGAGTCTGACAGCACAGGGAGAAGGCCAGGCCTGGGACAAGAGGAAGAAAATTTCACTTAAAATGGAGGAAATGTTGGGCCCAAACCAAAGGAAACATGGCACTAGGGAACTGACAGGTGAGGGAGTTGCCCTGATAGCCCCTGTGTTCTCCTTGGAATGGAAGGGTTCAGTTCACTGGATGTTTTCAAGCCTTCTGTAAGCCAGGCACACAAACTGACAGAAATGGAGGTGGGTGGTGGGGGTGATAGGTGCTTAAGAGTGGGGGAAGGAATGGAGTATCTGACAAGGGTTGGAAGGGGGAAAGACTGGAAAAGACTTTGCCGAATGGCCGGCAGAGGGTGGGGAGACTACAGATCAGAGGCCCACGTTGGAATGGCAGTACAGGGTCAAGGGACATAGCTCAAAGTTTAGAACCCCCCCACCAAATGATTGGGGGAGAGACAATTTCCCACAGAGAGCTCCCCTATGACTGTATTTTCACTGCAAGTCCTTCACTTATGACTTACTCAGCTCTGTTTTGTGATAGCAGACTGCACTAATAAAGGTATGACAGCCTTTCTCCGTACGCCGAGGTAGCTATGCTGTGTGGATTCCCTTCCCCTCCCCCCATCCCATGACAGGTGCTTTCTATTCTGCTATTAGGAGAGTGACCTCAATGACTAGTTTCTTCTAGCTCTCTGTTTCTGACTAGATAATCTTGTCAGAAATCTCAGCTTACAGACTGCAGGGAAGAGAAATTGAGCTTTGAGCCAAGAGTTTAATATGTGTGTTACAAAACATAACTCACCTTCTTTAGGTTATCTTGGATCTGTACATATACAGCATTCGTTCAGAAAGCACTCTGACCCAAGTAATTCCTTTCCTGGAAGTTCACCCAAAAGAGTTAGTCTTGCTCATCTTCCAACCCCATAATAAGAAAGAAGGAATGTGCTTGAAGGTGTTCGTTACAGCAATAGCTAGAACACCAAAACCATGGAAGACAACCATGAACAGCAGTCCATCAGCTGGATGGAAAATCCATGTTGTTATCTGTATGAGAGTTGTGATGACAACGTCTACAACATGGAAAATGCTTATATTGTGAATAAGAAGTACAGAATAGAACCTCAAACCTGCATTATGAGTATAATAACATAGGAAATAAGTATTAAGAAGGACAAAGATTTGAAACAACTAAAAACAAAGGAAAATCTTGCTTTGCTATTGGTAGGATTGTGGGTGAGATTTTTATCTTGATTTCCATTTCATTGTTATAATGTTGTTTGTTTAATTTTAAAAATTCCTCTATTTTTAATAGAGGAGTTGGATATTTGAACAGAAACGCGGTGAGGAGCAAGTCCGGTCTTTTCCTAATCCTCCCACCCTGCTAATGAGAAAGAGCTTTGTCACATTCAGGATTGAGACAAATCTCAAACTTTAAGCCTTGCTATTAAGCAGCCATCAGTTTCCATGTAACAGTTTGACAACCCCCAAATATGTTGGGTTAAAATTTTTCTTTTACTAAAGAGATCTGAAATTCCATTTCGGTTACCAACCAGGTCTTTCAACTTCTTTAAAAAAAATAAAAGTTTCTATCATCCCTCTGGTGAGTATTCTATTTTGTCTCCATTGCCCCGGATCCTCTCCCCAAACTCTCTCAATCCAGTTTCTATTACCACCAGTAGGTTACATCAAGGTCAACGGTGACTACTTAACTCTGACAAATTCAAGTGCTTAACCAGAAGCTCCCATCACTCTAGAAGCTGCCAAGCCCCCTCTTCTTCTTCTCTAGTTCTGGGGTCACCAAATGGACTGTCTGCTCCTTTTTTTCCTTTTTTGCCTTTGTGGCAGTAATTCCCTTCAATATAAACCACTGACTTCTGCCAAGAAACCCCAGACTCGCTAACCACATCAGATTCCATCCCTGCATCCTACTCCAAGCAAAAGGTATCCATCCAACATAAATGTGTCTAACAGCTACATCATGCATTCTTAATGGCTGCCATATTCCCTGTACGGGGGTGAAAATTGGTTCTTGGGAGCAAGAAAAAAACTCTTACTCTTCAAAAAGTGTGTATGAAAGTTATAAATATAAATAAAAAGTGTGTATGTGTATAAAGCACAGATATAAATACTGAAATCAATACACAATATATCTGTGGTATTACAATTTCGTTGGGAAAGGGTGATTAGAAAAAATGTCTGAAAAGACTCCTGGAGTGAGGAGCAATAATGGGAAAAAAAAAGTTGAGAAATACTGATCTACACTGTGCCAGGCATTCTTAGGTGCTAGGAATACAGCAGTGAATAAAATAGACCAATGCACCTGCCCTCGTGTCAGGAGAGAAACAAACAAGTAAGACTATAGACTTGGTCAGGTGGTGATAACTGCTAAGGAGAAAAGTAGAAGTAAGGAAAGGGGGAGAGTTGGAAGGGGAGGTGACTGGGCAGGGGATGACAACTTTAAATATGGTGGTTAAAGAAGGCCCTCCTGACAAAGCATCTAAGTAAAGACATGGAGGTGAGGGACCAAGCCATGACACTATCTAGGGGACTATCCAGACAGCAGGAACAGTATGTGCAAAGGCCCTGGGGTTAAAAATGCTCTTGGCATGTTTGAAGTACAGTGACAAGGCCAGTGGCTAGAGAACACTGCTCAAGGGAATGGGAAGCAGATGAAGTCGGAGGTCTGGCAATGAGTCCAACCACACAGTTCTTGGTAGGCTCTTGTAATGACTTGACTTATACTCTGAGAGCAGAATCCACTGGAAGTGTTTAAGCAGGGGATTGATATGAACCAATTCATTTAAAAAGAATTCTTTTAATGTCTATTTCTTTTTGAGAGAGAGAGAATGTGCGCATGAGCAGGGGAGGAGTAGAGAGGAGACACAATCTGAAGCATGCTTCGGGCTCTGAGCTGTCAGCACAGAGCCCGAAGCAGGGCTCAAACCTACAGACCTTGAGATCATGACCTGAGCAGAAGTCGAATGCTTAACTGACTGAGCCACCCAGGTGCCCCGGAACAAATTCTTGGCTACATGCCCAGCATGGAGTTCAATTCAGGGCTTGAATTCATGACCTGATGAGAAGACACGAGCTGACAATAAGACTCAGATGCTTAACGTACTGAGTCACCCAGGTACCTCTAAACCAATTCATTTTTTAGAGATCCCTCTGGGTCCTGGGTTGAGAGTAGATTGTAAGAAAGAGGGATGGAAACAGAGAGATCGGTTAGGAAGCTCTTGCAGCCATCCAAGTGAGAGATGACGCTGGCTTAGACCTGGTGGAGCAGTGGGAATGGAGAGAAGTAATCAGATTCTGAAGGTAGTGCCAACAGGTTTTCCTGGTGGATTAAACATGAGACATGAGAGTAAGAAAAGAATCAAGGATGATGCCAATAAGAATGGAGATGTCAGCCATTGAGGTGAAGGCTGAAGGAAGCAAGTGTGAGGACAGGGAAACTATGGGTGCAGTTTGGGACACAATGAGACTCCTATTTAAGGTCCCAAGTTAAGATATTCAATAGGAAGTTGTGGATTTCTAAGTGTGGGATTCAGGGGGAAGTCTGGGCTGGAAATATCTGTTTGAGAGTGTTTCTAATAAAAGCCATGCTACTGGATAGAGCACTAAGGAAGTGAGGGAAGAGAGAGAAGAGAAGAGGTACAAGAATGGAGTCCTTCTCTGGATGACTCCAGGGATGAGGATGAACCAACATAGCAGATCAAGATGGCAGCCAGTGAGGTAGCAAAACCAGGAGAGCGTAGTGTCTGGGAGCCAGGGGAAGAAAGCTCTTCCAGGAGGAGGGAGGGAGCCACTGTGCCAGGTGTAGACCAAGTAAGATGGGGACAGAGATTGACTGTTGGGTTTGGCAGCTTGAAGCTCCCTGGTGCCTTGGGAAATGCTGTATCCATGCAGTGGGTTCAAGAGAGAAAGTGGAGAGAGAGGGAGGAGATGCTGAGAATATAGGCGACTACCAGTGAGGTTTTGCTGTAAGGGAGATTTTGAAAAGGGAGTAATAGCTGGAGGGCTTAAGTGAATTTTTTTTTTTTTTTTGAGAGAGAGAGAGAGAGAGAGCATGAGCTGGGGAGGGGCAGAGAGAGAGGGACAGAGGATCCGGAAGTGGCTCCACACGGACAGCAGCTAGCCGGATGAGAGGTTCAAACTCACAAACTGGGTATCAAAACCTGAGCTGAAGTCGGATGCCACCAACTGGTATCTGAGCCACCCAGGTGCCCCAAGTGAGATTTTTTTTATGATGAGAAAATGACAGCATGTTTTTTGTGTGCTGATGGGGCTGATCCAAAGAGAGGAGAAATCCTCAGTGGTGTCTCTGAGGATGGGAGAAAGGATGGCTATGAACAGTGGTCGAGCCAGCCTAGGGGCACACCTGGAGCGCTTCTCCTGACCACCTCCATGTTCTAGGTATGCCAGACACTGGGGTCACGGGGTCCTCACAATTTTGAGAGAAAGGTAGAATTAGTCTTATTTTTCAGGTAAGGAAATCAAGATGTAGGGAGTTCACAGACTTAGAAAAGAAGCTGAAGTGTGAACCTCCTCTAATTTCAAATGCCTGGTCCCTTCCCAGGCTGCCCCATGGAACACCTTCATTTTACAGAGAAAAACAGGGACCCTTTGACCTGCTCAAGGTCACATGGTGGACTAGAACCTGGCGCTTGGCTCTTGGCCCTGTACTCCTTTTCTTCCCTTCTCCTGCGCTTGTCTTCCTCCATGCCAAACTGTCACCTGTGTCGAGCCCTTGCTCACGTCTAGAAGGCCCTACTCATTCCAGAACTTGCTCTCCCGCTCTTTTTTAGTTTTCGGCAGGTTTATTGAGGTATAATTACGTAGGGTAAAAGTCACCCTTTTTAGATGTACAGGCCTATGAATTTTGACTAATACATAAAGGCGCATAAATACCACCACATTCAGGATGTACAGCCTTCCATTACCCTCCAAATTACCCTTGTGCCCCCTTTGTGGTCAGTCTCCTCCCTCACTGCCAACCTTGGGCAAAACCTGATCTGTTTGCTGTCCTTACCATCTTGCTATTTCCAGAATGCTATATGTATGGAATCATACAACATGCAGACTTTTGAGTGTAGTTAATTTCAGTTAGCATAATGCCTTTCAGATCCATCCATGTTACTGTATGTAGCAATAGTCTGTTCCTTTGTATTATTAAGAAGTATGCTATTTTATGGATGGGCCAAAGCTTGTTTATCCATTCACCAGTTGATGGATATTTAAGATGTTTCCAATTTTGGACAAATACAAATGAAGCCACTGTAAACATCTCCATACAGATTTTTGTGTGGACATATGTTTTTAATTCTCTTAGGCAAATATCTAGAAATAGGATTGCTATTATGTTAAGTCTATATTCAGCCTTTTAAGGACTGAAACATTGGATATCCATATGCCAAAAACAAAAAAAAATTAACTTTGACCATATACAAAAAAATGACTTAAAATGGATCACAGACTTAAATGTGAACCTAAAACTAAAAAATGTCTAGACGAAAAACATAGGAGAAAATATTGGTGACCTTGCATGAGGCAAAGACTTCTTAGATTTGACATCTAAAACATGATACATAAAAGAAAAACAATTGATAAACTAGAACTCATAAAAATCAGAACTGCTTTTCAAAAGGCACTGATAAGAGAATGAACAGACAAGCCACATGCTTGGAGAAAATATCTGTGAATTACTTATCTGATAAAGGGTTCATATCCAGCAGGCATAAGGAATTCTCAGAACTCAGTAACAATAAGAAACAACCCAATAAAAAATGCACAAAAGATATAAATAAACACTTCACCAAAAAAAGATATACAGAAGGCAAATAAACTCACAGAATGATGCTCAATGTCATTAATCATTTGGAAAATGCTAAGTAAAACTACAATGAGGTAAACGACACACGTATTTGATGGCTACAGTTTTAAAAAGCTGCCAAGTGCCAGCAAGAATGCAGAAGGCTGGGACCCCTAGGTTGCTGGTGGGAAGGTGAAATGACACAACCACTCTGGAAAATAAGTGGCAGTTTTTACAAAGTTACACATACAGGAGCTGGGGGTAGTGGGGGCAGGTGGAGTACCAAAGGGAAATGGGAAGTTTTTGGAATGGTGAAATTGTTCTGTATATTGATTGTGGTGGTGGTTACATGACAAAATGAGTTTATCAAAATTCACAGAAGTATACACTGAAAGGGGAGAATTCTTTACTGTGTTAATTTTACTTTAATCTTAAAAATAGGAGGGAAGGTTAAAAGCAAAGGCAGCGATGCCCCTGTGTGAGTAGGCTAGTTTGCTTCTTTGTGCCAGGGTTCTGTTTTGTTTTGTGTTTTTTAAGTCTATACATTGAGAATAAAATGGTACCTTCCTTATGCTGATGTAAGAATCAAATCTCTCATTTATGTTTTAATTTATGTCGTAACCATTAAAAGATTTAGATCTCTCATCTACACTTCAATTTATGTTGTAAGAAGTAAAAGATTTAAGTGTCTGATTTATGCAATGTAGGTAACGTACCTGGAACATAGCAAATGCTATGTAACTTTTGGTTGTTATTTTTAGTTCTATTGTTACTACTCATGTATTGATCTTTGAGGAAGTTTGGTGATGAAATAATGGACAAGAAGGGCACTTAGGGGCTGGGGTGGTCTGAGGATGGGGAGAGCTAGGCACCCTCACCCACGCACACAGTGGAGGAAATCTGTGAGAAGAGAAGAAGAACAAGGAGAGTAATTCTGAGTACAATCCTGTACTACTAATGTGGCATCAGCTGCCCGCTTTAATAAATAACTCCCTTTCACTTGCAACAGCTAATTAAGTAATTTCTGGAGGCCAGAAGTAACTTGGGCTGGATTTAATGACAGCCCCTCCACAGATCAAAATGTTCAAATCCTTTCTCTGTGTTATAATCTCAAACCTAAAAGAAAGGAAAGACCAAACAAACCAAACTCCTAAATACACAGTATCCAATCTTGTTAAAGTGACACCTCCCTGTATTAATGTGAATGGTCTGCTCTCAGGCCTCAGCCACACAAAAGTCATGGGAACGTTAGTGTGAAAATGGAAGGTTGTTCCCAGGTTCCCAGAGTTCCGGCTGGTCGTTACAGACTCAGGGAATTTTCATCAAAGACAGAAACCCCGAGAAAATGTAAATAACTGTGTAACTTGCAGGGATTAGTGCCCTGCTGGGCGACTTTCTGTCAAGGGTGGAAATTGTAAAGAGACTTCCTAAGAATTAGAATGCTCTTTGTGACAATTTATTTTAGCTCCCAGCTTTTCTTTCCAGGAGGCAAATCAGTGCAACTTCTTTCTGCCTTTGTTTCATTTTGGTAACAAGCCTCAATTTTCAGACAGGCTTCACCTGGCTACCCTATCCGAGACAATGAGGCTGCCACCTCATTGAACGGGTGGGTAGATGGAGGCAGATTTTTTGATAACTGCTAGTAAAACCCAAATCAACAGCTGATCAAGGTAAGAATAGCAGGTTGGATCCATCGTGCGGTCTCAGAAGTTGGGAGCTCAGGAGGGTCGGGCATCACAGAATAAGGCTGGCTGGCTCACTGCGTGCCCCCAGAACACAGGGCAGGCGGGGCCAGCAGAACACCCGTGAACTTTAACGTCCATATTGCCATAGGCCACACCCACGAGGAATTTTTTTTTTTTTTTTTTTTTTTTACTCTACCTACTCATCCATATCGTTTCGAACTGATGAGGACTTTCAAAAGTACAACTGCAATACCATTAACATAACCAACAAAGTCAATAATAGTTATGTAATATTATCTAATTATCCATGGTCAATTTTCTCTGGTTATCTCAAAAATGACTTCTATAAAGTACTTGTTCAAATCACAGTATCCATACATTGCATTTAGCAACGAGTCTCTGAAGTCTCCGTTAATCTAGAACAGTCACAGGAGTTTTCTGTCTTCATTTATCTATCTACCTACCTACTTATTTAGGTGTTCATTGAATATAAAATGCTTCCAATGAGATTAAAAAAAAAAAAAACAAATCCAAAAGGTTCATAATGAAATATCCCTCAGTCTCCTTCTCCAGAAGCATTACCAGTTTCATGTGTAGCCTTCTAGAAATAGTGTCTGCCTGGATAAGCATGCCTGGCCCTGAGGCTGCTATAGCAAGGTGGTTAAGAGTGAGGACAGGAGTTCGAACCTCTACCATTTACTAAGTAAAAATCTTGGGTAGGTTACCACACCCCTGAGCTCCAGTTTTTTTCCAGTGGTAGGAGGGATGTTGAAAGAATTAAATCAGATAAGCATTTAAATTATTTGTTATTATATACATTCCCCTTTGGCTTTTTTCCAAATGATAGAATGGTGCATATTTCTATTTGTTTATTTTCTCCATTTAACCTATTTTGATAATAATTCCATGTGTGTTTTTTTTTTGAAAGAAAGAGAGAGAGAGAGCGCATGCGCAAGCAGGGGAGGGGCAGAGGGAGAAAGGGAGAGAATCTTAAGCAAGCTCCACATTCAGCACAGAGCCCAATGGAGGGCTCGATCCCACGACCCTGGTATCATGCCCTGAGCCAAAATCAAGAGTCAGACACTCAACCAGCGGAGCCACCCAGGCGCCCCCATACCTGTTCTTATAGTTTGGAACATTTTCTTCCCTTGGCTTCTCTTCCATCCCATCCATGGATTTGTTCCTAACTCACAAGCTCTTTCTCAGTCTCCTTGGCTGATTTCTCCTCTCTCCTGTGCAGGGAAACGTAAGGGAGTCCCAGGGCTCTTCTCTAACTACAGTTTCTCCACAGGTGATAGCCATTCCTCTGGCTTTAAATACCAGGGTGAGGCCATGGAGGCCCCCTGGTCATAAAATTTAAGGAGACATTCACTCTCAGTCTCGTGCAAGTGCAGGGTTAGCCCTGGAGAGTGACTATTCCCTTAAATTGCATGCCCTAAGCACCTTGCTTGCCTCCCCCTGGTTCCACCTCCCTAAATACCTCCACATTCTCCCCAACCCTCCAGACACATAAATCCTACTTACATTTCTTAAGCAGATCCCCTGGCTTATTTCCCACTCCCATGCCCAAACCCACACCTTCTCCTTTCTACTAATAGCATCACCATTTATTCCATCGTTTATCCTAGATTCCTTTCTTTCGACAAGGCCTATCTACTATCTCCAAGATATGTTCCAAATCTGATAACCTCTCACCACCCCCAGCTGCTATAGCTTAGGCCAGGCCCCCTACCTCTTGACACTGTGTACACTCCCTGCCCTGGGGTCTCCCTGCTTCCACACTTGCCTTCCTCCCTCCCCCGACCCCCTTAGAAACACTAATCAGCAGAGTGATCTTTTCAGATCATGAAGGAGGTTGTGTCACTCTCCCCTCTCAGTGGCTTCCTACTGACTTTAGAATTAAAGGCCCACGCCTTACCAAGGTCACATGGTCAGGAGACCAGGACCCAGCAGGTGGCGAGATGATCCCAGCCTAGCAAGCTCACTTCTGCCCGCTCTTGCCCTCCAGCTTCACTGCTGCCCCAGTGGCATTCTCCCTGGAATGTTCTTCCCCACATCTTTATACAGCCACTTCCTTCTCAGCATTCAGAGGCCAGCTCAAGTATAACTCTGCTGACCACCCATATCCATTCACTCAACCACTCAAAATTCCATTACCTTGTTTCATTTCTCCATGGCATTAGCACTATCTGAAAGTGTCTTGCTGTTACCAATGCATAACAGCCTCCCGAAGCTCAGGAGCTTAAAACAAAAATTTATTAGTTCCGTTGGGCAGTTCTTGATTGGGTTGCAGTGAAATAGCACCTGGGGTTGGAGTCATCCAGAGGCTTTTCTGGGTTGTACGTCCAAGACTCTTCCCTCCCATGTCTGGTGCTCCTCTGGGTGGCCTCTCTCTCCAACAGAGTAACTTGGACTTCCTGCATGACAGCTCAAGCCTCCAAGAGAAAAAAATAAAATAAAATAGGAACGGCTGGTCTTCTTATATAGGCAAGACCTGGAATTGGCACATTGTAGTTCTGCCATATTCAGGTGGTCAAAGCAGTCTTAGGCCAGCCCAGGTTCAGGGGAATTGAGGAATAAATTCTACCTCTTAAAGGGGAAGTGACATGTATGTAGGAGAGAAGGAATTGATGGCAGCCATCTTTGGAGATAAGCTATCATATTTATTTGTTTACTTGTTAATTATCTGTTTACTCCCAGTACGCTATAATCTCCACAAGACAATGGGGACCTTGCCTATCTTGTTAGTGGCTCTATTTCCAGGAGTGAGAACAATGCCTGGCACACACTAGGTGCTCAGTAAATGAATTAAGAAAGCACTTGATAAATGTTTGGGAACCTTAACTGGGCTGCACTACACTTCCCCAGATCGGTCTTGCCAGGTCTGCTGATGCTAAGCATACTGATGCCTCACCAGATAAGAGAAACTCTACATTTATAAAGTATTTCATTTCCTCTGCAAACAAGAAAAACTTGCCCTGAACACAAAATCTAGAAATAGATTTGGCAAGTTTTCTAAATGGAAAATATTTCCTGTATCACCAGAAATTATTTTCCCACAGCTTGTGCTACATCAAAATACTGAAGTTGACTGAAAATACCCCATTTCTTAATCTTGGTGTGGACTAGAAACAATGTTTTCTTGTTTGGTAGTAAAAGAAACAGAAATACTTCCTGATGTTGGAACTCCCCCAGCTATCCCCAAACCAAAAATGTCATTTCAAGGTAGATTTTTAAGAAATGGGGGCTCCTGGGTGACTCAGTTGGTTAATCGTCCAACTTCAGGTCATGATCTCACGGTTCTTGGGTTCGAGCCCTGTGTCGGGCTCTGTGCTGACAGAGCCCGGAGCCTGCTTCGGATTCTGTGTCTTCCTCTTTCTCTGCCCCTCCTGTACTCACGCTGTCTCTCTCTTTCAAAAACAAATAAAGATTTTTTAAAAATGTCTACTGAGAAATGTCATTAAAAGTTTGGTTATCAACATGGTTTTGGTTGTAAAGCCAGAACTTGTTTATTTAAGCAATTACATAGGACCAAGGGTAGGAAAAGTTCCTTCAAATCTCCTCTTTGTTGGTCTTTACTGGGGAGTTCTAGAAAATAATCCTGTGTTTAAACCTTTTTCTAATTCCCTTGTAAATGAGTAAGTGAGAATGTATTCCTCTGAAGGATTTTGGTGATTTTTGAGGTTAAAAAGAAAAAGGATTTAATTTTGGAAATTACATTTGCAGACTATCACTGATGACATTTCTTCTCATCTTTGTTTTAACTTTAGTTTTCCCAGATTTGCTCAAAGTGATCCCCTTGAGCATCCATGTCAACGTCATTCTCTTCTCCGCGATCCTGGTTGTTTTAACCATGGTGGGAACAGCCTTCTTCATGTATAATGCTTTTGGCAAGCCCTTTGAAACACTTCATGGCCCACTAGGGTTGTATCTTTTGAGCTTCATTTCAGGTGGGTACAAAATTCTACTTTGGAAGACAAATGTGCTTGCCAGTGTGTCAAAAGACAGCTCTACCTAAATGTAAAGTTATAGTACATATAGATGGATGTCCACTGTAGTGTTATATAGGGTCACGAAAGTAGAGAAAAATATAATTATCCAATGATAGGAAAGTTGACATACACATTATGATACTCTGTATGAATAAATGATGGTGACATTATATTTTGAAGATGTGATCAAAAGGATGCATGGTTGAATCAAAAAGTTAAGTGAATAAAACAGTGTGTAAGAGTTCATAAATATATATAAATATAGAATATATATAAGTATATATATTGTACATATACTCTCTCTAGCCTCCATATAGATACACAAAGAGAGAGAGAGAGAGAGACCATTATATTTGTAGTAGTTACCTCTGGGCAGGGAAATTATGTGTGATTTTTCACTTTTTCACATACTGTTTAATGTTTCCAAATAATCAGTAGTATGTTGTTATTTATTCATAATCAGAAAAATAGGGGCACCTAGGTGGCTCAGTTGGTTAAGCATCTCTTGATCTCAGCTCAGGTCTTGATCTTAGGTCATAATCAGAAAAATAAATAAAAATCATGCAAAAATAATGAAGGGCCAGTGTTCTGCCCACATGAGTTGTAACATTCAAGCCTATAGGTACTTTGTGTAGCCTAATGATTTGTGCATCTGGGAAAAAAATAAACTCTAAACTCAGCCATATCAGTTCATTAATAAACATGTCCTACTCAGTAACCAAGGCTGATGGAAAAGAATACAAACTCCAGGTAGTGCCTCAGGGTGCTTAGGATATGGTTACAAGGAGAAGAGAAAGACGAGAAAATAAAACATGTATACATAAATCATATGTAGCCTTTCTTCTATAGGACGCCTCTCATTTCACCCCACTTCAGACTTGCAAGAAGACTTAGTACTTTGTCATAGTCCCAGGAAGCATCCATAGTTCTGCTAATGATTCCATAGAGAGATGAAAGAGGTTACAACTCACACCAGCAAACAGTGGATTGAAAATCCCTGTTAGAGGGGTGCTTGGGTGGCTCAGTTGGTTCAGCATCTGACTCTTGATTTTGGCTCAGGTCACGAGCTCACGGTTTGTGAGTTTGAGCCCCGAGTTGGTCTCTGTGTGGACAGTGCAGAGCCTGCTTAAGATTCTCTGTCTCCCTCTCTCTCTACTTATGTTCTTTCTCTCTCTCTCAAAAATAAATAAATAAATAAACATTAAAAAGAAAGAAAGAAAATCCCCATTAGACTGTTTCCTTCTCCTCTGATGTTGCCCTTCAACTGCCACCAGGGCCCAGGCCCTTCTTTGGACACTGCTCCCTTCTCCTAGCACAAATCAACCCCAGCCACAAACTTGCAAAGCTCCCTCTCTATAAAGCAGAGCCTGTGGTTAACAGGGGCTTACTCACCTTGCAACACACTCCAGTCTCCTTCCATTAGTACTTGAGCACACTTCTCGGAGTCTTGCCTCATCCACATCTTGCTAATCAAAATAATTCACTTAACCAAAGCAGTTCTCTCTCTTGTGGGGGTTCTGCCAAGATTTTCCCCATGTCTTTCACAAGCAGACAGCACAGTTCTAAATTGTGCAGAAACAGTGACCCTATGAGGTCAAAGTCTTTCCCATCTTGGTATCTCCAGCAAGGGCATCCAGCGTGAGGCTCTGCACACAGTAAACACTTCAATACGTGTTTGTGGACCTGAAAAATCGAACCCAGAAGGAGGTGTTAGCTGGGGCACTTAGTACAGGTTAGAGAAATCAGAATTCAAACGGATGGGATTAGCAGAGCCGGCCCACAGAGGCAGAGGAAAAGGGCCGGAGAGAGATGGGATGACATAGGTAAAGGCAGGCCTCGAGATCAGAGCAGAGGAGCAAGAACACAGGTACAGGGTGCGGACAGACAGAGTGATTTAATCTCACAGGTAGGTCCAGGTGAGAAGTGGATGCTGGCATTACCTCCCTGCTCCCCCAACATAACAAACTGAACTGGTAGACCTGGGTGGCGTCCTATTTTAGCAAAGGCCATTAAATCAGTCAGAGGCTAGCCAGGAAACAGAACACACGCTATTTTCCCAAAGGGAATATAATGTTCCGCAGTGGTTCTTAAAGTGGGGTCCCCAGACCGGGAGGCTTTGCCTCACCTGGGAGGGAACTTGATAGAAAAGCAAGTTCTCAGGCCCTACACCGGACATGCTTCTGCATCAGAAACTCCGGAGGGGAAGGGGTGTGCCCAGCGTTGAGTTCAACAAGCCTCTCAGGTGATTCTGATGCAAGCTCTTGAGGACCAGGGCGGTCAGGACTGATTGAACAGGTGTTAGAGGACCGGCCACACAGAAAGAAGACCCTGGGGTAACTGCAAGACGGCATTCTCAGAAAGCAGCTGCCCTTCCCAGGGCTTAATGATCTGAAGGAACAGTCTGGAGTTACCAGAACCTGGAGGCTTGAGAGAGGCTGGGGCGCTTGGTCTCAGACCTTTGGGGATATGACAATGTCACACGACACCTGCAGCAGCTCTGGGAGGGTAGAGGGGCCTGGGAAGTCCCCAAGTGCTCCGTCCTGCTCGTGTCCCCTCCCCACAGCTGTCTATTGACAGAGCATAACGGAAAGCAGCTGACAAGGCAGACTAGAGACGGGGGAGTCTTGACCCAGCACCACAAAGCAGAGAAAAAACAAGCTGGTTCGAAGCCGAGATACAACAGCTTATTAACTGGCGTAGCCATCTCGCACTCCAGCCTCTGAATGAAATTCAGAAGAGCAGCCCATTTGGAAGACAAATTATTTGACAGTTCTAACGGACGACGAAACTAACGGTATTTGAAAAGCAAGATGACTCAGAGAATGCAGAATTTAATCCAAGTCCCAGATCTTATCTCGGCCCTTGGCCAAATCTAATGCGAAGGAAACCTGAGCACAGAAATATATGCGGGAACACACAGACCCTGCGCTTACATTATATCTTATTTATCTTTGAACTTGTTGCAAAAGCAGGCCCTCAATAAAGATTTGTGGATGAGGGAAGGAAGAGACGGGGAGAAAGGAAAAGAAGGAAAGCTCCTGATCTGTCTCACAGAAGGTAAAGGACTAGCGTTTGCACATCATCTGCTTTTTAAAAGCCCCAAATCCTTATGTTTAAATACCAAAAATTTCAATCACTTTTTAAAAACTGTGTGTGGCCACAAAACATGTGTCCGGGTCAAATGGACTGATGGTTTGTGACCTTTGGGGGTAAACAGATCACTCTTGAATCACAGACTCCCTCATTCGGCTTCAATATACATACAGTAACCAGAAGCCCCTGCAGTTTTGGAAATGTTTATCTGAAGCTGTAATATTCATGGAGATCCCAGTTCTAAACCCTCATTGTGGAAGGATGGGGATTACGGTCTTATCATAAACATGGTGACTATGGGCCAACAGAAAAATGCACAAAGGGGACAGCCTGTATTAGGAAGTCATTTTGTTCCTGTGTGAGTCGCACTCCATTAAAAGACCCTCTACTGGCCTGCAGTGGGGGGTGTGGGGAGGGGCAACTCTTTTCCACTGTGTCTCCCCCCCTGTTTCTCTGCCCAGGCGGCCTTCCTCACAGCAGAGAAAATTCCTTCCTCCTTGGACCTCATTTCTTTTCTTCTCTCACTCACCTCTGGGCTCCCCAAGATTCCCCCTTTCCTTGTACTGATATCGTTTGGATCTGTCTACTCCCTTGCTGGATGGGGACCCAAGGCTTGGCATCCTGAGGCATGAAGATGGGGGAGAAGGAAAGGGAAGAGGTCTTCCTTCTACACTGCCGGAGTAGCAGTGCTATGAATCTCTCCTTATGTGTCCCAGTGCGCATTCCAGACCCTCGAGACAGAGAAGGAAAGGGAACAAACCTTTGGATGAGGCCACCAAAGGTTTCAGGCCCCAGAGCTTGCTCGTACTATAGCCTGAGAGCCTGTTGCCCTCCCGGGCCAGATGCTCCTTCTACTACTTACGGCTTGCAGTTTGGTTCATCATATTCCTCAGCCCTCTTCATGTAGCATCTCTGTCCACCATCACTGTTCGTGAAGCACAGGCAACTCCGTTCACTCGCTCTTTCTCATCCTGCCAGTTATAAACTAGATTTGAAAAATCATTCCCCAAGTTAGGATTTTAGTAATACCTTTATGGGCCCCCTTAGTTCATTTTGGGCAGTAATTCTCTTTTTGGATTATACATTAAAATCACTTGGAAAACTTCCTAAAAATGCTGATGCCAGGCCCCATGCTACAGTAATTAAATTGGGGTCTCTCGGGGTGGGGCCTGGGTACAGGTGTTTTGTTTTTTGTTTTTTTTTTTTTGAAGCTCTCTCAGGTAATTCTAATGTGTGACCAGTGTTGAGAACCATTGATTTAGGTGCATATATTTCCCTTATTCAAGAAATGCTGAGAAGTGCCCCACTATGTGCTGGTCATTATAATAGGCATTGGTGATGCCACAACCAATCAGCGACACACAGTCCTGCAACCTACAGTGTAGTGGGAGAGTCAAACAAAAGCATACATAAGCAATTAGATGACAGTCATTCCCATAAGGGTGGTAGATGTGCTGCTATAATAGAGAATGGAAAGAAAGAGGGGTTGGGGCTTCAATGCACTGGTCAGCAAGTAGTTCTAAGGATACAAAGGAGCTGAGGACCCCCAGAGACTTTCCCAAGGAGAGGAGAAAGCATACGCAAAGACTCTAAGGAAAGAGGTCAGCTTGCTGTGGGAACTGAAAGAAGGGCCAGGTGGCTAGGGGTAAATAATGAGGGGGAAATGAGGGAAAAAAAAACACCCTAAAATTGTTAACAAGACTTGTTGATGCCAGTTAATGCCAGACCTCAAAAACCACCCGTGGTAAATCTTTTAGAATTGATTCTAATTGCACTGAGAAACTTGTCAAAGATTTTAGAAGACATCAGATAGCTGATTTACCTTTTAAGAAATGTCTGGTGAAAGACTAGGCTATATTTCCTTGGACATGGAGAAAGATGAATGGATTCTAAAAACATTTTGAAAGTAGATCCAAAAGCAAAGCCTTTTGCTGGTGGCTTAAGCAAGTAGACCGTGGTGGCATTAACCAAGACAAATAAGACAAGGGGAGGAACAGATTTAGAGTTTAGGGCAAGAAAGAAGTGGAAGGAAGAGCTTAACACTAGAAGACAATTTTCTATTTGGGGTATCTCAAGTTTGAGTCCCTAGGAGGTATGTGAGCAGAGACGGCAAGTAGCCAGTGGGATATATGAGTCTGGAGCTCAGAGAAGAGGTCTAGACAAAAGACATAAATTTAAGACTTATCAGGATATAGATATTATTTAAAGCAATGGAAATGGATGAGATCATCTGGGGAGAGAATGTAGATAGAGAAAAATTGGCCTAGGACCAATCCCTGAAGAACACCATCAGTTCATTTTTGGGTTGAGGAGGAGGAGGAACTGGCAAAGGACACTGACTAGGTGTGTCCAGGGGGGTAGGCAGGAAAACCAGGCGGTGATGATGTCCTTGAGGCTATAAGAGAGGAGTGTTTCAAGAGTATTGCTGAACAGTGAGCTTTGTGAAAGCATAAATGGAAGAGTAAATGCAAGGGTAAGGCAGAATGAGGAAAACAGGATGGAAAACACTTCTCTCCAGGTTTCTAATACAGTGGGAGAGAGAGAGATGTACACAAATTAGGGAGGTAGAGAAAGAGAGGGAGCCAAAGAAGCAGCAGTGAGGCATAGAAGTGACTGGATCCACAGTTTCACACTGGAGCACTGATACATGAGTGTCTGCCTTTCTATATTGCATTCTAGAAGTTTCCCAGTTGATGGTAGAGTCCCAGATCTGCAAGGAGAAGAGAAAAGGCCAGGTAGAAGACTTGCCATGGATCATAGAACATTCTAGATAGTTCAGTGAATACTCTCTGAAGGTGATATGAAAGGTATTGGCTGAGGCCTTTTGGAGGTGGTGAAAATCTCCAAAATGTGGACTTATTGTAAATTGTATTTATTATGTCTACTCTTACACATAGCATCATGTTAGGAGTTCTACCAAGCAAGGCAAACAAATACAATGACTGCCTTCCTTTAAAAAGGGGATGTTCCTGATATGGGCCTAATTAATTATGATAATTACAACTATGGCATGGACCATAAATAAGCACAGTCACACATGAAACACACAGACAGGAAAATAAAGAACAGTACAAAAATAGAAGAAGGCTTACATGATATATCAGTTTCAGTACTCATAATATCCTGGCCTCTGTAATATGTCTAGGACATATTATTCTGCAACTGTGATCAGAAACTATCTGGGTCTTGTTTCCACTTCAATCCTTGTGGAGGAGCTGTTATCCAAAGTCTGAGGAGATCAGGGATATCCGGGCATCAAAGCCTCTGAGTCCGAGGAAGGACAGGATTGGTGGTAGGAAAAGTCAGCCATGCCAATATTCTACCAATTTCTCAGCATAGACTTTAGGAAGGAGGCCACAGAAGGAAGAAAGTAGTATTAGCCAGCCCGTGATGGCAAAGGACCAGGGATTCTGTTTTGATGTGCCAGTGGCAGCAGGGCAGTGACAGGATTGCACTCCAGGTTGCTCATGTCGAGGGTGCTGGAAAAGGACTGCTCAACTCACTTTGCCCTGTATCTGGCCATGACCTTGTGCAAGGAGATGCTCAATCTTGTTCTATTACAATTGCAAATAGACTCCTAGCCTGTTTAGAACGCGCATGTGTGTTTTCCTTTCTGTTTGTTTTAGAGTCACATCGCAAGTGCTTGCTATGACCTCTAAAGCACCACTTGATATGCCCACCCCAGGACCCCCCAGCCCCTTCCCCCACACATGGCTCACCTCTTATTCCTCTCTGCATGGCTCTTTGCCTCTCTCTGCCCAAACCACCTGGGTCCTCTGCATATGCTGTTCCCTCATCCCAAAATGTTCTTCCCCCCACTTATCTACTTTCTCATTCCTTGACTTCCTTCAAGAGGCACTAAAACATCATCTTCTCCCTGAGGCCTCCCTGGTCACCCCCTTCCCTGCTTTATTTTATTCCCCTTTGTGCATCACACTCTGATAAGTGACAGAATGCCCTCACTTATCTTGTTATTGCCTCTTCTCCACTGTCTCCACTGCTGACAGCTCCATGAAGAGAGTGATTTCTGTCAGCTCACCCAGGGCTGTATCCACAGTGCCCAGAATGCTGCAGTAGGCACCCAAATAATATTTGTTGAATAAATGAATATAGCAGAAGGAGCTCTATGTATTTTCTGAAACAAAGGATATTCTCCTTTTCTGAAAGTCAATTCAAATTAGAGAAAGATTGTGTTTTTAGATCATTTCTTCTTTGCACAAATCACTGCTCTCACTCACATGACATTTGTAAAAATTTAAGTTAGATGTGGGCTCTCCAACTCTCCAGTACAGAAGGTGAAAAGAAAAAGCTGAACGTAACTAGTGGTATTCTTTCATCCACACCTGCTCTTTGGAAACACGTGACCAAATTTCTCCCCATCAAGACCTCACAATCTACTCTTAGGTATTAACTTGCTTTACTTGTCCCTCTGTCCCTTTTCTAGATGGCAGCCATTGGTCTCTACAGCAGGGCAAAGCCAGAACCGCTTTCATTTGTGGAATAAATTATTGCTGGAGACCTCACCTTTGATAACCGGCTCTCTACTGAGATTGCATAATTTCACAGAAAATTAGTACCTACACCTGCAAAGCTATGGATTTCCCACCTCCCATTTATCATCTTCCAAGACTCCTTAAAGAAGGAAATTATCAATTTATCATTCTGTAGAGGAAATGGAATGCCTCTAATATTTGTCATCTGTAAGAGAGTTTAAAGATGACGTGCTAGCTTTCTGGAAATGTTGGCCATTACTTTAAATGGAATTGAAATTCTAATTTATTATTTCCAAAAATACAATCTTCATGATAATAGGAGATTGTATCAGAGCTTATTTTCACCTTAGAGGACACATTTCTTCTGAAGCCCATTGTACCCTGGACTCCCACAGACCCGGGCAGGCTGTTCCCACCCCTCAAGGCATAGTCACCCTCAGGATCAGCCAGGGACGAAGAGGCAGCTTTCTTGTTGGCTGTGACCTTTGTTTCCTATATTGTAAGGACTGGAGGAGAGAGGCATCCAGTTCTGCAGTCCCAGACAGCTGCCAGAGGACAGTCCTGAGTGTGCAGTGTCTAGCACATTACAAATGTTTGTTAATTGACTGGTAATTCATTGTGTGACAGCTCTATAACTCAGCTCTCCTTTTCAGTCAGGGATTAACTCAGTAATCAGTCATTAAAGGGGAAAAAATATTACAGTACCAGCCAGATGGCGGAACAATCAAACACATAAAGGAAAATGGCTGGTCTTTGAGTAAGACACATGACAGCAAAACCTGGGTCCTGTGCTTGGTTATGTTCCAAATTCTAGCTGGAGCAAGTCTTGGCAGGCTTTCCTACATCTAGTGGACTCTAACCTTTCTTATGAGCAGGAGCGGTGTTGATCAGACAGAGAAACATGTGAGGCCTCTGTCCAAATGGCCCCAGCTGAGTTTGGACTCCTGGTGTACATGGATATAGCTGGGAAAAGGAAGAAGGAAGCATGCAGGCCTGATCCTAACATTTGTGAGGTCTTGAGCAAGACTATTAATGAAAGCCTACATATCACATGTCTAAACATGTAAAACTCACAAGCTAATAAACTCTTCAATGAGACACACTCTATCCTTCTGCCTTGACAAACATCTCTCCATAAGGGCCCAGAAGGCCAGATTCAGATTTAGAATTCTGGACCTGAATGTGGTGACAGAGAAGAGCTAGCCCCTGTCTGTCTAATTCCCTCCTCTTGCTTGGTTCTATCTACACTGTAAAGGGCCCCACGTATACACTCTACTGTGTATCTGAGCTCTGACTATGCCCTCAAAATAGCTGTTCCTTGGCCGTCTTTGGGCCTCAAGGCTGGGCAACACCAGCCACAAAGTCTGCCCTTAAGGGGACTGATCCAAAGGAAATAGATGTCCATGGAGCCCTGGAAATGCACTCAGGGCCATTTGGGAAGGGAATTCCCAGGTCCCAGGAGTAAAGTCTAGAATGTGGGTCAGGGACTCAAGATGGGCTTATCCCATTGACCCTCACCACAGGGTGAGGAAGGGTCTTTCTAGAAAAGAGAAGGCAGCACCCCCTAAATGTGAGACCCCTCTGGATGAGGACGAAGGGCCATACTGGAAAAGTGCTAAGCCCTATTCCCACCATCATCCCCATCCCTTAAACACCTCTCCCCGTGTGTCTGGCATCTAGGCCACAAAAATACATTTCATGTGTATATTTTGGTCCATAAGTCATAGTTATCCTTGGTCCCACATCTCTTTTAGAGCCATGGACAGAGTGAAGCAAAGATATCCTAATATCACAGTGAGTTGTTTCCCTTCACATCTCTTCACAGTCACAGGGTTGCCAGAAATTCAAGCGAGGTTATTGTGCTCCGACTCTGAAATGACAAAGTTGACCTTCATGGTCAACTCCAGAATCCAGAACAGAATGTCAGAGCATCCTCTCAACTACTGGACCGTGAGCTCTCTTTTGGGAGCTTGCACACTTGGATGATTAGCTGTGGTGAAAGGCTGCGAGTCTTAAGAAACCCATGCAGTCTCACTATGATGCTGTCTCCTTAACAAAGTAGTACCTTTAAAATATTTAACAACTCGAAAGGGAAACCTAGCTTGAATTTTCCTTTCAAGCACTAAGGAAATACAGTGTTTTGCTTCTGTCTGAAATTCACCATCTCCTCAGACAAAGAAGGTTCTTCTGGTAAAAGCAATGGCACTTTCTCCACTATTTTCAAATAAAAGATAAAGAGAAAACAGCATTGCAGGCTTTTTGTTGGATCTAACAAGAAAGGAATAATATGATTTTTCCAGGGGAGAGCTCTGGTTTTAAGCTTAGAATACAAAAATAGGTTGACAAATTTTACAAAGGAATCTTCTCAACTACTGCTCTGAGGCTGGTGAGAAGTGACGTTTCAATAAAACCGTATCATTTGATTATTTGGGGGTATATTATGATGATGATCAGGCAGATGGGTCAGTCCTGTGTGAAATTATAAAATGAAAGAAATGGGATATTTCCTTCCCTGCTCACCCCACCCTTCACCTCTTACCTCCACACGATTCCATCTCTACCTGTATCCCAACACAAACCGACCTTTGGAAAAGGAATGGGGGCCATCATCTGCATTAGAGCTGCTCATGTCCAGACTGCTGTTCCCACACCAGTCCAGCCTCCCTTTGCTCAGCTAACTTTTCCTACAGCTACTTCCAAGGAATCTTCCATGATGCTGCCCACGCTCTCAGTAATAGCCACCTGTACCTCCCTTGCTATTACACTCACTGCAATTTGTTTATAATTTTCTTATCTGTGTTCCCTGCCCAATTCTCTTCTCTGTTAGAGCAGAAACCATATGTATTTTCTTTAATGTTTAAACATCCACCATTATCCCTGTGCTAGGCACATAACAAGTCAAATGGAATAAATGAATGAGTGAATTAATGAATGGGAACTTAAGCCACTATAGTGCTGCTCCCAGGGTGTCTGAATAAACTGTAACTGAAGAGCAAAAAGCACTTACGCCTCCTAAAGGAGTCATAAACCTAATGGGAGAGTATTTGGAGGAACAAGACCCCGTAATACATTCTTTTGGGTGGCCTAGCTGATATAGTCAGGGGTTTTTTGGTGTGTGGTGGGGTGGGGGTGGGGGGTAAAGGATTATGGTGAGGACTTGCAAGATGAAAAGAATACATAAAAAGCATAGGAATAGCTACTGATTAGTAAGCATTTATGTATGTCAGTTCTAATGACAAGTGCTAATCGTGCATCATCTCCATTATTCACATTTTGGAGATGAGAAAATTGAGACTTGGAGATTAACATGGCCTAATTTCACAGAGTAAGTGGAGGAAGCAGGGTCTGATTCCAAATTGGTTTGACCTAAGTTAGAAGACCATCTCAGCAAGTCTCCTATTAACTAGACCCCCACTGTGGTGGCCTGGGACGCAACACCAGCTGTGGAAGCCCTTGGCATCCTTGCTCTCCACTGTGCTCGTGGTCTTGCCACCTGCTTCTGCCCTCTGTGCTACCCAGCCCTCTGGGCATCTCCCATTCTCCATCTTCAGGGAGAGGGCCTATCACAGCTTCCAGGCACCACTCATGGAGTGCCCCCTGTCCTGCAGGGACATCACCCCACACCACAGCTGCACCATTAAGGTTAGATCAGGCTACCAATGAGTGGTCCATGAGGGGAAAATAACAATAATGGATTAAACAAAGTAGATATTTATTTCTCTTTCACATAGAAACCTAGAGTTTGAAGTCAAGGGTTGGCTTCGTAGCTCCAGGTGTCTGGAATCCAGACTCCTCCTTTCTCGTTTTTCTATAGCACATGGCTTCCATTTCTGAGGCCACCTGGTCCAAAATGTCTGCTGGAGCTCCAGCCACTGCATTCATAGTTCAGCTACAAGAAGAAGGAAGGGGAGAAAGGAAGGGCAGCTCTCTGATACATGCATACTTCAAGGCAACTTTCATGCCCCCACCTAGCCCCCTGAAACCTAATAGTGAGGTCTTTATTCAAGGCAACCACACACCCAGGTAAAGATCCTGAGTTTTGTTAGAAACAAGAACGTCTACCTCAATGCCTTATCTATGGCTCCCTTTGCTCAGGGACTACTCTGGGCAGCCATGGCCAGGTGGTTGCTGGAGGAGAGGGGAGCCCTTCTGAAGGAAAGGTCATGGAACACTTCTGAAGGAAGCCCTAGGCCCTTTCATGAGGGGGCTGCATGACTGGAATTTTTCCTGCATGGTCTATGAAGTACAGAGAAATCTGTTCTCTTAACATCACATCACAGCAGTCGCTGCTTTGTAGCCAAATTCCACCATTGTGCTTTTAAGGTGCCCCGTCAGCCACTCAGCCTGCTCATCACACAGAGAGGAACATCTCCCAGTCTCCTTGACATCAGCTAGATTCTACCCTTTCCATCTCCACCAAGTCTTCTTCACTCACAGACATAAGTCGGGCCCCACCACCATCAGTTGTAGAATCAGGCTCATGATTACAAATTTGAAATGCTCTATTTTGGCAGAAGGATGCACATGAGGGTGATGGTAAAGGCTTTCTTTAGTTTGCACACTGACCCTCTTCCCTGTCCCTTACACTCAGGAAATATTCGTGACAATACACTGTTTGTTCCTTCTGTTGCAGGCTCCTGTGGCTGTCTTGTCATGATATTGTTTGCCTCTGAAGTGAAAATCCACCACCTCTCAGAAAAAATTGCAAATTATAAAGAAGGGACTTATGCCTACAAAACGCAAAGTGAAAACTACACCACTTCGTTCTGGGCTGTTTTCATTTGCTTTTTCAGTCATTTTTTGAATGGGCTCCTAATACGACTTGCTGGATTTCAGTTTCCCTTTGCAAAATCTAAAGCCACAGAGACGACTAATGTTGCAGCAGATCTAATGTACTGAAAGGCAACGATTTCTGTGATCTTCCAAGTAAGGGAGTAGGCTTGCTCTGGTCACTTGGAAATGGTTCATTTTGCCCATCCTTTTATATGTACAAACGGAAGCACCCAAGCCCTCCGTGGCAATGTTTACAAATGATGTACTAAGGCTGGAAAGTAAGGGGAGCAGAAGGAAGGTTTTGGAAGGTTGTTTTACCTGATGGAACTGAATTGACTAGAATGGACAAATTGTTACCCTATCTACATATCAAAGTGTAAAATGCCTGCCTGCTCCATCAGGAAGGAATGAAAAGGCATGGGGAATATGTTTTAATACAAACAAAAAACTATTTCTGATACATCCACACATTTGTTGCCAGAGATACCAGGAAATAGAGTTAGAATCGCTTTTCTAAAATGATAGTGCATTTAGTAAGCATTGATGAAAAGTATCAGCACACTTTTTTTTTTAAGTTTGTTTAAACCACAGTCCTTTTATCCATGCCTGTTGGTCAAAATTTGCAAACCTCTACATGGGGGGAAAAAAAGGAAATACAGTACTTTAAACAGACATAATTGCTGGGACCACTGAGGAATCATGAAAAATGATTCTTCTTAGTAAATTTAATGCAAAATGACTCACTGGGGCTGTTGTTTCTAACTTTAGTATCTTTAAGCACTAATTCCCACTTATGAAAATTATGTTACATTCTGGGATTATGATGGTATCACTGCGTCTTGTTTTTGGTCTGGGTTGTCACAAAGCATGACCCAAGTCCATTTTCTTTTTCCTGAATTAACCATGACATTGACCTGTAGCTGACCAAAGACCACAAGTGAGCCCAGGATGGACCCTTCCTCTGTCCCCCATCTGCTGCCCTCAAGAAAATGCTCAGGAAGAAACAGAGAATGACAGACAACACACCATCAGGCCCCTCACCACCACTGCTGGGTACTTAGCCTCCATACAAGGGGTTCTGAAAGTGCTCACTTAAAAAAAATAATACTTTTTTCCTTCTGGAACAATTCGAACTTTGGGAGCTTTTTCCCCATTTGAAACAAATGACTGCTTATATCCCTGATAAGTAACTTGCTCTGATGTAGTCTGTGGCCCACAGGCTGATGTCAGAACACACCTTAACTTTGCAGATGCCTGTCCCTACAGGAAATACACCTGGAGAATTTCTAAAAGACCACAAGTCAGTCTAGTGATGAAAGGGATGCTTATTTTAGCACGGGCCAGTAGAGTCCAGTGCTGGAAACCTTCACGCGACAGTTAAACACAGAAGCCTCGGTAGCTGGGAGGGAACAGGAAGGCCCAAGGACCTTCCCCGCGGCGGCTAATTGGCCTGAGATTCCGAAAGGCCAGGCCCCCACATTCTCATTTGACCTCTCTCTCGTCTCAGAGGTTTGAAAAACTTCTAACACCAAGCTTTCTTCAGGAAACAAGTCCCCGGTTGTTCTCTCTTCTGTAAAAAGTGAAAACTCAGAGCAGCGCCTGAAAATCTAATGAGAACCTTAATAGGCAAACTGACAATGGTCCCTGGATGGGAAGTCGAGGCAGGGCTGCTGGTCCCTGCAAATTGTGCCACACACAAAAATAAAACAAGATACAATCTGGGCCCTCAGAAGAGTGTGCTTAGTTTGCGTCCCTTTTTTCTCTCAGATGAAATGTGTGGTCCCAGTGGCCTGTGACCCTTAGAAGAGGGATCTGGCCAGGACTCCTTTTGTGGCTCTCTCTATGGGGATCAAAGGCACCGAAGAGTGACGCTCATTATGCTGTGTCCGACCTCCCTCCCCAGGTGGCAGCCAGCATCCGCACATTCTCTCGGGGACGCGGGGCCCCCTGCTGGCCCTGGGGCTGCAAACACAGCTCCACGGTCTGCTGGTGGGTTTCCTTTCCACTTTTCGGCAGCGGCCCTCAGCAGTTTGGAGAATATCCATGCTCATCACGCCGGGGGTGGGGGTAGGGGGAAGAATGGTGAGGAGCTATGAAAGCCGTCCCAAGTCGTTCGGGGTACACCCTGTAGTGAACATGCAAGACACGTTCACTGCCATAGGAGGAAGCTTCAGGACTAAACAGGGGCAGACAGGGAGGGCTACAAGGAGGAGGAGGGTGCCTCACCTCTGTGCACTTTACAGTCCACAAAGGTCTTTTGCTCTCATGGCTCCATCTGCTCCTTCACAAGTCACTTCACAAGCATTCAGGGCTGATCAGTCTGGCTGGTGGCTCACAGATTACACAATCTTAGGGCGATTCCTCTCCTCTCCCTCTGCCCGTGTTAGGGAGAGCCTGGCTGGGGGGGAGGGGCTGGTCCCTCCCAACTCTGATGAAGGGAGGATGGGTTCGCCCTGGCAGTATCAGGGTACCCCACCTTCGAGGGAAGCATGACTTGCCATTAGAATGGATATCAGTCAGGACAATTTACTGATGGAAACCTGAACGAGAGGGGGACTCTCTCTCAATTTTCCCGAACTTCTCTCCTTCTAGCGAGATCCAGTACAGGTAAAAGTGTGGTTGTTATAGAAATGCTTCTTCAAGACCAGTCCCAAGCCATCCACCCTGTTTTTCTACTAACTCCCTTGTTGTCCCCCATCCTTCTATTTAGATGTTTGGAACCTGTGCTGTCTGGATGCTCAGTGTTTGGTCTGGTGGCATACCAGTTCTCAACCCCTTTCAACATGGCAGTCATTTCTGGCTCAGGGGTCATGGCTGGTCCAGCAGATAAGCCTCCTCCTTCAACTGACAAGGGACAAAGCAATGCTGGTCAGTTTAGAGAAAGAGGTACCTGCTCCTTGAAAATAGAGAGACAAAGACTGGGCAGGCATTGGGGCCCTGGCTTCAAGGATGAAGTTCCTCTTCAGGAAACACCTTCTTGCTGATAAAAATGTACTGTACATTTAATAAATTTATACTCCGATTTACAGACTTTGTGACACACACCCCCATCCCGCCACTCTCCCTTAGATAACCAGATACACCTATAGTGTCACACCTAGAGCTGGGACTCACTGGCCTATTCGGAAAGGCTGAATGAGTCCAAGGCTGAACGGATGACCCAAGTCAGAAATCTCCAGAGAGCATTTCCTGCAGAGCTTATCCAACAGTATCCAACAGTGGTTGTAGAGACCCCGAGGGAATAGCTGTGTTGTGGTGAAAACCACCCAACAATTAAAAGGCAAGTGTCTCAAAGGATTATGTTTCTTTGCTAGAATCTTGGTGTAAGGGGTTTCGATCTGCTCTGAAAGTGATCGGAAGAGTAGACGTGTTCTCCCGCTGTGGGCCATGAGTCTAATTCTGGAGGACAGTGAGACCTGGGGGCTCCCACTAGCCTCTGTCCCCTCTGTCCTCCAGTTTGCACTGTAAGCAGGTGCACCAAGGAGCGGCCTGGGCCCCTCAAGTAATTTGGGCGCATGCCCTGTAGGAACATGCAGTCTCAGTGCACACAGGCTGCTCACCCCACGCTTGCCATGTCCCCGGGTTCCAATTTGTCATGGACTACACCTATGCCAAGAAGGGTATCGTATCTAATTCACAGGTATGGATTCCAGGATGCCACAGCTCACTAATTTGCACTTAAATTGCTATCCTTCCATTTAGCCAAGTATAATGAAAGATGGTGTTTGTGGTACATTCCAGGCCAGAAACCCCTAGAAAGCTCGAGTGTATACTTACTTCCCACCACAAAGGTGCTCTCTTTGTCCCACTCCTTTGCTGTCACTCTTTCCCCCTGATTCTCCGTGGCAGACGAATGCTATGTGTTCTCCACCATATTCTTCATAGGCACACAACCGAACCACATTTCCCAGCCTACTTTGCACTTGGGGTCAAGTAAGTGAATCTGGGCGGATGAGCTATAGGCTGAAGTGATGCGTGGCACTTTCAATCCTGACACTAAAGAACATCCTACACCATCCTCCAGCTCTGTCCTTGCCTGGTGCTGTAGCCTCGGGGGTCATGGGATCTAGGTGGCAAGCCCATGAAACAGAGGCAGGCTTCGGGACCTGCACTGGAATGTGACAAGATTGCTACATAAACTTCCTGCAAAGCCACTGACTTTAGGTGGTCGTTCGTTGCTGCAGCATAGCTAATCTTGGCCAGGCCATCAAGGCCCTCTTTTCCACCAAAACTCTTCTGCTTCAAGCCAGTGAAACATTCTCCTGGCCTCTTGAATGATAGCCTGAGGCCAGGAGCACCCTCCACCACCACCACTGAGCTCCTTTGTGGTCACTGTCCTTCATGAGGCTGTGACCTTGTGGCCACAGTATCTACCACTGGCTGAAATGAAGACCTGAGAGTGAATTTTCTGCATAGATATCTAAAGAGGAAATGAACACTTTGCTTATGCTGATATCCTTCAGGATTCTTTCAAACAAAGATTAATAAACCCTTTTTCAATCATTCAAAACCATTTATCTTGCATCGAAAATGGATCTAGCTGTGGATAAGGCACTGAGGATTGTGGGGAGGAAATGTAAAAAGAATGAGAAAAAAACATGTAAAAAAATCCTTTGTTGAGAGCAGAGAAGAATATCCTAAAGCTTCAATTATTTATTAAAGACAGTTTTAAGTTTGCCAGCAAAAAACCCAAAGTAATCCAATGATATTCCTTAACTACATTAATTACCAAAAAAAATCAACAATTATCCTAGAGTTTCAATCTTCACAAAATGGTAAAGAACTGTATACCTAATTAGAAAATGCCAAGGACGTCTGGGTGGCTCAGTCAGTTAAATGTCCAGCTTTGGCTCAGGTCCTGAACTCAGGGTTTGTGAGTTTGAACCCTGTGTTGGGCTCTCCGCTGACAGCTCAGAGCCTGGAGCCTGCTTAGATTCTGTGTCTCCCTCTCTCTCTGCCCCTCCCCCACTAGCGCACACTCTCTCTTTCTGTCTCTCTGTCTCTCAAAAATAAATAAACATTAAAAAAAAAACAATGCCAAGTAAAGTTCTTTAATGTATCTGAAAGAGCCCAGAGGGCAGTTCCTTCCCTGTGCATGTTTGGAGGTGTCACCTGGGTGGTGTTTAGTCCAGCAGCCATTTTCCCTTCCACACCACCACTTCTCACTCTCCCCCTCCTGAGGGGTCAGGGTATTTGGAGGAGGGATAGTCCACAGTTCTGGGTCAGACAAAGCCTTGGTAAAGTCTTGGAGCCCAGAATACTGTCTGACCTGCTCCCTGCTGTCATCTTGGGCTTCACCTGGGCAGCAATGAGGATGACAAGTGACCACCAATTCAGTTTCCCCAATGTTCTCTGGTGCTGGAAGAAGATGGGACTTGCTCCAGCACAGATTCTAGATTTAATCTAGGAGTATTTCCTCTCTCCCTCCCACACATTTCCAACCCTAGGAATTTTCTAGCTAGTTTGGAGATAAAAGCAAACATATTCCACAAGAATGTCTTGGACTCTATTTCACATTTGAACTAGTGACTCTTGAACTTAGCCTCACTTTTTAAGTTCACCATAGTCACCCCCTTTCCCCAAAGCTTATGTGGTAGACTGGGCAGAGGTCTCTCAAGTACTGGCGAAGAAATGGAGTGAGCACAGGGGAGTAGAAAAACACAACAGACAGAAACAGTGAAATATCCCTCCACACACATCAACACTAAACCAGAAGCTCTTTGCTTCAGATTTTTTTTTTTTACTTTTTAGCAGACTTCATGGTTGCTCCCCCCCCCCATATGCTTGCTATTTTCCTTTCTCAAATACATAAATATATAAAATATAAAATACATTTATGCTATATCCCCTAATCCTCTATTCTTTACATTAAAGGAAAGAAAAACTTCCTATTTTACTTAGTATCTTGATCAGGGAGCATTTAATATGAGAAACAAAAACCCACTTAAAACATTTTTTTCTAATGTTTTGTTTATTTTTGAAAGAGAGAAAGAGAGAGAGAGAGAGAGAGAGAGAGAGAGAGAGAGAACCAGCAAGGGAGAGGCAGAGAGAGAGAGAGACAGAATCTGAAGCAGGCTTCAGTCTCTGAGCCATCAGCACAGAGCCCAACGCAGGGCTCGAACTCCTGAACCATGAGATCATGACCTGAGCCAAAGTTGGACGCTTAACTGACTGAGCCACCCAGGTGCCCCACCACTTAAAACATCTTAGGCAAAAAGCTTAAGAAAGTGAGAGCAAGAGTGCATTGGGTGGTGGAGGAAGAGAGAGAGAGAGAGAGAGAGAGAGAGAGAGAGAATGGTGCAGTCCAGCCTCTGGATCCTCTCTCTTGGTCAGATGCCCACCCATGCTTCACACAGCTGATGGGAGGAAGGGATAAGTCACAGCCACCATGGACCATGTGTGTGTGCACGTGTGTGTATCAGGGGAGTTCTAACAGAAGAACATGTGAGTTTGGCTGGTACCCCCAAATTACCTGCCATGATTGGTTATATGATTCCACATCCTATATATTAATATTTACTCCTACGAGTCTTTTACTCTAATTTCTTGCTTTATGAGTGACCATCGTTTCTAACCCATTTTACTGTTTTCTGAAATCAGAGAGAGAAAGACTCTGAGATACACTGAAAGAAACACATAAAGGCACAGCTTAACTTTTTTCTGTGGATCTCATTCACAGACACCCCAGTTAACTGAACAATACATCCTTAAGAAAAAAAAGCACTCGATTTTTACTGACTGGGTAAAGTAGTTTCATTTCTAGATTTATTTATTCTACTCAAACACGACAGAATGTTTCCATCCTTCCTCCCTTCGCAGATGCCTATGGCCAAACCCATACATATACAAGGAGCTGGATAAGCAAAATGGCTTGAGCTGAGATGTTCTGATTATGTTTACAAACACACATTTCTCTGTAAGAAGCTAAAGTCAAACCTTCTTATCTCCCTCCTGCCTTGCATCCAGCTATTCTGGGAATCACATTAAAGTTCTTTATCTCATGAAACACGTGCAGGATCGATAGCTACACCTTTTCTGTGTATCTCATATCTGCTGAACAAAGCTGCGGGGACTGACTTACCATGGGCATCCTTGTCCCTAGCTATTGCCTGGAGATGGAATATGAACTCGCAGAGTCTCGGCCACTCAGTTCAAGGTGGCAGCTCGCCCACTCTCCTCTGAGTGGTGTTTTGCTTGTTACCTTCGTCCCATAGCTCAGTCACAGAGTACCCTGTTTGGGGAAGATTCTTAGAGAGAAATTTCCTTCTGGTCTTAGCATTAGGACTCATGGTGCTTCTTCCAAAGAACTGCGGTTGTTTATTTGTTTCAGTGGTATCATCGCCCACTGCAGGTTGGTCACTGGAAAGCCTAAAGCCACATCTTTGGCTCAGTCGTTGCTGTTTCTAGGATTTCTATGTTGTATCCTCATAACTAGCCTTATTCCTGCTGGGTTTGGGGTTCCAGTGCTTTTTAAATTTTCTAAAGTTATTTACCTATCTCTTCCACTTCCATTTGAATCTTGATGAGTTTTATACTACTTTATAAGTTGTTTTAAGTTTTTAGAACAAGGCACATACATTTTACAAATTCAAGACTTTGCATCACCGTAGGAGTACAAGGCTACGAAGGAGAGATGCAAATAAAATATAACCCCATCCTCAACATACTTTCACCATAAATCAATTCTGCGTTGTCTACTGCTGAATTCCTGGTCCCTCGAACAACAATCCCTGAGGCGCACTAAGCACTTGATAAATATTTGTTGAATGACTATTTTCTACGAATTTCAACCCTTCTTTCTGTTCCAGAAAGGTGACTGCTTCTAATCTTTGCTGATGTCCCTAAACCGAGTCCCCCTTCCTACAATCTTGCATGTACACTTCTTGGTTTCCATCTAACCATAAATTGAACAGGGGCTTCACTCTTTCATGTGGAAACGGGCGATGATTTTGAGACGGGAGGGCTATCGGACTGCCACTCCTTCCCACATTTGCCAGCAGCTGTCCAGAACACACAATAGAAGAAGCTGGTGCCCGTTCTAATGAATGAATCAAATGATTCATAAGCTAATGATTAAGTTTTACCCATGTGCCCTATAGGAAAGAGAAGCCCAGGGCATGGTCCCTGTTCTTAGAACTTAAATCAGTTTTCAAAGATCACAGAAAGTAGGCTGCTGCTAAAATACAGATCATTTTCTGAGTAAGTGAATGCAAGTTGAACCAGTTACCGAAGGCGAGGAGAGACTTGGTTCAGGCCCAAACTTCTGCTCTCACCCGTTCTGCAACACCAGAGCACACCTAACTTTTCCTGACCTTTGTGTGCTTATCTGAAGCTAATCTAAATGTCCCTGGACTTCCCCAGTAGATGAACATAAATATAATCATACTAGATTTTATTTCCAAATTTTGACGGCTCTTTCTTTTTTAACGTTTGTTTATTTTTGAGAGAGTGCAAGCAGGGGAGGGGCAGAGAGAGGGGGAGAGAAGATCTGAAGCACGCTCTGTGCTGACAACAGCGAGCCCGATATGGGGCTCGAACTCATGAACCCTCAAGATCATGACCTGAGCCTAAGTCAAACGCTCAACTAACTGAGCCAGCAGTGCCCCTTTGATGGATCTTAATAGTCAGCCCCCTGCTAAATAAAGAACCAAGACTCCCTGCCCTCTCTCCCACATCCTTTCCATTTCATTCTGGGAGTGTCTAAGTCCTCCTGGTTCCTCAGAAACAAGTCTGTCTACACCAAGGCAGCTCACAGCCTAGCTGCCTCCAAGTCCTCTGTGAGGACACAGCTTTCCCCAAGCAAAGGGACTGTTCCATGAAGGATACGCTGCAACCCTAAGGATCCAGGGTGCACTAAGGTCTGTGACAGACGGGGGTGGGGATGGAGAAGAGCCCCTCCTCACCTCGGTGACACACTTTGTCATCTGTTTCTCTGACTAGCCTTTTTTGTGTCTGGGATCTCACATATCTTTCAAGAAATCTTCAAACTGGACCCACAGGCTGACTACAACACAAATGCCACACACACAGCTACATTCTCTCCTGTCACAACCCCCTTTTCTCTCCATTCCAGACACCTTGCCATAACATTTTCTTCTCTAACCCAAAAGGAGAAGCCTCGTGCACATCAGCTCTCGTCAGAGTCATGTCCACGCTTCCAGAAGGCTCCCCACCTGTGTTCTATACAGTCAGGATTCAATCCACAGCTAGGTCATTCACTACATGAAAGATGATCCCCCTGAAAGATCTCTAGGATCCCTCACAGCTACAACAGCCAAAGAATGGAAGGAATCTGGGTCTTCCTGAGGGCACAGTACTGCCAGGTCGTGCAGTGTGCATGATTGCGAGCACCACTTGGGTGGCACAAGGGTGAACGGGGGGTTCCAGGGCCTGCCATAACCCAGTGGCCCCGCATCGTGGCCATTTGGGAGCCTGTTCTGTGCAGGGTTCCTCCACGCAGACCACAGAGAGAAGCAGGTGGACAGCCAGTGGTTTAAGCCATTGGTATTCCTTGCTCATCTCATCTTCAAGGTTTCTTCTTCCCTTGTGTTTCTTCTTCCTTTCTATTAGTACTACTTGCCATTTTTCTTTAAAAGGCTCACTTTGGAAACCAGAAGTTTCTAGGTAGGGCACCTTGGGGCTTTCTAAATCTGTTCCCTGTTCAGAGAGTTTAAAGCTGTATCTGCAGCACCTTGTGAATTGTAAACATTCCAGATTTCCAGTCAAATTAATCACTGCCTTTAGCTGAGGTTTCGTCCCCCCTGCTGAAGGTAGGGAGGATCGTGTTGGTTTAGCCAGCTGAGGTAAGAGCACAAGAAGGCATCCACAGTGATGATTAGATGTACCCAGTAGCTGTGGTGTGGAGGGTCCTCAGTGTCTGTGGGAGGCCAGCCTCATGAGGACGGCGTGGAGGAAGCAAGTACAGACCCCAGCAAAGGGCTGTGTTGGCTCGCAGTTTCATTGGCCGGTCACCAAGGGGAAATAGCATAGTTGGATTTATATCACAGAAGAACCACCTGCTAGGGGCTGTTGAGGAGGGATAGACACAGAGATCGGTCAACTTGCAACAGGAACATTTTACAGAAACTTACCCAGGAGAGGAGAGTCTGACACAGATCATGGAGGATGTAGAAATGTTTATGAGGCAAAGTAGTTGGGATTCAGCATTTGGCCAAATGTGAGGAGTGAGGAACTGGCTGTCATTGTCATGTTCAGAGTTCAGTTCAGTCTCTTTCCCTTCCTGCAATAACTTGAAGAAACTCTCCTGTCATTCGGTGAGAGTGTGTTCTATTTTATCTCAGATAAGCCACCCAAATGTCAGAAGCTGGGTGAGGGGTGAGAGGCTAGAATGCAGGACTGCAGCCTCAGAGGTGAGGCCCACAAGTCAGTGAGGGCAGTGGGAGAAGCCACAAGGAGGTCTAGGTGCTTGAAAGGTGCCTCAAAGGGAAGCAGAAATTGCCCTGTAAATACATGAGGAGCCAGGTCTCCTGTCTTCAAATGTGGGATAGCTAATCTTGCTTGTGATCACACAGTATGGCGTGGATGTATGCAAGTGTGGGGGTGCACACATGTGGGCATACACACAAGCAATCTAGGTAGCCACCTGCGCAGTCTGATCTTAAGGAGAAGTGGAGAGGGTTCAAAGATCTTCCCTTTCTCGGGAAAATCCACCCTCTTCTCTTTTCTGATACATAAAATCCCTTTATTGGGAGATATATATTTATATATATATATATAAAGTTTATTTATTTTTTGAGAGAGAGTATGCACAAGTAGGGGAGGGGCAGAGATAAGGAGAGAGAGAATCCCAAGCAGGCTCCTCAGCATCAGCATAGAGCCAGATGTGGGGCTCGAACTCACGAATGGTGAGGTCCTGACCTGAACTGAAATCAAGAGTCAGATGCTGAAACTACTGAGCCACCCAGGCGCCTTGGGAAAAAATATATTTTATTATGTAATTAGAATTAAGGCTAATGTGGTCCCTCTAAAGGAGGTGTATATCCAAAAACTCACATGTTTTCATAGTGTCAATGATTGCTGTTGGAGCCTTTTCTAAATGGCTAATTTTGACTGGGGGAAAAACATGACCACAGGAAGAAACCACAATTGACCGTTCACTTTAAGAGGGTGAAAAGGTGCAGACTTTTAAGACAAGGGCACCAAATGTTAAATTTTGCCAAATTTCCTAATGATCAAATTGCTTAGTTAAGAAGAGAAACCACTCTAATAAATTTAAGCAAAGAAGTGAAATGTATTGAAGAAATAAGGTATCTCACAGAATACAAAGGCTTGCTGACTTCCAGGACTCAGAGAAGACTCCAGGACCCGAGGGACTGTGGAAAGTCCCTACACACCTCGGACACTAAGAGGACTCTGTCATCGTCACCTGACCCTTGAGTCCAAATGCATGTTTCCAAAGGAAACAATCAAGCCTATTCAGGACAAGATTCTATGTCTGGATCACCCAGCTGTGACTGGGATGTGATCATGTGCAGACATATGGCTCCTAGGGGCTCCCTCTGTGAGAAGGGCAGTGTGATCAGATTCAGGGAAAGCACAGTGCACAAGGGTTCCCTCCACACATTACTTTCCAGTAATGTGGCTTTTTCTTTATAAGAGCCCAGGCCCTTCCTCACGACTCTTCACATCCTCAGTCATCACAGAAGGTAGGCTAAGCAAGGGTTCTTGTGATGCGATGATGCTTTCTTCCATGTGAGGAAGATGAGGCTTACAAAGCTCAGTAGACCTACCTAAGGTTACATGCAGACTAAATAGAGGAGGCAGGACTAAAAACCCATGTCTCCTGAAATACAATACCAAATATGTGCCTGTGGGTGTGGGTGTGGGGGTTGTGGTGTGGAGGCAGGGGGATGAGCGGCTGCACGGATAGGAATGCATGAACAATGGGAGAGTGGGTGTCTGGATCAGAACCACCAGACCTGAAGGAATGTGGTCACATGGATTCCCACACCAAGCTGTTTACAAGAAGGCAGGGAGCAAAAGGGAGAAGGAGCCAGAATGCAGATGGAGAAGACAGAGATGGAGGAGGAGGAGAAGAAAGGCAAAACACTAAACTCAGATCCAGAGGTTGACTCTGGGAGTCTGCATACAAACATAAATGTAAACATAAACATAAACATCCACAGCAGAGGCTAGTCACTGTGCCCCAACAGCCATTCTTCCCTAACTGTGTAGTAAAAACATTCCTAGGAGAATGAATGGCTGCCCAGCTAAGGATTTTATTTCCAACCTCCCTTCCAATTAATGGCCATATGATTGTGGCCCGTGGAAGAGAAGCAGAAGTGACACAGGCAAAATCAGTGTCATGCTCTTAAAGGGCATGTCTTTTACCTTTCTCCCTCTCCTACACCCTGGAATGCAGAGTCAATGGCAGGAAGCAAAGCAGCCATGTTGGACTATGAGAGGCAAGCCAAGCATGAGGATGGCAGAGCTACACAATAGAAGTGCCTGTGGCCTGAGGCCCAGGTGCCTGATGATTGAGAAGCCACTAGACCAATCATTGAGAACGCAGAGGTCCGAGAAATAATTTCATAACAATTATATTGAAGAAATAATAAAATGCCATGTATCATGCATAGTATCATAGTAGATGGTACATCTACTGGTAGATGGTACATGTTTCCATGATTGATGGATAAGCTCAAAAAAAAAAGTTGATTTGACTAGGGAATTAGTGGTAATTTCTATGTCTTCTTTATTTATCTACTTTAAATTTTCAAATGATCATATATCAATAAAACTTTTATTAATAAAATGTCTTCCATCAATCAAAATTTTTAAATGCTTGGAACTTTTAACACAACCATTCCTCCCCCAGGCAATTTTTTTTCTCGTAGGAAAATTTGTTTCGAAGTATTTCTAGTATAAACACAGCTACAATGGCTGTAATTATACACTTTTGGCACTTGTATGAGATTTTTCATAAACCAAATTCCTTTTAGGTACAAATTTTTAATCACTGGTTATGAACATTAAATATTTTAAACTTTTATTATGGAAAGTTTCAAATATATCCATGATTAGAGAAAGTAATAAAATGAATCCCTATAAACCTATTTTCAGCTACTGACTCCTGACCATTTTTTTTAAATCTATACGTCCTCACCTACTTTCATCCTCCTCAACTGGATTATTTTGAGGCAAATTTCAGATATCACATCATTTCATTCATAAACATTTTAGTACAGATTTCAGGATAAGGACTCTTAAAAAAACAAACAATGATCATAATACCATTATCACACCTAAAAAATCAATAATTCTTTATTATTATTAAACATGCAGTGTTTAAATTTCCCTAATATCTCATAAGTGTTTTTTGCAGCATCCAAATAAATTCTGTAGACTGCAATCAGTTGATGTGGTTAGTGTATCGGTTACCTGGACTTTTATGGAAAAGACCCTTGAGCTTTTAGTTTGTTTAAGCCGTTATTATTTGGGTTCTCTGTCACAGCAGGGACATCCTAAAACCTCATCTCTTCACTAGACCTGCAGGAGCCTTTGTCCAGAATCACTATGGGTCCCAGCCCCCAGGACAAACCTGTGGCTCATTACCCTGGTCCCCAGGTGTGGGAGGACCCATAGTGAGGGCAGGGCCAGAGGCCAGAGCCCCACCCTGTCTTGGGCCAAGACATTTCTAGTTCTTTTCAGGGCACCCATCAGCTAGGGAAGCAATCAGGATTCATTGGCAGTGCCAGATTTCCTGTAAGAGCAGCCCAGGCATGATTCTCCTGAAGTCTGGAGTCCCCTTCCCAGGGTAAGAGGGAGCTGTGCTAAGAATTAGTCAGTTTGTAAAATGGAGTTACAGGGACCTAGGAGACAAGCTAGCTCAGGGGTCAGCAAACTCTTTCTATAAACCAGATAGTAATTATTTTAGGCTTTGCAGTCTTAACAGCCTCTGCCGAAACCATTCCACTCCGCTCCTGAGTGCGAAAGCAATCCCAGGGGGCAGGTAAACAAATGAGTGTGTTTGTGTTCTGATAAAACTTTATTTGTGTTTGCAAATTTGAAAATCATAATTCTCATGAAATATTGTATCTTATTACATATCACATCTTATAACTATATATTGTTATACTATGATACCGTGTATTTTGTGTCATGAAGTATTGTTATTCTTTTCATTTGTTTTCACCCATTTAAAAATGTGAAGCCATATTCTTTTTTTTATTAAATTTTTTTTAATGTTTATTTTTGAGGGAGAGAGAGAGACACTATGAGCAGGAAAGGAGCAGAGAACGAGGGAGACACAGAATCTGAAGCAGGCTCCAGGCTCTGAGCTGTCAGCACAGAGCCTGATACAGGGCTTGGACTCATGAACCATGAGTTCACGACCTGAGCCAACATTGGACACTTAACTGACTGAGCCACCCAGGCACCCCATGTAAAACCATATTCTTAGTTTATAACCCATACATAAACAGAGAGCAGACCAGATTTCTTGGCTGGTGTGCCATAATTTGCCAATCCCCAATCCAGCCAACCTTCTCATCTCTTTTACTGAGAATTAAACTGAAGACCAGAGAGATGAATGAATTCACCCAAAGTCACACAGCATGCTGATGACAGAGGCCAAATTAGAACCCAAGCCTTCATCTCTTAAAGGGCACAGAGTTGAACAATATGCAAGAATAGTATACTCAAGAACCATGTGAAAGACCAAAGACAGAGAACCAGAGCTTACATTCAATGCCATATGGATACGTAATGACAACAGCTAGCCTGACTGCAGTGCCCGTTTCCTAGTAACCACAGCCTCTCTGATGAAAGATTGCTCTGACTTGTTATTTATAACTTATTTCCCAATAGGGAGGGTGAGTGATTTGTTTATATTTAGTTACAGGAGCCAAGGAAATCCTGATCTGCCATCTTAGGATAGACACAAACCTTATAGCCACAGCTGCCATGAGATGGGTGAAAGCAAAGAAAACTGCAATGCACAGTGTTGTCCCTGTTACCAACAACAAGGGTCACATATAGCAATTACTGACTGCCTGACACAAATAACAGATGGTGTGAGGGGAGATGGGGAGGGAAGCAAGGCATTCCTATTTATACTCTATGGAGGCAGTCATTATGAAAACCTTTCTGCACCTTGCTCATTACTAGGAGCATCTGTTAATTTTGCCTGGCTTTTGATTTTGTTAGCATTACTTTGCTTCTGGTTCCTGGAATTACATTCCTGAGAATCAGTTCTGCTGTCTCTGAAGGGGTTTTCTTGGTTCCATAGAAAACTGAATCATCCGAAGTCCAGGGAAAGAGTACAGAGTATTACCAAACCGCAAGTAGCCTATAAATAAAGAGGGCTCGTGGGCCTGAGTCAAGAGATTATGGGTGGAGTTGTGTAGAATTGACAAATCAGAGAAGGTAAGCACTGAAGGGGTTATCTAGTGTTGTCCAACATCTTATTTTGCCTCCTCAGGTCGGGAGGGGTCGTGACTTCCATAAGATCACACAGCAGATTCAGCGAACCCATAGCTCATTATTCACTGCCCCATGACCTTTCTGACACTGAGCAGCCTCTAAAACAAGACAGAGAATATCTCAAAGCAGGCAAATGTGAAACACCAAGAAGATGAATTGATGTGAAACCTCTACTTTCCTCTGTCCACAATATAAATAGACAATTATGTGTCATTGCACAATCATAGGAAAGTAGGTGAAAAGGTATGTTTGTTAAAGAATGAGGAAAACAAGGGGTACCTGAGTGGCTAAGTCGATTAAGCGTCCGACTTGGGTTCAGGTCATGATAACACAGTTCATGAGTTCGACCCCTGCATCTCATATGTGTGGTGTTTTTCACTTAACAGAGATCTCTTATCCCCCTGAGTTTTGGAACAACCCTAGCCAGGTGACCAGAAGTGCTAGAAATTGGCTGCACCATTTGAAGAGAAATGGCCAAAAGTATTAAACACTTGCTATGTGGTGCATTCTAAATGCTTCTTAGGTATTAATTAATGAATCCTCATCATGAATCAGTGAGGTGATTACTATTATACCTATTTTACAATAGTAGAAACTGAGCACAAAGGTGAAATGATTGACCCAAGATCACTGCCAGCATGTACATGTACTGGACACACCTTAGAGTGACCCTCTCCCCCCAGACAAGTGTATTGTCCTTCCCTTGAGTGTTGGTGGGAACTGTGACTTGCTTATCTACAGAACATGGAATAAAAAAGGCCATAACATAATGATATAGGGGTCAGTTCTCCAAGAAGACAAAACAGTTCTTATGCACCTAATAACAAAGCATCAAACTATGCAAAACAAAAACTAATAGAACTGCAAGGAGAAATAGAAGAATCCACTATCAAAGTTGGCAATTTCAATACCTCTCTTTCTCAGAAATGAAAAGATCTATTAGGCATAAAATCAGTGAGGACACAGTTGAACTCAATAGCACCATCAATGAACTGGATATAATTAACATCCATAGATTGCTTCATCCAACAACAGCAGAAGACACATTCTTCTCAAGCTCATATGGAACATTCACTATGACAGGCCACATTCTGGACAATAAAACACACCTGCCCAGTTAACTGGTTGAACTTGTAGAGTTGTTATAAAACTTAACAAATTTAAAAGAATAAAAATCAGGGGTGCCTGGTTAGTTCAGTCAGTTAAGCATCTGATTTTCATTCAGGTCGTGATCTCATGCTTCATGAGTTCGAGCCCTGCGATGGGCTCTCAGCTCTCAGAGCAGAGCCTGCTTTGGATCCTCTGTCTCCCTTTCTCTCTGCCCCTCCCCGACCCTCCAAAATAAATAAACATTTGAAAAAAAATAAAAATCATACAATGTCTGCTCACAGATCACAATGGAATTAAACTAGAAATCAGTAAGAGAAAGATAGCTGGAAAGTCCCCAGATATGTGGAGATTAAACAATACACTTCTAAATAACACATGAATAAAGAAGAAATCTCAGGGATGCCTGGGTGGCTCAGTTGGTTGAACATCCAACTTCAGCTCAGCTCATGAGCTTGTGTTCATGGGTTTGAGCCCCCATCAGGCTCTCTGCTGCCAGCTCGAAGCCTTGAGCCTGCTTCACATTCTGTATTTCCCTCTCTCTCTGCCCCTCCTCTGCTCACACTCTGTCTCTCAAAAAATAAAATGTTTAAAAAATTTTTAAAAAAAGAAAAAATCTCAAGAAAAAGAAAGAATATTTTGAGCTAAATAAAAATGAAACATACCAAAACATGTGGGATGCAGCAAGCAGTGCATAGAGGGAAATTTACAGCACTAAGAAATATATATCAGAAAAGAAGTAAGATCTAAAATCAATAATCTAAGTTTCCACCTAAGGAAATTAGAAAAAGAAGAGCAAATTAAATTCAAAGTAAGGAGAAAAAAATAAATAATAAGAATTAGAGCAGCTGAAAACAGGAAATCAATAGAGAGAAAAATCAATGAAACCAAAAACTGGTTCATTGAAAAGATCAATAAAAGCAATAAGCCTTTAGCCAGGCTAACTAAGAAAAAGGGAGGACGCACTGGCTAATATCAGAAATAAAAGAGGGGACATTACTACAGATTCTATGGACATTAAAATGATAATAAAGGAACACTATGAACAACTCTATGCTCACAATTTGATAATCTAGTGAAATGGACAATGTCTTGGAAGATACAACCTGTCAAAACTCATAAGAAGAAAGACAATCTGAATTAGCCAACAGAATATGGCAAAGGTGATGAGCTATCACCTCTATAATTATGTTACCTTATATAGCAAAGGTGAAGGGATTTTGCAGATGTAATTAATGACCCTAATCAGTTTGACTTTGAATTTATCAAAAGGGATATTATCCTGGGTGGACCGAACCTAATCAAGTGAGTTCTTTTTAAGGGAGCAGGGGCTTTCCCCAGAACCAAAGACTTGAAGTAGCAGAGACTCCCTTTTTCTGCTAGTCTGGAAGAAACTAGTTCTATAATTGCAAGGAAATGGATTCTGCCAACAACTATATGAACTTAGAAGAGGACCCTGAATCTCGTGGGAACTGGAGGCCTGGTCAACACCTTGGTTGCAGCTTTGTGAGATCCTGAGTAGAGAGCACCCATTTATGCCAAGGCTGGGCTCCTGATGCATACAAACTATGAAATAATAAATGAGTGTTGTTTTAAGCTGCTAAATCTATGCTCATCTATTAGTCAGTAATAGATAACTAATATAGTAAAGGAACAAAAATTCCTACCCAAGAAGCCTGACTCCAAGATATGTGCTTTAAATGCTGGTTGCCAAGTTGTTTTTGACACCAAGTGAAAGGTTTTTTTTCCCCCTGACACCAACCAGTTCTCCAATTCTCTGATTAGGTGAAGTGGGTATCCAATTATAATTAGTTCAATTTTGACATGAACTACCTAGAGTTCTAATCTGTGGGTTTAAGGGCTCAGTTCCACAAGAATGTTTTCAGTTCAGGCTTCAGTCACAAGTATCAGATCATTCTGCCCAACTGGCTATAAACAGTGCTTCTCACAACCCCCTCAACAGAATCAGTAATTTGCTAGAACAGCTCACAGGACTCAGGAAGCACTTTACTTACATTACTAGTTTATTATAAAGAATATAAATTAACATCTAGGTGAAGAGGTACACAGGGTGCGGTCCAGAAGCATTTCAAGCACAGGAATCTTTGTCCCCAGTGGATTTGGGGTATGCCACCCTCATGGCAAATGGATGTTTAGGAGTTTTACAGAAGTTTCATTACACAGGCATGATTGGTCATATCATTGGCCATTGGTGATCAACTTGATTTCTGGCCCATATCCCCTCCCTGGAGGTTGGAGACTAAGGCTAAAAGTCTTAGGCTTCTCATTAAGGCTTGGTGTTTCTGGTGACAAGTCTCCATCCCAGAGCCATCTAGGAGCCCAGCCAAGCCTCATTAGAACAAAAGATTGCCCTATCACTCTTGTTACTCAGGAAATTCCAAAGACTTTTAAGAGTTCTGTGCTAGTAACCAGGGACAATGACCAAATATATATTTCCCATTATACCACACTGGTCTTTAAGGTCTTTAAGATGAGGAATGGGGTTCACACAAGTGACTAAATGATCAAACAAAGGCCACATGGACTGAGGGACTGTTTGTTTGGGTCCCTCAGAATACAGAAATACAAAATACAGAAAACATCTGTATTTTCTTACTTTAGGACTTTGACTTCTTGCTCTATGATGCCCGTAATGCCACTGTCAAAATATATAAAGCCATGAAAAAAAGAAAATGTTTAAAGGAGATTTAGTTTTCAAATTTTTATCTAAATTCTAGTTAGTTAATATATAGCATAATATTGGTTTCAGGAGTAGAATTTAGTGATTCATCACTTGCATATAATAACCAGTGCTCATCCCAACAGGTGCCTTCCTTAACACCCATCATGCATCTAGTTCATCCCCCTACTCACTTCTCTTGTTCAACCCTCAGTTTGTTCTCTTATTGTTAAGAGTCTCTTATGGTTTGTTTCCCTCTCTCTCTCTTTTCCCTTCCCATATGTTGATCTGTTTTGTTTCTTAAATTCCACATATGAGTGAAATCATACAGTATTTGTCTTTCTCTGACTGACTTGTTTTGCTTAGCATAATACACTCTAGCCTCATCCATGTTGTTGCAAATGGTGAGATTTTGTTCTTTTTGATGGCTGAGTAATACTACACTGTGTGTATGTATATATACATATATACATATATACATATATATATCACACCACATCTTCTTTATCCATTCATCAGTTGATAGACATTAGGGCTCTTTCCTTAGTTTGACTATTGTTGATAATGCTGCTATAAATATTGGGGTTGTATGTACCCCTTTGAACCTGCATTTTTATATCACTTGGGTAAATATCTAGGAGTGCAATTGCTGAGTTGTAGGGTAGTTCTATTTTTAACTTTTTTTTTTAAAGAAACGTAATTTTATTTATAACATATGACGGTTGTGGTGGTGATTTTTTTGTTTTGTTTTGTTTTGTTTTGTCTCCCTTTCTCTATTTTTAACTTTTTGAGAAACCTCCATACTGTTTCCTAGAGTGGCTGTACCAGTTTGCACTCCCACCAACAGTGTAAGAGGGCTCCTCCTTCTTTGCATCCTTGCCAACATCTGTTGTTTCCTGTGTTGTTAATTTTAGCCATTCTGACAGGTGTGAGGTGGTATCTCAATGGGGTTTTGATTTGTGTTTCCCTGATGATGAGTGATGTTGAGCATCTTTTCATGTGTTTATTAGCCATCTGGATGTCTTCTTTGGAAAATTGTCCATTCATGTCTTCTGCCCATTTCTTAACTGGATTATTTGTTTTGGGGGTGTTGAGTTTGATAAGTTCTTGATAGATTTTGGATACTAACTCTTTATCAGATATGTCATTTGCAAATATCTTCTTCAATTCTGTAGGCTGTAAAGGAGAATTTTTAACATATAGGAAGTAGGAAAACAATGGTTAAAGATTAGGAATTTTCAAGTAAGTCATATTCATTATGATTCCATGAAGTAAATCAAAGGAGCCACAGCAAATGAAGCTCAGAGAGACTGACTAACTTTTCCAAGGTTATGAAGTCACGGGGGAGGCCCTGGGACTTGACCCTGGGCCTGACACCCTCTTCTCCTCACCACACCACCGAAGAACAAAAAGAGAATATGTCAGCCGTCTTCTAGTTTCCATGAATTGGCAGAATTCTTTTAGGAAGGAATGTAATCAGGAAATTTCCATCTCCACAGAAAGAAGAACTAAAGAGAATGAAAGATAATTAAAGCATAAAGGATTTAACTTAATCCTAAGGAAGAGCTTTTCAGGGGTAAGATTAATTAAACACTAAGGAGATTTTCTTTAAAAAAAAATCAAAAGGTTCTAAAATTTTACTTCCAGATTTCTGTGTATGAAGCATCGTAAGGAAACAGCAAGAAGAAAGGTTGGGAATAATTTTGCCAGCTAGTCAAAACGTTTGCAAGCCCAACGTTTTCAAATTTGACTATAAGGCTGATTGATCAGTCATAGCTTTCTGGAAAACCACAGCAAATGTTAATAACATTAAATTTTTACATACTAATTTACACATTTGGAATAGATACTAGCCTCTCTCATGAAATCATTGGTATTATTTTTTTAAATCATCAACAAAGAAAACAAATGGATTCAGACCACAGGTTTCTGCACTTATGTAGTATACTTCCTTCGTAGGTGAATGATTTTGGACCCTCCACCATCACCCATTGCCTTCACTACATGGCTGCAAAACCCTCCTTCTCCCCCACTATCCTTGCTTTGCTCTTGCTCTTTTCTTTTGCTGCTGCAGACCTCTTGCTGCCTGAGACTCCCTATTCAGCCCCAATCCTTTGCTGCAGTAGGCACAGCCTTGGAACAGGAGTTTTAGGTGACTTCACATGCCATGACATAGGAGCAAGGGCATAAGAATGTAGGAAAGGACAATCCCAGATTCCACATATTTCTGTGCCTCTCCCTCACCTTGTTCCTCCAAGCTGGCCTGGGACCCCCCCAATCCCATTTTTCCTTTGTACTTAATTTCTTATACCCAGGCCTCCTGCTCTAAGTCTTGACAAAATGCCCAAGAGAGTGGTGGCTTCCTCTGGATGTGACTGAATCACATTCTTGACCCTTGGTATATTCCAGAGGCCAGCCTTTCCATCCAGAGTATTCAACTGAAAACAGATAGAATGGGAAGGAAGTTAAGGCAGCACTTTCTTTATTAAAAAGAGTAGAAACATGAATTCCAACTTGAGAATTAAAGGAATAAGAGAGGCTGAGCAAGGGATGCTCACAAACAACAATGAAAGTTGGAATATGTATCGTAATGACCATACACTTGGGGTGCCTGAGTGACTCAGTTGCTTAAGTGTCCGACTCTTGATTTCAGCTCACATCATGATCTCATGGTTCATGGAATCAAGCCTGATGTCAAGCCTCTGTGCTGCCAGCACAGAGCCTGCTTGAGATTCTGTCTCTCCCTCTCCCTCTCTCTGCCGCTCCTCTGCTCATACGTGTGTGCTCTTTCTCTCTCTCAAAAATAAATAAACTTACAAATAAATAAATCAATCAAATGACCATACCATTGGATTCAGGCATTCCACTTCTGGGAATTAAACAATGGGAAGATAAATAAGGCCTAAGTAAGTGGAGTGGTATACTACTTTCATAGATTAGAAATCTTAGTATGGTAAAGATATGAAAGTATCCCCACTTCACAGATAAATAAACTGGGGTACAGCAAAGTTAAATAACTTGTCTAAAGCCATACAGTTAGTAAGAGGTGAAACCATGACTCCAAACTAAGCAGTTGGGACCCCGAGGCCATGCTTGTAACCACTCCACTGTCTTGCCCATCTCCTGTGAATGCATTGCCCTCTGAATCTCTGTTCTTATAGCATTTTCCTCTCTCAGTGTGTCTGTTTCCACCATTAGAGAGAGGAGGAGGCTCATCTTATTCATCTTGGCCTTTCCAAGTGCCTGGCATGTAGGAAATACTCAATAAGTTGGGTTTTTGAAACCCAACAATAGTTTCTTGGTAAGCTGTCTATTCACTGGAATATATATATAGATATATTTACAGAATTATCTATAAAGTAGGACATAGCCAAGGCCAAAAATATAAGATTTAATAATGATCCTGAAGAAAAAGATTTTCTTAGCTACTCTCCTTTCATGGTTTGGGGTTATTAAACAATTTAAATGGCAGATACAGAATTTATTTTTTAATATGACTTTCTAACTAAAAAATTCCAAGACATTTCTCATCATTATATGAGAGCAAGGATCACATGATTTATTTTTTTTTTCTATACTGGGAGTGCCTAATAAATATTAAATACTCATGCTACTACTAAAACTATAAAATTATAAAGAAGGGAACAGTAAGGTTTAAAAAAAGGATTTATGGTTAGAGAAGGGAAATAAGAAAGGAATCATTTATGCATCTTATGTTTACAATCAAAATATAAAATCTGATGGAAGTTTATGGGACTTGGGAATATGAAATGGTTAAACAACCCCCAAAAGTTAGTTTAAGAAACTAGAGGCAGAGAACACCAAAGCAAAACAGTGGACACCTAAATCCACTTCTGGTTTCTTTAGTGACTTTCTATGTTTCAAGGTCTCTGCAATATTATATAAATATATAACAAATCCCCTCAGCCCTGACTACTCAAATCATAATAAATCCAAATAGCCTCTTTGCCTTGACCTCTTCACATTCTCAGGATTTTACAAAGCTCATGGTCAGAAATGTTCAAAGAGAAAAATGACCTCCTGAGACTCAATTTTGACATTCAACCAAATCAGAAGAGCCAAAAAAACTTTTACTGGTAACCAGCATTTGTTTTTGATAAACACTATTATATTACTCAGGGTTCTCCAGAGAGAGAGAGAAAGAGAGAGAGAGAGACCTTCATTTTAAGGAACTGGCTCACATGACTGTGAAGACTGGCAAGTCTGAAATTGTGCAGGACAGAGAAGAGTTGATGCTTCAGTCTTGAGTCAAGGCTTGTTGGAGGCAGAATTCCTTCTTCCTCCAGAGACCTCACAGTCTTTTGTCTTAAGGCCTTCCAGCTGACTGGTTGAGGTTCAACCACATTTTGGAGGATAATCCACTTTACTCAAAATCTACCATTTAAATGTTAATCTCATCTAAGAAAAAATTTCACAGCAATATCTAGATTGGTGTTTGACTAGATTGGTGTTTGGCTGGGTTCCGTAGCCTAACAAGATGACACATAAGAGTAACCATCACAACAATGAATGCTCTCTATTATGCTGGTTATTGCAGCTGCATGTCACTCAGCCAAGAGCATGTGACGTAATTTTAGACTTCTCCCTGAAACAAATCAAACCAGTCCTTCTTCAAGCTGTGTGCAAGATTTCTGTGTACTAAACCCTATGTCAAACATCTGTTGGACAGTTTCTTCCTTGGCCTACATACTATCCAACAGTAGTTGATGTGGCTTTTAGATATCAGCAGAATGGCTCTTACCCACCCCTTGGCTAAGTATTTCTGTACCACAAACACTTCCACAGAAGCACGACAGCATAAAGTACTATCACATTTCACCAGGAGGGTATCCCTCATCGACTAGATTATCCCAATTGCTTTGATACTGAAAAAGTAATTGCAATCCTTTTGTTTATAAATCTGTGTCTCAGATTAAACATTCATAGCATCTATACAGGGAACAACAATACACAAAGTAGTCCACCTCTAATGAAAGTTTAATTGTGATCTGATAGCAGGGGCTTACAGAGAGTGCAGAGCAGCACCTGTGTGGTGTGACCTCGCTGGTCAGAAGAAGAGGCAGCGCTTTTCAGCTAGAGCCAGCATCTCGCTTCCTCTCTGCCAGACCTCTGTCTCTCAAGGAAACAACTCCCTTCTTCAGTTCCCCGCATTACCCAAAGGACTATGCAAGTCTTGGACCAGGAACAAAGCTCCCAGAAGCTGGATTTAGAGGAAATAACTAGGAAAATTTCATTTCTTGACAAATGGCGGGAGATCTTTAGTTATCACGGGTAAGATGTTCTCGTTTTCTCATTTCTCTAGAACCAGAGGGATTTCTGGTGTTTAAGTAATCAGCTTTTATGTATGCTACGTGAGAAGTCTCCATTATAGGTTTACATTTAAGATGCCTCAGGTATAACCATTTGTAGAGAGAGGCTTCCTTAGCAAGGTTGGGTTGGAGGAGGTTTGAGGGTTGAATAAGAGTGAGTAATTTACTTGATGTTTTCTCTTTCATTTATAGGTTGGGAACCAATAATACAACTCCTCAGGTAATTACTTTTCTCAAAGCCAGTGTGTTTTCCTCTAGTTGCTGCTTCAAACAATCACATTAACAGCATAATCTGCATTTATTTTATGCACAGAATGTCACTCAGGCACCCAGCATTTAATGTGTGAACACATAAAACCCTTTGAAATCTTTTCTCGCGCTTTGTTTTTTCATGAAAATCCCTTCCTACTTTTAAGAGTACTTTTCATCATTAAGAGCACCATATGGTTATTATTTTAGAAAAACTAATATTAGAATCTAGAGTTCTTAAACTTGTGAAATAACACGAGGTTCTGAAAGCCAAATGGTTCAGTATTCCTGAAGAAAAGTAATTTTGAACGTAGCCATCATCTTTATTCCGCTTATGAAGAACTGTTTTCCTTCATCATTTTCAAATAAGGGAAAGGTGACCGAATTCAGGTGTTACAAGGTATTTTAAAATCTGTTATACAATATAAGATGAAAGATCTTTTTATCTCATGTAACTGAAAAGGTTAGAAGCTAATGAACTTGGTATTTCAGATATTAATTCAGTCTCTGAACAAACACAGCACAAAATATTAGGGTGATTTTCCTGGCACTAAAATATGATATGATCAAACAACTGAATTATTAATATTTTAACTGTAACGCTAAAGCATCTTCCTACAAGTAAGCTGTAATCAAAAGCCTTATTTGTGCTAAAACTTTCTTAACCACAGTCTAAATTAGAATCAGGGAGATAATGCTTCCATTTTAGTCCTGGAAGTATTAAATGGAAATAGCTACCGTTTGGGAGAATAGAATATTCAAAAGATAAAACAATCTTTGAAAGGAAAAAAAATTATAAATGTCAAGTTACGCTTTATACAGGGTGAGGGGAACCCATTGCCACAAATGTAAAGATTTTCCATTTGATTTACAAAAGGCATCATATCCCAACAGTAGTCTGCCATTGGGATGCTGTGTTTCTGAGATAAGAAAGCATCTTAGCCTCTAGGAATCAAGAAAACTAAGAAGGCAGTTTTCTTCATGTTTCAGCTACCAACAGGGAAGATTTGTTTCATGACATAAGTATAGAAGTTAAGTAAACCTGAAGAAGGGTTGATTCTAACATATTTAAATGCCATAAGAATCAGTCAAGAAAAGGAGAAATAGATTTTTTTTTCTTAAAGGTAAGGGATGGATTTTTTTAAAGAAAAAAAAAGATTATCCTCCTTAGGGAGCAGGTATCTGAGAGAATTAAGAGGAGGTAACCTGACTTCCTTTTTTGGCCAGTTAACAACACAATAAGAAATACTGAGTGTAGACTGGAGAGATTCATTGTTTATAAAATGTTGTCTTCTCAAAACAAGAGACAGTGACATTTACATTCTTCTCTAAACATAATTTCAAGTCAAGGTCTTGATAGCATTAATTATGTTTCCATAGTTACATTTAACCTCTCCCAGCCACATAAAACTTATGAGAAACCCCTTTGACACAGACACTGAGACTTTCCTGCCTCTTTTATTGCTATTTAGCACCATTTTCAGATGTCTTTCAAAGGGAGACAATATTTTCTGAACACTGATTTTTCAGAGAGAAAGAGAGAAGAGGGGGAAAACGGGTTGTCACCAGCTCTGTTTGCTTTGTTTTTTGGTGGTGGCATTTTACACAGAATCATGATGGCAACCATGTGTCTGCTGATGAAACTGAAGATGCAACAGGAATACCTCAGCCCAGGGGCCAAGGACATTTGCCATTAAGTAGCCTTTGTTCTATCCCCAAACCCTCTATCATCTCTTCAAAATCAGGCGGCTTTCCTATCTCCCTGGCAATGGCCATGGTAAGTATAGCTTGTCAATTAAACATGAAAGGAAACGTAATCTTGCCCCAACAACAAGGCTGGGGAATCTTATCTGCTGTCATGTGAGAGTATTATTGAAGATAAGACTACACACGGTTGTTATTGGTAAAGGGAGAATATAATTAAAATGACTTATTTATCATATTTTTCAAGGACACTCGTGATGTTACAGTGTTGGTGTTTTCCTCCCAAACTCTGAGAGCCTCTCCATTCACTTCCTTGGTCTGACAATTAAATTTGAGGGAGTGAGGGAACTAAATTCAAATAAATAACTCTGTAGGGTGGCATAGGGCGAGTGAGGAGTGGTGTAACAAGCACACATAAGGGACCCTGTCTGTGCATGGGCAGAAAGGAGGGAGGTGGGACCCTGTGCTGGGCCTGGGGCAAGGGGGCAAGGAGCTGATCTCAGGAAAGAAATGTTTTCTGGGGCTGCCAGATAACATCCAGATTTGAAAAGAACCTGAGGATCTGGAAGCTACAGATCCCAGGGACTATTCACTCAATTCCAAACCTGATGAGTCAAGGCAAAGACCACCACTAGCTGAGGCACAGACCCAGCTAGCTGACAAACTAGCAGCATTTCATTGGGTCAAATAGGACAGGGCTGGAGGCAATGCCTTGGCAAATGTCCGAAGGCCCAGCCGTCAAGGTCAAAGAGGCATGATTGAGCATAGGGGAAGTTTAGGGATGCATCAAGCCAGGGGAAAAGTACTAGCCAGGGTGAGAAATCCCTTCAGTTAGATTGCCTCCAAGACCATTCTTTCAATCATGGACGGCTTCTCTGGACCATTTTCCCACACTTACCCTGTCCCTTCACACTCCACACCTCGTTCTGGAGCCTCAGGCAGAGAGTTTTCCTGGGGACCCTAAGAACAAGAACTGGAAGAAACACTTCCTTCTTGAGGAAATGCCACCCTGCACGGGGGCAAGCTTGCATAAACCATACAAGACTAGCTTGGTCATGTGGGCGAGGACCAACAACACTTGTCCTACAGTCAGGGCTGTCCCGTATATACAGTTCTACAGTCTGTGCACTGCACACAGGGTCCCTGCTGACAGGGATGAGTGGGGATCGGAACCCCTTCTGGGGAAGCCACACGGTCTCTGCTTTCTGAGCTGGCTCTGACTATAGTATTTCCAACCCTGAATATAGCCTTCCCTTACGGTCCTCAGATGGGACCATCAAACATAGGGACCAAGCCCCCACATTCTTTTTTAACATGCATTTCCTCACAGGCTTCATAGAGCAACTCTCCTTCCTGTCATATTTGCAGTACAAATGTACTTGGAGACCCACTGTTCTTTCTCATTATCACAAATCTTTCTGCCTCAATCCACCTTCCCTCTTTTGTTCAAATGCCAGATGTCACAGGAAGATAGGTCAACAGGGCTCTCATGAGATGCTGCACTAGCTCATCGGCCTCACAGCCCCTGGATGGTGCCTTAACTTGTGTCTTAGGTATCTAGTGAATGGCTCACATTTCAGGGAATGAAGACAGGTAATGAATGTGTAATCCTGTTAGAGTCTCCAGCCTCTGTGATGATTCTGCCTACACTGGGCTATAGCACCAGAAGTTAGAGCGACTACCTGTATTTTACTAGACAAGATAATGTTTTTAACAAACAATCTTTAATAAATATTATTGGCTCTGTAATGAATTTCTATAGAGGGGGTCATTTTAGAACTTATACACGGCTGGACATTAGACCACCTTTTCTATGAGAAAAAAAAAAGATACAACTATGATGGCATATTGGCATTTGCCCATATAGGCTTACAGAAATTCCAGAAGGCTTCATAAATTGTGACACTGCAGGGAGAGAGTAGGGTAGGAGACACCGTGGGAGGGAGTCTTCCCTCAATATACCTTTTCGTACTCTCTGGCTTTTGAACCATATGAATGTGCAATCTATTTTTAAAAACACACATCGAAATTTTAAAAACAGGGGGAAAAAAGCATTTGAAAATGTTTCCAGAATCTTCTGGTCTTGCTTTACATTGTGGAAGCAAGAGTCTCAGTCTGAATTCCCCCACTTCTCCACAAACACAACATGGTATGATTGCAGACCTCCCCCATAACTTTTCCAAGGTAATTCTCTCCCTCTGGAAGAGGCTGGGGGACAAGAGAATCAGACCACTGTAGCCTGAACTGGAGTTGATGGAGGGTTAAGGAAGTCCCAGAAGTGGAGATAATTGATTTTTTTTCTTAAAAAAAAAAAGACTTTGGATTTATTCCCATTATGTGGGCCAGATGATAGTGTGTCCTTTAAATAGCAGCAGCATTAATTAAACATACCCTGGGATTTCAAGATGCTGAGCCTTGGGATTCTGAATACGTGAATTCCAGGGAGGCTGTTTGGAAGCTTGACCAATTCTCATCCACGTTTCAGCAGTGCAGCTGCCTGGCAAATTATCAGAGCTATTGAATCCTAATACTCACTTGAGAATGCCTTTTGTGGTCAGTCTGCTGTTCTCTTTTCCCTCCTCTGTTTGGGGTAGGGATGCATGGATTTCCTGATGTGAGCACACTCACTCTTTGCTGGGAATCTGCTGAGAAAGGAGGGTGTGGGTGGAACACCCTACAAACCTTCTCTCCCCTCAGCTCTTTTATTTCTCATCTTTTGTTGCCCCATTTCCAATACTGCAGCCTTCCACCTTCCCCCAACCTAACGTCTTACTATGTGCGAATGACGGCCAGGGCACTTTCCCAACCTCCTCCACAACCAGGCCCTTCTCTAGAACCCAGCCTGGAACACATTCCTGTAGCCTTTTGTATCAGCAGTCAATAAACAAACCCCCAGTGTATTTGCAATACCACTAGCAGGATCGTATTAAAAAAATGGAATACTGGGAGATCAAAATATTCTGACGGAGACCCAGAGGAATGACGCTCCAGTGGAGGATAGTAGGCAAGGGGGTGCCTTTTTGGAAGCGGCAAGCACAGCCTGGGGCCCCAGCATAAGGCCTGGCCGATAGTTGGACCTCAGTAGAGGTTTGCTTAATCAATTCACTGCTCTGGACAATTCCCTAGAGACACATCTCAGTAGAGGTCACTGGGTATCATCTGTGTGCCCCTTCACATGCACTCTACCCTTCTCCACTCTGCTTTCTGCCAAGACTGGCCTGTAGGGACTCCATCAACAGGGCTCCCTCCTCCTCTGGCTTCCTATTGAATGTGACCAATGGGAGCCCTTGAAGGGGCATGGAGGGAGAAAAGGGAAAGAAGTCAGGCTGTGCATAGCTGGCTAAATTCCTCTCCTCTTCTGGATGTTCTCTCCCCAGGATTCTGTCCTTCCTGCTTCGGGTCCCCACTCCTCCCTGCTTAGCCCCACCAGGTCTAAGGGAGATACTGTTGCTAGCTGTAGGACCCTGCACTGGCCACTGTGGTGTCCCCACCTACAGTCCACATCTTTGTAAATAGTCCCTGTTTTAAACTTTCCTCAAGTTAATTATCGTCACTTGAGTGTGCCATCTGTTTCCTGCTGGGATTCTTACCATACAAGTTGAAAGGCTTGCATTCGGGCTCTGAGGCTGCCATTTATAAGATACCTGACCTCGGGCATACATGTAACTGCTCTGCACCCCAAATCTCTTCATTGTAAAATGAAAGGGTCCAATTAGATTTTTTAAAATTCTACAACTGCTTATGGCGAGCCTGGTATGTATCAGGCACCGCACCAGATGCTGAGGAATCCATGGTGAACATGATCAAGCCAAGAGTCTGCCACTATATTTGAAACATTTCTTAGGTTTTGCTAACTCTAAAGTCTCTGATTCCATGATAAGCCAGTAATTTCTAAGCCAAGACATGATTTCGAGAAGAAGCTTCAGAAAGAATTATTCTACCTCAGGTTGGGGGTGGGGACAGGTGCAGAAGTGGACGAAGACAGGACGGGAAAGGTTGTCACAGGGAAAGTCTAAGCCCAAGGACCAGAAACAAGGCAGTCAAGGCAAGGAAATGAAACACATCAGGAAGTATGATCCAGGACCTCTGTTTTCGGGGGTGTATGTACATGTGAGTATGAATGTGTGTGTGCATGTGTGTGAGCATGTGCATGTGTGCATGTGAATGTGAGTGCATGAGTGTGTGTATGTGCATGTGTAGGCACGTGAGATAAAGATCATCATCATTATCATCATCATAGCAATCACGAAAGAGTTATTCATTACAAATCCTGGGAAACAAAGTGAAAAGAGAAAAACGGTGTTTGTGTGAAATAATAATAATCATTACAGTCATTTATTAGGACTGTTTACCATTTGAGTCCAGTTGCCAGGTAGCATAATTATATATGCATATCACTGAATATAAACCAGGCTAATCTTATAGATTATATTTGATATGAAAGTAAATGGTACATAGGTGAGATGAGCCACCTTTCCTGTCACACTGGCCAGGAGGTCTGGCTGGAGAGGCCTGCAGCCTCTCTGTTCTAAGCCTGCCAGAGGTGCATCTGGATGGTGACACTCCCTAAGTTGGAAGTGACATCCAGCAACCGAAGCAGGAGCTTGGTTTGGCTGGCAGAGTTTTTTTTTTTTTAATTGAATTTGAATTCTAAGCCTTCTAAGTTTCAAAGTCTTAATCTCTCACATTTACTCATGGCTTTCCCTCCCCTCCTCCTGCCAGGTTCTGGTCTTTTTTCATCTGCTGTGGGACTTTGTTCCCTAAGCATTCCAGTGCAGACAGGCTGTATTCCTAAAGGTAGAACACCCTGCATGTACTCAGCACTTAACGGTTCTCAAAGCCCCTTTCCATGTCTTCCTATTCAATAATAGCCATGATGTGGACCGAGCAAGGATTAACCCCACTTCAGGATAAGCAAATGAAGTCTTAGAGAGGATGGACAATCTGTCCAAGTTTACGTGGTCAGTGAGGAGCAGAACTGGGCTTCTCCACATTGGAGTGGGGAGTGCTCCGTCTTTCTTCTGTGCTGTGCTGCATTGATGTCATTTTCAGTCCTCTGCTGGGGAAGTCCTGAGTTGGTGGCTCATTGGCCATGATACACACTGAGTCTGTGTCTTCTGAGAGCAGTCTGTATGCCCTTCAGCTCCCTCTCCTTCACTTGCTGTTGTCCTGAGACAACGGACGAATCAGTTTTCTTTAAGTGCACTTCTGGGCCCTTGCTCACACTGAAATGCACCTGTCTCTCTTTGTAGAGACAATCTTTTCTTTCGAGGGAGGAGTAGAGGTGGCCAGGAAATAAACTCCAGCCACAGAACCGGACCCTGATCTGATAAGGGGAGACTATTCCAGATGCGCATTTCTCCTGCATCTGTCCTTATTAGAAACCACTAGGCTCTGGATCAATTGGACTGATTGTTTCTTTTGTCTACACTCTTCAGCTGGCTTTGAATGCCTGAATATGATATTCAAAGGCTTCCAGGATGAGACTCAGGTACTTTCCAGTCTCAACTTCCACAGACTTCCTGCCTTGTGGTCCTAGAACATGCGCACGTACACACACACATGCACATGCCACAGAGTCTCCTCATTCCTCTGAACCACTCCCTTTCCCTGGACGCTCTGGGTAGTGTGTGTGTGTGTGTGTGTGTGTGTGTGTGTTTGCAGGTGTTCTCTGTCCAGTCTCCCCTCCATTAGAGGCAATAAGTCATTGCGTGGTCTGTCCCAGAGTGTGGGATGTGTACCTCTGTTGGAGCATGGCTACTTTTAGGGATATGTTATTAAGTGCCATTAAATAGACTGAGTCACCTTCTTAACAGTCCTTCTTCATGCTGGCAGGCCTGAAGAAGGACTCTGTAAGAGGTGCACATGTTCACACCTCTTTAACACTTCCTACTTCCTTTCTTAATTAAAAAGAATGCGAGCTCAGGCAAAGCTTTCATAGGCGATAGTTTCTAGCATAAGTCAATAACATTGTTTCAGTTCCATTATTTTTTTTAAATAAGGAAAGTGATTTTTGATTCCCACTTAAAGATGTGATATGAAGTGTCCCTATTAAATAAATATTTTAAGCTATAAAAGAGTAGCTCAAGCTAATGAAAAATATTAATTAAATAGTGATTGGCACACAAAAAGGACAGCAATTATAGGAGACACATACTTGTTTTTAAATGTTTATTTAGTTTTGAGAGAAAGAGAAAGAGAGAGACAGAGAGCACATGGGAGCAGAAGGAGGGGCAGAGAGGGAGAGGAGACAGAGCATCTGAAGTGGGCTCTGAGCTGACAAACTGTGAGATCATGACTTGAGCCGGTGAGATCAGGACCTGAGCCAAAGTCAGACACTTAACCAACTGAGCCACCCAGGCACCCCAAGGATGACACATATTAAAGCTGGGGAGGCAGAGCAGTAGTGTTGGAATGGATGCAAATTCCAGCAGTTTTAACCACTGAGTGACTGAGTCAAATACTTCTTTTTGGAAGGAGGATAAGAGTACCTATCTCAAAGAATTAAATTAACATAATGAATGTAAAGCACTTAGACCAGTGCCTGGTGCATAGAAAATACTCAATAAATGCTAGATGCCATTGGTCAGCCTAGTTCAAATGCACATCTTACATGAAGCCTTTCTGAGTTCTTTACTCAGAAATTCTCCTTCCTCTGTTCTCTTATGGTACTTTGTACTTTGGAACTTCACACATTCTATCTACAGTTGTGGGATATTAGACTTTTTACTTATCTATGTCCCACATAGGACCAAGCATATGCTAGGCAATTAATATGCTCCTGGTTATGGATGGACTCCCCTTTTATTCATGTACTTGGTTTGTTTTTTTTTCTGGGAAGCTCTAGAAGAACCTCTCCAATCTCAACATGCTATAGAGTATCCGGGAAAACCTTAAAGATTCGGGGGCAAGAGGAAAGAGAATGCTTGTTTAGTATCATTTAAATCAATATTGTACTCAAGCTAGAAACCCAGAGTCCTGTCTGTTTCTCTTTCCTAGAGCAAGAGAGAAAGATTCAAAGATGGGGGGTGGAGCAGGTGCTGCAGAGTCATGCATGTAGATGGATATTCCCAGATATCCATGCCATGGATTGTCAGGGACAAGAGGCACGGGGCAGAGCAACAGCCCATGCTGGACTGCAAGGCATAAAGGACAGATGGCTGGCAATGGAAGGGGAGACAGACACAAGGGGCAAAAATTGGATGGGGACAACAGAGTGCAAGGTTAACACACTGAGCCTTCAGGATAAAACAGTCTAAGGGAACCCAGTGTGAACCTTTCGCACAAGACTTTACAATTACGATAAAGGAATAGGACAAAATGTAAATCAGGATGTAGGGAGGGGACAGGCCCACCTCCACAATTCCACCACCTTACGTAAGGCTATTTGATAAAGAATGTGTCTAAGAAGAATTATCTTGGTTGAATCATTTCTTTCACCTCTTCTCAGAAGTTACGGCAGAGCCTCTTTGGAAATACCATCCATGTCTTCAGCTATGACTGGAAAAAGGCCCATTTCAAGTTCCATGATCCTTTTTCTGACCTGGCTTTCACTTTGGAAGTGGGAAAGGTAATAGTAGGCAAACATTTAAAAAATTTTCTAATCCCATATTCCCTATCCATGTTTTCTTCCATCTTCATCCATATGAGTGTATGTTTTCATTAAAATCATTTGTCAAAGTTTATTTAATATAATTTAACATTTACCCTTAAATGATACGAGACGGTTTAAAATTACAGTTTACCGTCAGGATTAGAGCAAAGTCTCACTCCTTCCCCGCTGCCACATACCCTGCCCTCCTCCCAAATTCTAGTTTTCCTGGCTCTTCTCTACAAGTCCTAAGTATCCCTGAGGATTTAGAAGGCAGGAGGAGATCCAGAAGCTTCTTTCTGGCTTGCTTACAATCTCAGTAATTCAGGTCATCTATTACCAGTCACACAGAATTTTAAAGACTAGCCAACAAGCTCTTTACATCCTACAAACCCAAGTTTCCATGAAGCAAGAGCAGAGCGGAGGTAGGGTGGTAGAGGACACACATCCCAGGTGCCGGTCTACTGAAGCTGGTCAGTGTAGACTCTGGCCCAGCCATGGCATCTGACCAAACCCATGTATGTGGTACAATGTCCCTTCCCTAAGCCAAGGGGATGCTGTATATACCAGGAGGGAAGGGGCTGCAGAGAACAGGTCACATCCATTTCTAAGGGTCTCCTTTGTCATATTGGCCCCAAGAGGTTCCATTACGGTTGTACAGCCCGGCTCCCAGCCTCTCACACCTCACTATTCATCTTCCCCATTTCAGGGAGGTGCTGGAAGCATTCAGATGGCAGTACAAGGATTCATCATCAAAGACTTGTTGTTCACAAGGAAGGAAAAGAACTGTAACTTTCACAGGTAAGAGGCCTAGAAGTACTTCTTAGACACATTCCTCATTTCATGAGAACCTTTATATGCCAAACAGCCATTATGGAAAATCCCCTGGGTGACCTCAGGAAGGGGACTTGCCTCACGAGATGAAAATGGCTCTGGTTCTCCCAGAGGGACTGGATTTTATGACTGTGGGGGACTTCCCTGGAGTCACTCTCAATGTTTGGTTGCAGGAATAATGTTGACAGTTTTTATGCTCCACTGCAAACCTTCCAGTCAGCTAAAATGATGCGCCTGGTGTCAGGTGGGCTTACTTGAAAATATTTGATGGGAAGCCCCAAACTAACAATTTCAAGGAAGAACAAAAGGGGTGATTTTTAAAAACCCTGATAAATGAAGGATTCTCGTATTTAGCCAGGCTAACAAAGTACAGTGTTTGGTAGTTGTCTATTTAAGAAAATCAGTTCAAATTACTTTACTTAGAAGTCAACAGGTCCCTATCATGTGCAGAGCTCTATGCTTGATATTAGAAAAAATATAAATAAGTAAAGGTATATATCTACCTTCAGCAGGGTAAGTTATCATTCAAAACAGGAACTAAACATATAATTTATTCTAAGATCATGAATTGCCAGTTTCCTGAAAAGCAGAGCCAGAGATGGGAATTCTTTATGTAAGTGATTTTTAAGGGACTGCCCTGTTGGAGAGAAAAAAATTTTTTTACCCTTCTAGCTTCTTTGGCTAGTCTAATAATTAACTTTACATAAGACAGATTAACAGGAGAAAAACAAACACAAGCTTAATAACATGCATACCTCTTTTTTATATGGGAGAGACCCAGGAAAACTCTGTAATTCCCCCAAATAGCCAAAGGCATCATATTAAATACCATCTTTAGCTAAAGACAAAAGAATATGTTGGGGGTATGGAGTCAGTTATGGGAGTTTACCAGGAAAAGCACAGTGAACAAGGGTAAGATTGTTACGCAGATTAAGTCTGAGCCTTCTCCACTGATGGGAGTTTCTAGAGATTTAGAGCCATCCCCCTCTTCTCCTGAGGGACATTCCCTTACAAATGGAGATTTCCCTTGTAATGTCTTTTACAAAAGGGTAACTTCTATTGAGTTTTTGGACCTTCTCTTTAGTCTGTACTTTTTAAAAAATAACCAGCTTAAAATAATCCACATGCCAACGTGGCATATCTCAGGCTGTCAAGATTTGTTCCCCTTCAGGCCTCAGGAGAAACCTGTAAGAGGGAAGGAAAAGGATAGGGAAGGAGAAACTGAGGAAGAATATGGTTTCTAGTGATGCCCAGCCTCAGCCTGATCCCATGAGAGCTCTGAAGCCTCAGTTGTCCCATCTTCAAAGAACGAAGCCGGGCCTTTGTACTTCCCACCTCAGTCAGGCACTGGCTTTGACCTGCTCCATGAAGCCTTCCTGAACCTTCTTGGTCCGAAGTTCTGGCTCCTTCTTCTGTACTCTTCATAGCACTTTGTTTTATTCTCATCTACCTCCTCATGCTAGGATTATAGAAACCCCTACCATGTGTTTCTCCATTGGGACAACAGTTGTCAGTGTTAAATATTTGGAAAATGAGCAGAGTAAAGGTCCTACCACATGAAGACTGTCTCCCATTTCCTGGGAAATCTTGACACAATAGGATTCCTCCAGAGAGTATAATGCTTGAGAGCAAGGAGTCAGGAGCCAGCCTGCCTGATTTCAAATCACCGTACTACCACTTTCAAGGTGAATGACTGGGGGCCAACTCCTCAACCCCTCTTTCTTTCTTTACCTCTAAAACAGCAGTAATGGTGGTATCTTCTTCACAGCGTTGTTTTGAGGATTAAATGAGGTGACATGTATGAAGTGTTTAGAGCAATGCTGGGTGAGTGTCAGCTACAAGTCAGGACAGGTAACATGAAGCAGGCCTCCAGTGCTGTGTGGGACAGACATGACGGGGCAGCACGGACACAGCAAACACATTAAAGACAGACAAAGGCATGAAAAAAGGCACGGAAGTGCGATATAGGAAATACGTTCAGGGGACTGGACCATGTGGGCCAGCAGGTTTGCAAAATGCAAACCTGGGAGATAACACGTGCATTTGGGGCTGCACTTGCAAATGGCTTGTGTTATTGGGTTACAAAGTTCGGGTCAGTCTCTGCTGGAGTTCAGACAAGGGGACAGCGGTGGGGATGTCAGAGGGGTGATAACTCACAGGGTGGGACTAAAATCGCCAAGAGAAATAATACGCGGCTGTGAGGATGCCACTGCCAGTGACAGAGTGTAGACGAGGCCCTCTGTGACCTTCTCACGGTGTGGGTTGATGAAGGAACCGAAGAGACCCATCTGGTATTCAGAAGGGGACTTAAAAGTGGAAGCACTTCACATTCAGCTAGGTGACTGTCCATGCCAGTGTTTTCCTACCCAACCTCCTGCATTGCAGCTTGTGTACAATCAGCAAACGGCAGCAAGAGCAAGCCTTGGCTGCGGCACTGGCTGGCCTCCTGTGGGCTGCAGGAGCAGCTGAGAAGGCCACTGTCTGTCTTGTCACTGAGGACACTTATGTCACCTCCAATTCTGACTACTTGGGAGATGATTTCACTGAACGGGTGAGTGCATACCTGCCAGATAAAGGACCAATGAAACCTGAGAGTATTCTAGACCCAACATGTAAATGAAGGTGGAGCCCCATCGATGCTCCCAGAAAGGTCTGAGGTGGCTGAAGACACCTTCCAAAAAGGTAAGGACCAAGGGTTGAAAGTGATCCAAGCAGCTTAAATGAAGAATCCTGCTGTGAATTTTTCCTTCCAGAATTCACCATGATCAAGAATATCCCAGACCTGAAATCATTACAAAATGCATTTCTATATCCAGTCTTGAATGTTGCTGAATTTTACCTATTAGGAAAAAATATTTATGGTTTTACTGCTCAAGATATTATAGTGGTTTAAAACTAAGGACTGTAAAAGCGAGGCCGGTAGCCATCCACTTTTACCATGTATGTTTTACATGGCCTTGTGTAAGATAATCTGTCAGGTTTCAGCAAAGTGACTTTGCAATGAAACAAAAAGCTCCCTTGAGGAAATAACAGTAAGTTGACATCTTATAGATGTAGCTTTCATCTTCCTTTTCATTTTTATCTTCTATTCCTGATTTATAGCTCCAGCTGTTTGAACTTCTAGAGAAAGAAGCCACTGAGAAATTCATCTATGATCATTTACAATGTGTAAGTGTTTAAGTGTTGAGATAATCCCTTTATGTTGAACTGATCTTACAGGAAATCTTCTTTCTTTTACAAAGTGTATTTCTAATGATGCTTATTAAGAAAACCAGGTCATTTTGAGAGCTAAGAAAGGGCCGAATGAGAGAAAGAAAAGCCCGCCTCTCCCTCCCCACAACCTAAAAAGAGGCCAGATCACACACAGGCCACTCACAATTGCCTCTTTGTCCTTGGCTAATCAGACCCAGAGAATAATACTATAGAGGGCATATGCCAAGATTTCTTTTGTGGGAAGAGAATATGTCAAAGCAGTCTTGCCTCATCTAATGGATAAAACACAAAAATGCTAGACAACTAAGGCCCTGGTCTAAATTGCCAAAATGACCGTTCACATTGGCTCCGAGGAAACGACTTCTAGTCTGAAAAAGGTGGCCCTGTTTCACTTCTTCTGTCAGCACCTTCCACACAATATCCTCCTGGCAATAATTCTTCCCAACTTCTGGGGACAGTGTTGGTGGAATATCTAAGGTGCTTTTTTAAGATTCCTTTGCAGGGAAAGGAATGAAAGCTGAAGGATAAGAACCCTACAAGATAAAATAAGAGGACAATTAGTGGGGTAACCACGAAGCCATACAATGGTGGATTATATAGAAGGTAGAAATGTGATCCATGAAACTCACTGCTCCGTTCCTTCCAAAGGCTATAGAGGTAGAAGACTTGGGCACGAGTTCTCAGCCACACGTTGGCCATACAATCTTAATTAAACTAGTTACCCCAGGCCTACCTCCCCCATCATCTCATAGGTCTGTGTGGTAGGGAGAAGAAAGCCCCATCTCCCCCACTGCCCCACAAAGATGTCCATACCTTACCCTATGAATTTTATGCTTCATAGCAAAGGGGAATTAAGGTTGCCAAATCAGTTGCTTTTATTTTATTTTTTTATTTTTAAAGTTGTGTTATTTAAGTATAGGTGACGTACAATGTTATAGTAATTTCAGGTGCATAACACAATGATTCAACAACTCTGTATGTTACACAATGCTTTAAAATAGGGCACATATTCTGGGTTACTCAGATGGGCCCCAAGTAGTCACAAGGGTCCTTAAATGTGGAAGAGGAAGACGGAAGAGGAAGTCAGAGTGTGTGATGTGAGAAAAGTGTCGCCTGCCGCTGCTGGCTTTGAAGATGGAAGTAGGGGGGACAGGTCACTAAAAGCTATAACAGGCAAGGAAACAGAGCCTCTAGCAGGCCAGCTGACAGCTCCCTTTTGGCTCAGTAAGACCCATTTTGGACTTTTGATTTCCAGAATTGTAAGATAATAAATTTGTATTCTTTTTTGTTTTGTTTTTAAATTTTATGAAGTTTTAAATTTTAATTCCAGTAGTTAACATACAGTGTTATATTAGTTTCAAAATTTATGTTACTTAAGGTACTAAATTTGTGGTTATTTTATAATATATGTTTATATTTTTAATGTAAATGCATAATTAATATAAATTATATATAATATAAATCTATAATAAAATCTGTATAATGGATTTTAAATACCTGACATGAAATATTAAGTTAGAAGCCTTCTTAGGGACTTTATTGTGGGCAAAAGATGTTGAATGGGGTTACGCAGATAGAAAGGACCATGTTAGAAATGAGCCTTCTAGCAAAAAGAAGCAAACCCTTTCCTTTCTGTCTTCTATCTCCTCAACTCAGACCTGGGGTAGTCTGCTTCAAAAGGAAGTCCCCCACATCTGCAAGGGATTCCTAAGTGTAGCCAGAGTTGAGAATCAGAGGATCAGAGCTGAAACTACACACTACTACACATAGCCACTCTGGGAAAGTGCTGGCACCATTTCCCCAGTGACGGGGGAACTTGATGGCACATTCCATCAAAGGCACTTGGTGCTCCTCTCAAGGGCACACCTGAGCAGGGACTGCACATTATGATGTGCTTTACCAAACCCCACTCACTATCAAAATGCACCAGTACTATGTCCCATTCCTGTGTCCCATCTTAAGACAGAAATCCCAAGACAGAGGTCTGAGGGCTGCATGTGGGTAATAGTAGACCTACTGTTATGGGTGGAATTTCATCCTCCCAAAAGATATGTTCAAGTCCTAACCCCCAGTGCCTGTGAATGGAATCTTAGTTGGAAAAGAGGTCTTTGCAAATGTTATCAAGTCAAGAAGTCAGGCTGGATTAGGGTCCGCCCTAATCCAATGACTGGTCCCTTTACAAGAGGAAGGAAATTTGGACACAGACAGTCATGTAGGGAGGACTCCATGATGTGATGTGTCCTATAAGCCAAAGCACTCCATGGATTGTCAGTAGCCACCAGAAGTTAGAAGATGCAAGGAAGGCTCCTTTTCTTCTGCCTTCAGTGAAAGCATGGCCATGCTCTGACACCTTGATTTCAGACATCTAGCCTCCAGAACTGTGACAGCATACATTTCTATTGTTTTAAGAATTCAACTTTCTGGTAACTTGTTACGGCAGCCTTAGGAAACTGATACACCTATCATATATGATCTGAAGCATTAGTCCGCACCGTGTTGTATTTTTAAAATTTGACTCAGCCACTGCAAAACACAATCAGGAAAGTCCACCAAAAAAACCTGGATTTTTAGCTTTCCCCCCCCAAAATCAGAAACCCTGGCTGCACTAGGCTTATATGTTGTCATGTCCTCAGTTAGCTGACATGGGGGGCAGCGACTTCCATTGGACAAGTTGTGATAGGCTGAATAGTTAAATAGAATATAGGCTGATAGTTAAAGACCTTGAAATAGGAGATTATCTTGAATTTCCCTGGGGAGGGGCAAATAATAATAAGACTCTTGTAAGGAAAAGTGGATGACAGGAGAGAGAAAGTGGTGTGATGAGGGAAGCAGAGGGAGAAGAGGGGTCACCAGGTAGGGTCACAACATGGGGTCATGAGCCAAGGATAAGGATGGCTTCTAGAAATTGAAGGAGGAAGTGAAGAGCCTCACCCACAAAGCCTGCAGAAAAAACACAGGCTTGCCAGCAGTTTGAATCAGACTCATGAAGTGACACCCATGTTGGGACTTCAAACCTCCATAAGTGTAAGACAATGAACTCGTATTGTTCTATGCCACCAAGTTCATGGTAATTTGTTATGGGAGCAACAGGAAACGAATACACCGGTGTTCCCAGTTTGCCTCGGACCCCACCTCTCCTCATTTCTCCCACTCAGTGGCACACCCATTTGGGTTCCTGTCTGATGCCTGTGGCACTGGAATTTGTTCCTGCCTGAGGGTCCTGCCCCTGACAGGTCACAGAGAGTGGCAGGGACAGATTAATCCATAAAAGGGAAAGCACCTGTGTCTTAGCAGAAGCCTTCCTGATACAATGCCTTTAAAGGAGATGCTCTAACCCTGGGAACCTTGAAAGCCAGCCAAGGAGCTTCTTTTCAGCAGGCAGAATATTCACACAAAGCTAAGACCTACTACCTGAATGTTAGTTGGGCAATTTGGATTTGATCCTGGAGATCACAGGGTACCTTTGGAAACTCTTGAGCAGAAAAAAATAGCCTTGCCAAGAAAAGAGAGAGGGAGAAGTGCCTTAAAAAGGGACAGATAATAATTTTGCTGTGGTTCTAGCATATTCCAAGAACTAAGGTAGGTACTGTGCATTATTTCATTTAACTTTTGCCACAAAGCTGCAATTTATCTAGGAGTCATGGTAGAACTGGTTTTGAACCTATATCTGGGTGACTCCAAAGGTATTTCTATAAAGCAATGAGGAGGGAGGGAGGGAGGCCGCGACCAAGGAGAGGCTGGGAAAGGGATGAGCCAAGGGCCTGGGCTAGGATAGATGCTGGAAAAATGGAGAGGAAAAGATACATTACACCTTAGCCATGATTTGAAGACCATCGTGTGAGAGAAGTGGAGGAAAGAAAAATAGGTAGAAAAGCAAGAGAATGACAGTGCCAAGGGCAGACCTTGAACAAGGAAGATAAATGCATCTGAGAATGAAGATGGCCTCGGGAAGCTGTCCTATAAGCAGCTAGGAAAAAATCTTCTTAGGCTATAAATCCTTGAATTCATGCCTGGAGATATACACAGCTGCATCGCTTTTAGGCAAACATGCTTTTGTTTTGTCCCCCAAATAGTTCCAAGAGGAAGGAAGCCATGGTGTCATCCTGTTTCTTTACAGCATGATCTTCTCCAGAACGTTTGAAAGGTAAATTCAACAAACATTTGCACAGGTATTTCCTATAGCTTTGCAATCACAGAAGCGGTATACTCTTGCATCGGAAAATATTCTCATGCCCTATTGGAAACCTGAGTACAGTTTTTTCCTAGTGGATGCTCTTCTCTTGATTCATCCTTTTCTGTAGTCGGTTTGGCCATATTACGGGGTGAGTGGATGTCATCAGAAAGGTTTGAATCTGCTTTTCTAGTACAGTGGTGGGTTCCTTCTACTTGTGGTTATAAATGCTGACAAATAATACCCAAGTGTATTTGTATAATTTTCATAATGAAAGTATTTTATTATTTATATGCACAATAAAATATACCCACTGTTATTTATTTTGTCTCTATGTATGTAAAGCCCCGTTCTTGGCACCGTGGGAAACACAAATAAAAGAAGATATGGCCTGACCTTCAGGGTCCAGTCCAGGAAAGACAGGAGATATACATAGAGATACTGAACATGTCACAGGTGGTACTTAATGTACCAAATGAGGTGTAAAGACAAGGAGTCTAGGAGATTCCAGAGGAGGAAGGGTCACCAGTAGATAGACTAATCAAGGAAGGCTTCTTGGAAGAAGCGGACTTTCTTCTGGTCTCTGAAAGGAAGATAACCTTTCAGAGAATCAGAGAGAGATACAGAGTACCTAGAAAGGAAGAGTTAAAAGCCTTGAAGCAAAAATCTCCTAACACTTGTCTTTTGCATAATATCATCACATTTTGGTGGTCTGTATTATTATTTGCTTAACAGTTTTCTTTAAATCAACACAAATTTAAATATTAACTTCTTCCTAAACATTAATATCTTTTAAATCATGTATTTGCTGTGCTAAAGAAGAATGTGTTAAGCACATCCACTATATGGTTTTTTAAATGCTTATATCTATACCACCTAAAATCATGCCACATTTAGGACAACGTTGCCCTGAATTATATCTGATGCCACCAAGGCACTCACCATGCTTGACCCAAGTTTTAGTTCTTATTCAAGAAGAGCATGACTCCAGGGGTGCCTGGGTGGCTCAGTCAGTTAAGCCTCTGACTCTTGGTTTCAGCTCAGGTCATGAGCTCACGGTTCATGAGTTTGAGCCCTGCATCAGGCTCTGCACTGACATTGTGGATGCTGCTTGGGATTCTGCTTGGGATTCTTTCTTTCTCTCTAGAGAAAGGCCCTCCTGCTTTCTCTCTCTCTCTCTGTCTCTCTGTCTCTCTGTCTCTCTCTCTCAAAATAAATAAATAAACTTAAAAAACTTAAAAAAATGTTTTTAAATAAAAGAAGGGGATGACTTCAGTCCTGTGAACAGGTTCCTTCAAGAACACATTACAGCTCATCCACCAGTACTCAGCACCTGTCCCTGGGCAAGAGCAGGAGCCACATTCCTCCTGGACTTTCTATTGTCTGGGATGGGACCCCAAGCCCTGGTCCCTGCTGAAATAGTAGAGGCAGCCCTTCTGTAGTCAAGAAATGGGCTTAACCCCCAAACTAGTATTTTCCACTTGAACAATCTGTTCACCTCTGTCTTGAGCCAGCACTCTCTGGAGCGGTCATGTGTCACTACCCTAAGCCAAGTGTCCCTTGTCACTCAGAGCAAACGATTTCTCCACTGAGCCTAGCACTCACACAGAGCACACACAGAGGGATCTTAACGTGTGAGATCTGTCACTTCGCTCTTCTCCCTCACCACCTGCTAGCGGCTTCCCCCACTGCTTCCATGGCTTTTCCCATCATCTCTGCAGCCTAAGTCCTAGAAGCTTTTCCGGTGAGAGATGGAAAGGTGCAAGGCATATGGGAGGGACAGTGACAAGGCAAACCTAGTGTGGGGAGGTGGAGGAAGGAGAGGCTGCGGGTTCCTGGTGCGGTCATTGTCTCTGACTGGAGGCTAATGGCACCTTGCATTCTGCAGGCTTCAGAAGGACCTAGATGCCTCCACCACTCAGCTGCTACAACCAAGGGCTGGGGGCTTCCTGTGCAGGCAGGTAGGTTCAGAGACTTTGTCCTATTATAGGATCTGAATGAGGCTTTTTTTTTTTTTCACTTAAGCATGTTCTCTCCTGAAGTGGAGAGTTGATTGGGTTATCTTTGAAAGACTGAGAAGATGTTAACGTGAGTTTGTTACCAGAGTCTATGTTCCCATTTCCACTGCAGTCTTTCCAGTTTCCCTCTGAGAGCTCCACATTCCTGACATTCTACAGACCTGTTAGGAAATATCTTGACAGGACCCCACAGGAATCCCTAATCATGGAAAGAAAAGTACTATAAAAACATCTTAGCTTATTGCTTCTTAAATCACAACTATGGAAACCAGAGTTTATAAGAAATGTAAAGGGAGGGAGGGCAATCAGATCGAAGTGGGGCACATGGGGAGTTACGGTGCACGGCTCCAGAAACAAAAAGTCAATAAGCTTCTGTTTCAACCCTACCAAACGTTGACGATGTGTTTTTCCTGAATTATGTATTATGTGATTTCATTCTTTTAAGTAAAATGGGTGATTTTTCAGTGATTATTAAAAGAAAAAAGAAATTAAAAGAAAAAAGAAATTAAGTCATTTTGTCATTGCTACCTAAAATACAATTATTTGTAAAATGTGTCATCTAGGCAGTTTTGAACATGATTTTAACCGGAAGAGCAAGTCCAAATGTCTTTAATGGCTGTCAGAAAGGAAAGTCTCAAGAAATATTACATGGGGTCCTGACCCGCAGTGACATCGGATATTTGCGATGGGGTAAGGACACCTCAGAGGATGACAGGCTTTCACAGGTGAGTGTTTTGATTCTCAACCACACAACTAGAGTGTCAATATTTTGACTGGTTTTTAGGGTCGATATTAAGGCAATGAAAATCTGAGCTAACTTTTTTTTACTATATTCCTGCACATCGCCCACCCACCAAATACATGTACATGTACACAGAGAGACTTTCAGAGTCTAAGTCTGCTGTACTTGCATCATATTTTATTTTATATATTTTTATGCATATAAAGGACAGATCAGGTCATATAAATAATATGCAAATAATTTTTTGAAAAACAATACCTTGAGCTTCAGGCCTCCTTCTCAGAAATCAATACTGTCAGCAGCTTATGGGTATCTTCCCAATTCTGCATTTATGCTAATGAATGTGTATTTTCTATATACTGCTTAAAGCTTTAAAAAAAAATCACTGGGGTAAAAAAGGGCCCCCCCGCCAAGGAAACTCTTCTCAAAAAGATTTCCAACTCAGGGGATTGACAACCTTTAACAACTAGAAGTAGAATGTGCTGTTGAAAAACATAACCAGAGAATTAAGAGGTGATTCTGTAAAAACAAACAGGAGAGAAGGGAAGAAAGCAAATATCCCCACCCCAAACCACAAATCAAAGATGATTCTGTGATATTTTCACAAAGATCTTCATCCTAAAACCCAGAGAAGGCAAGGCAGGTGCTGTGAAAAGTCCCACTTCTCTGGAATGGCCATGAAATTAACTAGGATGTAATCCAATATGACAGTGACAAACGTCCCCAACCTCTCCCAATCACCAGCATCGAACGAGGGCCCCGCTGCTCAGTGCCTGTCTGTCCTGCACTCTCCCAGTTCAGCTCAAAATCCCTTTTGTGTGCACAGGACTCCACGCTTTATAAGATCCTTTTATATCCAAGCTTCACTTGTCTTTCCCGCTACTGTTGGCTCCAGCCGCAATGTCTTATTCATGAAATCCACATCTCATTACACCTACAAAATCATATGTCTGATGGCATCAGAAAAGTAGAGTTTGACCATAGCAGAATTAAGTACATTTTGTATACAGGCGTGTTTAAAAATTTGCTTATTATTCCTTGAGTTTGAAATCTAGTCTCGGCATAGAAAAATGAGAAGTGACAGATAAGCTAAAAGTAAAAGAAACAAACCCAATCCCATTACCCAGGGGTCATTCCTTTCAGAAACCCTTCCTTCTCTTTTTCTTTCTTATATAAATATGTTCTATCCTACTCTTCTGAAATCTGCTTTTCTCACTTAACACAAATATCTGTGCATACAGTCAATGAATGTATGTCCTTCATTATATTTAATGGATGCAAAGAGTTCTAACATATGAATGTGAAAGGCTGTACTTTGAATATACCCTGGACGGAGATGGGATTTGTTATTGTTATAAAGTTCCTGATCACTTGGTCCCAGATAATCTAGAAATTCCTCTTAGAATTTGATATATATAATAAATAGGAAAACTAAGCCACAAATAAGGGACTTGCAGATTTCATTTTACATATTTTTCTTATTTTTCAAACACACATGGTCACTTGATGTCCATGGCCACGCACTCTGTACCCACCCTAGCCTGACAACATGCCAAGACTGAGTCTGGAGGGAAATGGAGGGGTACACGGGGGGCATGTTTTAAGGAATGGGGGCACAAACACCACAATAGTAATTTTACTGCTTTGTCTATTATTACAAAGCTTTTTCCTGCTATTTCACTATATTCTCATGATAAACTACAAGATTTAAAACAGTGTTTCTCACATTTCAGTCATTTGAGTAGGTAATTCACAGCTTTGTCATATCTCCACACCTGCTTCACACTCTGCTATTACTTGATTAATATTTTTCTTTAAATCAACTCACTTTAAAAATTTAAATGTAACCTTTTCTGCAGCAGTAATACAAGCCACAGACTTGACATATGATTTTTTTTCTGACACATATTTAAATAAATATTTTTTAAAAATATTTTTAATGTTTATTTATTTAGTTTAAAATATTTTTTAAATTTATTTTTGAGAGCGAGACAGAGAGAGAGACAGAACGTGAGCAGGGGAGGGGCAGAAAGAGATGCAAACACAGAATCTGAAGCAGGTTCCAGGTTCTGAGCTGTCAGCCCAGAGCCCGATGCAGGGCCCAAACTCACAAACCACGAGATCATGACCTGAGCTGAAGTCGGCTACTTAACTGACTGAGCCACCCAGCACCCCAATATGTTTTATTTTAAAGCTCATCCCTGTGCCACTAACTTTCATGCCACAGGCCACCGATCGGCACTTTGCACCATACTTTGCAAAGCTAGTATAAAAGTGAAGGCATTTCTGTAACATGTAGAAAACAGTGCCAACTGGAAAACCAGGAGACTGGGTTGGAGGCTTTGCCCTGCCACTCACAAGGGTGTCACTTAGACCAGTCACTTAACCACTCTAAGCCTGTTTCCTCATCTCATACTAGTGTCCCAACACCTGCTCTGCAACCACAGGACTGATGTGGAGAGCAAACAAAATCACGAATGCCAAAGCCTGTTGGAAAGTCAAAATGACCTATACACATATAAATTTACAAGAGGTGATAAATGACACTACCGTGCTTTATTTGGCCACATTCACTCATTATCTCCCAATTGTGAAGCTCTGTGTCCAGATACAGTGATGAGTCTTATATGGGCCAGTACCTATACATACACCAATTACTTAGGGAAGGATATAGGCAATAAATGCTGGAGAACAGTGATCTCAACACTGGTTGCACGTTGAAGTCACCTGGAGAGTCTGTTTTTTTAACTGACTTTATTTTTTTGAGCAATTTTTTTTTCTCAACAGAATTAAGCGGAAGGTACAAAAGTTTCCCATATACTCCCTGCCCCCCGCACATGCATAGCCTCCCCCATTATCAACATCCCCCACCAGAATGGTGTATTTGTTACAATGGATGAGCCTACACTGATACATCATAATTATCCAAACTCCACAGCTTACATTACATTACAATCTTGGTGTTGTACAATGTATGGATTTGGACAAGTGTATAATGACATGTGTCTAGCATTATGGCATGATACAGAGTAGTTTCACTGCCCTTAAAAGTCCTCCGTGCTCCAACTGGTCATCCCTCCCTCCCTCAGGCCCTAACAATAACTGATCTTTTTCCTGTGTCTATAGTTCTACCTTTTCCAGAAAGTCATATGGTTGGAATCATACAGTATATAGCCTTTTCAGATTGGCTTCTTTCACGTAACAATATATAAGTTTAAGTTTCTTCCATAGCTTTTCACAGCTCAATTGTTCATTTCTTCATAGTGTTGGATAGTATTCCACTGGAAGATTGTAAATAATATTTCATTGACTAGATAATATTCCATTGATGTGCCACAGTTTATTTATCCATTCACCTACAAAAGACATGTTGATTGCTTCCAAGTTTTGCCAATTATGGATAAAGCTGCTATAAACATCCATGTGCAGGTTTTTATGTGGATCTAAGTTTTCAACATCTTTAGATAGACACTAGGGAGCATAATTGCTGGATATATGACAAGAGTGTTTAGTTTGGGGGACATCTGGGTGGCTCAGTCAGTTAAGCATCCAACTCTTGATTTTGGCTCAGGTCATGATCCCATGGTTCATGGGTTCAAGCCCCATATCAGGCTCTGTGCTGACAGCATGGATCCTGCTTGGAATTCTCTCTCCCACCCTCTTTGCCCCTCCCCTGCTCACACTTGTGTGTGCATGCATGTACATGCTCTCTCTCTTTCTCAAAATAAATAAACTTAAAAAAGAAAAAGAGTGGTTAGCTTTGTAAGAAACTGGCAGACTGTCTTCCAAAGTAACTAGACATTCTCACATTCCTACCAGCAATGAGTGAGTTCTTGCTACCCCATATCCTCTCCAGCCTTTGGTGTTGTGAATGTTCTGGATTTTGGCCATTCTCATAGGTGTGTAGTCATATTTCATTGCTGTTTTCATTTTCATTTCCCTGTCATTGTCATCTGTATATTTTGTTTGGTGAAGTGTCTGTTAAACTCTTTGGCCCACTTGGAGAGCTTTTCAAACTACCAATGCCCAGATCATCCCCCAGAACAGTGTCAGCGTCCTGTGTATAGGAGCCGTGTAGACACAAGGCCCCCACGCTCAGAAGGCCTTGCCCTTGGTTGAATGCTTTGCTGTCACCACCTTAAAATTCTTAATAATTTTTGAAGCAGGGTCCCTGTGTTTTTACTTTGTACTGGGCCACAATTGCATAGCCAGTCCTATCCAATGATCTTGTTCTGTTTGGTCTGGAAAGCATCTGAACATTGGAATTTTTAAAGCCCATGAGAGATTCTGATGTGCAGCCGGGTTTAGAGACCTCTGTTCTAGAGCAGGGCTGAGAAGCCTCAGCACTGACATTTTAGACTGGATAATTTCTTTGTGGTGGGGGTTGGCCCATGCATTATGGGCTGTCTACCAGCGTCCCTGGCCTCTGCCCACTAGACACCAGTAGCTCTACCCTTCAATGTCACAACCAAAAAGGTCTCCAGACATTGCCCAATATTCTCTGGGGGAAAATTTTGCCCTGGTAGAACTGATGCTTTAGAGGAAGCAGCGGGGGCGGGGGTGGAAGGGGAGATGGGGGATCTTGTTAGACTTAACTGATTAAATCCATGTGTGTAGACTTCGAAAACTAGCTATTGCAAAGAGTGTCTCCTTTCAATTGGTATCAGAAAGGTTGACAGGTTTCTGCTCCTTTAAACATCTGCAAGGCTTCAAGGGACACGTCTCAGACCTTATCTTAAATTAAAATTAAATGGATGTTTGCTAAATAGCTGCTCAGTTGCTCTGAGAAAAGGGACTATGTCAAAGAGTATGCCACAAAAAGACAGAGAGACCGAGAGAAAGAGAGTATGTGCCTCAGAGTGAAGAATTTACAGAGATCCAGCACTACCATTTTCTCTGGATCCTATTTCTTTCTATACAAGTCGGCTCAGCTGCTAAATCATGCTCTAAAGAAAATTACCTGCAGAGCCTAAAATATCCTCCAATAATAAAGTGGATGTTTGCAGGGACCTTAAAGTAAGTCAAAAGGCCAAGGCATAAGGTAAAAAATAAGAGTTTTCCTGCTGAGAAGAGGGCAAAATGTACCAGACAACACGGGACCACCATCCAAATGCTTGCTCATAAATTGGAAGTAGGGCAAAGCTTGGAAACTGCGCAGGTTAGCTTTAAAATCTACATAGAAATCAAATCTGCAATGCTTCTATCTTTTCGAAAGTGACTCATGTGACTTTTTATCCTTCCTTCTTGGACTCAGTGTTCTCTCTCCAGGGAGACTCCTATGATCCTGCCCTCAGTGAAAATTGCCTGCAATTGCACCCTAATGGCTTGAAACCCTGAGGATGTTTATTACGTTGTCTCTGTCATGCACTTGGAGTTTGGTTTCAGAACAAATGTATTAAAGAGCAAATCCTGACTGGCAGTTAGTTTTCTTACTTGAACTGCTGAGATATATGACTATGTGAGACATATACACATATATATATAAAGTTTTTTTATCAGAAGGTGCTTTTTTAATTCTTTCTATATCAGCTCATTATTTGGGGATAAAAGCAATCCATAACTCATCATATTATTAAAATAATTATATACACATATCTATGTATATATATCAATTTACATATATTTTCACTTCCCTGAAGATGGTAATTAAAGTATATATGAAGCTTATTTACTCACTGGAGTGCTAATAACCTCTTGTAGAGAGCACACACTATGCACTAGGCTCTTTCTGAGCCACTGCAATGATATCTTCTTTCATTTAATCCTCACTTCTATTCAAAGGTATAAGTGTTAGCTTTAGTCCAGTGTCTGTTTGACCATTCATTTTAAGTATGAGAAAATCTGGGCTGAGAAAGGTGTAGGAACTTGCCCACGGCCACCTGCTAGGTGTCAGGGCCAGTGTCAGGATGCCAGAGAGAGCTACCTCCCTCAAAGCCCACACTCTGCCCACTGCGTCATGCTGCCTGTCGTTATCATCTTTTCTCATCTTCTGATACAGTGATAAATACAAAATGCCAGTTCTTAGAATTATATTCTATCATAAGTGCTTTTATAATCTATTGTATCTATGTATTTACATATAGATGTAGATTTATTTGTATGATATCACCTGTAATATCTATTATGGGAACACTGATGTTAGACTCTAACAGTTAGATGGTGGCAAAACCACCACTAGGCTTTAGAAGGCAGGACTCAACAAACTGGAGTTTTTACGTTGACTTCTAGGTTCAATCACTTGTTTAGGTTGATTGTGCACTACATGTATGTAGGGCACGGTCTGAAAAATATCTTCTCCCTTTCACCTACTGGTTTGGCAGACCGAGTCCTTCAAGCCTGTGTTCCAAAGGACAAGCTCGGTGGGACTCAGAGATGTGCTAACCAGAGGACCCATGTAACTGCAGTGTATCCAGAAGTCTAATAGTTCAGAGTCTTCTGTTATAGAATTGAACAAAAGTCTGCTCAAGAAAGAACCAGATGTGGTTCTAGAACAGTAATCTCTGTATCACTGGACTGACGACCCTACAGCCACTCCCCTTCCTTTCTGCTCTGAGTAGGGTAACTCCTCCACAGAGGATTCATGAACGTGCCAACTGGGCACATCAGCACTTTATGGTATTTAGGGGCTCCTGCCTAGGCTGCATGCTGCCTATTGGCAGATTGTATGTATCCACTCATAATGAAAATCTACTGTAAGAAAGGTTTCCGAGTTCAAAAGAAAACCAGCATGCTAACAGATTCTGCTGTCCGGGTGAAGCCCATCCTATAAATGCTAAAGTAAATCTCTTCTTACTCTGGGATAAAATTGCAGAGACCGCAAAAACGCGCGTCTTTCAGTCCCAATGTCACAGCCCAGTGGGTGAGATTTAAAAAAAAACAACCACGGAGTTCTCATTAGATGACATGGCAAGGCCCCCCCAGAGCCCACCAGACTGACAGTTCCTGCGGAACGCAGCCAGCTACCTACAAGATGAGGCACTATTTTGAAGCCTCCCGTCACTTTTCTATTTGAAGGTACAGGTTTGAGTGTGAGGTTCCAATACCTAAGTGAGAACATAAAGCAGTTTGAGTCTAACACCATCTGGAAAGCCTTAGGAGGTTCGCATTATCTTCGCACCTGCCACGGAGAAGAAAAATCAACTCTGATTTTTAGAAGGGACTGAAGCCATTTAGGTCTTGCTGGAATTACTCCCCTGGCAGCCTTGGCAGAGCGCACCACTATCCCAGCCTTCGCCTCTTTCCTCTTGAAATTCCCTTTAAAAGGACGGGTAGGAAGAAATCCCGCCCTGAAAGTACCCGTGAAGCTCCACCCACCACGCGAAGCTCCGCCCACCACGCGAAGCTCCACCCTTGGCGCTCTAGCACTAAATTGCCGAGGTGGCACCCTGCAAACACGACAACATACCTGCAAGCTCGCTGAGGGAAGTTACATCAACTTTGTGTTCCAGGTGCAGAGACGAGAGCCAGACCACTAACAGTTATGCACACGAATCTTCACCAGGAATCAGGGCAGAAAGCACAAATTTCCAACACCTTCCTCCTGTTCCAATTACCAGACTGGACCCTTGGGACTCCCAATATCAAGTTCATTATGCAAAGGCACACTGTAAGCACTATTGTTCTAGATGGCATAAAAAAATAATTACACGGCCTTAATTCTTGCCCTATAGTGTTTACAATTTGTCCATCCTTCATCCTGTCCATGTAATTTTACACTGGCTTAAATGATACATGTTAGGAAAGGCTTCATTGCTGCATGTAATGCTAAACCTCCTGGGCTTATTATACAATGAGTGAACTTACGAAGAAAGGTATTTTATTTATAGCACTACTGTATCACAAGTTAATTTCCTTTTTACCATAGCAACATGAGGCAACATGCACAAATTCTGCATTTGAGTACTGTCACCAATAAAACATATTTAGCATGCTGCTTTTGGAGGTGGGGGTTAACTGATAAACTGTCTACCCAAAAGCAATACAAATTCTTAACTGAAAGGTCCAAACACATAATGTGGTATGCTAGGAAAAGAAGGGGATAGGGGTGCCTGGGTGGCTCAATCGGTTGAGCATCTGACTTCGGCTCAAGTCATGATCTCACGGTTGCTAGGTTCGAGCCTGACGTGTGGCTCTGTGCTGACAGCTCAGAGCCTGGAGCCTGCTTCCATTTCTGTGTCTCCCTCTCTCTTTGCCCCTCTTCAGCTCATGTTCTCTCTTTCTCTCAAAAATAAACTTTAAAAAAAGAAAAGAAGGGGATATAATATTTGGCTGGATTCAATCAGGAGGTGCTTTGTTTTGTTTTTGCAGGACTCACCTTTTTTTTTTTTTTGAAGTTTATTTATTTATTTTGAGCTGGGGGGCGGGGAGTAGCAGAGAGAGAGGGAGAGAGAGAATACCAAGCAGGCTCCACACTGTCAGCGCAGGGCCCAGTGCAGGGCTTGAACTCACAAGCCGTGAGATCATGACCTGAGCTGAGATCAAGAGTTGGACGCTTAACTGACTGAGCCACCCAGCCCCTCCTACAGGACTCACTTTAAACCAGGTGTGTTCTCAGCTATAATCTTAAGGCTTGCCTCTTAGAGTTAATACCCACACTGCCTTGACAGTCATGCATGACATTTTCCTTTTCACCAGAATCTCTCAAGGCAAGTGAGCCCTCTGCTTGCTCAGTGTGGAGTCTCTGTATAGTTACTTTGGAGGCTGAAGACTGTTGTATTTATAACTACTTCGTTTTCCTCCTACTCTAATAAAATCTTGAGTAGCTTTGAGTTCAGAAAAGAAAACCATTGCATTGTTGCATCAAGTAACAATAGTGTGCTGTCAGCACTTGCTGAGTGTCACCTGAATGCCAGGTGACTTTTGCCTATGTTACAAAGACTCCAATATCATACATGTCTATATTCTATTACCTCCACCTAGACATAATTTACAGGAATTTTCATTGGGTGAAAATCAGCCACAACTCAATTCTTTTGACTTTCAAAATAAGTGACCTTTTATTCCAAATAGCCGTCAATTTCCCAATTAGTTTATCCAAGTTTTCCAACCTTAATACTTCCATGTCCTGCAGATCATACTTTGATTCTATATAACCTGAGTACCTAAGGTACCATGGCAAGAAGGCCTAAGAAAGAAAGTGCTTATTTTATAACTAATGAATGGTTACAATGTTATTTGCAACTTGTGGGTGGATTCTTGGAACGTAAACACATTCGGCTGCTTCAATGGCACATCCTCTGCATTTTATTTCCGATGTAGCCAGTGGGTGACTTGCCCGTTTGATATGTGAGATGCTCATATTATACTCAGCCTAGAGGGGCTAATTCTAATCAGAGTAGATAAGCAAATCCTGCACCTACAATGACCATGTCCAAATTGGGGTGCTAGGCTTGCAACCCTTTTTTACATCATTAACTAAAACTGAGCTCATGTCTTTCAAACACAGTAATATAATTTTTCTATGGTAACTAAAACGGAAAATCTTAAAGACAAAAGCATCTCTGATTCACCCACTCACCCACAACTGAAGAATTTAAACTAAAGCAAAACGAAGAGATTTGAATAGAACTATTGAGAAATCAAAATGTCAAGTTATTAGCCTTTAATACTTGGGTTTACGAAACGTGATAATTTTTCAAAGCTGGGATTTTCCATAAAACAGAATCTGTTCCTGAACACACAGTACAACTCAAAGGACTGAGAAGGAGAGAAACAGAATTGGATCCTTCCATTATGGGAAGACACATCAAGGGTGAAGGTCCATAGCTTTCCCTGGCATCACATGAAAATGATGTTTTTTTCTGTCATTTTCACACAGGCTTATTTCTCTAAGTAGAAAAAAAATAGCTTTTAACATTAATGAATTTTAATGGCAATCTTTAAAAAAATATGTGCTTTCCTGCCTCTTTAAATAAAATGGTAGATATCATAAATAGAAATGCACTATATAATGCTACCCTCAGGATCTATGCCTGTCAGAGCAGTACTTTTGTCCGTCTAATTCACTAGCTGCCAAACTGACAGTTGCCTGGAGAAACTAGATAAACTAGTTAAAAGAGTAAATTTAATATTATTATTCTCATGCTAAACTAGTATATTCAGCTCTAAGTATATCTTCACATTTGATCTACATGTTACATGTAGATATCTGTATATATGCATGAGTGTGTGTGTGTGTGTGTGTGTGTGTGTGTGTGTTTCCCTCATTTCCCTGGAGCTCTTTCCTATATTCAAAATATTCTATCTTTCTGTATTCTAAATGTTCTCTTTTTCCTATATTCTAAATGGTTAGTGTTTCCAAAAGTCTGACCACCTGTGGACTGACATTTGTCCTATCTGGGGCATTGGAGTAGATACACCAGTCAATGACAAAGACAGATTGAAGTCCCCTTTTTCCACCCGGACACTTATAATTCAGTTTATGTGTTCCCTACTTAACTTCAAAACCAAACTGAGGCAGTTCTATGTCCTCCAGGAGGCCACCCAAAAACCCCAGTGTGACAAACCCACCACACCATTCATACATGTAAATTCGTTTGTGAGGAAGTCTTCCCTTCTCTCATTCCGAGACGAGAAACCTCGGAGCTGTTTCTTGATCATGATGATGGATCAGCATCTACCGCGATGTGACAAAATCTATATATTCATCTGCATTCCCCTCTTCCCTTCCAGGTGGGCAGCAGACTGAAGACTCCCAAATTACCTATTTGGCTATGCAACATCAATGGAAATTCCAGTGTCCTTTTTAGCACAAACAGGCAGCTCTTATCAGACTGGAAAGTGGAGCATCGCTTTGATCTGTATTTCTACAGCGGCCAGCCCCCACAGAAGATGCCTGCACGTCTCACAGTAGGTGAGCCTGTCAGACTCCAAGTGCCAAGTGCTTTAGTGAGCTCAAAAAGATGCGGCTGCCGATGCTTCCCAGCTGTGTGCAGATATTCACATTGGCTTTGCAGGAAAATGTTTAGGCTTGATTTCCGAAATGAAACCTATGCATGAGTCCCACGGGCCTCAACCCAAACTTTGCAACCTGGGAATTCTCTTTTTTTTTAATTTTTTAACATTTTATTCTATTTTTGAGACAGAGAGAGACAGAGCATGAGCAGGGAAGAGCAGAGAGTGAGAGAGAGAGAGAGAGAGAGAGACAGAATCCAAAGCAGGCTCCAGGCTCTGAGCTGTCAGCACAGAGACTGATGTGAGGCCCAAACCCACAAACGTGAGATCATAACCTGAGCCAAAGTTGGAGGCTTAACCAACTGAGCCACCCAGGCACCCCTGCAACCTGGGAATTCTAAAGCTCCTTTAGATAAGAACAGGGAGGGCTAGACATAGCACAGAGGAACAAATATGTTTTAGGTAAGAGAAAAATCAAAAGGGTAAGAACCAAATTTCCAAAAGGCCCTCTCTAGGAACTTTTGTCTGTGAGCCTAAGGCATTTAATGCCCGAGAAAAGAATTGGAAAACCAGAAGGATTGGGTCAGAGGATGTGTTCCATTTGGTCAATTCCGTCCTACAGGTGATGGGATGATCATCCAGTGACAGAAGTAAGAAAATTGAGAGTGCATTTCTATTGAGGTTAGTTCAGAAAGCATTTTTAGGCTCTATTAAGTACTAGGCACTGGGACAGACACTAGGAGAGCAACAGTAACTAAGGCATAGTCCCAGCAAAACTTGAGGTTCCAAGCCAATAGAAGAAGCAGACAAGCACACGGGTCATTTCATTTTGATTACAACCATATTCCTTTAAACTCCTAAGGAGGGGGCACCTGGATGGCTTATTTGGTTAAGCTTCTGACTTTGGCTTAGGTCATGATCTCTCGGTTCATGAGTTTGAGCCCGAGTTGGGCTCTGTGCTGACAGCTCAGAGCCCGGAGCCTGTTTCAGATTCTGTCTCACTCTTACTCTCTCTCTCTCTGCACCTCCCCCGCTCACACTCTGTCTCTGTCTCTTTCTCTCCCTCTCAAAAATAAACATTAAGAAAAAATTTTAACTCCTAAGGAAAAAGACTAAACTTAAGCACTGGCCCTTTGGACAAGGGAATAAACATGATGAGACTGGGAGTCTGTACTGGGCACCTTGGTTTTACTGATGGAGGCTTGATGGAAGCTTGTTGGTTTGATGTTGGACTCTTGGCATTTAGCATCACAGGCCTGGTGTTAAGAAACTTTTCATTATGGTAAAATCTGGAAAAGTATCTTAGTGAATGTTTTATCTGTGTAGCTCCTAATTCTTTCATTATGAGAAATATGTACTAGCCCACTTAATTTAGGGAGACACTGACAATACGTTCCTTAAAATATATTATCATTTTGGGGTGCTGGGTGGCTCATTCTATTAAGCATCCAACTCTTGATCTCAGTTCAGGTGTTGATCTCAGGGTAATAAGTTCAACCCCCACATTGGGCTCCACACTGGGTATGAAGTCTACTAAAAAAAAAATGCTTATTAAAAAATATACATGAATTTATTTATTTTTGAGAGAGAGAGAAAGCAGGGGAGGGTCAGGCAGAGAGGGAGAGAGAGAATCCCAGGCAGGCTCCACACTGTTAGTGCAGAGCTTGACATGGGGCTTAAACTCATGAACCACAAGATCATGACCTGAGCCAAAATCAAGAGTCAGACATTTAACTGACTGAGCCACCCAGTTGCCCCCCTCAAAAAAAATTATTTTAAATATATATTTACATTTAAAAATATATTTATAATAAATATATATACAGTAAAACCTTGGTTTGTGAGCATAATTCATTCTGGAAAACGGGCTTGTAATCCAAAGCACCTGCATATCAAAGAGAATTTCAGGAACCATTGGCTCAGTTGTGACCATATGTCATTAGGCATCACATACTACTCATTGCAAGACATCACTCGCTTATCAAGTTAAAATGTATTAGAAATGTTTGCTCACCTTACACAACACTCGCAGAACAAGTTACTCCCAATCCAAGGTTTTACTGTTTATTATTGTTTCTACTTTACACTCTTCTTTGAGGAAAGCATCATTTTTATGTCAACTCACATGTATCGCAAGCATTCTCATCTGGGCACTGTATTGGAAGCTTTACAGGTAATCCCATTATGTTCTCCAAAATGTCATATGAGGTAGATACTAGGATATCTATTTTCACATAGAAGAAACTGAGGTAGCCAATAAATACTCAGTGAATAAATGAGGCTGAGAGATGTTAAGTACCTTCTCAAATGACATATGAGACAAAGCTGGCCCCTGAGCCCAGTTCTTGACTACCTCACTAGACTACCTCACCCTTCACCCAAAAATGTAAATGTATTCTTAGAAGTACTGAGAAGGGAGAGGCCCTCCTTTTCCTGGTTTTTCTGACAACATGCTGTGACCTCCACCTGTCTCTACAGATCACCTCATGGTGCTAGAATGTACATTACATTACTTATCAATATTCATGTTCCAAAACACACAACCACCCATGTTACCACATGTGTTGTTTTGTATGGGGCATTTTTACATGCCATCTACTGGAATCCCCCTCAGTTCAACCAGTTCTGGGAACACAGCTTGCTGAGCCCAACTCCTGTCCACCCATCCTGTTTTCCTTCCTTTCTGGCTTCCTCTGGAATGGTGTATAGAGGCTAGGGCCTAACTGCCGGCTGTTTCTTGCCCAGATACTCACTCCCATCACTGGGAAAGAAACCAACATGAAGATGGACATGTAGCAGGAAGACGGTTTTCTCCAGTGGAGATGCTAATCAGAACCAAGTGGAGAGAGGCCACCATCAACTGGAATGGAACCATTCCCTTTTTCTCAAGAGAAATCCAGTACGTGCAATGATGTCTGAGGTGTCAGAACTGCTGGTATACAGCATACAGGGGAAGACCATTTCACTTCTATGGTCCTTGTTCATGGGACCCCATGGAAAAACCCCATCAGCAACCTTTTCTCTCTTTTTTCTTTATTTTGTGTCTGTTAAGCCCTCTGCAGGTGCTATCAGTGCTATAGAACCACAGGGTCTGTGAGGTGTCTTCTCCACCCTTGCATAGCCGGGCTCCTTCATTTTCTTCAATAGAGCAAATGAAGTGTCTTTCCTCCATGTTATTTTCAAATTAGCCTTTTCTTGGTGTGATTCACCCCAAGGGTTATGGAAGCAGGCAGCTAGCTTTCATTTGTGGATGAAGTCATCAGTAATGCATCATCAGGTTTTTAGTTATGGCAAGAACTCAAGTCTTCTCAAAGACTTCCTGGTATGGAGAGCATTCCTTTCCAAGGTTACATTTCACATGCCCACATTAGCAAGTTCTGATCATTAAAATAGTAAATGGGATTTTTCGGGCTGGAAGCAGGGACTATTCCTGGTAGTCTGACAGCTACAGCAGTTGACTTACGGGTTCAAGCAGTGAAGCCGAACACACAGAAGCAGACATTCTTTTTTACCAATGCTATGCTTGTTTCTTTTCTTTAAAAGCTAAATATAAATACATAGACAGACAAATAGCTAAACTGAGAAAGAAGGCTTATTCCTAAACAAAATATAATTCTATATATAAATAGAATATTCTCTTATGTCATTGTTAGAAGGGGAAAACAATACTTTTTAGAATACGATCTTTCTCTGTCCTGTTGAATGCCTGCACTTTTTCTGAAGAATCGCACAGAGTAAGAAAAAAAATACATGGGAACAATCTAGACCTTTTTCCTACCCGCCCCGCTGGCCTGCCAACTCATAGATTTAGGGTTCTGTATTTACAAGCCAAAGGTTAGATTGCTAAGAACAACTTTTCTGCACCCATTGTCCAAATTAATTTGTGAAATGCACTTTCATTTGGCTCAAAGAATAATGTTTTAACTCAAGGAGCATGTAGAAAATGAAACTTCAAGGTGAATAATAAATTATGTCAAAAAAGAAAGCCAATTTGGCTCAGATTGCTGATTACAGTATCTCTATAACATTGTTGTATTCGTGTGCGATCTTAAACACACTGGATAAATACATGGATCCTTTTAGACCCTTGTTTTATTTGGTCTTAGTCTTACCAATATTGCACCTTTCCTGAGGTACAGGCCTGTTTTTTGGTTTTATGGATCCTGAGTTATTTCTAACCAAGTGTCCCTCTTGGAGTGGACTGCTGGAAAGCTTAGAGACAGATGAGACACAACAGCGAGTGCCTTGGTGAGAAAGCTCCTAGCTACAAGTAAGAGATTTCACTAAAAGTGTCTCTGACAATAAGGACATTCTTTTCTAACAAGAACGGTCCAGCAAGGGATCCATGACTCCCTTAGGTCAATCATCATTCATCTTCTAGGACTGAGAACGGGACCCTTGTTACAAGAACAGAGTCAGGGCTCTGTAGAAGGAAGAAGGGTGGGAGGACGGTCATGTAGACAGCCAGCAGCCCTTCCTGGTGGTGTATCAGTCCTTACAAAAGGCATTTTTTAATTGGCCTCATTTCTGAGTCTATTTTTGTTCCCTATCCTATTTTTCCTTTGCATTTTTAATTTATTTATAATTTGTGTTATTTTGCTGTATTTTATGTGTTGTGATCTGCCTTAAATTATTCCTGGAACAAATCTATAAATAAGTAAAATAATAGAGGAAAGATTAAGAACCTATGTTTTGTATACAAAGGTATAATAATTTTGATATATAAAGGTATTAATCCCTTTACATGTCAATGTTGGAAAATGAGTTTTTATTTTGTCTTAAAAACAGGGCACCCAGTAATTTTTTTTAAGGTGGAAAAAAATATTATTTAGAAGTAGCTAGAAATGTCCTGGGATATATCAGTTCACCTTTGAACTTTATGTGTCTTGAGATAATGACTTAATTGTCCTGGCAGCTTCTTAAACATACAGGAAAAGGCTATTTGCTTGAAGACAGAGATAATAATTTTTCTGAGTAGTTACCTAAACTGACTGTATCTATAGTGGAACCATGATCCTGAGGAGATGACAAATCTTTTTTTTTACCCTCAATATTGACGTGGACTGGTATGTCCCTCAAAATTAGTGTTTGTTCTTAGAGAAGATGTACGTATGTTTTTTTTTTTTCAAGTATCTGTTCACCAGTATCACAAGACCAGACAGGAAATGGCTGGAGGGCAGGCAGTATCCCTTCACTCACACTGGTTGGGTGTGCCATTGCGCTCGCCAGGTCTGCGCAACCTTCAGTAATGCCTGGACCCGATCTTATTTACAAGTAAGTAACACAAACTACAGATGTATACTGTTGACTGTTGTCATTGCCTTTTCAGGGCCTTAGAGACGCAACTGTTTGTTCATTCATCCAGGGAAGTTCATCTCCTATGTGCCAGGCACTCTGCTGGGTGCTAGAGAAATATGGTGAGCACCATCAGCCTTGGGCCCTCTTCTCTCCCAGCGCTTAGCCTCTTCTGAGAAGATGGCATTAATCAGAATGCCATTTTCATGAATGTCATCATCAAAACGGAGATAACTGTTAGAGGGAAGGGATTTTTGATGTGTAATATCTTAGAATAAAGGCTTGGAAGTTCAGGAAAAGGCTTCTCTGAGAGCAGATGGTTAAGCTGATGTAGGAAGCTAAGGAGAAATAACCAGGAGAAGTGTAGAGGGATGAGCAGGGGCAGATCCCTGTGGTGAAGGCGCTTCAGGAACAGAGAAGCCAATGGGGCTGTGGGTAGGGAGCAAGGTGTTGAGTGGCTGGGAAGAAGCTTGTGTGTATGGGGGGAGGGGAGTAGGAAGGACCCACGTTGCAGACTGAGGCAGGGGCAACCTTGGCAGGTTTTAAATGGCCTGGTTAAGATTTGCATTTTGAAAAAAATGCCACAGTATGGAGAATGGGCTGGAGAGAGCCTGGAGTGGATGAAGAGACCAGTTAGAAAGCTATAGCTGTGGTATCGGCAGGAGATGACCAGGAAGAGCAGTGGCAATCAAAGGAAACCAAAGTGGGTCACTCAGGAGATACCTACCAGTAAAACAGGCAAGGCTAAGAGATTAACTGTAGAGGCAGGCAGAGGAGGAGGGACAGGGAGGACTCAAGAATGACTTCCAAGTTTCTGATTTGAAAACTGGTGGAGGGTTGTGCCTCCACTGCATATGGAAACACTAAAAGAATGGCAGATTTGAAATGGAGGAAATTCCAAGTTCAGTCTTGGATGGAACATTCACATGGAGAGGTAGAACAGTGGATTAGAAATAAAGACCTGGAATTTAGGAGCAGAGGCTTGAACCAGGGAAACACATCTGGGAGTCACTGATGGGAAGTATCATGAGGGTCTGGAATGAATGTGCCTAAGGAGAACATGAACCAGGAAGATGGCTGGCCCTAAAACTGAGCGGATTCCAGGGTCAGTAGTCAAGTAAGGTATGATGAGCCTGGGAAGGAGCAGACAGGTATAAGAGGTGGCTGTCAGGTGATATCTAAATAAAAGGTATTTCAGTCAATGACTCTTGACATTAAAGTTAACCAGAAGGGATCAAGTTTGAATAATTCTGGACAGTTATTTTCAGGATAGCCAAGTAATTCTGTGGAATGTACTTATTTTTTTTAATATAGTTCATTGTCAAGTTGGTTTCCACATAACACCCAGTGCTCATCCCAACAAGTGCCCTCCTCAATTCCCATCACTCATTTTCCCCTTTCCCCCATCCACCCGCCTCAACCCTGTTTGTTCTCTGTATTTAAGAGTCTCTTACGGTTTGCCTCCCTCCCTCTCCGTAACTATTTTTTCCCCTTCCCCTCCCCCATGGTCTTCTGTTAAGTTTCTCCTGATCCACATATGAGTGAGAACATATGGTATCTGTCTTTCTTTGCCTGACTTACTGTGGAATGTATTTATATCTCATCTCTCCAAGAAGGACTTGGGGTGGCTGATAACTGGTAAACCTCTTAGAGAACTTTGTGTCCTCAGTTACTGAACCCAATGAGAAAACTTCTCACTACTGTCCACAAGGTGGTGCTATGAGAGTGACTTTTTTCAATCTCATTATCAACTAATTATGAAGTAAATATTGGTGATTCAGTCATGCACATCAAAGCGCAGTAAATAATTATAGAATGGATATAAGGGATATTTCATCTTTAATGAATACTTGGAACTGGTGTCTCTAAGCATGGTAGGTAGAAGGGCTCTAACCTAGGAGTCTTCCTCTCTCTTCCCCACCAATAGGGGCAGCAAGAACTATAAATGTTAATTTCAGGGGCCTGAGTGGCTCAGTTGGTTGAGGATCCAACTCTTTATTTCGGCCCAGGTCATGATCTCATGATTTGTGAGTTTGCGTCCTGCATGGCACTCCACCCTGACACTGTAGAGCTTGTTTGGGATTCTCTCTCACTCCCTTCTCTCTGCCTGCCCACCCCCACTCGTGCTTTCTCTCTCTCTCTCAAAATAAATAAATAAACTTTAAAAAAAGGTAAATGTTAACTTCAAAATAGCTCCACATGCACCACTACCTTCCTCCTGCAGGCACCACTTGCTCTCCCCTGGACTAGTATAATAGCCATCTGAGGGGCTCCTGGGTGGCTCAGTTGGTTAAGTGTGGGACTCTTGATCTTGGCTCAGGTTGTGATCTAACAGTTGTGGGATTGAGGCCCGCATCTAGCTCTGCGCTGAGTGTGGAGCCTGCTTGGCATTCTTTCTCTCCCTCTGCCCCTACCCTGTTCATTTGGTCTCTCTCTCTCAATAATAAATAAAAATAAACATTAAAAAAATAGCCACCCAAGCTCTCTCCTATCCCCTTCTAGTCCCTTTTCTTTCTTTCTTTCTTTTTATTTATTAGAGAGGGAGAGGGAGAGAGGGCACACAGATGCACGTGAGTGGGGGAGGGGCAGAGGGAGAGAGAGAATCCCATGCGGGCTCTGTACTGTCAGTGCGGAGCCTGATTCTGAGCTCGATTCCACAAACAGTGAAATCATGACCTGAGCTGAAATCAAGAATCAGAGGCTCAACCGACGGAGCCACCCAGGCGCCCCTAGTTTTTTTTTTTTTTTCAGCATAGCAATCAGTTCTCTTTTTAAAATTTGAATCTGATCATATTATAGTACTTCATATTATAGTCATTTTTATGTGCTTAGGACAAAATGCCAGAATCTTAACATGATCTACAAGAGACTGTAGGATTTAGCTCCTGATTCATCTCATGCCTCTCCTTCTCATCACTGTACTCTGCCCAAGCCAAGCTCATCCCCACTTCAGGGGCTTTGCGTGTACTGTTCCCTCTGCCCACAATGTTCTTCACTCTTGTTCTTCAGATCTCTGCTGAAAACCACTGCTTCAGCGGTGCTTGATGCCATCCCCCTTCTAATAGGTCTCCTTGGTCCGTTTCTCTTACCACCTTGTTCTTATTCTTTATATCACTAGCCCATGATTTACAATGGTGTACTTATTTATAAGCTTATATGTTAAATGCCTAGCTACCCACTAGACCAGTGGATCTCAAGCTTTTTGGTCTCAGCACCCTTCTATGCTTTTAAAATTTATCAATGACCCCAAAGAGCTTCTGTTTGTCTGAATTGTACCTATTAATATTTGTCCTATTAGAAATTAAAACTAAGAAATTATTTAAATATTTATTAATCCATTTAAAATAGCAATACTAAAACTTATGACATATTAACCTAAGATAGTATGTTATGACAACTATCTTTTCCAAAGAAAAAATAGTGAAAAGAGTGTCATTATTTTACATTTCTATAAATCTGTTTAATAGCCAACTTAATATAAGACAGCTATATTCTCCTATCTGCCTCTGCATTTAATCTCTTGTGATTTTTTAGGTTAAAATACATGAAGAAAACCTGTCCTCATATAGATATTTAGCTGGAAAGGGAAGGAGACATTTAACAGCTTTGTGGCTATTCTGCTTTGATACTACACCAAAACTCTACAAGTGGTCATTTTTGAAAGGTTAGTTGCAGTGTAGAAACTGAAATCATATCACTGAATTCTTCAAACTCTGTTATATAAAAATCCATTCATGTATATTGCATTTTAAATGGATCTTTCCCATGCATTTGTCATTTGGAAAATACTGGTTTGTTGAATTATGAAGATCCTTAAATGGCATATTTTATAATACAATATTAAAAAATCATGTTAGTTACTAATGAACTATTGGTACATGAAGGACCATAGATAGAGAATTCACAAACATAATGTTGAAGGAAAAAAAAACAAACAGGAAATAGTACATGCTATATGGTTCCATTTACATATAGCTTAAAAACAGATGACACTAATCTATAGTGATAAAGGTCAGGAGAGTAGGTACCTTTGGGGACAGACTAGAAGGAGTTCAAGGGGGTTAGTGGGTTAGTAGTAATGCTATATTTCAAAGTCTGAGTGCTGGTCACATAGTTGCATTCACTTGCAAAATATTTTCAAAATTATATGGTTAAATTTGGGCTTTTTTGTATATGTATATTGTAGTTAATAAAAGGATTTTTCTGAAGACAATGTTTAGGACAGACATATGGATCAATGGAATGGAATTATGAGCTCAGAAATGAACCCTAAAATTTATGGTGAAATGAACCCTAAAATTTGTGGTCAGTTGAGTTTTGACAAATAAGCCAAGACAGTTCAATGGGGGAAAGAATTGCCTTTTCGACAAATGCTGAGACAACTGGCTATCCACATGCAACAAATGATTTGGGATCCTTACCTCATACCATATACAGAAATTTAACTCAAAGTAGGTCATAGATTTAAATGTAAAAGCTAAAACTACAACATTTTTGGAAGATAGCATAGGAATAAATCTTCGTGATTTTGTATTAGGCTGTGGTATCTTAGATACAATGCCAAAAACACAGGCAATGAAAAACAAGATTAATAAGTTGGATTTTCTCAAAATTTAAAACTTTTGTGCTTCAAAGGACACCATCAAGGAAGGATAACCCATGAACTGGGAGAAAATATTTGAAATCACATATCTGATATTTTGTATCCAAAAATATACAAAGAAGTTGCAGAATTCAATAATAAGATAATTCAATTTTAAATATGCAAATCATTTGAACAGACATTTCTCCAAAGAAGATCTACAAGTGGCTAAATAAGCACATAAAATGCTTTTCAACATTATTAGTTATTAGAGTCATGACATACTACTTTACACTCACTAGGATGGCTATAATCAAAAAGACAAGTAGCTGAGGATAGTAAGAAATTGGAACACTCATACGTTACTGGTGGAAATATAAAATGGCACAGTCACTTTGCAAAACAGTTTGGCCGTTCCTCAAAATGTTAAACATAGAGTTACCATATTACCTAGTAATTCTCCTCCTAGGTATATACCTCAGAGACACAAAAACATATGTCCACACAAAAAACTTGCACACAAATGTTTATATTTTATAAATATAACAGGCAAAAAAGTAGAAACAACTTAAAGGTCTATGACTTGACAAATGAATAAATGAGAAATCATCTATCTCTATAATGGAACATTGATCAGCCATAAAAAGGAATGGCATACATAGATAACTATATCATAAGTGGCTGTAATACAGGGGAATTACAAAAAATATGCTAAATGAAAGAACTTAGTCATAAAAGACCACATATTGTATGTTTCCATTTATATAGAATGACTAGAATAGTCAAATCTCTAGAGGAGTAAAGTAGATGAGTGGTAGCAGTGGTTGCCGAGGGCAGGGAAAGGGAAGGCGGGGTAGGGGAAGGATGAGAGGGTGGGTGGGGAGGGGGATGGCAAATGGCTGCTAATGGGTACAAGTTTCCTTTTGGGGGATGATGAAATGTTCTAAAGTTAGATTATGATGATGGTTACATATTCTGTACATATACTGAAGAATATTTAAAAAGGTGAACTTTGTGGAATGTAAATTATAGGTCAATAAAGCTGTTTATAAAAAATAGCTATTTATAAAAGGGGTACCAAAACCATTCCTGTGAAGGGACCATAGTAAAATAATAAGGATCTGATAGATTTGCAGAGACAAAACAGCTCTGCCTCTAATCAATACCTTTTGGAAGGCATTCACTGCTTGTGGGGGAGGGTGGTCAGATTTCATCTCCATCCCCCTTCCCCAACATTAGCAACACAGCTCCCACAAAGAGACTGGCATTTTGGCCTGTTTCATACCCTGAACTTAGACTCTTCTCGATCTGATCAATCTGATCTGATCCTTTCACCTCTAATTCGCTTTTGTTTTGCGTGCGATTATAACCCCACAGGAGGGATGCAACTGGCCCCATCCTGTCCCTTGGGGGCTCCCAGTGACACCCAAGTTCGCTGCACTCTTGCGTCCTCCCCTTACTGCTTAAATGGCCACCACCCGCATGAGATGTGCTGCAGGGAACACACAGGTTGCCCCGGCCAGCCGCTCTTCGAGCCTTGTTGTGCAAGAGCTAATCAGACTTGACCAGGCAGAAAGACAGGCGAGCCCTGATGGGCAAAACAAAAGTGGCAGGTGAGCAACCCCCTTGACTGCTACTTAAAAGTAAGACAGATTCACTAACTAAGCAATTTAAAACCACAGGGGAGGGAAGAGGTATGCAAATGAGCTGGCTGAGTGAACGCAACTGTCACTTGTCACTGAACCCAATTGCTATTGGGTGGTTCACAGGACACAGTCAGAACGCAAGCAGTGCCAGATCACGGATGAGGTGTGTGTGCCAGTGCCCGCTGAGTCATTTCCTAACTGAATCGAGCTCAGAATAACATCATCAATACTACACTCCAGAGCCTGAATTTAATAAATTTAATAAAAATGCAGAAAGCTGTGTACACGGCTGGAATCACTACTTAAAGTTAGTTATACCTGCCTGAAGCTATTGGCATTAAAAATAAAAAGACAATTTAGAATTTCTTCGATGGAATGAGATTTCCCATTTTGAAACAGAAATGGTACAACACAGAAAATACTTTGTTCTGGGTCTGGGTCACTATGCCCTGCATACTCAGGTTGAGGTTCCTAGCATTAAGGAAAAGGATGGAATTGTTGGCCAAGAATTTAATAGCTCTGGGGATGTAAGGTACGATGGATCTCCTCGTTCCTCCCTCAGCATGGCATCCCTTTTCAGGAACCACTAAGGAAATTTACGTTCCAACCAACAGGCCACACCTGAGCTGTTTTTGTCCCCCCAGTTGCTTCTCCCTGGAAATCATCAAAAAGCTTTTTGACAGTTTTGTTTACATGGAGTCTGCTACAAAGTAAACCGCTCTCAGAACCATAAAATCTAGTCCCTTCCATTTTTTCTCTGCTCCTTCTTTTCACGAACTTCCTCGTGAGTCATCTTTTGGCCCAAGAAATAGATTTAATCAGTGCTTTGGTGTTGATGGAAAGGTATCTTTTGGTGATCTAATCAAACAGTTCCCTCTTTTGATGAAAAGAATAGAGAATGAAGCAGGGGTGACGTGGATGGGTATGTGGAAGGGGCAGGGAGGAGACGAGGAGAAGGATGGTAAGAGGGAGCACAGACAGACCCTCCAGAGTGTCTCAAGACAGATAAGAGGCAGGCTTCCCAGAGAAGACAAAACAGTATAGCCTAGTAACTGTGTATGTTTTCTAGAAAACCGTAACATACTTGCTTAGTCAGAAAAGAGCTCCTGTTTCTCCACAGAGGGAGGGAGGCAAACCATAAGAGACTCTTGGATACAGAGAACAAACTGAGGGTTGCTGGGGGTGGGGAGGAGGGGGTAATGGGTGATGGGCATTGAGGAGGGCACTTGTTGGTATGAGCACTGGGTGTTGTATGGAAGCCAATTTGACAATAAATTATATTTAAAAAAAGAAAAAAGAAAAGCAGACTCCTTGTAATAAGTCTGGCTTGTCATTTTACTTCAGAAGTAACCAGTATTCCCTTCCTCAGCTTCCGTTTTCTCATTTTTAAATAACTACAACCCATAATCTATTTCCAAAACTATTGAAAAAGATAGGAATTCCATTAACTTCTTTAAGCTCCTTCAGACAGTAGTGAAACAATCATCAAGGAGAGAAAAAAAATGACTCAAACTTTAGTGAAGTTTAATAGTTAAGAATTTAGGGCTTTTTTTAAGTTTTTATTTTTTAAGTAGCTCCATGTCCAAAGTGGGGTTTGAACTCATGACCCTGGGATCAAGAGTCAGATGCTCCACTGACTGAGCCAGACAGCTGCCCCCCTGACATATATTCTTTAAACACAATGTGTCAGTAACACTTTAAAGATACAGTACTAAAGAATATAGATAATGTTTCCCAACAATGTTTTATGTCTGTGCTTTGCTAATTGCTGTCTCTCTCCTCTGCACTCTGCCTCTTCAGCTTTACTGATTTCTTTATTACCAACTTTTAAAAGTGCCTATTTCATTCATGCAAATGCCTTGACATAAACTGGGTGTTCTTAGAGCATCAATAAACATTCCGAGCGTGACCCAGGAAGGCTGCCTATTAAATGATAGTAACATTGTGGCATCAAACAACGACCCAAAATTAAGTTTGTTATTTGGTTACACCCAGGAGCACCTTGCATGTGCAATTCACAACTATAAGAAATGGTTTTCCCCCTAAATTCCATACAACAGAATTTAATGCAAGATGGCAGGGAGATTCAGACTTGTACAAGGCCACTGTCCACATCAACTATGGCAGTCTTTCCTCTGACACTCCCGCACCTGAATATTCTGTCACCCACCCAGGCTACCTCCACCTGAGCCCCACAGCCTACACCTGAGCCTCTCATTCCTTCCAGCAACCAGGCACACGGAAGCACCCACTGTGACCTTTTATTAGGTCAAATCCCAAGAGTCCTCTGCTATGACAGAGGAGGTTCACACTCAAACAGAAGTCTCACACTACCACTGACAACCACTTTAGATACTTCTTTAATATTTGATTTAAATCTCCACTTGTGGGGCACCCGGATGGCTCAGTTGACTGAGCATCCAACTTCGGCTGAGGTTCATCTTGCAGTTCATGAGTTTGAGCCCTGCATCCAGCTTGCTGCTGTCACCGCAGAGTCCACTTGGGATCCTCTGTCCCCCTCTCTCTCTGCACCACCCCCACTTGCAGTCTCTCAAAAATAAATATTTTTTTTTTAAAAAATGCCACTTGAAAATAGCTTCAGTATCTAATACGGTCCTGGAAATGTCAGTTACATAGCAAGAGAAAGAAATGACAAATTTCCATACTGACTCTCCTCAGTCACTGTATGTTTTAGCTCATGATCAAAATAATGTTTAAAAGATTGCATTTAAATAGTGCGTTAGGTTTACAACATGCTTTCCTTTGTGTCAGCTATTGGAAGCTTCTCAATGATCTTGAAGTTGGATTTAGTAGCTGTCTTCCAGGTGAGGATATAGATTCAGGGAAGGTAAGCAGGCTGCTTGAAATCTTACATGTAGCACGTTGAAAGGCCAGGACTTGAAGTTGGGGTTTCTGGGTTTATCTGGGGCTCCTTCCCCTCTTTGTTCCTTGGTCACCTGTGTATGCTACCTTAGTGCAAGACATGAGGCTTGGTGGGTGAGAGGAAAGGATGCCAGCCACCGTTTCTAAGGGCCCTTAGACCAGGGTGCCTGGCAAGTTTCCCAAACCACCGAGTTTGAGTCTTGACAGGCCATGGAAGGTGTGACATCAAAACTGCACCAGAGAACTGTTCCCCCATCTCCCAGATTCCAAACACTGACTTTCAGGAGTCTATGGTGGGATAACCAAGTTTTGGAGCCTTTCTGGAAGACTCCAGAATTCTTCTGCTTCCTCTAGCAAAAAGTGAACACTGCTGGAGCAGGGAATCAGTTCTTGTTTGCACAGCGCTCATTCATTCATTCACTCATTCATTGTCTGCCCCTCCTTGTTACAATGTAAGTTCCATGAGGATAGGAATTTTGTCTGTTTTGTTCATTGATAAATGTCAGCGTTTAGTACACTGCCTTGCACATTGTAAGCTTGGGATAAAAATATGTTGAATAAAAACACAGATCTTATAAGCTTCCCCTAATTTAACTAAATTTTATCTCACCACCACATGTGTTGAAGGCCATGGGCAAAATCCCCAGAAGACAAGGGAAATGTGGTGGGAGGAAGCTGCCCCAGAAGGGGGCCTTCTCCCTGACAGGGATGGGGCTTGGAGGCAAACTAGCTTAGTATTACCAGTCATCTTTCAAAAGAGCAACTGAAAAGAGAGGAGGGGATGATTATAGTATAACTTTGTATTTTTTTAAATTTTTAATCCTGCGATACTCTTTTTTTTAGTGTTTATTTTATTTTTGAGAGAGAGAGAAAGAGAGAGAGAGAGAGAGAGAGAGAGAGAGTGGGGCAGAGGGGCAGAGAGAGAGGGAGACACAGGATCCGAAGTAGGCTCCAGACTGAGCTGTCAGAACAGACCCCGATGTGGGGCTTGAACTTGTGAACCGTGAGATCCTGACCTGAGCCGAAGTTGGACGCTTAACCCACTGAGCTACCCAGGAGCCCTTCAAGATACTCTTTTGAGGCAATTGTGTTATTAAAGCAAATGTATATTATAATTTAGAAATTGAGATCCCTAAAGGAAACTGATATCACAAGATATTGATTACAACCTCTGGCCTAAATGCTGAACAAGAGGCCTAAATGCTGAACAAGAGGTTCCTTGCTGAAATATCACACAGCTTTAGGGGCATCTGGGCGGCTCAGTCGGTTGAACATCCGACTCTTGATTTCGGCTCAGGTCATGATCTCACAGTCATGGGATGGAGCCCCTTGTTGGGCTCTTCACTGACAGCACAGAGCCTGCTTGGGATTCTCTCTCTCCCTCTTTCTCTGTCCCTCCTTCACTTGCGTGCATGCTCTCCCTCTCAAAATAAAGTTAAAAAAAAAAAGAAAGAAATACCACACGGCTTTAAACCACATAGGAAACCCAAGTCTTGGGGGTTTTTCATTGTCCAGCCTGCCTGCACAGTGGTCTTGGTCTCTCAATGTCTCGTGTTCCCCAGAAGTTACAAAGGAAGGCAGAAGAGGGAGAAAAGGACAAAGGGAGGAAGAAAGGACAGAGGTAATGGAGTTGGTTAGCAAAGAGGTGCTTTAAATGATGGTCATAGTTTGTTTTAATATAATAATTAAACACACGCAAAATAAACCTGGTTCCCTAAGGTGTTTGATAAGTACAGAAAAACTGGGGAGCAGAAGCTTTATTCTGATAATGTTTAGAAAATATATTGTTTGGTGTATTCCCAGTTTGTAAGTATATAATGGAGTGTACTTTATTTACTCACTTAGAAGATGCTTCCGGCAGTTCTCTGGTAGCAAAGACAACAGGTGCCCTCAGAGCAGTGGTGTCCAAGAGCTGGCCGGACTCCCATGAGCAGAATGTGCCGACTGTTTGCATTGATTCCCAACTCTGAGTCCACTGGCATCACCTTAGTAGGATGAAATTGGCCATGGTAAGAGTATTTACATCACACAAATTGGCAAACAAAGAATCAGCGGTTTATATTTTTTCAAGGATCTGGTACTTAAACATTGATCATTGTGTCTCTGCTTGAGAGGTCCTTTTAATAATAGAAATGTAGGGTGGTGGCCATCCATGGTCCTGAAGAAAGAGTGTAACTGCTCTTATCTTTTGTGGAACTTGGTGAAAGCTCCCACTCCTCCTAGTAAGACTGGAGGATTTGGGGGACACATAGATCTGTAAGCATAAAGTGCCCAAACTCCTCTGGGTGAGAAGGTACTATGATGCCCCACCCTTGCTCACCGAAGTTCAAGTTAGGGACATTTGTTAGGAGAATCATGGTGTGATTCCAAGAAACACCCAGTATTGGCAAAAGCCAACAACATCATGATCTAAAATTACCCTGAGGAAAGGGCTAGCTTAGATCTGGTCAAGACTCAACACAAAGGCCTTGAGGGTTTGTAGGGGGTGTGGGGGGTACTATAGATTCCCCAGCTGTGTCATTCCTCTGTTGTTTCATGCTTTGAGAATCCATGACTGTGAACTTGAAGGTACCAGGTAAATCACGCTTGTAATGCTTCCAAGAGCACCCGAGTCATCTGTCCAATAGCACAGAACCAGTTGGTCTTTGAGAGCAAGACTGTGATGCATTGAGTGGCAGAGGAATGATCACAACTTTTAGTGCTTCCTGATGCCTAGCCAAGAAGCTCTTGAAGCTTTTCAACAAAAAGTGGTGCTGGGAGGGCGGTATCCTCTAGAACAGAATTCAAGAGGAAGATACCGGGCTCCATGCTAACGAGGCAGTATACACGGGTGCTCAAGCAATCACACAGTAGGCAGAGAACATTTCATATGTATATACAGAGGGAACGGAACTCAAGTAGTAAGAATGAATATCACCACATGGTGTATTGCAGATGATTTTCTTCTTTACACTTGATTTTCTACAGCTATTTAAGAAAAGTAAAGCCTAAGCTCTTGTGTTTTGCTACTGTATGAAAAACATTCATGTTCCCCCTAATGGCAGGAAGTTGGTCCTACACCCAGAGAGTTGCCTTTTTCAGGCTAATGAGAGAACCACCTGGATGGCACCCTCCAGTTCAGTCCATTCGGGGATCCCCTCCACTCAAAACACAGAGGGAGAATGGCTGCACTGGGACTTAGCTGGGGGCTGGCCATGGGGCTTGGGAAGGTAATGAGCTGTCACCAGTCGCAGCAGGACAGCGGAGAGAAGTACAATCCCAGCCAAGATCCAGACTCCTAGACACCGGCAACACCGTGAAGGTCACCTACCCCAGCTGCTCCCAGCAAGTCCCTGGCACTAGATTATGTGAGGGGAGACTGCAGTTAATGTTTTATCTTTTTCTTAAATTTCTTTCATGTCATGTTCTTGTAATTAAAAACAACAACAACAACAACAAAAGGCAAAAGCAAGTTTGGTCAATAGGTAAAAGATAAGATTTCCTCGGCGTATCATTTAAAGTAGCGACTCTACAGTCAAAATGAGTCTCCTGCATGGTTTTTCCTTGTTAGATCTCTGAGGGAGACTTTTTTGTGGATATGAGGTGGGGAAGGGGAACTGTTCTCCTAACATTAACTTGACTCAAGATGTGTGCCTCCACCTCCTGAACGGCGTCAGGAATGCATGATGCCTGCATCTCCGCCCCCCTGCCTGGCTCCCCTATGCCCATGACAAGCTGCTTGGTGACAGAGGCGAGGGCAGGAACCACTCAACCACAGACTTCAGTAACTTTCTCTCTACATGCTAACGGGATCAATGAGATCTAAATTGAAATGTGTGGTTGAATGGCTTTCTGAAAATGTCCTGTGCCTCCACGTCTTTGCAGAAGTTGAAATCTCCTCCAGGGAAAGGAGGAAAGAAAGTGTTCATGTGGATGGCTATCACGTGCCTCACCCTTTTCAGAGATAACAGAGAGGAGAATAGATTTCTGTTGCTGATGGAATGGGAAATGGAACTTAGGGGACACAAGGTGTTCTCCAGAAATCAGAGGCTGAGAAGCAAAGGCTTCTGTATTCCTCCTTCATTAAGGATGGCAACTCCGTGGAGCAGAGGTGAGGGACTAGTGGGAGTGAAGCAAGGAAGGTGGGAGTGCCATGTGAGGGTGTAAGATGTGGAGTGCACCTGACTGCTTGATCTCAGGCCACCCTTCTCAGAAGCCATTTAAAATGCTCCTCAGGGACTTTGGTTCAGGTCATGATCTCACGTGAGTTTGAGCCCTGCATTGGGCTCTGCTCGCAGAGCCTGCTTTGGATCCTCTGTCTCCCTCTCTTTGCCCCTCCCCTGCATGCACTCTCTGTCTCTCAAAAGCAAGTAAATATTAAAAAAAATAAATAAAATACATCTCAGGACCATTCATATGGGAGAGAAAGGGGTAAAAAACTACCCATCGCTTCTCATCTCAGGTTGAATGTCCATTATTTCATGGAATATTATCTGCCCCTGCCCTTTTGGTTGTGTATGTGTGGGCACCAAGTGGGGTTCCACAACATTCCATGCCTCGACATTAACAGGGAAGCCCCAAAATAGAAGGCATGAGTCTGGGTGCTGTCATATGGCAATGGCATGAAGTTGATAGTGGCCCACACATAGCTGGTCACCACCGCAGCTGCTGGACCTGGAGTCATGGGCTCATCTCCTGGCTAACTCCTACTCATGTTTTGAGAATCAGATAAGACACTCCTCCAGGAAACTTTCTCAGACAAGCCTGTCTTCCATCACTCCACTAAATTGATTCACTTAATAATACATACATGGACAAATTATTCCAGCCAGGAAATGCTTCATTTAAAGGCTTTTGAGTCTATAAAATAAATTACTGTTCAGTAAACTAAAAATTCAACAATCCACCTGTTGATGTAACTCAACACAGCATAAATGTATAACTAAGATACAGCGATTTTAAAATTCTTGTTCACTGTGGCAGAAATCGATAGTTATTCCCAAATAGGCATGCCCTTTCTTCTATAGTAATATAGCAATACTAATAGGTTTTATGTGGGCTCATGGCCTCCCTGAATGCATTTCCCAGGCTCCCTTACAGCAAGATGTAGACATGAAACTCAGTTCTGCCCAGTGGAATGTAAGCAGAAGAGTACGAATGCCAAGTTGGGTTCTTAAAGGGAAAGAGTAAGTGATCCCCTCATTCTTTTCTTTCTTTGCACTGGTTTGAACGTGCGTGGACATTGTGGTGATGATTCATCTAGGCCCACATGGACAAGAGCAGCACGTTTGGGTTGGTAGAACAATAAGATAAAAGGAGCCTGGGGCACTTTACCCTGGTGCTGTTAGCCTAGCCCGGTATGCTTACATCCAGACTGATAGGTAAGAAAAAATTACAGTAAACATCATGCATTCATTGCCTAAAAGGAAAAGCTGTATCGACTGTCTTACTATATACTTAGAAACTTGAGTAGGGATATGGAGATAAAAGATGTAGTTCCAATCTAAAGGAAGCTGTTAGTCTAGTGAGGAGTGAGACTATAAAAAAAAATTACACACACAAGTGTGACAAGTTTTAAAGAGAATTAACTGTAGGTGCTATGGGAATATATGTGTAGGGTTTCCTGAATGAGGTGATGTCTACATGGACCTCTAAACAATGTAAGGGGGTTAATAAGGTATGAAGAATGAAAGGAACAGCATAAACAAAGACAGCGAGGCCAGAGAGGGCATGGTACTGTCAGGTAAGAAGGCAGTGGAACCAAGCAGTTAGGCGCACGGGGTCTGTGGTCAGACTACATGGGTTCAAATCCCAGTTTAGCCCTTATTAGCTATAAGACCTTAGGTGAATTCCTTAACCTCTTTGTGTCTACCTCCTGGAGTTATTATCAGGACTAAAAGAGTTAACCCATGTAAAAATCCTTAGCACAGTATTTGGCTCATGGGACAGAACAGGCTCAGTAAATATCAGCTTAAAAAAAGAAAAATGTACTTGGGTATGACTGGAATGCAGAAAGCAAAATGGAGAATGATCAGAGATAAGTGTAGAGGTAGAGTATGTGACCAGATAATCAAAGAGTTTGGATTTCATCCTGAAGCCTAAGGGATTTTAAGCAGGAAGCTGACATGGTCAGATAGATTTTGAGGGCTCAGTTTCACAGTAGAGTAGCATATGAGTCAGAAGGGGTCAGTCCTTTTTTCTACATGAATCTCACCTTTGCACAAAGGAAAAGCGTCATTCCACACATCGCACCCCCTAGACTAATATTTTTTTGTGAATTGTAGATGGTGAAAATGGGTGGCCTGAGTTGTATAAACAGATTACTTACTCAGTAATGACAATTCATAACTCTGTCTGACGGGGGCTTACTGCCTTGTCTTTGCTTAAAAGGAAGCTTATTATTGCTTTTTTGCCATGATTATTCTACAACAGCCTAAATTCCCACTTCCTGTCTCACTAAGAAAAATATCCATGGTCAGATGACCAAGAATATCATTTTCCAAGACTTCCTCATATGCAGGGGTAAATTCACTGAAGCTCTTCTCAAGATGAAACCTGACTTTCTTATTAGTCTGATTTTTCCACGCAAGCACATGAGAAAAATACTCAGGACTTTGTCCATTTGTTTACATCCTTCAGAAGACCCAGGGTATTGAGCAGAGCCCTGGGACCTGAGTGCTCCTGTTGGAGGATTCTCTGAAGTATCTCTACCTGGTGTTGGATCACCCACACCCTACCATGTAATGATTTTCCTTCCCTGAGAAAGGGTGAATACCAATAAAATTGTGACTCTTCCTTAAATAAAGGATGCCAAATAAGGATTGCATGCTTTCCTGTAACATATCTATGAATCTGGCCTAAGGGAGAATAAATAGCACATGCAAATCCCCCAAAGGTGGGGAAAGCGGTTTCTTCGCCAGATAAAGTCACCATGAACCAAGATTTAAGGGGGTACCCCCCTGGGTAGAGAGTACAAGCAAATTCACCAAAGTCCTGAAAGCTTCCCAGGAAAGATAGTGAAAAGCACTAGAATACCACTTCCATTTTCTGGAAGGGGAACCAGTCAGGTCTGCAGAGCTTCATCTCTCAAAGCAACCTCTTGGTCTTTGGAATATACGTTTTATAAATAATGGTGATCAGGCACTAAAGAAGAGGAAAATGACATTAAATGCACCAGGAAACACACACAACCCAGGAATTCTCTGCCTTTGGATGCAGAGATGCATGCAAAACATGCAGCTTTATTGGTTCTCTTCTTATTTCCCAGCCCTCTCTTATCCGAAATTCTAACTTTTTATACAAGAATTCACAGTTTGTCTCTGAATTACTGGAGACTGGGTCTTGTCTCCTCATTAGCAGGTGCAATCTCCTGTTGTGTCACATGCATGGCTAACGTCCCATTATGGATGCTTCATTACTTAGCTTTAATTATTCTAAATTAGTGTTTTCCCAGGACACACCAAGAACGGAGGAGCAAAAACTCTTCTCACTCTTTGAAGGTCTCCCCTATCCCTCCCCTTCAAAACATTCCAGACGCAGGTGGCATAGCTACCCAGGACTCTAATTGCCTTTGACAAAACAAAGCATTGGCAGCGTGACCTTTCTGAGGTGGCAGACAATGAAAATGACATAAATTCAGTTGATTCCAACATCCCTTTGTCATGAGCTTACCAAACCTTTCAATGATTTCTGCATCTGAAAGCAGAAATTGTTCATTCATAGACTGGGGTAAGCTTCAAGATTATTGTTATAGTTCTTCAATGTCAGCTACTAGAACAGGAACATGCCCAGAATATGCATATGTAGATTCATCCCATCTCCAAGTTATCTCTGAGGAATCCATGATTCATTATACGCTGCCACTGTATTGAAGTTAATTATGTACATGTATTATTTCTTCTACTAGATTGGAAAGTCTGGGAAGGCAGAGATAACATCTATTGCTCCTTTTCTTTTGGAAACAAGCTGAAATATATAATTATATATACACAAATTCACACACACACACACACACACGCACAAATGCACAAACACATATACACTATGTACCTCACAGCCTAGCACAGTGTGTTTCCTATTACACTCTTCAACTATTAAAAAACAAAAACAAAACGAGGGGTGCCTGGGTAGCTCAGTCGGTTGGGTGTCCAACTTCAGCTTAGGTCATGATCTTGCTGTTCCCGAGTTCAAGCCCAACATTAGGCTCTGTGCTGACAGCTCAGAGCCTGGAGCCTGTTTCAGATTCTGTGTGTGTGTGTGTGTCTCTCTCTCTGTGTCCCTCCCTCACTCATGCTCTTGCTCTCTCTCTCTCTCAAAAATAAGTAAACATAAAAAAATTAAAAACAAATAAAAAATGAACTCGAACACTTAATGACAAAAACAAGATATAAAATTGTCAATACAGGTTATTCCTATTATCAAATATGGCTATGGAGAGATCCATGCATAAAATGGAGATAGTTAGAAAGAACGACAGTGTTAACAATTCTTATTCTGAGTGGTAGAATTTTTTTGTCTTCATTCACAAAATGGCCAAGGTGTTGTGGGGTTTTTTGTGTTTGAAGAGTGTGTATTATTTTTATAATCAGAAAAATCTCATTCTAAAAATATTTCTATAACAAGCATTGTATATCTAAAGTGTTAAATGGATCCACGTACACTTTTCACGATGCTAAAAGCATCTAAGTTTGGAACAAGGGCATAAGAGTTTAATTTAAAGTAGAGGGGAGTCTGGGTGGCTCAGTTGGTTAAGCGTCTGACTTCAGCTCAGGTCATAATCTCATGGTCATGGGTTCTAGCACCACGTCAGGCTCTGTGCTGACAGCTCAGAGCCTAGAGTCTGCTTCGGATTCTGTGTCTCCATCTCTCTCTGCGCCTCCCCTGCTTGTCTGTGCGTGCTCTCTCTCTCTCTCTCTCTCTCTCTCTCTCTCTCTCTCAAAAATAAATAAACTTAAGAAAAGGAGTTTAAAGGAAAAAGGAGATTAAGATGAAGATACATTACGTTTTGTGTTTCCCTGAGACTCTAAATGTTGCTGCCTTCTTACCATGACTGGATAGACTATATGAAGAAGACCCCACCCCCACAATCAACACAAAGCTACAAAAGCCTCAAGCTGCAGATGAGTCGGGGGGTCCTACCAGCAGATGCTGATCCTAGTCAGGTGATGAGACTGGAAGAAGAATGTAAGGTAAGGACACCCAGGGCCAAAACCGGCACTAACACTTATGGAGCCCCTGTATATGACAGAAAACTCTCCAGCAGATGAGCTGCATAAAGGCACCTTCCTTGCCAGGCTACAGGCTTGGTGAGACTGAGGTCTGGACTTAATGCCCACTGTTGCATGCTGGCACCTCTGTACAGGGCACAAACTGCCACCCGCTGCTGAGACCTGGCCAGACATCACCCTGGCAGTGGCCAAAGGAGCAAGACATTCGGCAACGCTGAGAACCTACACCAAGCTGTAGATTAGCAGTCTTTACTGAGAGTGTGAGCCTTTGCAGATGGGCAAAGACCTTCCCAGAAGCACTAGAGCAGGCATGGATTGTTTTAAGACATCTGATTTCCAGACCCTATGCTGGCTTCATGCTCTGCTAAAACCTATCCATCTAGGAAAGGGGGCTGCATTCACAGTAGCTCTCTCCCACACTACCCCTCACTCATCCCAAATATAATTAATGATTGTGTTGCCCCAAGGTACAAACATCTCTGAAGATATAAACGGGATGTCTGTTTAATGAATCCATTAGAAATCTGTAACCCGTCCCATCTTTCTCTGTCTTGTTCGTCCTTCTACTAAAGGTGATGTTCAGCCTTATAATGGGCCAGCTGCATTGGTGCTCTAAATTCAGAAGAGCGAAAGCCAATGGTTCGAGGAGTCTGTTCAATATAACTGTAATTTTTAAATTTAACTGGGTATTTTGGCTCCCGTGGAGATGTTAGGAATTAAAATACAGGTATCCTCCACTTTTCAAAAGCTTGAGTTACACCACTTTGCTTTTATGAAAGCCCCACATTAGCACTTGTGTTGGCTAACCAAAAGAAATTCGAAGAAGCTTTCAGTTTTATGAAAAAAAAGGCAAAAAGCAAAAATAGCATTCAGGGTTTGTTCCGTAGAAGCTGTCCTAGAGGCAGTGTGCACACCCCAAGCAGCGAGAGCGGCCCATGGAGCTCCTTCCCTGGGACCTACGCTCAGCATCTCAGCATCGAGCCGCCATAGCGCTGAACTGCCTGTGAGCATCTGTGCTGTTTCACCATTGATTGTGGGCATCCATTAGCAGAACGTATCCTAAGGTATCAGAAATGCCTGAGAGAGGTTATTTTGGGGGGTTGGGGAACACTCCAAAAATTTTCCATATAAATTAATGGTAATTGCTTCTTCAATTCATGCCCTTTCAGCTTCATTTCAGGAATGATCTGCTTTCAGATGGGGGTGGGGAGAGATCTATATACGGTAGAGTGGAGGGGGAAATAATACGTTTTACTTAACAAGCCTCTATCTCTTTTGTTTTCATTTAAAAACATTTAATTTCTTACACAAACATTTACAAAAATAGCACAGTGGAATAAACCCCCAGGCACCCATCACACAGCTTCAACAATAATTAGCATGTTTGAGAGCCTAGGCGGCTCAGTTAGGTAAGCATCGACTCTAGATTTTACCTCAGGTCATTGATCTCACAGTTTGTGGGACTGAGCCCCACATCAGACTCCATGCTGACAGCACAGAGTCTGCTTGGGATTCTCTCTTATTCTCTCTCTGCCCCTCCCCTGCTCATGCTTGCTCTCTCTCTCTCTCAAAATAAATCAATAAACTTAAATCAGCATCTTGCCAACATTGTTTCACCTATTTCCTTGTGCACACACACACACACACACACACACAGACATGCACGCACACTTTGTTAATGTGAAAGAAATATTTTGAAGCAAATACCATACCTTATATATCATCTTACCTATAACTATTTCTGTACACACCTCACCAGATACATCTTTCTATAACTTTCTATAAATATAATCACAATGTCATTACCACACCTAAGAAAAAGAATGATTCCTAATATCATCATATACCCAGGTCATATTTAAATTTTCCCCATTGTCTCAAAAATATCTTTTTTTCCAGTTGGTTTGTTGGAATTAGGATCCAAAGTCCATGCACTGTATCTGACTGCATTAACAACAATTTCCCTTTCCTGTTTTTTATTCCTGACATTTATTGAAGGAAATGCATCATTTGTCCTTCATTTTTATAACTACATGGTATTCCATTGTGAGTGTGCACTGGAGTTATTCCACTAGTCCTTCATTCATCGGCATGTGCTTTCTTTCCATTTACACGTATAGTTTAGTGCCACAATGAGGAATCTGTGTGTGTGTGTGCAATTTCTTAATTTGCCAGTGAATCTTTAAAAATGGATTTCTAGAAGTAGGATAGCAAGGTGAGTAGGTGAATGTATATGTAATATTGCTAGATTTTGTCAAATCCCCTCCGTTGGGGTTGTACCATTTCACATTCCCTCCAGCAATGAAAATGACTTTGTTTCCCTAGACACCTGCAACAGAGTTATCTAATATCCGATTTTTGACCAGTTTTATATCTCATGAGAGTGGGTATTATTATTCTTTTCTGGTCTTGAGTTTTGTTTTTAGCTGCTCTCAAATATCACTAACGGTTGGAATGTGTGCCCTCTCCATTCATCGTTGACACTGTGAAGCCAGCGTCCCTCTCTCTTCCCTGAATCCCCAGCTCTGAATCCCATTACCCATTTTCATCACCTACTGACGCATCACACGCCCCCGGCCTGCCACTTCTCTGGGACTTTCATGTGCCTCAGGGTAGCTTTATTTGCATCTCCCTTATTTTGAATGAAGTGAAATATTTTTTTTCTTAAGGTTATAAGCAATTTTCAATTCTTTTCCTGTGGACTCTTTGTTCATATCTCTTTTCTTTCCCTCATCTCCCCATTTAAATGAGCCTATTTTCAAAGGATGAATCATCTAAGGGAGAATTTTATGAAAGCAAAGCAAAGAGATCATCAATTAGAATTCCTGAATGCTAAAAACAACTTTTCTTCATGAATTTAAACCCAAGCAAATATTTTCTGCTATTCTTAATACTCATCCTTAGAACATGTCATTAGCTGGAAAGAAAAGCAAACTTGAGCAGCCAGAATGGTGAGGTTTAGTGATGCTGCTTCTTTTATATGTAACAAGAATATTTTCTAGGTTAGTCAGATTTTTAAGACACTTTGGAGTTAACCTTTTGATAAGATTTTCCTAGATTCAGTGTATATTGTTAATAGTCCAGTTAAAACATATTTTATTATATCATGAAAGATTTAAAGTTTCACTTATTTCATCTTTTAAAATATGTAATACTTTTAATTCCCTATTAACATAAAAAAATGGTATGCTAGCTATTGGTCCAATTGGTTTTTAGTGATATTTAACTTTCTCTTATAAAATGAACTGGAAAAGTTTGACCACAGTGTCCAAAACTTATTAAAATTATTTGATTATTATGCTAAATTCATATAAGTATCCTCCAAGACAGAACACCAGTGTTCCCATGCAGAACATCAGGGTGCCACATTCAATTTCAGGAAGAATACCAGGACTTTACCAAAAAACTGGCTTCAACAATAAAATAACTTATAATGTAAGCCACAAATTCCATTGCATCATTACAAACTTTTAAACATAGCGTATTGGTTTTAATTTATTTTTGTAACTTACCATACCAGTCAGGGTTCTATCAAAGAAGCAGAATCATTAAGATGGGGTTTGTTTTAGTAATTGTACCTCATGGAATTGTGGGAGCTGATTAAGTCATCTTTGTAAGTGTATTAGAGTTCTCGAAAGGATCAGAACCAATAGGAATTATATATGTATATGTGTGTTATACAAGTATATAACACAAATAGATATAAACACACACAGACACACACACACACACACACACACACACACACATATACAGAGAGAGAGAGAGAAAGGCAGGAGGTGGTGGCAGGCATTATAGGTTGATTTCTACAATTACAGATGCCGAGAAGTCAGCCCATGACTACCATCCGCAAGCTGGCGAACCAGGAAAGCTAGCAGTATGATTCAGCCTGATTCTGAAGACCTGAGAATCTGGGGCTAATGGAGTAAGTCCTGATCTAAGTCCATAAGCCTGAGAACCAGGAGCATTAAATTCCAAGGGCAGAAGATGAATGCTTCAGCTCGAAGGGAGTGAGAATTTGCCCTTCCTGCACCGTTTCGTTCAATTCCAGCCCTGAGCCCTCATCGGATTAGATGGTGCCCACCCACATTGGAGAGAGATGGGCTGCCTTTCTCAGTCCACCAATTCAAATGCTAATCTCTTCCGGAGACCCCCTCACAGACACACCCAGATATACTGTTTACTGGCCATCCCCTAGCCTGGCCAAGTTGACACATGTAATTAACCCTCAGAGTGAGGCTTTTGTTATTCTGACTGATGCTGGACATCAGGAAGAGAAGACAGATGTAAAGTCTGAGAGAGCAGGAACAAGCTGGAACCCACAAGCACCAAGTGGGATCCCACCAAGGCAGACTAAAACCTATGACAGTTCCTGTTGCCTCTGACCTTAACGGTCTCCTACAGAAGCCAGGGCCTTTCCTCATGTAGCTAAACACGTGTGAGAAGTCAGAAAAGCTAAAATAGACCCAGCTGCTCCCTCTTGCTAACAAGGTGAATCAGCAGATAAATAACAACTTGTGTGAGCTACAAAATAGCACTGTTTCACTTTCACCCTCCAAATCCCCCAGGAATCTCCCTTGGGGTACATCCTAATGGGACACATAAAGGAAAGGGAATCCTAGGGACTGTATTTCAGCCTAGCCAACTTGACCCATTCCAAAGCCACAGCAGCCTACCCGTCACCTTGGCACCGAGACACGTGTCCTTAAACCATACTTTGTCTGCAAATAAAGACAAAAGCAAAGTCACGCTTCCACCTCACATAATACAACTATCACACACACAACCGGAAATACACTGCTCCTTTCCCAAAGAGGGGATGCAAAGCCCCCTCTCCTTGTCCTTGGGTAATGTTTGCTCTTCTCCCAGCTGATTCACACTCCCCTTTTGTTATCCTGTAACTGACATACTGAGATATAAGGTTAAGTACTGACACATTTTATGTTAGATGATAAAGGGATAAGGCAAGAAAAACAAAACTATCTGGTTGATGATGTATCCAAATAAGAACACCCATAAGTATTACATTTTTGCAATGGGGCACCAGCTTATCCTTCCTACCTTTCATGTTGTGTTCCCATTGCCTTCAGCCAACACCTCAGCTAATCATGGTTCCTTGCCAAGTGGGTGGATAAGCCTGTTCTGTCAGGTCTGCGTGATTTAAACAATAACCCCTCTGCTTTCATTATCTAGCTTACAAATTCTTTCTCAGGGGTTGTCGTAATACCTCTTGAAATGTGCAGAGTTCAAAGAATTGAATGCTCTTGCTATAGCAAGACTCCTTCCTCTCCCATCTACTTATATACGTGAATAAATGTATTCATTTCTTATATCAATAAAAATAAAATTGGGAAATAATTGATGATAAACTTTGTCTTGCTCTAGAAATAAACAGTATTTATCCAGACAATGGATTAATTTGTAAAATCATATTGCTGATTTCTGAGACAAGTTTAATTTTTCTTTAGTATGTATTTGTCAAAATGTATAATACATTTATATTATCTTGATCAACTCTACACTAAAAAAATGAGTGTAAAGATAACCCAATCTAAATAGTGATTTTAACATTCAGAGCCTTAAGGTAAAAGGAAATAAAATGAATGATGAAACTTTTATTTACATACATAAATTTGTTGCAGAAAATACAACAGAGCAATCAATAAAAGTCTTTTAAGCACAAAAATATGTTAGAATAAAACTTTGTAGGGTGAGTGAAATGGAAATGCAAGTTCAAGGAAAAAGTAAAGAAATAAAATGTCCTGCTTTAAACGTCACAGAAGAGCTTCTACAAGAAAGAGAAGCTTGCTTGTGTGTTTTTATAATAAGAATAGTGCATCAAATCATTGTATTTAGATTCCATTGGATAGATTTAAAAGATCAATACATCAGTTTTAACAGCAACGATTAATTACTACATGCCACAAATGATTTCCTTTGCTATTACGTAGATCTCTAATGAAAAAATTTAGATGGCAACTTCAAAGTGTTCAATGGGTAGACAGTTTTTTAAAGAAGTTTTCTTGGGCATATTCAAGCAAAATATAACAATGATAATATCAGTTAACACTTTCTGAGCCATTACTACTTTCCAGACCTTATACTAAGCTTCCAGTATAATTCAGTATAATTGCACAGTCTGGTGACAACCTTGTGAAATAAGTATTATTATTCTCAGTTTGTAGAAGAGGAAACAAAGGTGTGAGAGGTATTGTGTCTTCTGTAGTGTGCTTTAAAATACATCAACATGAAGTGTGCTATAAATGTGTGTATTAGTTTAGGCTATACCCTTGTGAGAGACATGCCCTAATCAGGAATATACACACCAGGGGTGGTTTGCCGGCATTTAATCAAAAGGCCCCACTCCAGGGGAGGGGGGTACTGTAAACTCCTCAGCTATTTTTATCTCTAACCAGCACTTGAAGTTTTTTCATTAGCATAATGGACATTAAAAATGAGTTTCCATTAGTAAGTTTAACAGTTTGCTCAACATATATGGGCAACCAAAATAAAGAATCCAGTTGCGTGAATGGCACACGAGAAACTTAACCTGTATCAATGACCCCTAAGGTTAATGAGGCCTTGTGAAAAAGGTCCTATGCCCACCCACTGATTCCAGAAAAGTCCTGGTTGCCTGACTCCCACAAACTGGTTCACAGAATCCTGCCACTAGAACATAGCTGCATTTGTCTCTGAGGCAACTTTTCATGCAAGGAGCCCATTAGAAGGAAATCAGGTGCTGGGATTCCATCAAGCTCATGGGACAGGGAGTGTGCGTGCTCCTTACCTACCCGCTAGTGAAAATCTACGTGTAGCAGAAGTCATCCTGGCCCCTCTTTTCCCTGCCACTCAGCAGTGATGTGGCAGCCGTTCACATAATGTGGTCCCCACCACCCCCACATCAATATCAAAGAGGACCCCACATCTACCAGGAGAAGTTTGTGCTTTGCCCACCCAGGGTTTGGAATATTGGCATAAAAGGTTAAGAAACCGGCTCAAACTGGTAGTGACACACTAGGATTGGAACCTGGGCTTGTCTGTCCCTAAAACTCCTCACTGTGCTGTTCCACAGCCTCCCAGGGAATTCACGGAGGGCAAGAATCAGAGTTGAAGCAATGGAATAGGGAGGGGGTAAGGGAGTAAGCTGGGCAATAATCAAATGCCTCCTTCCAGGCAAGTTTGAGGCTCAGTTGGGGTTGTCTCCAGAAAGACAGCTGTTTAAGAAGTGTTAACTGAGCACCATTAGATTGGAAACCCTTTTCTCCACTTCCACCAGAACTGAGCCCCACACTCTTGGACCACACAGAAAACCACACTGAACTGTGGGAAATGTGGGTCTAGAGGGAGGGCAGAAACTCTGGGGGTGCTGCAAGAGGCAGTCAAGTGATGACAGTTGCTGTGACTTAGTATTTTTACCATTCTTTGTTCCCTCAGTGGAGTCCCGGCCCCGCTAACCATTGTACTGAGGAGTCTGCCCTTGCTAGTGACACAAACATGAAATCGTTGTGGGGTTTTCATCACCGAACCCCAACTGCCAAATGTTAACTCTTCTTTCCCTACTGGGTAGCATGACATCCTGGGTGGAGCTAGCTATCTAGTTATCTGAGGTTATTAAAAAGCCCATGTGGCACATACCTCCCCATCTTGTGTTTGAGGCAAAGCCTTTCCTCTCCAAATAACTAACCTTTTCCCTTCCCAACTAACCAGGTTGTGACTGCAGGGTCTGGCATGGGGAGAGGTGGTGGCTTGCTCTCGCTCCTGCACCCACATAGACATCCCCTGGTGGGGGGTCTGGCTCCTGACTCACTTTATCCTATCCCTCAACTCCTGCCCATGGCAGCCCTGCCCAGAGCTTCTTGCTTCTGGCGTCCCCCCTCACCTGGTGGGCAGCTCTCTGGACACCCAGGGAACTCTCACATCCTCCTCTAAGCAGTCAGTGACATCTGCCCATCCCCCACCCCACCCCTGTAGTCCCATCATCCCTCTCCTATTCTCTTTTGCTCTGAACAGGTAGGCAGAGGGCAGCTCCACAAGTCCACTGCCAAAGTTGATGTCTAATCAAGGGCCTCGGACAGTGATTGACTGAATAATGACTCCCCAGATGTCCATGTCCTCACCCATGGAAGCTGTGAATATGTTACTTTACATAGTAAAAGGGACTGCAGATGTCATTAAATTAAGCGTCTTGAGACAGATGATCCTGGATTAGCCAGGTAAACCCAATGTAATCACTGGTCCCAGTGAGAAGGTCAAAGTGAGGAGAAGGCCATGTGATGATGGAACCAGAGGAACCAAGGTGAGAAGTAATGTAGCCCTGCCAACACCTTGATTTTAGCTTACTGAGATGACTTCAGACTTTCAAAGCTATAACAATATGCCTGTGTTGTTCTTAGCTACTAAATGTGTAGTAATTTGTTATAGCACTAATAAAAAACTAAAACAATGACCATCCACCCTTCCTTCAGGATCCCCATCTTTACAAGTAACCCCCTTGGGGTCCATTCACTCGACAGTACAGTTTAGTAGGAACAGCTACAACATCCTTCTACCGTCACACACTGATGGCTCACAATCCGACACTCAGCTGTCTCCACTGCCCCCCCCCCAATGCCGTCTGTCTGTGGCCAGTGGGGAGGCGCACCAGAGTGACGGCTGGGGTTAGATGGTTTTTAGAGGTTCCTTGGCATCTTTCTCTGCAGAAGAGAGAAAAGGGGCTCTTTTGCCTGCAGCTTTGGCCCTGGCCACCAATTCCCAGGCCAAGGAAAAGCCCCATTCAGTATCTTGCAACTTCAGGGGTCTGACCCTAAGGCAGGAGGGGGCCACAGCACTTTCCTCTGAGTAATCTGTTGTTCTACAGGGTTAGATCATGCTCCTCTTGTCAGATCCCACTCCTCTCATTCTATATCTGGGTGCCCTTTATAGGAATTTAGAACTCTTCTTTTTTCATCTTTTTTTAGAGACAGAGAAGGCACAAGTGAGCAAGAGGCAGAGAGAGAGAGAGAGAGACAGAGACAGACAGAATCCCATGGAGGGCAGAGAGAGAGAGAGAGAGAGACAGACAGACAGACAGAGGCAGGACTCACCAGATGTGGGACTCAAACTCATGAACTGTGAGATCATGACCTGAGCAGAGGTCAGATGATTAACCCACTGAGCCACTCAGGCGCCCTAGAACTCTTCTTTATGAGAAAATGTTAAAGTGTATGTTAGAGGGCAACGTGTTAACTCATTCCTCTGTAATCAGATTCTAACAATAAGGATCCACAATGAAGCCTGGTTTCCTTTTGTACTTCTGGCACCTCGCTTCAGCTCACATCCAGCCCATAGCAATTAAATCCAGAAATTAAAACCCTGGGGCGCCTGGGTGGTTCAGTCGGTTGAGCATCTGACTTCGGCTCAGGTCATGATCTCACCGATCTTCACAGACCTCCCTTCCCCTGTCACCCTGTGGGACACAAAGAGAAGCCTGTGACCTGGACATAGTCCCTCACCTGACGGTGCCAGCACCCTGATCTCGGGCCCTCAGCTTCCAGACCTGTGAGAAATAAATGTCTGCAGTTTATAAGCTATTTGGTCCGTGATATTTTGTTATAGCAGCCTGAGCAAACCAAGACATCCACATACTGGAAACTTGCAGAATGAGGATGCTAAATGCCGAGAGGGAAACACCTCTGGAACATAATGTTAGGTGAGAGAAGCCAGCTGTACACAGTGTTGCCATTTGTGGAAGAAAGGGGAAAGGTACATATTTGCTAATATTTGCCTTGCAAACACTGAAAGACTACCAAAGCAGCATTTATAGCTGCCTGGCAAAGAAGGGATGATGAGGACAGTATAGATAAGGACAGGGTGGGAATGTATAATCTTAGATTATTTTCATTTTGGGCCCGAGGAATGCTTGTCTATCAGGTTTTTTTTAGATCTTTTAAAACATTTGGTTATTAAGATATTACTCTTTGGGATGCCTGGGTGGCTCAGTCGGTTGAGCGTCTCACTTCAGCTCAGGTCATGACTTCGTGGTTCACCAGTTCAAGCCCTGGGTCAGGCTCCCTGCTGACAGCTCAGAGCCTGGAGCCTGGAGCCTGCTTCAGATTCTGTGTCTCCCTCTCTCTCTGCCCCTCCCCTTGCACTCCGTGTCTGTCTCTCAAAAATAAATAAACATTAAAAAAAATTGTTTTTAAAGATGTTACTGGGGTGCCTGGGTGGCTCAATCGGTTGAGCATCTGACTTCGGCTCAGGTCATGATCTCACGGTCCCTGGGTTCAAGCACTGTGTCGGGCTCTGTGCTGACAGCTCAGAGCCTGGAGCCTGCTTCAGATTCTGTGTCTCCCTCTCTCTCTCTGCCCCTCCCCTGCTCACGCTCTGTGTCTCTCAAAAATAACAAATAAACATTTAAAAATAAATAAACAAATAAATAAATAAATAGATTTTGGAGGATCTATGCAAAGGGCATATTAGAATCTTTTTGTATTATTTTTTGCAACTTTTTTGGTAAGTGAAATTATTTCAAAAGGAAGAGTTTTAAAATCTTAGAGAGACTGCTAGAAATGTAACAAATAGAGAGACCTAAAATCTAGCATGAATTGGAAACATGCAGTTGCTGAGAGAGGAAATAGGAAAGAGAAGGGGTGGAAGTGGGGGGTAGGACAGGGTAGTAGAAAGTCAAGTGGTGGAGAGAACCAGGGAAGTTCTAATTAAGAAGAAAACCTGGCGCCCTAGACTCCTTTCCAAGGGTTCCATTGCCATCTTCCAGGATGTTCACAAAGAAAGGAAGACGCCATTCCTATAGGTGAATGACTGGTTCTTGACAGCAGCCCGGACAACCCTCTTCAAGCTTTGCTTTCCTGCCAGAGGTTCTTCCTCCCTCTCCCCGCCCCCCACACTGTGTGCAGGGGCACTGGCTGAGAAGGTAAAGCTGGAGTGTTTGCAGCAGGATTTGATTTGTGCCTTCTGGTGGTGAGCACTTAACACGGCCTGGCAGGGTTCACACACTTCCCACCACAGGAGGGCTCATGCAAATTAAATCCTCTCCCTGCAGGTCAACAAAAATAAAAGCCTTGACTGCAGGTAATGTGTTTATCAACCTGGGTTCCTAGAGCCCAGAGGCCTCCGAGCTCGGCTACAGCAGTGTGCAGAAACCCCTGGGAGGTTTATTGAGGGAAGCCTGTGGCACAGCTCGCCCCAGGTAGGGCTGACCTCAACATTCTCACACCTTCTGCATGTACAGAGACTGCGTTACTCTGAGGCCCCAGCCGAAGAGAGTCTAAGACAGTCCCCAAAGTGTGCCTGTGAACATAGCGCCTGTGAACAAAGAACCATGTACTTTTGGTTTTGTAGGAACCAAAAGTACAAAAAGAGTTCACTGCCCTGACACCCTGCATTCAGATCTATTTCATCAGCTCCAATGCTTAAAGCAATTACCTTGATTTAGTTCAGGGTCACTTTTTCCAAAGTAAACTTGATAAGGTTGTATTTATTTTCTCCTTTAAGAATGGGGTAGCAAAGACGGAATCTATGGGCAAGATCTTCAGAGATTGTGTAAGTTCTATAGCAAGTGATAATAATATTGTACAATAATATTATTTTGCACTGCTTTTTATTTTATTTTTTAAAATATTTTTTAATGTTTATTTATTTTTGAGAGAGAGAGACAGAGTGAGAGTGGCAGAGGGGCAGAGAGGAGGGAGACACAGAATCCGAAGCAGGCTCCAGGCTCTGAGGTGTCAGCCCAGAGCCTGCCTCGAAGCTTGAACTCATAAACTGTGAGATCATGGCCTGAGCCAAAGTTGGCCACTCAACCTAGTGAGCCACCCATGCACCCCTTCACTGCTATTTATTAAATGCCAACTAAGTGCTTTGCATAACCTTATTTAATTGTAACAACCATTGAAAATACTTTTATCCCCAAAGCAGAGGAAAAAGATGAGGTTTAAAGGGTTTAAGTCATTGACCAAGACCACTTAGCCACAGTATTTCATCAAATCTAAGGTGCCACTATTATTTTCAGTACCAGTAAGAAAGAAAAAAGCACTGCCAATCAAACTATGATGTGCCATTGATTATAAGACACTTCCTGAGTCACAGATGTTCCATGTGAGTCTAGGTTCTATATGTAATAGAGTGGTAGGATCACTCTGCACATCCACTGTTTACAGAACATTTTTAGAGTCCTTATTGAATTTCTTCATCAGAACAATCCTGAGAAAAGCAGAGATAATTATCCCCATTTTCAGATGAGGAAATACGTTTAGAATAGGTAAGCGATTTGCCCAAAGCCACACAGCTTGTCCTTACAACTCAGAGAGAACCCCTGGCTCCTATTTTAGAATTCCCTTTGCTATATCATGCAAAGAAATGCCTTAACTCACCTCTAGAAATGCCTTAACTATTAGTTAATTATCTGTGGAATTATGTGGACAAGGATGGAGGATGTGCAGGAGAAGGTCTCTTATTATTACAACCCTGGCCACATTATCTTGCTGACTTCTTTGGTTGTGAATGAAATGCTGCCCTTTGCTCCATGTAATTCATGCAACAATTAGTGAGTACATGCTATGCTCCACTAATCACTGTCCCAGGCAGGAGAGTGGGGCTACTGTAGTTCACAAATCTCACCATGAAAACTTTCGAACATATGGAAGAATTGAAAGAAGACTACAGTGAACCCTCATACACTTTCTGTCTACATTGCACAATTATTAACCTTTTGCCATATTTGCTCTTTCTTAATGTATATCTTGTAAACTAAGGGGGCATAAGTTACACACATCATGATACCTAACCTTAAATATTTCAACATGTATCTTCTAAGAGCAAAGATGTTTTTCTATAGGACCATAATGCCATCATCCTTGTGTTGGGCACTTTTATGTGTCAGCTTGGCTAGGCTACAGCCCCCAGGTAATCCAGTCAAATACTGACCTGGGTGCTGCTGTGAAGATAATTTACAGATATGACTAAAATCCATAGTCAGTTGGCTTTAAGAAAGGGAGATCCTTACAGCCTAGCTAATCTGGTGGGCTCAGGTTAATCAGTTGAAAGCCCTTGGGAACAGAGCTAGGGCTTCCTTGGAAGAAGGAATTCTACCTGCAGACAGCTTCACCCCTTACCCAAGAGTTCCAGCCTGCCCTTCCTGACAGCCTGCGGTACAGATTTGCTGTCTTTGTCTGTTTGGGCTGCCATAGCAAAAATGCCATAAAATGGGTGGCTTAAATAAAGATATGTACTTCTCACTGGAGAAGTTCTGGAGGCTGGGAGGTCCAAGATCAAGGCACCAGTAGATTTGGTGTGTTGTGAGAGCCCGCTTTCTGGTTCACAGACAACCATCTTCTTGCTATGTCTCCACACAGCAGAGAAATAAGGGCTCTCTGTGGATGCCCTGCTCCCATTCATGAGGGCATCACTGTCATGACCTAATCACCTCCAAAAGCCCCACCTCCAAATACTATCACCTTCGGGGTTTCAGTGTATGAATCTTAAGGGAGACGAACATTCAGTCTATAGAAACTGCCTTGGTAGCCCTGACAATTATATAAGCCAATTCCGTGCAGTAAATGTCTTAATATATATCCCTCCTCGTCTGTCCGTCTGGTTAACCCCGACTAATAGAATACCCAAGAAAATTAACATTATGCCGTAGCCTCAACCTTTATTAATGATTCTTACCCTGAGGTCACAGGCTGTGCTTCAAGGGTCAGGGAAGAGCCTGAAAATATAGGCAGCATTTGGAATGGTCATACATTTCGTGAACTTCTCTGGAGAAAGGCTAGTTTTCATCAAATCCTCAAAAAGTGCATTACTCCCTAAATGACCAAGAGCCACTACATCAAACACATCTATCTAGGTTTATGAAGCCAACAGCAGTGACAACAGAAGGAATGGAAGCTGACTGGCTTTAAATCAGGCCCAAGTGAAACCCTGAGAGAGAAATCAGATTGGGGTGGCAGGCAGCCAGCAACCCTGTGGTGCTTCCCAATTCCTTTCTGTTTAGTTCACTGTGGCCCAAGGTATTTACAATATGTTTCAAATTTCTTAAAGGCAAAGACAAAGGGAGTCCCACCAAGGTTCACCGTTAGTGGGGACAAGCACAGAGCACCTGAGAATTGGCCATCCCTAGGCAAGCAAATATGGAGACCACGAGATACGGTAAGGTTTTGCATTTAATTTCGATCACGTCATGTTTTTTAAATATTTGGCATAAAAAGCTGAATAATAAGCTAGTCTTTTGGCCAACATTCCTTCTTCTTAAGATTATAAAAGTAAAGGATAGCAAAAATGTCTGTTATCAATGGCAAATAAGAAGGGAGCAGTTGTTGACCGACCAAGTTGGAGGGTGCCAATTAATGTCAGTCAAGATTACGGAGAACAGAAGAATCTTTTCAAAACGTTTTCGACAAAAGCAGCACATTCCCAAGGAAGAATGCTTCTCCCTACTTTTAGTTTTGGCAAGTCCCTGTAAGAAAGCAGCTTCTCACATATGGGCATTCCTGATATTTACAAAGTCTGACTTGCAAGCAGGTACATCCCCTTCTGTCGTGTACCAGGAAGCTACTGCCCATGACAAGGCAGGTAAGGGCAGAGCAGAACCACCTCTGGGAAATGTGCTCCTCTCTGAGCAGGGAGGAGGTAAATGTCTCACCCTCTGCTGGTTCCTTTAATCACAAGCTAAACTGGCCCGGGCCCTGGGCCGCCCCATATCTGAGCAGAAAATGGCCAGAAGCTCCAGGTACACTGTCCCATAAGGCTTGGAGCTGGTCATGGGGCCATCGGGCTGATGTCCAGTATTGCTGGAATGTGCCCTAGGCCAAGGTACCAGCTCTTTTCTTGCTGTCCTGAGCTGGCTAATTCCATAGCCCCCACTTTGTTCTTTTGTGTGCTTACTTATCACCTGAGTTCCCATCTGTGACTGCAAGCCTTCTTCTAAATACTTAAGTGAATTCACGTAAAGAGATCGAAGGATGCTTGATCTGAGAAAGAAACTCCATTTCAGGATTTGACATGCATTTATACCAACCTTCACTACTGTGGCGGGGAGGAATTCGCATTTTCTGGATTCTCAAAGTCTAAATGAGGCTGATGGAGAAAATGTTAACACTGTCAGGAGGAATTCAAGCATTGTTCGGGGTCAAGATGCCTTAGTGCTACCCCTCCCTGCTTGCCACTGAGTAAGCCAAGAGAGCTGAAACTTGACAATGAAAAATTTTTTAAAGAAGTAAATAAAAGAAATTTAAAAGATGGCTAAAAATCATATAAAGATGGTTATCCAAAAAATCATAAAAAGAAAAAATTGTAATAAAACAGAGGGGGAAACTGGGGTGCCTGGGTGGCTCAGTTGGTTGAGCATCAGACTTTGGCTCAGGTCACAATCTCACAGTTTGTGGGTTCGAGCCCTGTGTAGAGCTCTGTGGTGACACCTCCGAGCCTGGAGCCTGCTTCAGATTCTATGTCTCCCTCTCTCTCTGCCCCTGCCCTGCCCATGCTCTGTCTCACTCTGCCTCTCAAAAATGAATAAACATTGGGGGTTGGGTGGGCAGGAAAGGCTGCCCTGCTGATGCTGGACCGGTAGGCACCTCGGATGCAGCTGCTCTCCTGTGCTGTGACACTGGGGCAAAGAGGAAGTGGCTATTTCTACACTCAGTGCTCAGAACAGTGAGCACTAAGAATGGTCTATAGCCAAACATGCTTTACAGCTGCCCTGGAAGCAGTTCTTATGTGTACACGGCAGGCACAACCAACCTTTGGGTTTCTAGGTGGGAATGCCAAGCATGACACTAACCGCTTTGGCTTTCAGGTTCTTTGTCTATAAAATGACACTTTTCATGAGGGTTACATGAGGTGTGCACAGAGATGAGCATGTGGCCGGCCTTTGGCACAGTAGGATTGACTCGGAGAGGGTCTCCCTTTTAGAAGTGATCATTCTGTAGGTCTGTCTGGGAAGGAAATTCTGGAAGTCTTTGGCCAAGTGTGTCATGTACCCCCAGATGCTATGAGTGGCTGGGGCTTCAAGGCCCTGTGCTCACACACCCTGCTCTAAGGACCCTTGAGACAGCAGAGCAGGAGCTGGGCTGGGTGGGGGTGGAGGAGGTAGACACCAGAGGGTCATACCTGGCTTTGTCCTGCCAAGGAGACACTGCAGTAGGCCACCTAGAACCCGATACACAAGCCTCTAAACCAGGGCACGGGAGAGTGAAGGGGGGTAGTCTTGGTAACCCCACTGGGATAGCAAGTGTGATGAGGGCTATAAACGAAAAAAAAAAGAATAAACAGTAAAAAGAAACGTTAAAAAATAACAGGGGGGAAACAAAAGTAAAAGTAATGAGAGAAAATGAGATAAATAAATATAAGCTAAGAAAAATGTCAACGTGAGCTAAAAGAAGGTCATATAAAATAAGAAAAATATAGGGGAGGAAAAATGTAATGTTTCCCTCCATCTTCTTAGGTTCTCTGGCTAGACCCTTCCCACTGAGAAAAGACAGATTAACAAGAGAAAAACAAAGAGTTTATAAACATGCATTGCGCATACACACGGGAGTACTCAGCAGTGAGTAACTCAAAACAGTGATTAGGACTTGAGCTTATATAGCATCTTACAAAAACAAAGAAAAATACATTTTTTAATGTTTATTTATTTTGAGAGAGAGAGCGAGCGAGCAGGGGAGGGGCAGAGAGAGGGAGACAGAGGGAGCAGAGAGGGAGACAGAGAATCCCAAGCAGGCTCTGTACTATCAGCACAGGGCCTGATGGGGGGCTCGAACTCACAAACTGTGAGATCATAACCTGAGCCAAAACCAAGAGTCAGAGGCTTAACTGACTGAGCCACCCAGGTATACCAAAGAAAAATAAAATTTTAAAGAGGTAACAAGACAAAGAAAAAGCTTTGAGTCTCTAGGGTGGCACATGTGGGAAGGTAAGGGTAGAGGGGAACTAATGGCAGATAGGGCTAGTTATGACACTTTTCATGAGGGTTACATGAGGTGTGCACGGAGATGAGCATGTGGCCGGCCTTTGGCACAGTGGGATTGACTCGGAGAGGGTCTCCCTTTTAGAAGTGATCATTCTGTAGGTCTGTCTGGGACTAGTTAGTAAGGTTCGTTATGTAGGTTCCTTTGGTGTGGTCTCTGGGATGTTAAGTGTCTAGAGTTGTCTCTGGTGATTAACATTTTCTCCTTCCTGGAAGAGACAGGAAAAGGGACACCTTTACAAACTTATATCCTATTTCTAGGCAAATAGGAAGAGGGCAGAGAACTTCTCTTGTATCTTCTTCTCAATTGCCTTCAGCTCAAAATAATTTTTTTTAAGTAGGCTCCATGCCCAATGTGGGGTTTGAACTTAGGACCCTGAGATCAAGCGTAGGATACTCTACCGACTGAGCCAACTAGGTGCCCCAAAATAATTCTTATGCATATTTTGGGGTGGCATATTCTGGTACCCTTCAAAAGAAAGCCATGACTATTGAGACACAAACAAATAGAAATAAAAGGCTCAAATACATAAAAGATAACACCGGAAAATAAACTGTAACCTGAATAAAATTGGGCCTCCATTCCCCAGCCTAAGGATGGAACAGCATGCAGTTGCATCTGAAAGAAACTCAAGTTTGCCTCTAGGTGGAATGATGGAAAAGCGGAAGTCACTGCAGCGGGTCTTGTGAGGAGGCAAGAAAGGAGAATTCTAGTAGGACAGCAGGACAAGTCTCTAAGAGCCCTCTTTTGATGCATCTCCTGCCTACGAGCTCACCTCTGAGTAGCTGTTAGGGCTTTCATCACTGCCCTTCTCCATAGGGTTCCCACACCACCAAGCCTTCTCTTCTGTTTCCTCCTTCCCTGAGGTACCCTTCTTTCAAAAGCCATAAAGCTTGATAAGTAACCACCCTGTCACCTGTCTCCTGATACTTTTTCACAGAGGGAGAAACACTCCCCAATCTGGAACGCTAGTGAATTATACTCCCTTCATACAATGTAAATGATACCACAAAACTATAAAGTATTTTAGAGGGTAGGAGTAGGAAAATGAAACTTAAAGGAATTAGAAAAAAATTTTTTTACATTTATTTATTATTGAGAGACAGAGAGAGATGGGAGAGGGGCAGAGAGAGGGAGACACAGAATCTGAAGCAGGCTCCAGGCTCTGAGCTGTCAGGACAGAGCCTGATGCGGGGCCCAAACCCACAAACCATGAGATCATGACCTAAGCTGAAGCCGGACGCTCAACCGGTTGACTGAGCCACCCAGACGCCCCATTAAAGGATATTTTAGACGAGATGGCAGAGCAGTGGAGGCTCACGTGCAAACGTTGACAGTCTAGGTCCTGGCACGTCTGGCTGGCCAACAACAGGCGGTGCCAAGCCCAGGCTTAGGGAAATGTGGACTTCAACAAGTGAGGGAGGCCTGAGAGTTGTAACTGGTCGTTTATCTCAATACGAACTGACAAGGCTGAGCAACTACTTAAAAAGGCAAAAAAGACTATCTCTCATTACGCTAATATGCCAAATTGGGTCCATCCCCTGTGCCAGCTCCAATCAGTCAGTTGTGGCTGCCTGGCATGCAGTGTTGGACATCATGAGGCCACATGTGGCCTCAGAAAAAAGGGGTGCCATGATGGATCAGCAGCACCAGCTGTGGGCGGAAGAGTGGGGAGAGGCGCCGGGCATGCCACGCACTGCTGGCTCTGGGCCCAGGAGCCAGTGCTCAGGAGGAAAGCTCTTCTTACCAGATGCAGTCAGGTTTAGACAGTCACAAACTGAAAGGCCCGCAGGAGCCCGTCAGGTACCACGGAAGACAAAAGTAAGCAGGAGGGGCCTTGCCTCGACGTGTGGAGAGTATGCGGCTACTAGAGTAATCTGGGCAGCAAGTAATGGAGAAGCCCAACTCAACTGGATTGACTAATACAAAACTGTATTATTTCACCTAATGAGACCTTGGGAGACAGGTGAGCCAAACATGCTGCCGTGAAAGTTCTAGCTCTACTTCCCACTCTCCTGTTGGCTCTTCCCTCTTCTATGTGTGTCCATCACAGCCATCTCAGCCTGCTCCCGGCTACTGGCTTAGAAAGTCAGGCTTCACCCATCAGTAGCTGGCCTAGCCCAGGGGTGGGCATGTGATCCAACTGGCCTAATGATGACTGCAGGTGATACCTTATTTTATGTTTGAGGGAGAGGTTTTCTTTTTTGTCCCATGGGTAGAAACAAGCAAGCTTATTGTCCAGTGGCTACTGATTATCATCGTGCTACCACAGGAGAAAGTCAGCTTGAAGATACTTCTACATGAAAGAGGGAAAAGTCAAGAGAATGGTGGGAAATGGGGTCAGATCCCTCACAGCTCCATGTGATGAGATTGGGCCCACTCCCATAAAGGATAATCTCCCCATCTCAAAGCCCTTAACTGAATCACATCTACAAAGTCCCCTTTGCAGGGGGGCTAATAATATAGTCACACATTCCAGGCATTAGATATAGACTGCTTTGGGTGGACAATATTCTGCCCATTAAATGTCTCAAAATTTCTTCAGTCTCAGATTCACATTTTGTGACTGTGTATTTCTAAACTGTTGATTGAGCTCAAGAATGTCAGGGGAATAAATAGTATTTCCCAGGTATAAAAAGAAAAAAATTAAGTAGATACAGCAATGTGTTCCATTTGATGAGTGACAATCTCTTCCTGGATTAAATGATGAACTATTTCAAAAGGGACCACAGGTTAACTTTAACCAAAAGAAGCCTGAGCAAAGCCCAAATTAAACTGTGATAGGTTCCATGAAGCCTTTGGAGAGCTTGCAGTATGAAAGGGAGGTCACAGGTGAGATGATATTTCTTATAACCCCAAGGACACAATCACTTTCATGTCAAGCTGGAAATGAAATAAAATGCTGGCTTCTAAAAAATTGTCAGATCAAGGAGAACATCTTGACTGGACAATGAGGAAATATATAACTCTTCAGACACCTCCTCAATCCTTGTAACTCTGGGGAATGCCATTCAATAGCTAACCTAGTCATGGAAATTAACTTATCCAGTCAAAAGGAAAGTGCCTGCCTGGAAATGAACATCAGAGGATCTGGCTACAATGAAGAGCACTCATTCTCTTAGCCTGGCTACTCAATAGAGAAGAGAGGGGAGGGGCAAAAACATCAAATAGGAGCAGTAATGAGTTTTGCCAATTATATATTTTTAACAGCAACCTGTGCAGGGGATTGAACACTAGGGATCTGAGCTCAGCCGACCTGCACTGTAGCTCCTGCTTGTTCATTAACCCATTGTTAAGATTTTGGTCAATGGCCTTAACCTTGTAGGGACCATGTTTTCCTATTTACTTTTTTTTATTCTAAAAGCATTTATATCAATCTTTTTTTTTTTGAGAAAGAGAGAGAGAGAGAGAGAGAGAGAGTGGGAGAGGGGAAGAGAAGAGGGAGAGAGAGAGAATCTTAGGCAGACTCCATTCAGAGTCTCCACTCCACTCCAGCTCGGCGCCTGCCACATGGCTCCATCTCAGGACCTTGAGATCAGGACCTGAGCTGAAATCAAGAGTTGGACACTTAACTGACTGAGCCACCCAGGCATCCCTAAATGAATCTTATTTTTTAAATGCATTAAAGAGAAAATTTCTAATACCCCCATGCATGCACATGCCACACACACGCACACACGAACCCCTCCTCCTATCCCACATCCCAAAGCTCAAAAACTTAATGGGCACCCTCCTATACCTTTTATCCTGCTGGGTGCATTTATTCCTATATACAGAGTTGGACTTTTTTGTTCTCACAAAAACTGCATCATTCCATATTCAAGACTCTAGTTTCCTTTTTTCATTAATTTTACATGGATGGCCTCTAGAACAATTCATATAGACCTAATTCATTCATTTATTTACACTCACCTAAATTGAAACTATGAATATACCAAATTATACTTCTGCCAAAATGTACCCTATTTTGGTGGTATCTCAATTAGGTTTTGTTTTGCCACTAAAAAGTATACAACAAGCATCCTTGATTGCTTATTTTATGTTCTTCCACTTTTATCTCTGAAGAATATATTCCCCAATATGAGATTTGAGGCAAAAATATGTATTTTCTATTTTAATAGACTGCTCTAGTGTCTTCCCAAAGATAGTAATAATTTACATTTTTAGCTACAATGTATGAGGAGGCCTGTTTTTCCACTCCCTAGCAGCATTTTATGTTCTCAACCTTTTTAATCTTTGCCACCTAATGAGGAAAAAATGGGTGTTTCATGTTTCGTTTGCATTTCTGAGGCCTGGTAAGGTGATTCATCTCTTCAGTAAACTTTAGTTAGTAGGTCTGACTTTTACTCTGGACAAACACTATGCTCATGATAAAAATGGAGATGTTGGTTAAATCTCTAGCCAAATGACTGGAACACCATCTGATCCAAAAACCAATCTGTGCCTGAAACTGATCCATGGTTTGGCCATTGGGCAATAACACCTTGACCACATCTGAAGGGAAACTCTCAAACTTCCAGAAACATCAAAATTGCAAATGATGGGGCACCTGGGTGGCTCAGTCTGTTAAGCATCGACTTCGGCTCAGGTCATGATCTCATGGTTTGTGGGTTCGAGCCCCGCATTAGGCTCTGTACTGACAGCTCAGAGCCTGGAGCCTGCTTCGGATTCTGTGTCTCCCTCTCTCTGCCCCTCCCCCACTCATGCTCTGTTTCTCTCTGTCTCAATAAGAAATTTTTTAAAAAAATTGCAAATGATGACCACCACCACACAGCCAGGAGAGATGAATGTCAAGTTCAATGTAAACTTATTGGCATTGCCAAACCTGGAACAGAGGCAAAGTTTACAGTGACTGACTGAAGCACTAGACGAAGAACCATTCTGGTGCTGATCAGGGCTCACTAGAAAAGAGAGAATGAGTAGCAATACACGCCTAGGCATGAGAATCTGGAGGGACAACATCCCAGAAGGGAAACCCTGATATTGGCCCCAAGTAGGAAAAGAATTGGATTGGCCTTTGGGGCTCAAAAGTGCCTGGAGCTCTTTGATCTGGTGAGGAGGAAAGACATCACCCTCATTACCCACCCACTCATTTCTCCTGCTCACTGAGGCTGCAGGGATCAACATAAGCCTATCCCTCTCCCCGCCCCCCAGCCCTCCCTTCTTTGGCCCTTTCTTTCATTTTATCCAGAATGCACCTTAATAAAAATATTGTGAGAAATAGAGCCTTGAGATTTCCCACACCCTAAGTCCATTAAGAATGGCCAGATATGGCTGGTAAAGGAGAAACACAATGACGTTTGAAAATCTTCAGAGAATAGAAATTGTAGGCAAAATTCTCTTCAGAGGATTGGCTTTCAAGACAGAAAAACAAAACAAAACAAAAAAGTCTTACTGCTAAAGCTGGGAATGCCTACATTTCAGTTGCATCCAGGAATGGTGTACCCTCTCTGAAAATGCAAGCTGGCCAGAGGCTTCTCTCCTGCTTCTTTCTCCCCAGATGGTGCCTCCTTTATCAGGACATCACCTGACCCCTAGTGGTCACGCGGCCTTCAGCCACACCAGATAAGCTTCCTTTATTTGGTAGCTTGTCAAAATTCTAATTTGCGGATGGTTAAGCAGCATTTCCTTTGAAATGCTGACATTTGTAAGTTATCAAAGTAATGGGCCTTCGACTTTAAGAGGGTCTTTAAATCTAGTAAACCTCAGAGAAATCACCAGAAAAGCCTACACATCAAAGAACACAAGCAACCCTTTGTGTGTGACTGTGCTACATGGCATTTCTCCTGAATTGATTTTCTCCCCTGACCGTAAACTCAGGTTCCAAACCCTTAAGGTCTGCCTTTAAAAAAAAAGGAGTAAAGAATTGCATTCAGGATAAGGAATTGTCCGCATGTCCACACAGCCATCCAAACCCACGTTGTTTCAGGCTCTTTGTAAAATAGGAACACTTAGAAACCAGAATATTTTTACAGTCCTGTAAAGCTTATGTGTCTTGAGGCTGGTGCTGCCTAAATTAGTTCTAAATGGTGGGGAAAGGCAATGGTGTTTATGGGACCGTGGAATATTTTAGATTCTAGTCTATTTCATGAAGTATTCAGCAGGGGATGTAAATAAGTTGACAACTGAGGCACATGGTTTTGACTGAACCACACCTAGGTCTATTCCAGAGTCTACCTCCCAACCCCACCCTGATCTGGTCAGATCTGACCCAGGATTGGGTGGGCTGAGCCTCCAAAAGAAGAGACTCAGAAGCTACAGCTGAAGAAATCTAAAGTTGGAAGGTTTTTCACACACACACACACACACACACACACACACACACACACACCCCTGGCCTCAAGTCCCAGACTGCTCTCAAAAGCAGGAAAAATTTGAACAGACACCTGACCAAGGGAAATATACAGACAGCAAATAAGTATCTGAAAAGATGCACGACATCACCTGTCATCAGGGAACTGCAACCCAAGATAAGGTAGTACTGACTATAATCCCAAGCATAAAATAAATAGTCATGACTCTACACTGATATAAACGAATGATGGCATAAATAAATTGGAGAGAATATACAAACTTCCCAAGACAAAGAATTCCAAATAGCTTATGTAAACACTTGCTAATTGAGGAGGTAGAGCACAACCTCCTACTCCTTAAGGGCGAGCTCCCCATGGTGAATTCCTTCCCAAGAGCATGGCATGGAAAGGGAGAAGAAAGGATGCGTGGCTTTACAGTGGAGAAACCCAACAGACATTACCTAAAGTGGGTGATTCAGGCCAGTGTTAGCAGTAACAAGTTTCTAGTACGAGTCCTTGATAAGATATGATGCGAATGGCACTCTACCTCTGTGGTCTTGCTCCCCCAAACCATTAGCCCAGGCTAATCATGAGAAAAACATCAGACAAATCTCAACTGAGGGATGTTCTACAAAATGCCTGACCAATAGTCCTCAAATGTGTCAAAGTCATCAAAACAAGGAACATTTTGAGAGGCTGTCATAGCCAAGAGGAGCCCGAGGAAGTATGACAACTAATTGTCACGTGGTATCCTGGTAGGACCCTAGACCAGAAAAAAGACATTAGATAAAAACTAAGAAGATCTAAATAAGAGATGGACTTTAGTTAATAATTATGTATTAATATTTGTCCATTAATTGTGACAAGTGTTCCATACTAATATATGTATAATAGAGGAAACTGGGTTTGGGGTATATGGGAATTCTGTTCTATCTTTGCAATTTTTCTTTAAATCCAAGAGTAGTCTATAAGAAAATGTTTACTTAAAAAAAAAGTAGGGCCCCTGGGTAGCTCAGTCAGTTAAGCATCTGCTCTTGATATCAGCTCAGGTCCTGGTTTTCCCAGGACTTTCCCAGTTTTAATCCTGAAAGTCTGGGGTCCCTGGAAACCCTGTCATAGCAAAACAAGAGGGTCAGTCACCCTACGATATTCCAGCCCCCTCCATGATACAGGTTCCTATAAGGCACTAAGAATGCATGAATAAACTACTATAGATTTCCCTTTCTGAGGTTTTTAGTTATTTGTTGCCTCATTTCTTTTAAGTCTGGAACACTTACAATTTCCCATAACTGACCTAAAACACAGGAAGAGGCAGTAAGGATTTTACTTCAGTGGAAATATCCATGGTGAGAAAAGAAAACTTTCTCAGACATAGTCAAGGTAGCACCTCAACATTTCTGAAGTTAAACGTCCTGTGTGTGGCTTGACAAATCATGAGTAATTCATAGAAACACGGTTACGGTGGCTGTGGTGGGTTCTTACAGCATGAGACCCATATGACTTACATGATCTCAACAATGAATCACCTAGACACACATAACAAGTCAGGTCTATCATCTGACACTCGGTGAGAAACTAAGGCACAGTATGACCAGAGCTGGCCTGAGCAGCAGTTCAGCCGGACAACCGGTCCAGGACACATCCATACTGCTAAATATCACAAAGGAACTAAAATTTCACTGGAAATGCAACCAGGTAGAAAAAAAGAATTTTCCAGAGTGCCTCCTTGGGGAGCTCCTCCTGGGGTCACTGTACAGGGCTGGAAGAAATACAAATGCTACTCACCTCTAAATCTTACCAAGATAGACAAAAACAAAGCTACATGTCAGAGGACAATCACCCCTCTGGTGTGGTGGTGGCTTCTCTAATGAATGTCTTGTTGGACCTGTACACAAATGGATTTAGGGACCACCTTTCAAACATAAACCATTTATAAATAAAGAAGCATCAGCAATTTGTTAAGCTACTAGGTTGGGAGGGTGTAGAGGCCCCCCCACTTCCTCCCACCGCCAAAATCGACCTGCAGCCCCTCAGCCCTAGACAGGCAGGCATCAAATTCCAGAGGCGACCTGTGAACTGCATTCTCAAGAATAGTGGTACCATTAACCCAAGGCCTTTCATTGTTCTGAGAGGACCATGCACGTTGGGGACCACGGAGTTCTTCCCTGCAATTCCTGTACACAGAACTCAACCTTTCCTCCAAATAAACTTGGAGTAAATTTCAAATGTGTGTAGGTTTTAAGGGTAGACAAATTATTCATCTACCAAGGCATCCACGAGTTTGATTTGGTCCAGGGCAGGAAGGGTACTGTACTGAGGGCATAGGGCCAAAGCCATAAAGATTCTGGGTTTACATCCTGCCTGGGGCACTTACAGATCATGTAGCTTTGGGCAGAATTGTGACCTCTAGGTCTCTAATTTATCATCTGTAAAACAAGTATAATTTTATCCACCAGATTTTCAATGGTGTTTGTAAAACACCTGCAACGGTCTGGCTTGTAGTGGGGTCTGCATTCCCTCCATGGTTGGTATCACTCAGGGAGACTGTCCTCATGCTCCTCAAATCTGGGATAGTGTGTCCCCGCCCGCCCCCACAATGGCATCCCTATACCATGTGCTGATGACCTCTTCTTGCTCTTGGAGAAAGGAAGCATCCAAAAGGCGGCTCTCTCAGCCTCCTGCATCTGTACCTGGTCCTCACCTTCCCTCCTTCTGGACAAGACCCCTCTTTTGACCAACGTGATAGAGCCCTCAACTATGACCTTGGACACTAGGGTCTACTGATCATCCCTTCTCATTTGAACAGTGAACCTGTCCCCTTTCTAATCAGCTTTTAGGCTTGTTCAAGTGTCTCATATGTTAAAAAAAAAAAAAAAAGATTCTTCCTCGGGGCGCCTGGGTGGCTCAATCAGTGAAGTGCTCGACATCGGCTCAGGTCATGATCTCACAGTTCGTGAGTTCAAGCACCGTGTCAGACTCCATGCTGACAGCTCTGACTCTGGAGCCTGCTTCGGATTCTGTGTCTCCCTCTCCCTCCCCTCCGTCAAAAATAAACATTAAAAAATTAGAAACAAAAAAGATTCTTCCTCTCTCCAGGTTCTTCTCTTACTATGTCTTCCCACCTAGCCGAGCTTCTTATAAGCCATGTCTGACCCACCACCTCCAGCTCCCTGTAGCCTGGCTTCCTTCTAATCACTTCCCTGCAGGTGCTCTCCAAGCTCACAGGCTCTAAGCCTCAGACACAAGTATCACTCCCTTTCCTGGGCTCCTGTGGCACGAGTGATCAGGGCTCCTCCTTGGTGCTGAAATGATGGCCTTTCTCAGCATATAGGCCTAATCCTCCTCTCTTCTCCAGCCACACACTGTGGGTGACCCCAATCCTCAAGCTATGGCATGACCCCAAGGCTTCAATTATGCCTGTGTGGTGTAGACTTCAAACCCCTAACTTTAGGTCCTCTCTGCAGACCCCTGTGTCCAGCTGCCTATGGATAGCTCCATTTAAACAGAAAGGGGAGGAGTGCCTGGGTGGCTCAGTCAGTTAAGCATCAGACTCTTGGTTTCTGCTCAGGTCATGACCTCACAGTTGTAAGTTCGAGCCCCTCATCGGGCTCTGTGCTAACAGTGCGGAGCCTGCTTGGGATTCTCCCTCTCTCCTTCTCTCTGCCCCTCCCCAACACTCTCTCTCTCAAAATAAATGAATAAAATCTTAAGAAAAAAGAAAAACAAAGGGGAGGTAAGTTATTAAATTGTCTACTGTATTAGTCTGCTGGGGTTGGCATAACAGAATACCACAGAATGAGTGGCTTCGACAATGCTAATTTCGTGTCTCACAGTTCTGGAGGCTGGAAGCTCAACATCGGGTTGTCTTCAGGATAAACGTGTATATCTCTTTGTATGTCCAAGTGTCTCCTTTTTGTAAGGACACCAATCAGATTAGATTATGCCCCACCCTAATGGCCTCATTTTAGTTTAATCAGCTCTGTAAAGGCCCTATCTCCAAACATAGTCACGTTCTGAGGTACTGGGGGTTAGCGCTTCCCCATGTGAATTTGGAGAGAATGAACAGGCATCACTTGGTATGTTAATACGATATGTGTGTGTGAGTCCAAAAGGCTCTTCAGCATCAACCTGTCCACCATCATCTCCATCCTTACTCCTGGGACCTCGTTTTTTGTCTATGGATCCTTCCCAAGATATGGCGCCCATGTGGTTCACCACCCTCCACGGTCCATCCATCCCAGGCACACCTCTGAAAACTGCTCACTTCTCTTCATCCCCTCTGCCACAAACTAGGTTCAAGCCACCATCTTCTCTCATCTGGATTATCACAAAGAACCCTTAATTGGTCTCTCTTCCCTCAGTTTTGCCCACCTCCAACCTATCTTCCATGCGACAGTGAGAGTGAGTGTTCTCAAAAGCAATTCTGATCATGTTACAATCCTGCTTAAACCTTTCAACAGATCCCCTGACCTCAGAATGAAGTCTACGTTCTTCAGTATGGCCAAGAAGGACTAACCTGGTCTAAGCCCTGCTTCTCTTCCCCTCTCTGAATTTCTCTGTTCTTCAAATGCACCACGCTCTTCTGCCAGGACTTTTGCACATATTTTTTGCTCTTCATATTCTACTTCTCCCCAAGCAAACTCCTACTTGCTCATCAGTTTTTGGTTTAAATGTCACTTCATCCAGGAATTCCTCCCTGATCTCCCTCTTCAAAGGAGTGAGGTGCCTCTCTGTGTACTGCTCTGTATGATCGATTATGTATCTCCTCTGCTAGAGATCATAAGAATAGGAAACAGGTCCGTGTTGCGCTTTCCCCAATGCCCAGCACTGTGTCTAAAATATAATAGATGCTCAATAAATACTGAATGAAAAAATGAGTGACGGCAAACATAGAATAGGGCAAAAATTATGCGCTCAGTGAGAGTCCTTGTCTTAAGTCTGCCACTAACCAGCTACGCACCAGTACCTGTAGGCCAAAATGAAAATAAGGTTGGATCAGACATCTCTCAAAGTCTCTACTGATTCTAAACAACTGTAATTCTTCATCTCTGATTCAAGGTAGAATATACTGTGCTGAATGTCCAAGAAAGAGTTCTTTGCCTGCTATTGATTCAGACAGAATGCCAATAGCCTGATGGAAATATAAGAGGCCCAGGAAAGGCCAGCTGAAGACAGAAGTAATAAAAAAGACCTCTTGCTGACACTAAAAGTCTTCTAAATCAAGACGATTAAATAAATCATTCTCCACAACAACCCAAGGAGAACACAGACACACCGAATGCAATGACTTTTGGCTTCCTTTCCCCATCCTGTGTTTCTCTTCCTCCTCATTCTTAATAAGGTGCATAGAGGGAGGGGGTCTCTTAGATTAAGATGATTACGATCAAGTCCCCAAACTTCCTCTTAGCTTGAGGAGATTGTTGTCTATTTCCAACAAGGAAAGCACAATCTAAGTAGTAAAAGCTCCTTCTCGGTTTGCAAGAAGGATAGGGGAGAGCCTGATGGAGAAGTTTAATTAAGAAGTCACATCTGAAAGATCTTTAGTCAGCCATGGAAAAGAGTGGGTCCATGTGCTTCAGACCTAAATAAATGTGGCAGCCACCTTTCTCTTGTTTTATTTTTCCTCTTCCATTTGATGTAGAAGCAACACTTTTCTACTGTGTGCACCATCAAAGAATAAATGTGACAAGGACAGGAATATACGTTCATAGCTGAGGAAAACCTCAGGGGTCTATGACTACATGTGCATTATAGGGAAAGCTGGTGTAGCTGTAGATTCACAGAAGTTATGCAGAAATAAAAGGAACATGACAGGGAGGAATTCCACTCAACATGAATGCTGTGACACAGTTTGTGAGGGGAGGTGCAGAGGGCTGTGGCTACGAAAGTGAATAAAACAGAGTTTTGTCCCTGAGAAGGCCAGTCTCTCACAGGGGTTCTCAATTTTCATTGCCTGCTGAAATCACTAGAGAGCTTTATAAAAAAAAAACAACAACAACAAAACACTGATGCACTGTTAGAGGGAATGTGATGGTACAACCACTATGGAAAACCATGTGGTGGTTTCTCAAAAAATGAAAAAAAGAATTACCATGGGATCCAGCAATTCTATCTCTGGATATATACCCAAAAGAATTGAAACCAGGGTCACCCATGTTTGTAGCAGCATTAGTCACAACAGCCAAAATGTGGATGCAACCCAACTGTTCATCGACAATGATTGGATAAACAAAATGTGGTATAAAACTACAAGGGACTATTATGTGGTCTTAAAAAGGAAGGAAATTCGGACACATGATGAACCTTCAGGACATTATGCTAAGTGAAGAGGCCAGTCACAAAAGGACAATTACTGCATGGCTCAAATTATATGAGGTACCTAGTCAAGTTCTAAGAGGCAGAAAGTAGCATGGGGGTTGCCAAGGCCTGGGGGAAGGAGGTAATGAGGGGTTACTGTTCAGTGGGTACAGAGTTCTGTTTTGCAAGATGAAAAGAGTTCTGCGGATGGGTGGCAGTGACGGTGGCACAGCCATGTCAATGTGCCTTATGCCACTGAATTTTACACTTAAAAATAGCAAAAGATGGTAAATGTCAAGTTATGTGCATTTTACCACAATTTAAAAATATACGGATAAATGATAATTTTAAAAACACACACACACAAAACACTAATGCCTGGGCCCCACTCCCGGAGAGTCTGATTTAATTGGAGTACAGCCTAGACACAGGGATTTTGAAAACATCCTGGCAGATTCTAACGTGCAGCCTAGTTTGCAAACCACTGCTGTGGACAGCAAAAACCACTGGTCTCCAGGGAAAGAAGTAAATCTGGAGTTAGAGCACCTGGTTCTTCATCATGTAAAGCCACATGAGTGCTTTAAACTTGGCTGAGCCTAGTTTACACTTCATGTGTGAATTTACATGACAAACCCACCCTCGTGGTGGTGGTATAGGGATTCATTTAAGTTAGACTACAGGAAAGGATCTTCTATTTTAACAATCATAAGATATAATTAGGTGAAAGAAAATAGCAAGCACAGAGATCATTTGCTTTTCTCACGGACATCTACATGCCTCTCTATTCAACACCCGAAGTTGGAATGAATCTCTCCTTCCCTCCCTCAAAAGTCTCACAGAACCTTCTTAGCATCTTTATCATAACACCAACCCTGTATCCAAGTGATCTGCATCCATGTCTGCTACCGCACAGATCTTGGGTCTACAAGGGCAGGCCATGGCTGATTTCATCACTTCAGGCCTCACTGCATCTAGCACACAGTGGGCATTCAATGAACATTTGCTAAACTGGGTTGAATTGCATTATTTAACGGCACGTAAACCTGAGGCATTTGGTGCATTTCAAATAATATGTCCCTGTCACCAGTGGATTCGTTACTCCAAGGACAAGCTTTATTTCCATAAATAATATGATGCCTAGGCACAAAGCAAGAATGGTGGCCCACATCCCCCCCCAGACAAAGACATGCTGTGGTATGTACATAGGATCACAATCTAGACAAGGGTCCTGCTATTTCTGACACCCAAGCCACTCAACCGTACTCTTCTGCATTGATACAAACATTAATGCTATTATAATGAACTTGAAATGTTAGCCAACACAAGCCTAAAATAATAACACATTTTTAATGAAATATAAAACTATTTTTCCTTCAGTCTTTAAGTGATATAAAAGCAATGAATTGGGTCAATGCTCCCAACACACAAGACCATCCACTGCTGAAATGTAAGGAAAGAGAGACAAAATTCACTGTTCCTGCCTATTATTTCATTATCCCTCTCTTACTTGAGGCATTGGTTCAAAAGTATAAGTAGCTCAGAAAGGGTTAACCCTTGACATATAATATACAATATGAAGGTATTTTATAATTTCATTTGGCCTTCCATAAACTCCAACCAGGAAAATTACTTTGGATAGAGATGGGGGGGGGTTACAATTTTTTGAGTGTTTACTATTTGCTAAGTCCTTTATTTTTTCATTATATTCTTACAGCAACCATATCAGATAGTAATGTGTTCCACTGCAATTGAGAGCAACATTGAATTAGGCAAATAGAATAAATTTGTCTCACATATAAAAGTCTGAAAGTAGGAGATGCTGGCACTGGATCTAGGACTCTCTTGGCCTTTCCTTTATGTGTATTGCCTCTTAGCCACAAGATGGGAGCTCTAGATCCAGACGTCACACTGATGCTCTGGGCAAGAGGCCAGGCCCACTGGATGTCTTCCCCTTTCTCTTATTTTAATCAGGAAAGCAAACGCTTTCCCGGAAAGGCACTCCCACTGACTTCTGTTTATGTCTGCCTTTGACAGGGTTCTCCAGAGCCTGAAATGGGGGTTCTTACGTAAGTGACTGATTGAGGGAGTGTTTTCAGTAAAGTGTTTAAGGGAATAAAGAAAGGAGTATAAGACAGAGGGAAGGAGCTAGGCAAAGATGTGCATTCCGATGAAATCTCACCTCAGCCTTGGGTGTGTGGCATAACCTTCTAGTCAGTTCCAAGTAAGGAGGCTGCTTTGGTTGAGGCCAATTCACAGAAGCTGGGGGACAGGTACATTATCCCAGTAAGGAGAACTGGACAGGCCACCAACAGCATCTTCTAGAATTTTATGTTCCAAAACTAGGTCACATGGCTATTTCTGGACACAGTGGATATTTGGAAAGTATTCAGTTTGCCAGCCTCTAGAGTGAAATGTGAATAATTCCAAGTTATTGAATGAAGCCAGTCAACGGTGTCTTTAGAAAAAACTACTGAGATGGGCTTCTTTCTGCTAAAGAGGGCAAGTTTTTCCAACTCATGATATTTCCTTTCACAGGAAAGGAATTCTACTAGAATGGCAGCTCTCAAACTTTGTGGTCTCAGGACCCCTTTAAATTCTTAAAAATTATTGAGGATTCCAAAAAGTTTTCACTTATCCAGGCTATACCGATAGCTATTTACCACAGTAAGAATTACATAAAATTTTAAACATTTTTGCATCAATTCATTTAAAAATAATAATGTGGGGTGCCTAAGTGGTTCAGTCAGTTAAATGTCTGACTCTTGATTTTGGCTCAGGTCATGATCTCACAGTTGTGAGATCAAGCCCCAAGTCAGGCTCCACACTGGGCATGGAGCCTGCTTAAAGTTCTCTCTCTCTCTCTCTCTCTCTCTCTCCCTCTCTCTCTCTCTTTCTCCCTCTCTCCCCCTCTATCTCCCTCTATCCCTCCCTGGCTCACACTCTCACTCTCTGTAAACAAACAAACAAAATAATAAATCCATTAAATATTAACATAAATAACTTTTTATCAGAGATAATTATATTTTCTAAAATTGAAAAAAATGGTAAGAGTATAATTGTTTTATATTTTTACAACCTTAATGTCTGGCTTAATAGAAAGATAGTTAGATTCTCATAGCTGCTTCTGCATTTAGCCTGTTTTGCAAAATGTTCTTTTAGTTCAAGAATATCAAGAAAACTCAGCTTCACAGAGATATATAGTTGGAAAAAGGAGGAATATTTTATTATGTTCAGATAATTGTTGGTATTCTGCATTGATACTACACCAAAACTCAACAAGTAGTTTCTTAAAAGTTAATTGCAATGTAACAAATCAAACCACATCAATGAGCTTTTCAAACTCTGTCACATTAAATTCTCTGACTAATCTTACAGTTGAATGGGTGTTGGTAACATCATATATTAGATATTTAGGACATTTCGGTTAACTGAGTTAAGCAGATCTTCCAAATGTTGCCTCATTTCATTAGACAGTATCCCAAACCCACATTCACTAATCATCACCAATATCATCAGAAAAGTCTTTAAGTATTGGAAAGCTGTCAAGACTATTGTGATGCAGACAAGCTTTCTAACCTTCTGATTTTTTGCTTCTCAGCACACATTGCATTAGTAGCAACAAATACTGTCGGTTACCTTGAAAGGACAGTCATTTCTGTAGAGAAAAGGTTTGCTGAATGCCCAAGTCTGAATAACCATAGTTTATTTTCCAGCAGTGGGTGGCAGGTACAATGGTGTTCTGGAGGGCAAATCTACTTCAGCTCACAACACAAACAACAGCACAAGTGCTTTTCCTATAGACAAAAATTATATTCCGGGATGCTGCGGCAGTGCACTCAACAGTTGCTATGATAAAAGTAACAATGCTCATTAAGGATATTCTTTTCTTTTCAAGTAGGCTCCACACTCAGCATGGGACCAAATGCAGGGCTTGAACTCACAACCTGAGATCACGAGTTGGATGCTTAAGTGACTGAGCCACGCACGCATCTTTGAAGACATTCTTGAATTCTTGTTTTTGGTTTTCTTTCCTGAGTGTGGGGCAGGAAAGAACACAGTGACTACAAGTACAATTTGGTGTCTCCACCCTGATTCATGCTAAGACACAAGCAGTTTCACCCATCAATGCAAATATCAACACAGTGGAAAAGGCAAATAATATCTTAGCATTATTATGAACATAGTTTTGACCTTGCTGAACTAAGAGGGTCTTGGGGACTCCCACTGATCTGAAAACTACACTTTAAGAACCTCTGTACTAGAATGCATTGCCAGATCCATTCTGACTTCCTGCCTGCCACTGACTTCCAGAAAGAAAGGTGAGGCTGAACTCAGCATGCCCTGCTCCTTCTTACTCTCAACAATCAGAATCCATGTTTCTTCCCCTCCTGGAGAGTGAAACAGGGTTTCTGTCAGTACTGAAAGTCCTCTCCATTTATTACTAGTTACCTTGCTTATTACTTTTTAATCACTCAGTTTACCTCTCTAGATAACAAGCTGTTTACAGCAGCGACCCTGGACCAAAAGGGCACATCTGACCTTGTCTTAGACACTGGGATCCTCTTCCCTGGGTATCTCACACATGTCTGGTTGAATCCTGTCCCTTAACCAGTAGATATTTGTCTTAAAGTTGCTTAACCAATAGGTCTGGGGAAGCAGTTTCTCCTGGAACAAAGGAAAGGTCTGCCTTGGGACAGATGTCTTCTTGGCACTGTGCCCCCATGTTCTGGAATCAGCACAAGAATTTGATTTTGACTATCTAGCCCAACGGCAAGCAGTTATGGTGGGACTGCCAATCAAAATGCACTTTCTCCCAGGTGTGAATAAGGGCCATGTTAGAAAATCAAACATTCTTCCCTAGAATTTGAACCTTGAGCTAAGTGACTCTGAGGCTGAACGTGAATGATCATTTATCCTGAAAGCAGACCCAAAGAGACTCTGCTAGCTCTCACCATCTGATTCCTAGTTCTATCAAAAAACCATGTTTCATCCATTTTTATTCCTGTTCTCTGAGCTACCCCATATCCTCCCGATAAAACCAGCCAAAGTCTGTTTCTGTTGCTTGCACCAAATGACTCTGATTGATATAGCCCTGAAGACAAATTGCAAGCTCTACCCCAGGAAGCATAAACTGCTTACAACTCCCCAAATCATAATTTTCCAGGCTCGCAAATGTTAAGATCCACCAGCCGCCCATTATATTTCGCTGAGGCCCAGGATCTGGGACTTGTGCATAATTTCACAGTTGCTGCACTCATTTCCAAGCCACCTACTGTCAAGCCACAGTGGGAAATCTTTCCACAGCTATTTCCTGGGGAAGTGATGATATTTCCAGAACCCTCGCAACATAACCTTTTAATTATTATTTGATAAGGAAACATTGTTTGCTGGATTTTCGTATCATGCTTTTAGCACAGAATATGCTGGGGGAAATGAGCATTTATGCTTTGGTGCGTGACCAACTGAAGCCATACAAATCCATTAGGTTATTTGCATATCATGCAAAGCAGAAGCCAGAGAAGTCTGAGACATGACACTAAATTTGCTATGATCCGGATCGCTCTAGCTACCCTCTATACAGATGATAATGTGTCTATTGATTCTCCACAGTCAGCAGTATGAAGCTTTGTATCATCGAACAGAGTTTGTTTGATACAGCAGGGATTGCACCACACAGCGTTCAGGGTCAGGTGAATATCCTATACATCGGAGTCACAGATGTGGATGGCTAAGGAATCAGGCAAAACTGAAAGTAGCAGACTGATGGGGACAATGACCAACCAAAGAGCTCATGTCTCCTATCAGGGGAGGAGGCTGATGTTCCACTCCAGACAATGGGAGGCTGTCCTAAAGAAGGATATGTGAGCTTTGCGACCATTGCAAGCATATCACTTTTCACATCACAAAGGGGGACAGAAATAGACTTGCTTTGAAGTTCAAATGAGATAGGAATACTGAAACATGCTTTGTAAAACTCTGAAAAGGATGGGATACTATAAACCAACACAGTTTACATGTCCTCAGTGTAATTATTGAGTAATGCAGAGATGAAAGTTGCCATGGAATTCTGCTCTTTAAACAGAGACACTCTGAGACTTTGATGGGTAACAATTTAGAAGGTCGAAAGTGTTAGCATATCCACATGCAGGCAGGGAGACAAAGGGTGAAGTCTTCAACATGCTGATATCAGCATTAAAAAGGTCCAGGGGCAGTGCCTATATTTTAGACCTATCATCATAGCTGCTTACAGTGTCCTAGGTAGTGATTTATTATTGTTGTTATTATTATTACTTTTCCTTCAAATGTCACATGATCAACTATGAATTGACATCCCAAACAATGAATTGACATCCTAAAACACAGCCAGATCATGGTGAGCAAAGAAGAGAAGACTGAAGTTCCTTTGGACAAGTTATCCTGCTTATGCTCAGCCTTAACAGTAAGCAGACTGGTAAAGGGCATGCCAAAATCCAGGAAAAAAAAAATCCCCCCACACAAAAGTTTAAAAAAGTTTTTTGATGTTTTATTTATTTATTTTTTGAGAGAGAGAGAGAGAGAGACAGTGTGAGCAGGGGAGGGTCAGAGAGAGAGGGAGACACAGAATCCGAAGGCAGGCTCCATGCTCTGAGCTAGCTGTCAGCACAGAACCCGATGCAGGACTTGAACCCACGAACCGCGAGATCATGACCCGAGACGAAGTCGGGAGCTCAACCGACTGAGCCACCCAGGCGCCCCTAAAAATTTTTTTTAATGTTTATTTATTTTTGAGAGAGAGAGAGAGACAGAGCATGAGCAGGGGAGGGGCAGAGAGAGAGGGAGACACAGAATCCAAAGCAGGCTCCAGACTCTGAGCTGTCAGCACAGAGTCCAACGCAGGGCTCGAACTCATAAGCTTTCGAGTCATGAGATCATGACCTGAGCTGAAATTGGCCACTTAACTAACTGAGCCACCCAGGCACCCCTGCACTTTTTTTAAATTTTTTAAATTTTTTTTTTAAGAGAGAGAGAGAGACAGAGTATGAGCAAGGGAGGGGAAGAGAGAGATGGAGACACAGAATCCAAAGCAGGCTCCAACCTCTGAGCTGTCAGCACAGAGCCCAATGTTTGGCTCAAACTCAGAAGACTTTGAGCCATGGAAAAAAGTTTTTTTTAAAGGATTTACATCTTAACAGTGATCATTTCGAGAAAAAAGAATTGTGACCATGCATGGTGATGGATGTTAACTACATTTACTGCGTTGATCCTTTCACAATATATATAAGTTTCAAATCATTATACTGTATACCTGAAACTAATATAATGTTATATGTCAATTATATCTCAAATTTTAAAAAAAGGAGTTGTGGCTGGATTTGACCTGAGGGCATCCAATTTATAACCATTGGTCTAAAGGAATAGACCAATGGAACAAACATTTGGAAAAGAACAAACACAAGTATTGCATTCATTGAACTAAATGCCAGGTGACAAGGCATGCCTTTGTCAAAGACCTTCTCTCTTTCAACATTCATAATAATCCTACCAAATATGGAAACATAGCCTCATTTGCACATATAAGAAAAATAAGATTCAGACACCTTAAATACCTACCCACTGTTACGTAAGCAGTAAGCGGTTTTGCCGAACTTTGTTCCCAGGTAGGTCTAAAGCCCTTGTTTTTTTGTTTTTTTTTCCACGAAAAATCAATGGCCTAAATGTCCACGTTGCACAAAGAGATGTTTTGTTCAGCCTATGAAACTTTTAAAGGTTGAATTCATTACAAACAGCTCATAATCAATAATTATCACATAAAAATCTGGATTGCCAGTTTTAGAGGAGGACAAAGTATTGCCCTACCTGGCAACTCTGGACGGGCTGTCGTATCTGCCAACCTTGGATGTACAGTTGCCATTGTTACCGTCCACAGATGCCGGCTGGTGGGCTTTCCCTCTTTCATGGGGCCACGCCTGCCCTCTCATACCCTACTAACTCATATCAACTGTGCTTCGTTTGCTGACTTTACTTTTGCTTGGTTCCTGTGGACACTGCAGTTTGTCCCATCCCCCTTCCGTCCAGCATGTGTTTTCATCCCAGACAAAGGAGAGCTGTTACATTCTCCTCTACCATCCCTGGGCAGAGTCTGGGGAGTACTGTGAAATGCACACTGTCAAACTGCAGCTGATTTGCCTGTGGGAATTATTTAAATTGTGTGCCTGTGGCAATGTGTAAAATTGGAATGCTACCTTGGGACGCCTGCATGGCTTAGTCGGTTAAACGTCAGACTCTTGGTTTCGGCTCAGGTCACTATCTCACCGTTTGTGAGATCAAGACCCACATCAGGCTCTGGGCTGACAGCACAGAGCCTGCCTGGAATTCTCTCTCTCTCTCTCTCTCTCTCTCTCTCTCCTCTCTACAACCCCCCCACTCATGTTCTCTCTCCTCCGTCTCTCTCCCTCTCTCAAAATAAATAAATTTTTAAAAATTTGAATGGTACTTTAATCAAGGTATACTGAAATCAGTACTTTCTTCCCTTTGCATAGTGACCAGAAAGAAATGTGCATCTTTGTTCAGACTTTAGTCATGTAAATAGCCATTTTACTCCAAGTCTCCCTAGAGAAAGCACAAAACTGGTGGGGACACGTGACTCTCTTCAGTTTGTAGCCAGTACACAGAGCCGCCATCGAAGCACTTGTCAACTTCAAGCAAGCAAAACCAATACTCTGCCTCTGAACGCTAACGAGGTCACCCTACATGTCTCACATAGAGTCTTAGAGTGCCAAGAGTCATTGAAATCTCCACAGGTCAATGGGCTTATAGGTTAAAATACACACACACACACACACACACACACACACATACACGCACGTTGTCCAATGAAATAATTCCTTGGTAACTGGCTTTGCCTTACTTCCTCAAAGTCTTCCTTAACTAATCCAATCTCACCTTCATATCATTTCCTCTGAGCAATCATGTACTCAGTCTGTATTATAGGATTTCATACGTGTTGAATTATTAGCTCTTGGAATTGAATTGTAGAATTTAAGTACTAAAGGCAACTTAAAGGATCATTAAATCCAGGCCTTTCATTTTATAGATGAAGAACCTGAAACCCAGAACATTTAAATGGTTTGCTCAAGGTCACAAAGATAGCTGATAAAGGGCACACTTGACCCAGTTCCATGGTCTTTACACTCCAACATGAATCCATTTATGATGTGGCCTTCCAAGCACAAGTCTGGAAATAGTGTGGCCTGGTTATAAGGTCTGTGATTTGCTTTCAAATACTTTAGCTCAGACAGGGTGATATAAATATGTGTGTTCGTTAGTCTCAATGCACACTCTGGGAACACTTGGTTGCCCTAATCAAGAATTCACAGCTAGCATTTAATCAAAATGCCACACGCCAAAGAGGGGTATCACAAGGCTCTAGCTACCTTCAATCAACACCAGAGGCTTTGCTAATTATAATAAATGTTATTAATAGGCTTTCATTGGTGAAATTCATGACTCCTTTATTAGCATAATGGATACTACAAATGGACTGCCACTGGTAAAATTGCTGAGATTCAAGAGAAAATGTTTTGGAGACATCCCTCACCTTTTCGCAAACAAGGTGAACGCTTCACCCTTTGCCTGTAAGGATGGCCTCCAGGGATGGGATCAGAAGTGGTCCTAATTCCAGCCCTGATTTCAGATTCTGGTTAGCTGATACCACTGTAGGGGCAACTGAATCCTGCCTCTAGGTAGGGCATCTGCCTTAGTGAATCCTTCACACAAGATGTGGTCAGAGCCCCTAAAGAGAAGAGAACTGGGTCCTAAGGTTACAGAGCAGACTGTGTTTATTGTTCCTGAGCCTACTTACTAATGTGTGTTTATTAAATAAATGTCCATATGTGTAGAGAATGGTGGAACACTCACTTTATATATAAACTAGTTATAGTGAGATTGTCAGGAAGTATCCACTGTCACTTACCTCTTTTGGCAGCTACTGACACCAGGAAGAGTCTAATAGTTGTGAATGATGATTATGAGTTGAATTGTATCCTTGAAAAATTCACATGTTGAAGTCCCAGCTCCCAGTACCTCGCAATGTGACCATATTTGGAGACAGGATCTTTACGGAGGTAATAAAATTAAAATGAAGTCAGGGTACCTGGGTGGCTCACTTGGTTGAGTGTCCAACTTTGGCTCAGGTCATGATCTCATGGTTTGTGAGTTCAAGCCCCACGTCAGGCTCTGTGCAGACAGCTCGGAGCCTGGAGCCTACTTCAGAAGTAAATGAAGTCATCGGGTGAGTTCTAATCCAATACGGCTGATGTCCTTACCAAAAGGGGAAATTGGGAGACAAATACAAACACAGAAAGAACCCATATGAACTGAAGGCAGAGATGAGGATGATGTGTCTATAAACTAAGGAATACAAAGATTACCAGCAAACCACCAGAAGCTAGGACAGGGGCATGGAACGGATTCTGTCTCACAGCCCTCAGAAGGAACCAGCCCTGCCGATACCTTGACCTTGGCCTTTAAGATCAGAACTGTGAGATACCTGTGAAACGGTTACTTAAGCCACCTTGTGTGTGGTACTTTTTCAAAGCAACCCTAGCAAATTAATACAATGACCAAATAGGCATAGGTCTGTTTGTAAAAAGACCTCAATAATTGTTTGGGCTGATAGGCCAGTTTCACAAGGGTTGCAAATAGTGACTGTGTAAATCCCCAAACATCTAATGGCATTAAGTAGTACCCTCGCTTAAAAATCTACCCAACAAACTTGATCAGGGAAGGATGAGGTTGACACTATCTCAACCCATTATTAATGCTCTCTAGACAAGGTCTGCCAGAAACCTACAGTCAAAGTTGTGCGTATTGTCTCACCGCAGCAAGGGAGAGCGCACACCCTCAATAAGGTCATGGAGGCAGTCATGGAGCTCTCACCCTCAATAAGAGAGTGTTAGAAAAGACTTGTAAGATTTGGGCTTGGTAATGATTTGGGGGATAGTTCAAGGAAATGGAGCTTCGAATTAATTGGATGCTGTCAGAAAGCAGGGTGATTCTATTATTGGATATTTTAATAATTCTCATCTGAAAGGCAGAAAGAGCAAAATGAAGCTAAAGCTGTAACTGGTGAAGAAGCAACAGCCACTCATATTGGCCCATAAAGGGAGGAGTTTTGTGGTTTAGATAATGTCCTCCCTTTTACGTATGCTCAGACATGACTGTGGAGTTGTGATGTTTTTCTCTTGCCCCATTACGGTCAGGGTGTCTTGCATGATATTTGTGTTTTGTGAAATTGTTGATGTTCCACAGAAGATCACAGTGTTTTAGCTGTGGGTGCCAGCTAGTCCCATGCCCAACAGAACTTGCTTTTCTCTTTCTCACCTCTGATCAGTCATAACATCATTAAAAGTCAGGGCAGCTGGATAATGTGTGTCGCCAGATGTGATGCAAGAGGTACACCACATTATCTTATCAAAGAAGAAAAAAACTGAATCTAAATCTAACTCAGCTTCCCAACCAGCACTGTCCAGTGGAAACATAATCCAAGCTACATGCGTGATTTTAAAGTTTCTAATAGCTACATTTAAAAAGGCAACACTAAAGAGGTGAGATTAATTTTAAAATATATCCTATATAGCTAATATATCTAAAATATTATCATTTTAATATGTAATCAATATAAAAATATTAATAAAGCATTCCATTTTTTAATAGTAAGTCTTTGAAATCTGGTATGTATTTTACACTACAGTCATATCAATTCAGATAAACTACATTTAAAATGTCCACTCGTGATGGGGCGCCTAGGTAGCTCAGTCGGTTAAATGTCCGACTTCAGCTCAGGACATGATCTAGCATAGCAGTCTTTGAGTCTGAGCCCTGCATCGGGCTCTGTGCTGACAGCTCAGAGCCTGGAGCCTGCTTCAGATTCTGTGTCTCCCTCTTTCTCTCTGACCCTCCCCTGCTCACACTGTCTCTCTCTCTCTCAAAAATAAATAAACATCAAGAAAAAAAATTTTTAAATGTCAACTCACAGGGTGGCTGGATGACTCAGTCAGTTAAGCATCCAATTCTTGATTTCAGCTCAAGTCATAATCTCATGGTTTGTGAGTTCAAACCCCGCACTGGGCTCTGTGCTAACATGGCAGAGCCTGCAAGGGATTCTCTCTCTCTCTTTCTCTCTCTCTCTCTCTTCCTTTCCCCCTCCCCTGCTCATTCTCTATCTCTCAAAATAAATAAATAAATATTAAAAAAATACAAAAATACAAAAGTCTTAATAAATTAAAAAAAATAAAAATAAAAGGCCCAATTGCCACATGTGGCTAGTAGCTGCCACATGAGTAGTTTAGCTGTAGACCTAATTCCCAGTTTCATGTAAATATGAGAAATAAAGGAATGCCTCTCTCCATCAAAGAATACAATTAGCCTAACTATCTAGAAGTTGTGAAATTCTTTTTTTAAATTTTTGTTTGTTTGTTTATTTTTGAGACAAAGAGAGACAGAGCATGAGCAGGGGAGAGGCACAGAGAGAGGGAGACACAGAATCCGAAACAGGCTACAGGCTCTGAGCTGTCAGCACAGAACCTGGTGCGGGACTCGAACCCACAAACCGCAAGATCATGACCTGAGCTGAAGTCAGATGCTTAACCGACTGAGCCACCCAGGCACCCCTAGAATTTGTGAAATTCTACATGGAGGACTCAGTTTCTTCAACAAAGAAATGGTACGGGAAAATAAAAGCGAGGACAAACTTTTATAGATTAAAGAATTCCTGAGCGACATATTAACCAAATGCAATCTGTGGGTGCTGTTTGAAGTTTGAGTTGAAAAATAAAATTGTATAAACATATTTTTGTAGTCATTTGGGGAAACTGAATACAAAAGATTGTCTTTTAGATGATATTTTAAAATTATGACTAATTTCTATCAGATGTGATAATGCTATTGTGGTCATAGTCAAGAAAACAGCTCTTATCATTTAAAGATGTATACTAAGGAATTTAGGTGTAAAATTGTAGCATATCTGGAATTTGCTTTAAAATATTCCAGAAAAGTAGGGAACCTGGCTGGCTCAGTCAGTAGAGCATGTGACTTGATCTTGGGGTCATGAGTTTGAGCCCCACGTTGGGTGTAGAGATTTAAAAATAAGAAATAAATAAATTCCATAAAAGTAAAAAAAAAATGTAGAAGGGAGGTAAATGAAACGAAAATGGCAGAATGTTGACATGATGGGTGATAGTTACCTGAAAGTTGATTGTATTATTTCCTTTACTATTATGTATGTTTTAATATCTCCATAATAAAATGTCAAAAACAAGTGTGATGAGAGGAAAAATAATCTGGGCACCTGGGTGGCTCAGTCAGTTAAGCATCCAACTCTTGATCTCAGCTCAGGTCATCATCTCACAGTTCGTGAGATCAAGCCCCACCTCAGGTTCTGCACTGACAGCACAGAGCCTGCTTAGGATTCTGTCTCCCTCTCTCTCTCTCTGCCCCTCCTCCCCCTCTCTCAAAAGAAATAAATAAACTTTTAAAAAAATAAATAATAATCTATCTTTAGGTTTATTATTTTAGCTGTAATAAAGTTTCACTGTACATACATAGGTCAAAACTTATCAAATTGTACAGCTTAATTATGTGTGGTTTGCTTCACTAAATTGTTTGATAAAACCATCTACTGTAGGCCTTCAGATACTTGGGAAAGCCCAGTACAGATTAGATGTTTTCACATACATTAGCTCAAGTGATGAGGGAGACAATTAGAACTTTTTGTTGCAAGTGACAGAATCTCAATTCCCTCTGACTTAAGACACAAAAATGAGGGGAGGATTATTGTCAGACCTAGTGTTTAATTGTACCCCACTTATAACCTGGTACGTTAGCCTCACTATTTCATGGATTCTGGCCGAAGACACAAAGTACTTGGATCAGAGACACAGGAGTTTACTATTCACGGTATAATAAGCACCATGAGCATTAGCACACTTACTTTGGTTCCCTTAACCCACAGTCCTTCAGGGTTACACAATATGGCACAGATGGAGGCTCTGCACACAGTAGGTTTGCAGCACAGCTGAGGGACACTGAGTTTCGGAAATCTATCACTTTTCTAGCAAGCAGTAAGAATGCCTGTTTTTTTGTTTTTGTTTTTTTGTCCTGGAGGCAGATGCCAACTCATCCTTCAAGGTTGTTCACTGCAAACAGAACTACGAGAAATGGCCTAGTAAAGAGTGGCCAGGGCCTTGTATTCTTGGCAGTAAAATGTATGGTAGTGAGAGACACCCATTGAGGCCTCTCTCTTAACAAGTATTATGCAACGTAACTGATAAATTCCTCTAGAGACAGAACTCTATAGCTTCAGGATCAAGGAGCTCACATGATGCATTCATGCCTGTCTTTATCTCTGAGCTCTTTTGTCTGCTGTGTTGGCATTACTCTCAGACAGACTCTTTTATGTGGTACAATTACCTCCCACTGGCCAGACTTGGGTCACTCCCCTTTCCCTGATCTGTGGCCAGGGGTGGACTGCTTTAGTCAGCCAGGATCACAGCAACTCTGTATAGTTGGGCAGGTTATACAGTAGACAAAATAACCACTTGCAAGGAGGCGCCATTCATACCAGACAGCATAGACTGTATATGAATTGCAACAATTTACAGCAGATATTCTGAAGAAGGTACTGTTTGGGTAGTCCTGGCCAGGGCCATGTATCCGTCTTCAAGCTGGGAGGTAGGGTCAATCCTACCTACACTAGAGTGATTACCCAAAGTGGCACTAAGGAGCATTTATCAGGAGTGGGAATGGATGCTGGGCAGACAAAAACAATAGATGCTCACTGGAAGCGAGTACTATTATCCCTATTTTCTAGATGAGAATACTAATATTCTGCAGTTGAGAAACCTGTTTAAGTCACATAAAACTACAAGAAGGGACAGACTCAAACAGAGAGGGGTCTGATTCCAGAATATACTCAGTTTCCATTTAACCATCCCATTCACTGTGCTTAATAGGTCAAGTCTAAACTTACTTGGTATTCAAATCCCTCCAATGAATATTCCCACCTTACTCATCTAATCTCAACCCTCACCATTCAAAATTAAAGCCACCCTATCAAAGGATCTTTACTGCTCTCACTGATTCCTGCTAGGAACCAATAATCCTTCTATTTTACTCAATAACCATTCTCTCCAAAACCTTATGCTTTCTTAAAGTCAAGTTCAAAACTTGCATTGCAAACTCCAATTTCTTTCCACAAAAGAAGTATTTTATATTAGTTTGAAATAACCTTAGCTCACCACTCAATGTCCCCACAGGGGCTTACATGCTAAGAAGCTAGAGGTCATGCCTTTCCTTCCAATACATAATAGACAGCTTTTAGAACATGTAGTCAGCCCCAAACTGGACCTCTCAGAATTCTTTCCACCCCCCAACAAGAGTGGGCAACTAGCCACCATCTTCACACTGAGGGAGGCTGTGCCAGCCTGGCCTTAGTGATTGGACAGGACATTTCCAGCTGCCCTAAGCTGAGCCAATCAGATTTTCCTCTGAGACATGGGCTTGAAGCCAAGATCTGGCGGTGCCTTTAGGGGGAAGGAGCTGGAAGAGAGAAGACCATAAACTCAAAACATACAGGCTGGCTACATTTGACCTTGCGCTCTGGAAAGCAGTGAGAGCCAGTTTGCAGAAAGAGGAATAAAAATAAATAGAAAAATAAATTAAAGAGCACAAGTTAGCTCTTCCTGGAGGTTTTCCAGTTCCTGATTCCAATGTCAAGATCTTCTAGCACTGCCACCTTTTTTTTTTTCCACATGAAACTCCTGGGTTAGTCTGAAGTAAGTTCCATCTTCTGCCATCAAAGAGCCTAGGCAGACCTAACCCAAAGCAGGGCCGGCAGTAAGCACTTAATTTTATGCTTGGTGAATGCAACAGTAAGGTAAATGATTAGCATGTTATTTCTCATTATGAGGTATCCAGCCCTTCACTTACCAGGGTTTGTACTTGAGAGGTGGCGAAAGAGGTGCTGGAGGAGGGAGGCTGGTGGCAGGTGGCAGAGTCCCCAGGTGACTTATGCAGAGCTTCAGGAAAGGCAGGGCAGCAGGGATGGCATGGAGGGGTACGTGGCCGGAGGCTAAGGAGACAGAACTAGGGAGAAGTGAGAATGATCCCCCACGTCCCAGCCAGGTAAGTAGGGGCAATAACGAGGCCACTCGCCTCGTCCAACCAAAGAGAAGGGGAAGGAGCATGTGCAGGAGAACTACACGCACAGGCTTTTCTACCTTTTCTCAATTTCCGTAGCATAGACAGCTGCAGAAACCAATTTTAAAAATCACCTGCTTTCCATTATGGAGTCAGAGTCTCCCTTTTATTACCATCTCTTTTCTCAGGCTCAATGACAGCCTGTTATTGGATTTTTAATCTGATGAAATTGATGTTGAAGGAGAGGAATGTATTATTTGAGGTCTCAAGATTATGTCAATTTTGCTGGTTCTCAAATGATCCGCATTCTGTGTTGGGCCCTACATGAATGAGCCTCTCTGGGGAATCCAAAATGAGGCCGGGGAGGCAGGGACGATGGGGAGGGTATGCAGAACGGTCTCTCCCCTCTGTCTTTCTTCACTTTTCACTAAGGACTAAACCGTGTCTGTCTCAGTAAGGGAGAGACCTGAGAATAAATAGTCCAGGGAGAGTGGCTGACATGCAAATCTACCTCAACAGCCTGCTCAGAAAGAGGAGGATAGTGGAGGGGAGCTGATCTGGGGTGGTACATAAAGGGACAGGACAGGAGCCTCCCAGGTAAATAAAAGTTTTAAGAGCTCCATGCCTTCATGTGCACCGCTCCCTCTCCTGGACTACATTCTTTACCTCCTTCTTTGCTTGCCATACTCCGACTCCTGCTTCAAGAGCCAACTGAACAAAATCCACCCAATCCTGTACATTGTTAGTTATGTTACATAAAAGTATATAAAGAAAAAAAAACCTCAACTGGAGTAATGTCCCTTTTTCTTAATATCTTCCTCATACTTACCCAAGAAGCACCAGTTTCATCCTCCTTTCTTTTCCCACCTCTGTTATGGTCTTTGTCACACTGTTTTACAGTTTCAAAAGATTAAGAAGAACACAGATACTGGAGTTAAAACTATCTGGATCCAAATCCTGGTTCTGCCATGTACCAGCTGTGTGACCTGGGGCAAGATATTAACTCTCTAAGATCCTTACTTGATTCACTCATAAAATGGGATAATACTTCATGCATCATAGAGTTCATATAAGAATTAAATGTTATGTGTCTAAAAGGGTGTCTGATGTACAGTTAGCACTGTGTAAGAGTGAGCTCTCATTAATACTATTCCCCTCCTTTAAAAAAAATTTTTTTTACATTTATTTATTTTTGAGAGACAGAGCACAAGTGAGGGAGGGGCAGAGAGAGAGGGAGACACAGAATCTGAAGCAGGCTCCAGGCTCTGAGCTGTCAACACAGAGCCCGATGCGGGGCTCAAACCCATGAACCCATGAATGAGATCATGACCTGAGCCAAAGTTGGGACACTTAACCCACTGAGCCACCCAGGTGCCCCAATACTATTCCCTTGCTGGGCTACTAACTCCCCCAGAAGTCAAGCCAGGGTCTCATTTTATCTTTGGCCTCCAAACTAAATAAATCTTTGCACTTGCTCAGCTGACCAATGGCCACAACTACTTGGCTCACAACTCCACCTTTACCTTTTTGCCCAACCTTTGAATTTTGGCTTCTGCCCAGAAGTGTCCTTTGGAGCACCCGGTCTGTCAGCCTGCCTATTTTTTTCCTTCCATGGTCTCCGGGTTATAGTCACACACTGCCTTTGAGGTATTCTTATTAAATTACCAATTTCAGTAAGTCATCTCCCAGATGCTAGGACCACCTTTCCTGGCTGGCTGGCTGATCTTTTATAGATCACTCATTTTGGCACCAACCCTACAGTTAAAGGAAGGACAGACAGACAAGAGCAATACTTTTATTTTTTTAATTACACATGTGTACATTTTCATTACAAAAAAGGGAAAAGAATAAGGAAAGAGAAGCAAAGACAAACGAAAAGGTGAAACTACAGAAATCTAGAAAAGGCAAAGCAAAAGCTCACCCACATCCCTTCACACTCCCCTCCCTAGAAACCATCGCTGTCATCAGCTCACTGTCTCCTTCCAGACCTTTCTATGCCCTTTTAGGCATGCAAAGAAATAGTAGTTTTGTTTTGCTTGGTTCTTTATACGTAAATGGGATTGTTTGAGGGTTTCTTGGTTGCGGCTGATATTTTTCATATAGCAGTTTGTCTTCAAGACTTCATCCAAGTTTCCAGTTGCAGAGGATTTTGTAGGATGGCTTTACATAGTCTATTTTCCTGTTGGTGGACATTGATGTTGTTTCCAAACGAAGTGATGATTTCATTCTAATCCATCTTCCATAATATGAAATTATCATTACAAAGCATGAATTTCAATCAAAATAAGAAACAAAAACATGAATTCTGGATTTTTTGGTATTCTTTTTTGTTGCTTTTGTAATAACAAATAATAATCATAAAAAATCATAACAACAATAATCATAAAAAATGTATTCCTAGAACCAAAGTTCTATATACTTAAGTAGCATTAAAATAAAAATAATTTAAGATAAAGTAGGGGGTCTATACTTTGCATTTCTTTTTACAGACAAGCTTTTGGATCTTGGACAGGTGTACGAGTTATATAATGCTATGTAAAAAATTACCCCCAAACTTAATACCTTCAAACAACACACATTTATTGTCTCACCATTTCTGTGCGTCAGCCTAACTGGGTCCTCTGGCTCAGGGTCTTACAAGTCCAATCAAATTGTCAGCCAGGCCTGGAATCTTCCCTGGCTATTAGCCAGACACATCAGTTCTTTGTGGTGCAAGGCTTTTCTTAAGGTTACTTGCAATGCGGAAGCTGACTTTGCCCACATAGTAGACTCAGCAACATACAGACAGAGAGCTGGATGGAAGCCTTAGTCTTTTTGTAGCCTAATCTCGGAAGGGACATGCTATCACTTTGGCCACATTCTAGTCATTTAAAGCGAATTAGTAGGTCCAGCTCTCACTCAAAGGGAGGGGATTACATAAAGGGCAGATGCCAAGAGGAGGGATCACTGGAGACATCTTAAAGGCCATTTACTACAGACCTGGCCTCTTTAAACCTGTTTCATCATCTGAAAATAGACACCTGATAGGTCATGGTGAAGTTTAAAAGCTTTAAAATATGTAAAGTGCTCAGAACAGTGGACCAGGGTGAGCACTGGAGAAATATTAGCTAAGTATGGAGACAAAAATAATGCAAATGCATACACCTACACTGTGCAATACACAGTACTAAGTCCATGATGGTTGTTCAAGAAATACCCATAATTACTCAGAAAAAAGTTTGTGCATGTGGAAATTACCCCAGAAACAAAAGTACTTTATAAAAGTAAAAGTTCCTACCATAATTACCAGGAGGCCTCACAGTCACCTCCAAAATTTCCCACGAGCTTTCCCCTTATCAGAACTTTCCACGCAGCAAGCTTCAATGCACTCCTGAGTCATCTTTAAATCTCAACAGAAGAAGCCGACCACACTTTGCTCTGAAAATGCACACCATTTGCCTGATTGCAGAAGTTGCCCAATTTGCAAAACCACACAATTTGTAAGTTCCAGAAAGAAGGGCAAGAGCTCGTCTGTCTAGCTGGAGCAGTTTTCACTGTGCTCAGCAGTTTAGGTGAGACTAGGGGCTCACCTGGGAGGTTTTTTTTTAAACAAGACCTATCCTGATATTTGAAGGAAAGAAAGGTTACTCAGCACACCACTCATCTTTTTTTTTTTTTTTTTTGAGAGACACACAGAGAGACAGAGAGACAAAGCATGAGCAGGGGAGGGGCAGAGAGAGAGGGAGACACAGAATCTGAAGCAGGCTCCAGGCTCCATGCTGTCAGCACAGAGCCCGACTTGGGGCTTGAACTCACAAATGGCAAGATCACGATCAGATCAGATCAGAAGCTCAACCCGACTGAGCCACCTACGCGCCCCTAGCCCTCATTTTTACATGGTAGTACAAAGTGGGAGATGGGATGAGGAGAGGTGTCCTGCTTCAGACATGTCCTTTTTGTGCAATCCGGGGCTCAGTGGGCAGGGGAAGGAGGCCAGCCTGTCATCCACCAGATGTGGTAAATGAGTCATTAATCAGGAGACGACAAAAGACTGAGGACCCCTACTCCCCAGACCACAAAGTCACACATAAAACACAAGCCTGGCAACAGTAGGAACCCCCGAGGGCAAATAAACACAATTCAACTTAGCACACATGCCCTTGTGACAGACTTCTCTAGCTCACAGAGTCATGGTGCAAAGGCCACCTTTCTCTGATTCAAAAGCCCCATGGAAGGAGCAAGAAAGAAGTAGGACTAGAAAGGCCAGTCTGGCAGCCTGGAGAGGTCATCGATATGGGTCAACCAACAGGCCTGTCCACTCTTGTCCCACCTACCTTTAGCAACTGCCTAGAGGAGACTTTGTTTTTTTTTCTTAAATCACCCTGGTTGACTTAATCAAGAGTGCAATGACGTAAAGGAGGAAACAAGAAGAAATTTCTTCATACCACAGGAGGCATCTGACGGACAAGAGTGGATGGATTAGTTGTAGTTTTAGAAAAATTGTCTCTGCAGAAAACTTTTCCCTGTTCTTTGTTTCAACATCTCCAAAACCATATTGCTTTTTGAACCACCACGGCCTAGCTGGCTGAAGCACTGAAGGTTCACGTCAACATGGCCCTGCTTCTTCAATATAAGACCTGGGACTGGAGGGCACCTGAACTGAGAGGCCAGGGGTGGAGGGAAGCAAAACAAATTCTCGTAATAAATTTGATACACTTGGGTTTTAAATTAAAAGTGGAAAATGTTATATTTTCTCAGATAAAAGTGAAATCATGGGTGGCTTTTTCTGTCATTGTCACTATTATGTTCTTTGTGCTCTAAAAAGGTAAAAAAAACATACAATTTAATTTTTTTCCTCTCAAGATCAGCTGAGGAATGAATTTATGTAAAGTGTTCCCACAAAATTCGGTGCTTTATTATAGCCTCTACCAGTGTTTTCGGACGTGTTGCGTGTGCTGATCTCAACTCCTTAGCCAGGCTATAAGTAGGAGTTGAGTATAAATGAAAGGGATATAGACTAGGAGTTAGAATGGGGCTCTAAGGCGTTTTTCCAACATTATCAGCTGTTTCATCTTGAGCAAATTAATTGCACTGTGTCTCAGTTTCCTCAACTATAAGATGGAGAGAACAATAGTACCCATCAGGTAGGGTTGTTGAGAAATCCTTAGAGCCATCCATGCCCGGTACATAGTGGACACTCAATAAATATTAGTTATTATTTTGTATTCCTCCAGGGTACCCTTCCACAAACTGAGATTCAGTCATATTATTGTGTTTTTCAAAAATCTACAGTGGGTTACTGCCTCCCCTTGAGGTTAAAGGTCTTAAGAGACCAACTGAGGTTTACTCCACCCCCCCCCACCCCCACCCCCCGCGCCAACCTAGTAAGTAGAAATCCTCTCTCTGGAGTATCTGGTTACTGGCATTGCTCCCTCACTAGAATGTAAACTGAATAAGAACCATTCTCAGAACCCAAACAACGGCTGGCACATAATAAATGTTCAGGAAACATTTACTGAATGACTGAATGACACCATGTCTATTAATTTTTTTTCAAGATTTATATCAAATTTCATCAATTCTATGCATATAGTCTTTCCAGATGCCTTTATAACATTAAATTTTATTTCTTCTGGGCTCTAACAGCGTATTTTTTAGATGATTTCATTTATTAAATATTCACTAATATTTTTTTTAAATAATAGCTAACACTGAAGTAGTGCTTAGGATAGGCCAAATTCTTCGTACATATCAAACTCATTTAATCCTCACTGTCCCACTTATAAGGTAGGTACTATTTTTATTCCACTTTTACAGATGAGGAAACTGAAGCACAAAGAAATTAAAGAAGTTGGCCAATGTCACACACATGGTAAATGGAAGGCACCGTTCTTCACCCAGCCCTGACTGTTGTTCCTTACCTCTCACTGTCTCTCCTACAAAGAATCATCCGATTCCCATTTCGGTAGCACCTTTCCCCAATTCCAGTGTCAGTGGCTCATATTACACACAAAAGCAATTCCACTCAGCGCATTCAGCATACATTAAATTAACGTGTGGTTCATTCTGGCGTATCATCACCTCTCTAGGGCTTCCTCTGGGTGTGCGGAGCCAGCGCCCACAACTTGCCTTGGACTTCCGGGGGATTTCAAAGATGAGGATGCACCGCGTAGAATCGGAGGGTCACCTAGTCTTCCCGAGGCCTCAAGACCCAACGCACATACCTGGCCCTCCCAGTGATCTCGAACTCTCCTTTTAGCCAATGCTGCCCATGATGTCCATCCCTATCCCTGGCCCGCTATGCAAGTCAGTGGCTCTCAATTCAACGTCGCCAGGTCCGCTGGTCAGTCAATAAAGACTTTACCTCCTTCCCACCCTGGGAAGCAGGACTGACTAAGGAGTGGTCCAAACCCACCCTTAACAGCCCAGCACTATGTCTGTGCCCGTTGCGGACCCCACCCGAGCCCCCTGCCCTGCTCCCGCCCAAAGCTTAGCGTCGCGACCCAGCGTTCCAGACGCAGCCCGACCGCCTGTGCCGCACGCCTCCCCTCTCGCGCGGGTGACTCAATCCGGGGAAAGAGAAACCTCTCGGTTTTTTCCGACCTGTCCAGGGACGCGCGTCCCGCCCCGCCCCGCCCACCACCCTAGCCCCCGCCCGCCTGAAGTTGTCCTTCTGGTTTGCGCCCGGGGAAGCGCCGGCGTGGCTCCCCGGGGTGTGGCCAGAGGACTTCAGCGACGCCTTGCCAAAGGGCGGCCCCCTCCCCAACCCGGAAGGCAGACCCCGCGCGGCCGCGGCGAGCCGGGCATGCTCACTGGCGCGGGCCGGCCCGCAGTCTGGGCAGGAGAGGCCCTAGCTAGGCGGCCCCCAGCGCTGCCAGTTGGACTCGGGCGGAGCCAGCGCCCCAGCGCAGGGTGGCTCTGCCAGTCCCCGCGCGCCTGAGCGGCCGCACACGTGTCCAGGCGTCACGTCCGCGCGCGCCCCCGGGGCTTGCGTCAGCTGCCGCTCCAGAAGCTGGTGGGCCGGGGTTCTGCGCACCGCTCGGGTTCGCGGCCCGCGACGCCGCGGGGAGGGAGGAGGAGTCTGGGGGCGCGGAAGACTGTTTGGAACGTCGGGGGCCGCGGAGATCGTCAGCGCAGTCCAGTCCCTCGCCTGCAGGAGCCGGCCGTTTCTGCTGCTCGGTTCCGGGCTGGGCGCGGTGGCGTTGCCTCGGAGCCTGCCGCCCGCGGGGCACGCACCGCCTTGACCCCGGCGGCCCCGCGGCAGGCAGGCGCCCGCAGTTCCATGGTTGGTTCGGAGCGCGATGAGCCGCCCGTCCTCCACCGGCCCCAGCGCTAACAAACCCTGCAGCAAGCAGCCGCCGCCGCAGCCTCAGCACGCTCCGTCCCCGGCTGCGCCCCCGGCCGCCGCCACCATCTCGGCTGCGGGCCCCGGCTCGTCCGCGGTGCCCGCCGCGGCTGCGGTGATCTCGGGCCCCGGCGGCGGTGGCGGGGCTGGCCCGGTGTCCCCGCAGCACCACGAGCTGACCTCGCTCTTCGAGTGCCCGGTCTGCTTTGACTATGTCCTGCCCCCCATCCTGCAGTGCCAGGCCGGGCACCTGGTGTGTAACCAATGCCGCCAGAAGTTGAGCTGCTGCCCGACGTGCAGGGGCGCCCTGACGCCCAGCATCAGGAACCTGGCTATGGAGAAGGTGGCCTCGGCAGTCCTGTTTCCCTGCAAGGTAAGCCCAGGTGCCACCCGCGCACCTCCGCCTGGCGACCTCCCAGAACTCGTGTCCTCCAGCCCACTCGTATGAGCTGAGAGGCAGGTGGCATCTCTCTTATTTGAAAAAAAAAAAAAGAAAGAAAGAAAGAAATGTTTACGCTTGGCCACCCTCCCCCATGCCCACCTGTCCACTTTGGGAGTAACTCTGAGCTGACAGTTGCCCGAGCGCTGACACCGGAATAATTGGCACGCGATCGTTTTTTAGAACACATCACTGCCCTCCCCGCCAGGTGCCTGCGTACTCTGTAGACTCTGTGCTTGGTGTGCTCGGTAAGGTTAGGCTGAACAAGTAAAACTTGGACCAGGAGGCGGACTGGCGGGGTGTGGGGGGAGCTAAATGCACCCTTTACCAGCGTTCCACTTGTAAGGATCGGTACTGGATTCCGCCTGCACCCCGCGCCTGCCCTCTGCGCACGCCTGACACGTGGGAGCCCTGGGGAGTGTAGCTAAAAAAAGGGCTCCTACAGCCTGTTTTCCTCCAGCAAGAAGAAAACCCTGCAAACCACGCCTTTCCCTCTCCTAGGCATCCAAGGACTAGCGAGATGTGTATTTGTACTAAGTGGGGTGAAGACAAGAGTTGATCAGGAATTTATCAGGAAGAGCACCTAGGAGCTGTTACAGTTCTCCCAAGCCCATCGCTTTACTTAGTTTAAAAAGTTATCAATGCTTTTGCAAAAATTGCCCAACCACTGAAGACAAGAAAAGTCAAATGAAACACCAGGACCTCTCACCCCCCTTCCCACCATTGTTAGGTTTACTGTGGATCTTTACGGATTTTTTGTAGCCATGTTTAAATACACTTTCAGAGCTGAATATAGAATCATGGATATCAGTGTGAGTCCAGAAGGTTCATACACACACAAACATAAATTCTTCTCCAGAAATAACTCGTGCAAATGGCTGTTTTAAAGTCATATTACTATACATATTTTTTTGTCTGAAACCCAGCTCTCCCTCACTGTATTTTAAATGGTTGCATAGTTTTTCATTGTGTGGACACACTATAGCATCTGTTCCTTACATCTACCAATTAAACATCTTCAGGAACAGTTTCTGAGACATCCCTGTCTATAGTACCACATGATCATCTAGAGCTGGACCATGAAATTCATTTTCTAAACTTGGAAATCATGTCATTAATAGTTTTGAGTTGTTTTTTTTTTTTTTAAAGTAACTGTTCTGCCTCTTGGGCCATCTAAGCTGTCTTGCATTTCTCCTTGGTGCTGCTTATTTTTATAGGGCAAGAGCTTATTTTTAAATTAAAAATAATCCACCGGAGAATTGAAGCTTGGGACTCAAGTCACTAAAATGAGTGATTTAATTTGGTCTGTGCCCTGCCACAAATCAAGTTTAAAATAGCATATTTAAATAAAGGTTTGAATCCGTGTTTAGGCTATGGGTTTTCAGTTAACCTTAATAAATTACTCTGCTTTCAGCCACCTCTCATATACTGCTAACTAATTCAGCCAGCCCAGTAGTCGTTTCTCATAAAATATGGATGTTTCTGTAATTTCTTTAGGGTCATAAAGAAGGTGAATCCTTGTGGTCAAGAGAAGATTTGGTGGCAGGTGACATAACAGTGTGTATTTGATGTTTGAGATAGAGTGTGGGGACTGCAGGGGGTGCCCCACAGGATTTCTGAGGAGCTGTCTCTTCAGCTCCTCACTTTGTCCCAAACCTTCAGTAGCTTATAGAAGAAACAGCCTTAGGGGCGCCTGGGTGGCTCAGTCAGTTAAGCATCTGACCTCGACCTCGGCTCAGGTCATGATCTCACGGTTCGTGGGTTGGAGCCCCTCATCGGGCTCTGTGCTGACAGCTCAGAGCCTGGACCCAGCTTCCGATTCTGTGTCTCCCTCTCTCTCTGCCCCTTCCCCACTCATGCTCTGTCTCTCTTTCTCAAAAATAAATAAACATTTAAAAATTTTTTTAGAAGAAATGGCTTTGGATGAATTAGAGTTCACAAATGGACACTTGGTATCAGTCAGTAGTCCATAACTTATTTTTTTTAATTTTTATTATTTATTTAAGATTTTATTTTTTTTAAATTTATAGTTTATTGTCAAGTTGGTTTCCATATAACACCCAGTGCTCTTCCCCACAAGTGACCTCCACCATGACCATCATTCCCCTTGCCTTTTCCCCCTCCCCCTTCCTCCCTCAGTTTGTTTTCAGTATTCAAGAGTCTCTTGTGCTTTGTCTCCCTTCCTCTCCCTCTTTTTCCTCCTTCCCCTCCCCATGGTCCTCTGTTAGGTTTCTCCTGTTAGACCTATGAGTGAAAACATATGGTATCTGTCTTTCTCTGCCTGACTTATTTCACTTAGCAGGACACCCTCGAGGTCCATCCACTTTGCTACAAATGGCCAGATTTCATTCTTTCTCATGGCCATGTAGTATTCCATTGTATAGATGAACCACATCTTCCTGATCCATTCATCAGTGGATGGACATTTAGGCTCTTTCCATGATTTGGCTATTGTAGAAAGTGCTGCTACGAACATTGGGGTACATGTGCCCCTATGCATCAGCATTTCTGTATCCCTTGGGTAAATCCCCAGCAGTGCTATTGCTGGGTCGTAGGGGAGTTTTATGGATAGTTTTTTGAGGAAACTCCACACTGTTTTCCAGAGCGCTGTACCAGTTTACATTCCCACCAATAGTGTAGGAGGGTGCCCGTTTCTCCACATCCTCGCCAGCATCTATAGTTTCTTGATTTGTTCATTTTAGCCACTCTGACTGGCATGAGGTGGTATCTCAGTGTGGTTTTGATTTGTATTTCCCTGATGATGAGTGATGCTGAGCATCGTTTCATGTTTGTTGGCCATCTGGATGTCCTCTTTGGAGAAGTGTCTCTTCATGTCTTCTGCCCATTTCTTCACTGGATTATTCGTTTTTCGGGTGTGGAGTTTGGTGAGTTCCTTATAGATTTTGGATACTAGCCCTTTATCTGATATGTCATTTGCAACTATCTTTTCCCATCTCTCAGTTGCCTATTAGTTTTTTTGATTGTTTCCTTTGCAGTGCAAAAGCTCATAACTTATTTTTAAAAAGCAATCTCATAAGAGCATTGTGTTGCTCCCAAGAGGAAGGGAAGGAAACAGTTATGCTGTATAAAGTGTGAAGTTTCACTTTCAGGATCTAGGATTCTGGTTCCTATTGCAGCATGTTTTTTTTTTTTTTTCCTAAAGTGTAATATGCTAGTTCTTCAAGCCCTTCTTGAAGAACGGTTCTCTTGAGAATCAGGGGTACTCAGTGTTTCTGTACACATCAGTGATTTTCCAAGTCCCTATTCTATTTGAATGCATTTAAGGAAAGCCATCACTTTGCAAGTGAAAACTAAACAGGGTCAACCATTCCCCTACAGACCAGGTACCAAGTTTAGAAAGTGATCTTGGGGTCACTTTTGGGTGAGAGATTTATAAAGCTGGAGAATGCATGTCTCAACTTTGGTTGACCCATAACGCAAACTATTGACAGGGCAGCTCGGCCAGTCAGTTTAGATAAACCACACTTGGATATTATACAGCAGGCACAAGATAGGTCAGTTGAGGATTTAGAGCAATAGGGAGTGATAAGAGCTATGTCAGACTTCAGTAAAATAGGTCTGTGTAGCTAGCCCTTGGCTTGCACTTGCTCCTGGAAATCAGAGGGACTGCCTTGTCACTGTCCTGACCTGCTCTCAGAACTGCTCTTATGGGCTGGCTCATGTGAGTGAAACAATGTTGGATGTACCAGAGCCCAGGTCTCACGTGTAGCCTGGCGCTGCCACTGTTCGCCTGAGAGACCCCCTCTTGGAGGCCTTGATTTCCTCATCTGTAAATAAAGGGTTTGAACTGCTTGACTTCTAAGGACCTGTAGCCTCTAGAATACCATGAAAAGAAGGAAGGCTATATGGAATGGTTACTGGGTGGGTGCCTGTGTCTCAGCTACCTTTCAAGGGTCATCATTTATTAGTTTGCCTTTCTTTTTTTCAGGTGAAGAAACAAATGGCTGTAGAGAGGTTAGGTGTTAAGTGACTTGTCAAGATCAGTAGGCCGGTTCGTGAACCTGCATGCCAAAGGCACACACCCTTTGTGCTACATAGGGATTTTGCATCAGAGCCTTTATCCCAAGGCTCCAAACTATAATGTAAGGTTGACCAGTAACCAACAAAACATCTGATAGGATAAGTCTACCAGATGGACCTCTGATGGGAAACATTGCAAAGAGATGACATACATGTTCACTATAAAGCTCACTGGCAGGAATTTAGTAGGACACGTGGGATGTGACGTCAGGGGGAAATAGCCCACAAACCTAACATTTGGGGGTATTTCATCACAGCTCTGAACTGCTCATGCTTCAGTTGGCTCAAAAATGGATTTGTTGCCAAATAGCTTCCTTACATAGGTGTGGGGCCACTTAATTAAAGGCTAAAGTGTTGCCAGCACCTTTGGTAGAGGGAACCACATGCATTATTAGCTTGAGTCTCCTTTTAAGAAAAGGATTTCTATCAGAGTAGGGCTTTCTTGCACCTGTGATATTTTTTTGTCCGTTCTATGGCTTACTCTATGCCTAAGAAGTTTTGACATCCTGTTCCCATATCTCAAAGGCACCATGTCTCAGTGGAGCTTGGGTATAGGGGGAGAAGTGAAGGTTGGCACATTTGTACACCCCCCCCACCCGAGTATTTTATCTGAATTATCAGCCAAGTATTTCTCTCCACAACTGTGGGGGATGCTAACCATTCCAGCCCACTTACACTATGATACATTTTCTGTCCATTTTTTCTTTGTTTTCTCTAAAAGTTTCTAGTCGCGCATCTCCCAATAATCACTGAACTGGAAGGCCTCAGTCAAACAAGTCTTTCCTGCCGTTAGGTTGTGACAGTGTTGCTTTTGTTCCTTAAAATAGATTTAAAAGTTCCTCAGGGTGGACAAACCTAAAAGGCAGCAGGGACAGGTGATGGTGAGGGAGGGAGATGTCTGATGAGTGGCCCCAGGGTGCAAGAGACCTCAGGGAGCAGTAGAAACACTTTCTGCTCAGCTCTGACTGATTGGCAGGGGTGAGAGTGTGGATGCAGCCTAGCCAGACTATTGGATTTTTTTTTTCAAGAAAAGCCAGAAATCTGGATTTTTTAAAAATGTGAAGTATCTCAAATTTTTTTTTAACATTGGCTGAATTCATATTGAAGGCCAGAACTTGCAAGCCAAACCACCCATGTCTGCAGACCAGATTCCAGCTGCCAAGTGCACCCAACGCTTGATCCAGTGCTCTTCTAGAAAGCATTCACTGAGCCTGGAAGTTCGCCTTTAATTCTTACTCTACGTGAACTTTGGAATTCTGAGCGGTCCCAACCGTAGGTGATTTTATAGCTTATTTTCATCTATGTTTTGCCAATATTCTATTGTGGCTTCCTGGGAAGCCTGGAATGTTGTCCCGGTGACTAGACATTTGACTTTGAACAGGTCAGTTTATGTCTTTGGACCTGAGTGTCTTTAAGAGAAAGGGTTGGACTAAATCATTGTACCAAGAATCTTTTTTTTTTTTTTTGGCCCTAAAATTTCAGAATCTAGGGAAAAGAGCACTAGGCAGGAGGCAGAACTGGGTTCTCATCCTGGCTTTGTATGACCTTGGTCCAGTCACATACCTCCCTGAGCTTGTCTGTTCATCAGTTAACAAGAATGGAGATAACACGGAGCTGGTGGGTTGCTCCCAGATGAGACTAGAATTGCTAAGTCTTTTGCTTCACCAGATCAAATGGAAGGTGGGCGGGATCAACACGGTTGCTGGGTGATAGATATCATTTGCCCAGAAGTCTGAGAGGATAAGCCAATTTGCCAAAACCATTTCAGAGGTCTTGTTTTTATCTTGAAAATTCCTCTAAGACAAAGACCATTTACTTTGGATATTTCCCCTGTGGTCTTCACTACTGACGGAAGTTGGCTAGGTTTACTCTAAAGCGTGTGCGGGCAAGCGCCAGAGTCCACATACATCTACGGTGAGGCGCAAGATTTTCAAGAACCAAACTGACAGTTTTTGAGTGTAAAATTAAGAACAGAAGCACTAGAGGGGCGCCTGGGTGGCTCAGTCGGTTAAGCGTCCAACTTCGGCTCAGGTCATGATTTCATGGTCTGTGAGTTCGAGCCCCACATTGGGCTCTGTGCTGACAGCTCAGAGCCAGGAGCCTGCTTCAGATTCAATATCTCCCTCTCTCTCTGTCCCTTCCCCACTCTCTCTCTCTCTCTCTCTTTCTGTCTCTCAAAAATAAACATTAAAAATTTTTTAAAAAGAAGAACAGAAGCACTAGAATACTGCATAGGAGCACTAAAGTTATGCTAATTCCACACATAGTTGGTAGGCATTTTTTATGGGTCATCAGCTCCTAGAACTAGGAGTAAATCATTGTGACTTAAAGTTGACCTTTGGTACAACCAGAAGGAAGGAGAACTGAAAGGTACAGCAGGTCTGGCCTATAAAGTCCCTGAGATTGGATTAGATTCTCCTGGTCTGCTTTAGATCCCTTTTTTGAAGCTCATACAAAATGCCATATGCCTATGACTATAGTAAGACCTCCTTATAAAATGTGTTAAGAGCCAGACTTGTACAGGCAAACTTTGTGAACCATGGCATTTCTCATTCAAACTCATAAGGTCTTCACTCCTTGAAAGGGGCACATAGTAGGTACACATTTGCTAAAGGGAATGCCCAGCACTATACATTGTGTATTACTGGTGAGTTGTACGGGGTGTGATCATACATGGGGCACTAAAATGTGACTCCGCTTTGCACATCCGAAAAAGGAAAATAAGAAAGCTAAAAAGTTTTCCTGATTAAATGTATCTTTATATTAAACCTGAGACTGTGCTTTCTAAGGCTTACGAGAGATACTGAAAATTCTCGAGCAGAATTTCCTCAGCTTTACCCCAGGTCCCCATTTAGCTCCATTCATTTGTTTAAAAATTGGGAAACTGTTGGTCTCATTGCCAGTTGGGTAAAGATTTTCTGTAGTGATTTTTAGACTATATGGTGTCTGTGAGATAAAAGGTTACCCCTTCCCAGTTTTCAGCCACAGATACTGTAGATGGATGAAAGACACACCTGTGTTAAATGTGTGGCCCTGGGCCTTCTTTTAAAACTTTGAATGAACAAAAGTAGTAACTTTGGGGTACTCCTATCCCCAGGCTACCTTCTCCTCTAGTAGTTTTTTTTTTTTAATGTTTTATTTATTTTTGAGAGAGAGAGAGAGAAAGAGAGAGAGAGAGAGACAACGTGAGCAAGGGAGGGTCAGAGAGAGAGGGAGACACAGAATCCGAAGCAGGCTCCAGGCTCTGAGCTGGCAGCACCGAGGCTGACGCGGGGCTCGAACCCACGAACTGTGAGATCATGACCTGAGCTGAAGTCGGACGCCCAACCGACTGAGCCACCCAGGCACCCCAACCTTCTCTTTTAGTAGTTTTGAGGGAGACCCTTCTCGAAACTCCTAGTCCAGATCCCTGCTGGATCCCCAGAGGGGTTTGATGACTTCTCCAAGCCTCAGCGGCTCCTTGGTAAAACAGAGTGCACATTGGGTGGTTGGGAGGATCAAACATGGTAATAATTCACACAACATTCCTAGCACCGAAGAAGCACTAGTAAATGGGCACAGTTAGAAGCTAGCAGAAAACAAATGGCCAGTGTGTGAGGGAAGGTCCAGGCATAAACTTTAAAAAGAAAAAGAATCTCTTTTCTGCCACAAATTCTCCCAGCGGGTTTCCCTTCCCTCCTCCTCATCATCATGAAGGTTTTCACGCAGCTGAGTTACTTTGGCCCTGGCTTTGGTTTTTCAGTGACAAGACTTACTTTTTTTTTCATTTCTGTAATGCTTTTAGAAGAGAAAGCCTGGTTAGGTTAGGCAGTGTTTTTTAATATGTGCATTTTATTTTACATACTATAAAATATGTTTTTAAAAGTTATGATCATTACTTTAAAATGTGGAACACATAAAAATATAAAATTAGGGGCGCCTGGGTGGTTCAGTCGGTGAAGAATCTGACTTTTGATTTCAACTCAGGTCATGATCTGAAGGTTGTGAGTTCGAGCCCCATATTGGGCTCTGACTAGAGCGTGGAGCCTGCTTAGGATTCTCTCTCTCCCTCTCTCTCTGCCCCTCCCCCACTCGCACTCTCTCTCAAAATATATAGTTAAAATATATATATATTTACATATAATATATAGTTAAAATCTCTTATAATCCTCCCAGCTAGAAATAACCACTACACCATTTTCGAATATGTCCTTACAAACTTAGGTCTTTATCAGTGGAGTTTTTCACTCAAAGAAAAGCAGGTGAGATAGAGAAACCACACACTATGTCATAACATATGTTTTCATCTAACACATCGTGACTGCTTTTCAACATTGGTAAATAGTCTTTAAGTTCAAGTTTAACAGCTGCACAGTATTACAGTAGTACCAGAGTTATTTAACCAAGCTCCCATTTGTGGTCATTTAAATCATTCTTTTACTGTTAAAAAAATTACTTTTTTAAAGTACTTCTAGAACAGTCCTCGCGCATAGGAAGGTAATTCTTTCCTAACAGTAACCTCCCAGAAGTTGGATGGTAGGGCCAAAGGGTATGTGTAGAAATTAAAAAGCTCTTGATAGCAGAGCCAGACTGCTTTCTCACTTGGAATCCTTCACAACTGAGCGTCCATTTCTTTCCAGCATCACCCACAGTGGGTGTTATCCTTTTGGTTTTCTTAACACTACTGCCTGCTTTTTCTCCCTGATGGAACCTGAGGCCAGATCACCTGCCAACTTTTCATTGTATCCACCCATACCCAAGACTCCCCTGCGGCCTCTCCCTCCTACAAACCATCTGCCAGCCAGTCACTGCCTCCCCCCGACTCCATCCTTCGGAAGCTCTGAGTCTGTCAGCGGAGACAGATGTGCCAGCAGCGCCCTCCCCAAGCAGCACGAGCAGAGGAATCTGGAGACCTCTCAGCTGTGGTGGGGACAGAACCGCAGTGTGAAGGATAAGCAGCCGTCTGCTGTGAAGAAGCAACGGATGGAAGGTCCTGATGGGGTTATGTAGGGAGGCCAGTGGAGCTGCTTGTACAGAGTGTTTTGTCTGAACGAGCTATATTCTCTCATGTTCTCCTCATTACTTTGTAAAGGAAACAGGACACGGTTAGTATCCTCCCTAAGAGATTTGCCCAAAGGCCTACAGTTTGTAAGTTCAGGGAACAGGAACTCCAGGACGGGCCTTGTAACTACACACACAGTGTGTTTTCCACGTCAGCCTCCTGCCTTTCCCGCTATCCACTTCACCCCGCTGAGGAGCAGCGATCCCCTCTTCCCTTCCAAATTCACATAATGGCTTTTGGAGGGACGGCAGCAGCATTGGGAGGGCCCTCTTATTAGGGTTGCCAGGGAAAATACAAGATGCCCACTTAAATTTGAATTTCAGAGAAAATTTTTGGTGTAATTTCAGGTAATTTTTTTTTTTTTTTGGTGTAAATATAACCCAAATATCGTCTAAGACATCCTGGGCATCTTGTATTTTTAGTTGCTAGATCTGGCAGTACGACCAGTGAAGTCTTCTGGAGAGTTCGATTGCTTTGGTCAAGAAATAAAGACTGCAGCGTGATGTAGCCGTGTCTGAGGCGCGTTGGAGCAGTTGATGTGATTATGCAGGTGGGAGCCTGGCATGGAAGAGTAGGGCATGTTGAAGAGGAGTGGGCAAGGCACTGGTAGGGTGGCACAGAGCCTTTAATCCCAGCTCGTACTCTGAGGTGCTTTTGTTTGCTTGAACCTACACTCCGACGGCACCTGACAAAACTGGTTCTCCAGGACGGTGCGTCGTGGCCTGCCGACTCTGGCCGTGGTCAGATGGGAAGCATACTTGGCCAAATGTCAACTTTTGTTTAAAGTTTCTAAGGTTTAAAACATAAGCCCCTGCCAGCCCAGGGAGGCTTTGTGAGGCCAGATGCGCTCCCCTCCCCAGCGGCAGGACGCTCTCAGATGACCTGTGCTAACGTTACACCGGGGTCTGCCACCAAGGCCCCCGTAGTGAAAGAGCTATCTGCATCATGGGTTTTGTCAGCATTCTCTCAGGCAGAAGGAGGGATTTTTGAGCCCAGGATTTTAGTCAGAATTGCCTTCTCCAGAAGAAAGCGAATGAAGTTAGATGTCAGTATGTTCTTAGTGTCCCCACCGCTTGACAGTGCTGGCGCTAAGTGACACTGTCTTCTCATGTTGGTAACTGTGAAACCGTTACGGAGCCTCTGGCTGAGAATTCTTTCTTCGCACTGCCTCACAGTGGAGGTAAGGAATCTCCCACCCGGGTTAGCGAAGAGCCACTAAGGTTCTTAGGGGATGGACGCCAGACAGATGCAAGTTGAGCATCATAACTGAGGCACAAGAAGGGAGTCTGCTTTCTCCATGTTGCCCAAGTCTGAACTTAACGAGAGTCCGGGGGTGAGTTGTCAGCAGTTTGTTGATACACTCAGAGGTGACATGGTAGGCTCAATTCGTGTCACACGGAACACAAAGTAACTGAGCTCTAACTAGTGGTTGTAAACTCATTTTTTTTCATGTTTGTTTATTTTTGAGAGAGAGAGAGAGAGAGAGAGAGAGAGAGAGAGAGAGAGAGTGTGTGTGAATGGGAGAGGGGCAGAGAGAGAGGGAGACACAGAATCCCAAGCAGGCTTCAGGCTCTGAGCTGTCAGCACAGAGCCCAACCGACGTAGGGCTCCAACTCATGACCATGAGATCATGACCTGAGCCAAAGTTGGGTGCTTAACCGACTGAGCCACCCAGGCGCCCCAATAATTTTTTTAATGTTTTTATTTATTTTTGAGAGAGAGAGAGAGAGAGAGAGAGAGACAGCCTGAGCAGGGGAGGGTCAGAGAGAGAGGGAGACACAGAATCTGAAGACAAGCTCCAGGATCTGAGCTAGCTGTCAGCGCAGAGCCTGATGCAGGGCTCAAACCCACGAACCGTGAGACCATGACCTGAGCTGGAGTCGGATGCTAAGCCAACTGAGCCAGCCAGGCGCCCCAATAAACTCATTTTAAACAAGAGGGATATAGAGCCACCCAAATGACAGCTGTATCGTTTCCCCATCTATGTAAGATTTCAGAAAAACTTCAAACCCCCCCACCCTAAAAAGTTTATGTAAATAAAATATGTGAAATGCCTTTATCAAAAATAACAAACCCATAGTGACTGAAGTCTAAAAAAAGACATTTTTCCTTCTATGATCTCAGGGTCTATTGAATTTTTTTTTAATTCTAAGTTCGATAGTAAGACTTTTAACTAAAGTAAAATTAACACGGTAGAGAACAGTCATCTTCTGCAGATAAACCTAATGTTTATTCATTTACCAACAAATATCAGGTGGGCGGGAAGCAGGCAATAGATCAGTAAATCAATGAACAAAATAAGTAGGCCCATAAATTAATGGAAAATAACCTGTGATCATCCACTGATATTTTGAGGGCAGAGTAACAGACTTTGAGACACGAAGGAGCTAGTTTGACTTGCTAGAAGTCCTTTTAGAAAGTGGTAAAATTAGGGTGGCTGGGTGGCTCGTTGGTTAAGTGTCTGACTTCGGCTCAGGTCCTGATATCACAGTTATGGGTTTGAGCCCTGTGTCGGGGTCTGTGCTGACAGCTTAGAGCCTGGAGCCTGCTTGGGATTCTCTCTCTCCCTCTCTCTCTGTCCCTACCCTACCCCACTTGCACTCTCTCTGTCTCTCAAAATAAATAAACATTTTTTTTAAAAAGTGGTAAAATAGAAGTTTAACTGCTGGTTAAAATATCAGTTTCACCGTGCTTTGGTTCTATATGAGGTTTAACTACAACTGCCATTCAAACAAGTCTTTTTTTTTTAATTTTTTAATTTTTTAAAATGTTAGTTTATTTTTGAGAGAGACAGACAGAACATGAGTGGGGGAGGGGTAGAGAGAGAGGGAGACACAGAATCCCAAGCAGGCTCCAGGCTCTGAGCTGTCAGCACAGAGCCTGACGTTGGGCCTGAACTCACAAGCCATGAGATCATGACCTGAGCCGAAGTCAAGAGCTTAACCAGCTGAGCCACCCAGGCGCCCCTTTCATTCAAACAAGTCTTAAGAATGTTGAGGTAAAAAAAAAAAAAAAAAAAAAAATGTTGAAGAGAGAAAGACCTACCAACAGTCCCCTAATATCTGCTGAGCACACATACTAAGTTACACTACCAGGAGATCATCCTTCCACCTGAACTCATATAACCCTGGTTCTATTTGTGGGTTCACCTCCCCAGTAGTAAAAGGGGGTTTACCTGTGTAAGAAAAAGGGAGTATGGGTAGCTTCATCCTGGAGCCTCTTTCTGACATGTCTGGAATCAAGTGGAGGAACTTCCCTTGGACCACAAAGTGTGGTGGAGAATGAAACTGCAGGGCGAGTTAGGATAATGGGACTATAGTCCAGGGCCACAAACTTTTAAAGGATCAGAGGAGCAATGGAGAAAGCTTGGTCTTCCATGAGGGGCAGAGAGGTCAAAGAAGTGCTGGTTATTATAACAATTGTCTTCGCTGAAAAACATTTAGTGGCTCACTAAAATGACTCCCAAGAGCCTCCAGTAAAGAAAAGAGAAAAATTTAAGTAACTTAGTTGCTTTTACCTGTAGATAGGCAGTTAAAAGTATATTTTCTTTAAAAACAAAACAAAACAAAAAACAACCCTAGTATGATAAAACTTACTTCATTCAACCAACTCTGCAGAAAGCATATCTGCCCTATAAAGGATAAGTATGCTAACTCAGTCTCTGAATTAACACATTTTTATTTTTATATGATTTCAAATTTCCAAAACAGTTGTAATATTTATAGTACAAAAATATTCCCATATACCCTTTATCCAGATGCACCAATTGTTTCCTTTTTGCCCCATTTGCTTTTTCATTTTGTACACTCTTCGTTCACACATACAGTTATTTAGCCGTTTGAATCTAAATTGCAGCCATCTTGCCCGTTTACCCCAAATACCGCACCGTTTCTCCTAGAAACAAGGACGTCTTCATATGTAATGATGGTCCAGTTATCAAAATCAGGAAACGTGACACACAGTAGATACTATTATCTAATCCACGGTCCATATTCAAGTTTCAGTTACTGCCCCTGTAATGCCCTTTGTGGCAGAGCTGGTTTCCCGGTCTGGGGTCCTATGTTGCATTTAGCCGTCTGTGTGCATTTTGTGATCATTACAGTTTATCAGATGGACGGAACAACGCACTTGCTTTTGCTTGCTCTAAGACGAGGTCATTTCTTGGATTTAATGCAAACGTTTATGAGCATCAACAACAAAATATTGATTGTGCTTTGTTTTTCCTGAGACACTGTCCTTTAAGGCGCCGGCAGATGCTTTGCTAATAAATTTCAGTTTCCTGGGAGGTGTGAGTGGGCGGAGGGGGGGCGGAGGGGACCCCGCAGTCCCTGAGCAGGGACATGCCTCTGCCAGAGCTCAGGGTGCCTCCATTCTAGTAAATTGTTGATTGTTGGAGCTCAGGAAATTGTTCTTGAGTTGCAGGGACTCAAATTTAATGAAATCAATTGTTCTAAACCAGTCACAGGATCCATGACCTTCACTAGTGCCCTGGCTGAGCAGGGTTTTTCTGTTTATGTGCTCATTCCATAAACAAACACAATGTGACTGTGTTTATTAGGTAAATAACAGGTGTCTAGCGTTTGTTTTCTGACCTATCTCATCAGATTTGCGTGTAAACAGGTTTCTGTGCCAGAAAAGGAAAAACCCTACCTAAATTCCAACTTAAATACAGCCTTCAAACCCCATGCCCAGGCAAAGAATTGGCACTATTTCCTGCTTTCTGAAAGACTTAAAAAGGAGGCACTGGGTCACACATCGCCTTTCATGGCAGAACATGTTTGCACAAGGCTTTTGAGCCTCTGCAACCTGAAAGTTTCTAAAGAGAAGTCAGAAATGTTATTTCCACATATGTTTCTGGTTCTGCTGGGTCATCTTCCCCCTCCCTAGTTCTTCTTTAGCCTGGGGCTTCCGGGTGTGGTCTGTGTGTGTGTCACTGTGCCCTCTCTCCCAAAAGAGGTTTGCTTACAGGGAATTCCCACCTCACCCTACCCCCTGGGAGGGGGCGGGGCAGTGAGCGGCTGTGGCCCCGTGGAGAAATCTCCCTTCTAGCGGTGCACGTATCCCCACAACACACAGGCAGCCCCGGTGCTCTTCTCAGAAACAGGAGTGTGCGACAAGGACCAGGCATCTTGAGGAAAGCAGGCATCCTCTGAATCGTTACTGTTTGGTGGGGCAAGCCCTAGCCAGGGTGTGAAAAGTGAAACCTCAGGACTTTCTTGCCAGGTACCAGAGAAGATGGGAGGGCCTAATTACCGGTTACTTATTTGTGACCTGCTGCTCCTCATTCCTTAGGGAGAGGCACTTTCATGAAGGGCTGTTTTTCTCCTTGCAATCCAAGGAAGAAGTTAATATTAGGACCTGCCTGCTTCCAGAAGCAGTCCGTCTGCGGACCCTGGGTTTGGGGGGGAGGGGATGGAGGTTAAGGCAGATGTAAATTCTTTGTTTCTTTTACTCAGAACATTCTTTTTTTTTTAATATTTTTTTAATGTTTATTCATTTTTGAGAGAGAGCATGAGCAGGGGAGGGGCAGAGAGAGAGGGAGACACAGCATCTGAAGCAGGCTCCAGGCTCTGAGCTGTCAGCACAGAGCCCCAACGCAGGACTTGAACACACGAACCACAAGATCATGACTTGAACCGAAGCCAGGCGCTTAACTGACTGAGCCACCCAGGGACCCCTCAGAATATTGATTCTTTGAGTCCTAAACTATCTCATACCATGAAAGAGCACTCGAGGAGGACCACGGCAATGCAGGGCTCTGTCCCAAGTGTGGTCAGAAATGGCCATGTGGCCGTGATGAGTCAGTCAGTCTGTAAAACGGGTAGAACTAGCACCCTAGCCAACCTCCACGATCTGCAAACCGCCAAGTTCTCCTTGTGTGTCTCCACTGGTGGCTGGGCCGGCGGCTGGCGTGCCCCAGCTGTCCTGGGTAGTGCACATTGGGCGGGGAGTGACCAGCCTTACCTGCTTACTGGCGTGGGCCCCTTCTTACAGCTGTCACTGTGGCTGCCCAGCTAGGTTTTGTCATTTATCAAAATCAACCCCAGGCCATTTTGCCCTTCCCCCAGGTGTTTGGCCATGCCTATGACACTTCAGATTGTCATAATGGGGGAGGATTGCTACTAGCATGTAGAGGGTAGAGGCCAGGGATGCTGCTAAACATTCTATAGTGCACAGCACAACCCCCACCAAAAGGATTATCTGGTCCAAAATGTCAGTACAGGTGTCCCCCACTTTTTGAAAGTTCACTTGACATCACTTTGTTTTTACAAAAGACCTGTTTTTGCTAACCAAAAGAAATCCGAAGAGGATTTTTACTTTTACGAAAGAAGGTGGAAAAGGAAAATAGCGTTCAGTATTTCTTTTGCAGTGCGCATCCTGAGCAGCAGGAGTGGCCTCGCCAAGCTCCTTCCCTGGGACCTACACTCAGCATCTCAGCATTAAGACTCCATAGCTTTGAACTGTATCTGTGAGCATCTATGCTTTATCTCAATTGATTTTGTGCATCTGTTAACAAGATGCGTCCCAACACATCAGAAAAGTCCAAGAGAGGTTATTTTTTGGTACTAGGAATGCTGGAAAAGTTTTCCATGTAAGTTAATGGCAGTTGCTTCTTTGCTTTTTGCCATTTTGTCTTATGAAGGGTTTCGTAGGAACACTGTACTTTAAGGTATCGGAGAAAACCTGTAGTGCTACCGTAGAGGAACCCAGAAAAACCAAGTAAAGTCACCTCGGGAATCTGGACCTGCCTTCCCATTTAGGTTTATCCCCACCCTTTGCTCCGCTCCCCCAGTGCTAGAGCCAGGTGGAGCTGCTCTGGCTACAGTCCACTTTGCCTACAGTGAAGTTTTCCTGAACTCCTCCTCCTCAGCCCATCCCCACTTTGAAATCACCTGTCACCCCTCTGATCTTTGTTTGCATAGTTGGCTGTACTTCCGGTATTCTTGAGTTACTTGCTGTTGCATGGCACCTCTCGACAGGAAGCCCCAGGAGGCCAGGATCTGCAGGCGATTCCCCCTGTGTGCTCCAGGACCAAGGTTGGCAGCTCTTAAGAACCCCTGGAGCTCGTCAGGAAGACACAAGCGAGGGGCGGGTACAATTTGGGTTTGCTGGTCAGAGGTGCCTAGACAGCCCTACAGTGTCAGGGAATTCAGACTGGGAACCCTCCCTCTGATCCCCGGATGCGAGCCCCTATTCCAGAACAATGCCAAAACAAGTATGCAGTGTAGCACAAGAGCGTGTGCGTGTGAGTGCACGCGTATTTAGAGTTTAGATCTTTTCTTTTTGGAGATCATCTCTTATCCAGTCGTCATAACAGTGGCACACCCGTGGTCATGAAGACACGCCCTCGCCCATGATGGAAAAGAGAAGGAATAGATTGCCTTTAAAGTTCAGCTTGTTTAGAAACAGCAGAGTAAGCACCTAACACTTTAAAAATATACTTATTTAAGTTAATAGAGGCTGTAGCAAGATCTTTTTTTGTCCACACAAATGCTAAGTAGTGCCTTTTCTATTTGTGTAGTTTGGGGGCGGTTCCCTGCTCTCTATATTTGGGCTGAAGGAAGAGTGTGTGCTTTGTAACGCAAACCAAATAATTCAGAATGTAAATATTCCTCCCTGAGCTGCCCAAGGAAAAGTTCTAAAATGAGTGCTAGACGATAAGAGGTACAGGTGGTATTCTTCCAAACACTCTTTGCCCAAGTTCGTCTCGTTGCTGGAATGATCCCTGGGCAGCTGTGATAAACGGCCCATTCTGAAACTTCAGATGCCAGGATTGGGGGGCTTGCTTCAGCCAGAGAATCTGCCAGGCTCTGGGCTAATTCTTGCTATTTTTATTGTGTTTTTAAGCGGGGCAGAAATGCCTCACCCACCACTCAACAGAAGAACATCAGAAGTCTCTGTGTTCCTAACCACACTCTAGATTTAAAACATGGTTAGTTGGGATTTTGGTTTTTATAGGGGCCTTACACTGTTAGGAACATAAAGTAGAAATACATAGGGATAAATACATTTGTTTCTCCTTCTGATTATGAAGTTTTTTTATACCCCTGCTTTTAAAATTAGATCATAGTTTAAAAAGATGAATAAGCATTCCCTATGGGCAAAGTAAACAATGGAAATTTTTCTGCCAATTTCTCTTGAAGGTTATTATAATCCGCTTTAGGTATGGGGGAGACACCAGCTGCATTTCTTTCTTTAAGCCACCCTCTTCTTCGTCATGACTGGAGACTCCTCTCCCTACGAATGGAGACTGCCTTCTTGCCGTCGTATCAGTGACTCTGGCTTAGGGTCCCATTCGGAGAAGGTACCCAGCTCCTGCTTGTTGCTAGCGATAAATTCATCTGCGAGGATTAGGATTTGACCGACTTAAAGTTTATAAGGGGATTATCCTCTGGGCAGTGTAGAGAGAATCAAAAACAGATATGGGGCTTTGTTTTGTTAGCAAATGGGAGCGACGTCTTAGACACATGACCTGGCCCTGCCCACTTCGGCTGTCTCCCAGTGGGGGGGGGGGGGGAAGGGGAGGGCAGGGGGAGGATGGGGAATCCAAGGGAGGTAACGCTGCCAACATACCTTGCCACCATGTGCTTGAGGGGGACTTCTAGTTTCACCCAGAAAGGTGATTCAGGTTTCCTTATTCTTCACAAGACAACAGCGCAGCTCTCTGGGGATGTGTCTACTTCTGGACTGGTGTCCCATCTGGTTTCTAGGAGTTAACACTGTCATTCTTGTGAGGATGAGGAGAAGTCTGATTCTTTGCCATGTGGTCTTTTCCCAAGATAGGTGTGATTTATTCATCAGGAGTGTCATCCCAAGTGCAAGGGAGAAAAAGGTTTCGTTCCTACCCTATTAAGGCAGCATTTGAGGGGCAGACCGACTATCAGAAAGCTTGCCCGGGACAAGTGCCTACCCTGGGACCCACTTCAGTTTCCCTTCCTCCTGGCCTGTCAGGAGGGCCTGACGTAGCTGGTCCTGAAGATGTGCACTGGGACCTGCGGAAGTGGTCTGGGCCCTCCTCATTTTAACCTCCACTGGCTGGAACCCACCTGGTCAGCAGGTTCCCGAGTTCGTTCAGTAGCTCTTGGATGTGATTTCCTGTCACCCAAAAAGTGTATGTGAAGCCCCTTTGGGGCTGGGAGGGTTAAAAGGTGAAGAAATTGAGGTCACATTTCCAGCAATATGGGGGGCCTTCAGCCCCCCTCGGCCCTGACCGCTCACTTCATCAGACAAGAGCAGGGCACTGCAGCCCCACGGTCACCAGCTTGCGCTAGGCAGAGGGGCAGGGGACAACCACAAGGAATTCAACTATTCTCACAATTGTCTCCAGGTGAAAACTAGCCTGGAGGTAACCTATCCCTTGCCAGGCCATGCACCTAAGCAATTTTAAGTTTTAAAAAATTCTTTAAGTTTCGCAGAAAATATGGGGAAGGCCAGGGTTTCTAGGGCTGGCTCAACAATTCTGTTTGAGATGTTAATAGTAAGGAGGACTTCAGTGCTCACGTGTTCAACGGTGTTGGAATGGGGACACGGCCCAAAGTCCCTTCCTGGTGGAGGACGTTCCCAACTGAGGATGAATATGAACTGAGGCTTGTGGTCTTAAGGATTTAACGCCTCTCAAGCAAAAGTCATTGAAATAAGAATACAATTTAAGCCCCAGAAACCTAAGTGGGTGAATCGTCTTAGAGGTTCGCACCAGTAGGAGTTTTGAGAAGGCGCGATGGCTGAACGTGTTGCTCTTTCTGTCCCTGCAGTACGCCACCACGGGCTGCTCCCTGACGCTGCACCACACGGAGAAGCCAGAACACGAAGACATCTGTGAATACCGTCCCTACTCCTGCCCTTGTCCCGGTGCTTCCTGCAAGTGGCAGGGGTCCTTGGAGGCGGTGATGTCCCATCTCATGCATGCCCACAAAAGCATTACCACCCTCCAGGGAGAAGACATCGTCTTTCTAGCTACAGACATTAACCTGCCGGGGGCTGTCGACTGGGTGATGATGCAGTCGTGCTTTGGCCATCACTTCATGCTGGTGCTGGAGAAACAAGAGAAGTACGAGGGCCACCAGCAGTTCTTCGCCATCGTGCTGCTCATCGGCACCCGCAAGCAAGCCGAGAACTTTGCCTACAGACTGGAGTTGAATGGGAACCGGCGGAGACTGACCTGGGAGGCCACGCCCCGGTCCATCCACGACGGGGTGGCTGCGGCCATAATGAACAGCGACTGCCTTGTTTTTGACACAGCCATAGCGCATCTGTTTGCAGATAACGGCAACCTTGGAATCAACGTGACCATTTCTACATGTTGTCCATGAGGCACCGAGGTTATCTGGGCACAGTGCTCTGTGGTTAATAAAGGTTTTTATAGATGTTTTATTCACTGTGTCTTCACAAGCCAAGACCCACAGTTCCCCCCATGTTCTGTTGGAACAGCAGCTTCCCATCTGGCACTGGTCCAGCAAAGTTCACTACATGGGAACGAATGGGGTTGGCCTATTAGCCATTTGGAGTCTGTTCTGTGATCTGAAATCAACTTTATTATGAAATTTTATTTACTTCCTGAACAGCACTTGACAGGTTGCTCAGGGCTCCTGTAGACCACCAGTACGTTAAGAATTGGAGGCTCCTTCCTGCCTGACTCCCTATATTGGTCTCTCCAAGTTGACTAAAGCACAGTGACTGTTGATAGACTCCTTAACCTTAACTTTTATCTTGTTTTTAGGGAGTAGGAATTGTTTTAATGCATTTTAAACAGTGTTTCTCAAACTGGATGGCTAATGGCTAACCCATATGCATAGAATCACCTGTAGTACTCATCTTAAACATGCAGATTTACAGAGCCTGTGAATTTATTACAATCTCGTCAGGTGATTCTGTCCGACAATAAAGTTTGAGAATTACTGAGTTAAATTGTGGAAAGGGTCCAGATTTTAAAGGTGCTTTACGATCGCCCTCTACTGATACTCTTTGTCTTTATACTCTTTCATTCCCTCCCCACCCGCAACCTACCACTCCCAACTGAAAGCCAGAACTGAAGATCCCCGTGAACACACTCCTGAGATTTGGTCAGTCTCTTGTGTTTGTTTGGGGTGGATTGCCTAGGAAAGCGAATGGTATGGCCATTGATAGTTCTCACATAATTAGGTTTTGCTCATCACTAGTATAGATGACCTGTTTACACGTGGCTTCCCTCGGAGGCCATCCTGGACTGTAGCTGGTGGGAAAGACTAGATCAGTAGAGTTGGAAAAGCTTTATAACCAGTGTCATATGCTTGCTATTTAAAGGTATGTGTTGGGTTGTTGTTGTTTTTTGCCACATTCACTTTAGTTTTTTAATAAATATTTTCCAAAAATGAATATTCTGCTTTATTTTCCCAGTTGAATAAGGTTTATTTAGTGGGTGCCTCCTATGTGCAGGTGCATGAAACTTCACTGCTACACTGGGCGTGGAGCTATCACTATTTCCACATGAAGAAACGGCCATTGGCTAAAGGTCATGACACAGGTCTGTATTAGAAATGGGGTCCAAACTCACTTCCCTCAACCAGAGTGCCACTGGTGTTGTAGGTCTCTCCCTTAGGGATGTTCTCTCAAGTGCCAGCACTTGGGGAAGAAGAGTATTTCTCCTGCTTTACAGAATCAGAAGAGTCTTGGCCAGAGCTGATGTCCAGAGTCGTGGGTTTGAGCCAGGGTGATCCACTCCCTCAGTCCCAACCCTGAAGTCTCCAAGGAATTCAGAATATTAGCCCCATATGCCTGGTGAGGATCGAAGACTGCTTAAACTTAGCAGCCCAATGGCATTGGAGTAGCACCTGGTGGAAGGGATGGCTTTAGAGTTGTTTTTGTTTTTTAGGTGAGATGTAGTATTGAGTTTTTATCCAGGATACAGTTCTGGCAGGCAAGGAAGATTCTAGAAAGTTTCACTCTACACAGCTTGGCCATAAACATCTCTGCCTCAAGTGTTTTTGCCACATTTTAACTGCATAATTAATTGGCCATAAGGCAATTTTGCCATAAAAGACAAAAATCACAAAAAACAAAACGGGACATTTGTTAAAGAGGACATAATGAAACATGGAAAATAACAAGATTAAGAAGACTTCATTGTGGAATACAAAATAACAATACATTTAAAATGTGTGTAGATTCATGGCGATACTGCACAAATAACGGATTTTACTTGGTGGATTATAACTAAACACTTGTCCCCAAGTCTTTCATTCTTAGCCTTACACATTTTGGGTGTTGATTAGTCTCCTCATTTGGCATTGTACTTTTTTGTTTTTGCTAAACTTTTTCCTTTGTTAAGAAAGGTATCGGCTTCCCAATACTAGGATTACGTACCTGTAATGGATCTTTGTACTGTGTTGTGAAAGCCTCTGTGCTGTTGTTTGTTCTTGGCATATTGTCACATGTTCATTGATAGACCTTCCAAAGTTATATGGGAAATGTTAAAGAAACGCTAATGTTGTAATGCACTGTAAATGAGCTTTGTTATCATCGTAACTGATAGGCTATCACTTTCTAACATAGTATGTCATCTGGCTTTATGCTCATTTCACACTTCCTATAAGTTTCATCACCATACTTTCTGTTAAGTCGATATATGTACTTGTTACGACCTACCTATTTCATGTACTCGCCCTGTACAGAGCAGTCTGAGGGCTAGCTAAGATTTAGATGAGAACTTTGTCAATGGAGAAATGAAATGAAACTGATAAGTAGTTTCAATACATTAACTGCCAGAGGCAGTTGTTACATCCATGGAGAGATGAAATCAGTTATTTGGTCTTTTATAGCAAAATTGCCTTCTGGACAATTATGGCAGCAATGCTTGTGGCAAAGATGTTTACGGCAAAAATACCAGACACAGTTAAGGAATTGCTGAAGTAACTTCTCTTCTAGGCTATTCTTCAAATAAGGGCGAGAAACAGTGCCCTGAGCAAAAGAAGGTGCTTATAACGTGTTTGGTAAATGAATGAAAACTATAGCTCTTATTATCAAGAAAATCACACTCCCTACATGGGAGGCGCTGTGGAGGCAAAACTAGGATCCAGGAGCAGGTGGACTTTGACCCTCAGAGCCAGAGCTGGTCCAGATGTGGCTGTCCTGTGTGTACATAGAGCCCAGGCAATGTGTTTTGGGCATCAACTAGACTAGCTTTCACCACCACTCGTGTCCGTATCCAAGCCTTCTTGTTATATGTAATGGGGGAAATTAGGACTAATTGGTCAACAAGGTACCAAAGGTAAAGAAAGGTATACTTAAAGGCCCGTGAAGACAGACATTATGGAATCAAGTTACTCCTAAAGCATAAAATGTTAGCTTTCCAGCCTTGGGAGGTAAAGTGATGGGCCAGCAGCCACAAGGCGCATTATTGGCAACACCGATTCTAGAATTCAGGCGTCCTGCCTCCCAGTTCAAACACGTTTCCAGAACCTGACAAATCAGAGTAAAGTTTTAGACAACAAAACTCCGAACATCTACTTTCCAGAGCTATTTAGCTCCCTTGAATCTCTGTTACTGGAAATCTGTAAACTTAACTTTCACTCTCTGATGTTTTTGAAACTAAGCATTTTCTGCCCATAAACAAACAAAAATCCCCAGGTTATTCCCTATTTTAAGAGGAAGTGAAAACAGCAAAAAATAGATTATGTAAAAGCGTCTTTTTATGTAGTTGCAGTTGCAAATGCAATTTACAACACAGTGGTAGTCACTTGGCAAAACTCATCACATGGTCCACTTCTGCACCATAGAAAAGACAAAGATCTATTTCCCTTTCCTGTCCTGGTTGTATATTCTACTTTGACCGAAATCGGGTTGATCGAGCAAGACAGTAGATTCAGCCCGTGCCTTCCAATGCCTGAGCTGTTTTAAAGAAAAAATGATGCTCAAAATTCTTTGGGAGAAAATGGTCATAGTTATTAATTCTGAGTGGCAAGCACTTGAGTGGTATGTCATATTTGTATTTCCACTGTAAGTTTCTTTTGAACCAACTTGGGATCAGGGGTTCTCAGCCCTTCTGTGAACAGGAGTAGGTCTTGGTTTCCCTGATTCCTTAACATTTAGGGGATTAAGAAGGTGATATCCTCACAGTGAACTATCTGGGTGCATTATAGGGAATTTCCGAGGAGAGACCACTGGGGCATCGACCATTGAGTAGGACCCAGAACTACCAACAGATTCAAATAAATAAATGGCCGAGTGTCTCTGTCTTGGTGGCAGAATTGTGCAACCTCTCTATGATACCATCTAAGGAAATTTTCCTTGAACCTAACTTTAAGTTTTTGGGTCTTGCCAAGTGACAGCAGTGGGACCTTAGGTCAGTCCCAAGTTTGGGACCACATCTCTGGTACCACCTTTCCTCACCTGCAACATTTGAAGGTTTGTTTTCTCAATGTTTCTACAGTATATCTACTAAATATACAATTATAGTAGTATAGTAGAAACGTTTCTACTATCTACTCCCATTTCTGTCAGACAGTTGAGATATTTAAGGTGTGTAAGTAATTCCAGCCAGGCTTTATAGGAGGTGATTCTGGGATAATTGTGACCCAGCATGTGTCAGTTGGCGTGAGCTGGTGACTCATGTTCCCGCTGCCTGTCAGATTCCCACAGTCTAGAGCCAGGTACGGTGCCTGGGCACAGAGACCAGTCTTGCTTTGTAATTCTGGCTTGAGCAGCCTGCGGCCTTGACCTTTCCTGACTCACGCAGCCTGGGCTTGAAGTAGGAGTATAATTTCACTGGTCTGTGCTGGCCTGAAAGTGAGGAAGTCAAGAGTTCTTAGAGAATAGGAAATCCAACTCTCTGTATTGTTAAGCCTGCTTTGGCTACTAATATGAAGCTTTAAATTTTGTATTTGTGCATTCTTTTAATTTGTACTGGAGCCCTTAAATGACAGGGCAAAGAAAAATGTTAGGCCCTGTGATGCCAATGCCTGCTATCACCACCGCTATTTTATAGAAGAAAGAGAGAAAGAAAGGAAGGGAGGAAGAAAGGGAGGGAGGGAGGGAGGGAGGGAGGGAGGAAGGGAGGGAGAGAGGGAGGGGCTTACAAAGGGAAAGCCACAGAACTAGTTAGAATTTTTCATGATGACATATGGTGTCTTCTATATTGAGCAAAAGGGGAAAAATTATAAAACTATTAAAACTACAAGCCAACATTTTATGATAATGAAGGCAAATGAAGGGAATGTGCTACAAGTCTTTTCTGTGAGAGAGAGAGAGAGAGAGAGAGAGAGAGAGAATCTCAAGGTCATCGTGGAGCCTGATGCAGGGTTAGCTTTCACAACCTGGGATCATGACCTAAGCTGAAATCAAGAGTCAGACGCTCAACTGACTGAGGCACCCAGGCGCCCCTGCTCCAAGTCCTGATTCCACCAACTTCTCCCAGGTGCCCCTGCCACCACCCAGGCCTGCTCACCTGTAAGAGCTCCAAACTGTTCATCCTCCCTGTTGCCCTGCTCCAATCCATTCTACACATAGGCAATCAGAGGCTCTTTTTAAATGAAAGTTGGTAGTGGCACTGGCTCTTTAATGTTTTCTTTCAGGTTACCCTGTTCTTTTCCTTCATAGCATTTTCTACAGTTATAATTTTATATTTTATATGCTTAGTGTCTACCTACCCTCAACAAACCGTGAACTTTTTTGTTCATCCATGTATCCCTGGTACCTGGGCACATCATGAATATCTGATTGAATAAATCACTACCAACATTAGCCTGCTGACAGCACTGAAGGAAACACCTCAAGAGTTAACATGCTCTGTTTTTAAAGCAAAAATCATGGGGGGATTTGCCTCAGGTAGGCACGCAACAGAGATAGGGAGATAATCTAACAGTCCCGAGAAGGGAGGAAATAGTGTCTCTGTCCCAGTCATTCCCTAGGCAAGGGCAGAAATGCTAGCCTGAAGGGTCTGTGGCATAAAATTTATGTCATAGTGTCACCTGACATTCATATTAAGGTGTTTGATGAACCTTGCAGAGGGCACAGGTGAGGATCCCTTTGAGCTACAGGGAACTGTATTAGAAGATCAGATCAGCTTTTGAAGTTCAGCAAGATAACAGCAGTTGCCACTTATTGGGCACCTATTTGTACAAAGTGCTTCATCTAGGTTATCCCATTAAATCCTCCCCATATCCCAATGAGGATAAGCATTTATTAGCCTTGACTTGAAGTTGAGGACATTGAAGTTCAGGGAGACAAAGCAACTTGCTTAAGTTCACAGCTGGTAAGCAACAGAACCGGGATAGGAACAGGTTCTAGAGTCCCTGACCCTTCACCATGTTACATGATGCATCATTACTGATGTTTGGCTTTCACACATTTTGACCACCAAAAGCAATACTGCTTGGTTGTGATAGATAGGGATGACCAGGACACAGGGATGCAGATGTTCGCTGGATACAGAACACCTGTGCTTTAGAACTGCTTTCTTTACTGTCACAGCATGTTAGAAGGGGACAGTAACCTCGAGATCATTCAGACCCTTACTACTCAAAGTGTGATTCATGAACCAGCAGCCTCAGTGTCACCTGGGAGCTTGTTAGAAATGTAGCATCTCCTGGCAAGCCATAGAGACTCTTAACAGTTAGCAAACTGAGGGTTGATCAAGGGGAGATGGGTGGGGGGAGGGGATAAATGGGTGATGGGAATTAAGGAGGGCACTTGTTGGTACTGGGTGTTATATATAAGTGATGAATTACTAAATTTTACTCCTGAAACCAATACTACACTGTATGTTAACTAACTTGGATTTAAAAAAAAAAAAAGAGAGAGAAAAAGAGAAAGAAAGAAAGAAAAGAAAAGAAAGAAAAGAAAGAAATAAAAAGAAAAGAAAGAAAGGAAAGAAAGAAAAAGAAAGAAAAGAAAGAAAGAAAGAAAGAAAGAAAATGCAGCATCTCCCGCCATACCCCAGACCTACTGAATCTGAATCTGCATTTTTACACAATCCCAGGTGACTTGATCCCAAGTTTGAGAAGTACTAGTATAGACCAGGGTTCTCAATCCACCTGCCCCTCAGAATCACCTGGGGAGTGTAGAAATATATGAGGACCAGAGTTAGAATCCCTGGTGGTAGGGCTGAGGGTCTGTGGTCTTTCTCTTTTTTTTTTTTTTTTTTTTTTTTATTATAGTTTATTGTCAAGTTGGTTTCCCTATAACACCCAGTGCTCATCCCAACCGTGGTCTTTCTAAAGCCTCCCAGGGGAGTCCAACATGCAGTTAGAGAACCACTGATCTGGTCCAACTCTCATCTTATTTTTTCCCTTGTTTTATATTGCTGTTAAAATGCAAAGCAAAGTGACCTACCAGGTATAAAGAAAAGAACATGGACTTTAGAGATTAAACAGATCAAGATTTGGATCCTGATTCTGCCACTAATTAGCAGTGAGACTTTTGGCAAATCACCAGCCTTACTGGGCCTCTGCTTCCACATTTATAAAATGGAGATAATAACACCCACGTTAGAGGGTCACTGTGAGAAACATATCCACAAAGCACTGAGACAGGGACATTGGTGCACAGTAGGACCCTGACAAATGGTGGCTACTCTGACTGCCCACCACATCAGTTGGGCAGCAGATGGCTGTTTGAGGAACAAAGTGCCGAAGCATGACATTCCTTCCCCCAGAGTCATCTCCAAGTGTGGAGCCAATGTGCTAATATAACTTTTGTTAAGACTATGATGAAAGGCATGCGGGAAGAAGCAGTGGGGTGCCAGGTGGCAGGGAACGCACTTAAAAGGGGTCTCCTCTTCCATGTGCTCCCCACACCCCCAGTCCCTGCCTCTAGTCCCCCTTCATTCCACCTGCCCCGGTCTGCTGCCCTGACTGAAACCCGCATGTACCAGCCACCAGATGTCTCTTCATTTAGTTAGTATTTTTAAAACATACAAAACAAAAACCACTTTCCATATCACATGTTGACCTGTATTTATTAGAACGGGAAATTAACACTGGTGGAAATAGCTCCTTTGGAAAAATGCCTTCACTGTGGCTGAAACTAAGAAAACACAAAATGTGGCTTTGTGTCTCTACCTGAGAAAGTCCAGGGCTCAAAGAGTGTGGGAAAGGAAAGGTGTTCTCACTCCCCTGTTAGTTGTTTTTCTTTTGTGTGTAACTTTTGTGATAAAATATACTTAACATGAAATTACCATGTTAACCATTTTTAAGAGTACATGTGATATTAAGTTCATGCACATAATTGTGCATCTTTCTAACAGTTTTGTTCTTATACTTCCTTCCTTTTCGTCTCGCACACACCTACACATATACATACACAATATCTTCATGATGTTGTGGCTTTGGAACGTTTCACCTTTATAATTAGAAATGATCTGAAAAGGGGTCTCAGGGCGAATGCATTTTCTTCTCATTGGAAGGAAGTTTATTTGGTGACAGTCATGTGTCAGGTGCTTTCACATACTTTATTCATAACAACGTATAAGCAAGGGAGGGTGTGTTAAATGCACTTTTTACAGATTACAAAACTGAGGTTCAAGGAGGTAAATTAGCATGTACACAGCCACAGAGAGAGAAAGGACTATGGCCAGAATTCACACTCATCTGTGAGATTGCAAAGGCCATGCTCTTTTTTCCTTTTTTTAAAAGAAATATATTCCTTATTATAAATTATATGAGTTATTGTTTTAAAAAAACTTTTAATACAGAAGAAATGTCAAGAAAACATAAAAATCACTAATGAACTCCTCTCCCAGAAATGATCACAGTTCCATATAGAGGCCTTCCTGTCCAATTTGTTCTGTATACTGGTACATTTACGTTCCTGGTGTCCTATTGGGACAGGAGAGGGGGGATGGCAGAGGGATGTGACAGGGAAGCATGAGAACTTTTATGTGTTTTTTTTCTTTATATATATATATATATATATATATATATATATATGTTGCTTGAATATTTTACAATAGATGTATTCACAGATGAGTTGTGCAGTAAATAGAAAATAATTGGAAGTAAAATCCAGAGGAAAGAAAAGAATACATTGATCAACAAGGGAGAACTGTCAACCTAGAAACACTGAGAAAGGAAAGCCCAAGAGGCAAAGATTGGCTCATAACCAAGAACTCTTTAGGGTAAACAATAAGGCTCAAGCTGATAGGTATGTTTCTGATATAAAGACAGATGCACCAGGCTCTCCAAGTAGGACTTCACTAAACCTCCCTGTCACCTAATAGTGTGGTAGAGTGGGGTCTAATTCTGTATCTGCCAGACAGCTTTCCGAATACAATTTAACTTCCCATGTAATTTGCTTACAGAGTGAGATTCTTCTGGGTAGATTATTATAAATTTTCCAACTGCCTGTCAGCTAAACTTTTCTGCCAATTAAATTAATTGGTTTTCAAATATTTCTTCATCCTCTGAGAGCTCTATTGGTCAGTCAGCATCACTAAATTATGTCAACCCAGGATACTGTCAATTTGAACTTTCCAAATCCATAAGTCTGGACTCTGGGTTAAAGGAAAAGTCAATTGAATGATGTTCCTTAGAGTACTTTCTAGGCTGAGAAGCAGAAGGACGACAACAGACATCCTGGTCTTACACATCCAATATGGACCAGAAAATGCCATTATTAGCACCATTGTTAATATTCCTCAGGTCATGTGTTTAGACAGGGCCAACCCTGGGCCATTTAACAGCAGTGCAATGTAGTGGTGGGTCGGGGAAAGTTCTGAGGAGACAGTCCCAGCCACAGACACTGGGGGAAAACCCCATCCAGCAGGCAGATGGTATCTCACTCAGGCATTAACAAAATATGCTACCAGTTTCAGCAGGCCTTTGGCTTCAGTTAGTGTAGGTAGCCATGAGGTGTCATGAGAGCTGAGAAGAGTAATGGTGAAGGGAATCCAAGAGTAAGTGATAGGCAGGGATCAGGCAGATGTTGACCTCAGGTGAGTCGATTTACAGGCATCAATAGACTAGGTTTCTTTCATTCATTCCTGTAACAAATATTTGCAACATACCTCTTGGGGAGACACTCCTCTATGGAACTCTCATGCACCAACATACATTGTTCAGTATACCAGAGATACAAGGCCTGACTGCTCTTTACCTGGGCCATTTCTGAGGGTTGTGATGCCAGCAAGCAACCTTGAGGGATGAAGTAATGCCTTCCTTGGGAACAAAGAGCAGGCTTGCTTACTCCTTACTATAAAAGTCATGAATTCACCAAGTTCAATGTTCCTTACCTGCAAAATAAGCTCACTGCATATACAGTCTCCATCTGACCCATATCATGTCTCCCATGAGAACTGGAGGCAAGGAGGGGACCTGATGCGAGCATGATGGTGCTATGCTGTTTGCTGTCCCTAGAGTCTCATGTCTCCTCCAGCATCCATGAAATAGTGAAAGGCTAGCGTACTATCTTGTAAATTGGGTAAAACCAAATTTCAGACCCAATAGCACCTAGTGTGTGCTAGGCCCCATACTAGGTCTTGAGGATGATCCAGTGTACAAAAACAGGCCCATGCCTGTTCTCAAGGAATGAACATTCAAGTGGGGGGACAAACAATAGATAACAAAATAGGCAAGAAAATATCAACGAGTAAGAAGTGTTCTGCACAAAACATAAATGGAATGATGTGCTAGAGATGACCAGGTGCCTGTGTTAGACTGAGTGGCCACAGAAGGCCAAGGAATACAAATGAACACAAAAACCACCTGGAGGAAAGTGTTCAGGCAAGAAGAGAACAGCAAGTACAGAAGGCCTGCGGCAGAACCAGCCAGCATGGCCAGAGCACAGTGGACCTGGGGAAGATGGTCTGAGGGCAAGTCAGTAAGGAGCTAGATCCTTGACCTGTGAGGCCAAAGCTAGGGGTCCGGATTTCTTTCCAGGTGCCATGGGAAGCCACTGGAAAATTTTAAGAAGGAACATAAATGATCTGATTTAGATTTTTTTTAAACTGGCTCTAGCTGCTCAGGGAAGAAAACGGGTGGTCATGGGCAAGGATGGAAAACATTCAGGAAGCTATGGCATTAGTCCAGGTGCAACATAATTATGGCTTGGACAAGGATGGGTGGAGGAAAGGTAAACAGAAGTGGGCAGATTTGGGCTGAGTTTTCAAGGTAGAGCTGGCAGAAGTTGCTAAAGGATTGGACGGAGAGATGGGGAGATGGGGTGGAATAGTGGTTATAGGAATAAGGAAAAGGGAAGAACAACAGGTGATCACTGCTAGGTTTCTACCCTCAGAACAAGGTGAGTTCCAGTTGCTGAGATGAATCAGACCAGGCAAAGAGCTGGTTTAGGGGAAAATCCACAGAGTCACAGGCGTGAAGGCAGCACACAGACAGTTGGTTGAATCTGGTTCTGGGCGTGGGGGGACGCCAGGCTGGAGGTATTACTTTGGGAGCCAGCACCATATGTATTGTGTCTAAGCCATGAGAGGATGAGAAGACCTGGGGAGATAATCTGGAGAGAGCAGGAGAATGGGACTCAGGCCTATGTCCCACAAAGGCCACATGAGGAATCAGAGCCCAGAAGTGAGACTTCTAAGAGTGGCTGCCAAGGTGGGGGAACCCTTAGAAGATCTGGTATCACAAACCTCCCACGAAAATATTGGGTTCAAGTAGAACAGAGGGGTCGGCTACCGAACATCACTGACAAGACTGTCCATCTCCATTTCCCTGACCAACCCTTAGTACTGCCCCAGTTACTGCCTCTGCTCCCTGGAACAGTGATATCAAGTAAGAGGCACGCTGCAGCCAAAGGCAGAGTTTCCATTACACCAGACAAGTGAGTGGGGCTGCTTGAGTCCTAGAGTTACAAAGAAGCTTCTTCTGCTGACAAGAAGCGATGTCCCATCCAGAATGTGACACACTTGCTGCCCTTCTCCCTAGCCAACCCACCCTTCTCCCCTGTCCCCTAAGAGACCAGAGGGCATACCTCTGAGTATGTACTTCTCTGTCTCTCATCTTTCCAGCTATGCTAATGTTACTCACCCTTCAAGGCCTAACTTGGTCCTCCTCATTCAATACACACCAATCAATTGTTCTGTGCTTGGTTCTGTGCTCTACATCCGTGATATCATTTCATTCTCATAAACACGTTGAGGTGAACATCATTTTCATTAACAAATGAAGAAAGTGAAGTTCAGAGAGGCTAAGTCACTTGCTTAAAGTCACACAGCTGCCAAGTGGTGAACATGGGATTCAAGCCCAGGACTGTGGCCCTTCCAACAGACCTGCCTGCTTGCACATATGGCTGGGATACAGACTCTACAGTCTAGCACAGGTCTGAGAGCAGAAGACAAAGAGGTAAATTACAATAACAAAATGTGCAACTACAACGACATAAACTATAAGGCAAATTACAGGGGCGCCTGAGTGGCTCAGTCAGTTAAGCCTCTGACTTTGGCTCAGGTCATGATCTCAGGGTCATGAGTTCCAGCCCCACATCCGGCTCTGTGCTGACAGCTCAGAACCTGGAGCCTGCTTCGGATTCTGTGTCTTCCTCTCTCTCTGCCCCTCCCCTGGCTCGTGCTCTCTCTTTCTCAAATAACAAACATTAAGAAAAATAATAAAGCAAATTACAGTCAGAGGCCATACAAATTGCTATGGAGTTCAAAGGGAGATGAGAAATGCTTCTTGGAAGAGGTGATGTGTGCAAGGAGCCTTGAGAGTTGGGTAGGATTTCTCAGGGCTGAGGCAGTTGGGAGGATGTGTAAAGAGAAAGCCTCTCTCTGACCAACCCCAATGCACTCAGTGCCTAAACTCAGCCTCATCCACCTCACCATCCAACCTTTTATTATGTCCATTTTCAGAATAAGGAAGGGAGAATAATGCAGTGAATTTGAGGTACCATCACCAACTCCAACAATTATCAACCTTTGGCCAATCTTGCTTCATCTATACCCTCACCTACATCCACATGTGGATTTTTAAAACCGAATCACAAATATTTATATCATCTCTCATACAGTATAGAATATCTGATTATAATTTTTATGACAATACTGTTATCACACCTATTAAAATTAATAAATCCTTAATATAAGCATATAGCCAGATTTCATATATCTCTGGTTGATGTACTGTTTGATTTGGAATCCATGTGAGATCCTACATCATTACCAGTGAAAGGTTACATCTCTCTTCTCTCTTAATCTAGATTCTCTATCACTTTTCTTTCTCTGAAATTATTTATTCAAGAATCCAGGTTTCTTATAGTTTCATTGCATCTCCACACTATCATTTAACATAATCTTCTGCACCTTGTATGTATTTTAAATCAGTAGTTAAGACAAGAGGCTTGATCAAATTCAGATTTGATTTTTGTTTTAAATTAAGGCTGCTTCATAGGTGGTGGCAGTCGGGGTATTGTATAGTTCCATAACAGGAAGGACAAAATCTCTCTCTCTCTCTCTCAATTATGTTATCAGCCACTGAGGGCCCATATCCACTTATTCGGGATTATGGAATGAGATTCCAAATCCATCACTCCATCTTTATTAGCTAGAAAATTTCTGTAGTTAGGAATCTCTCCTTTTCAACCATTTAAAAGTTCATTTTCCAAGGGAAACATAAGATAAATGTTTATTTTCCTTCATCAGTTTCCACAACAGTGCGATGATTTTTTTGTCATCCTCCAAAGTAACCAGTGAAGTAACATTTTAAAAAAATATATCATTATGGATCATGGATTTAAATATTTTGTATGTATTTCGATCCATTCCGTTATTATTCTTATTGACATGCATACCGTTCCATCTTGGCCTGCTGAATGCTTATTTGGCTTGATTTCTGGGTCCTTTTCATAAGACCAAAATAGTAGTCTTTGATGTTCCAGACTTATCTCATTCTTTTTCTGCCCTTAACCTAGAATCAACTATTTCTCCAAGGAATCTTCAATTCTTTTAATGGGAAATAGTATTTCAAGATCACAGTCTAGTGTTCACTGCAGCATTATAAGCATACCTTGGAGATATTGCAGGTTCAGTTCCAAACTACCATAATAAAGTGAGTATCACATTAAAGTGAGAAGAATGAATTTGTTGGTATCCCAGGGCATATAAATGTTTACACTATACTGTAGTCTATTAAGTATGCAACAGCATGGTATTTAAAAAAAACAATGTACCTAACGTGGGGCGCCTGGGCGGCTCAGTCAGTTAAGCATCCGACTTCGGCACAGGTCATGATCTCACAGTCCATGGGTTCGAGCCCTGCATCGGGCTCTGTGCTGACAGCTCAGAACCTGGAGCCTGCTTCAGATTCTGTGTCTCCCTCTCTCTCGGCCCCTCTCCTGCTCAGTCTCTCTCTCTCTCTCAAAATAAAATAAAGACAGAACAAATATTAAAAAATAAGTACCTAACTTAATCAAAAATAGTTTATTGCCAGGGGCATCTGGGTGACTCAGTCAGATAAGCGTCTGACTCTTGATTTCAGCTCAGGTCATGATCTCATGGTTCATAAGTCCGAGCCCCACATTGGGCCCTGCACTGCATAAGCATGGAGCCTGCCTGGAAGTCTTTCTCTGTCACAACCCTGTGTGCTCGCGCGCGCGCTCTCTCTCTCTCTCAAAATAAATAATCTTAAAAATGGGGGGTTTTTATTAAACATTTTTTAACATTTATTGATTTTTGAGATAGAGTGCTAGCTGTGGAGGCTGAGAGAGAGAGAGAGAGAGAGACAGACAGACAGACAGACAGACAGAATCTGAAGCAGGCTCCAGGCTCTGAGCTGTCAGCACTGAGCCCAACACAGGGCTCTAACTCACAAACCGGGAGACTATGACCTGAGCCAAAGTCAGATGCTTAATTGACTGAGCCACTCAGGTACGCCCCCCGAAAATAGTTTATTACTAACTAATGCTAACTATCATCTGATCTTTCAACAAGTCATAATCACTGATCACAGATCACCATAACAAATAATAATGAAAAAGTTTGAAATATTACAAGAATTACCAAAATGTAACACAGATACATGAATGAGCAAATGCTGCTGGGAAAATGGCACCAAAAGAGTTGCTCAATGCAGGCTTACCACAAACCTTCAACTTCTAAAAAAATGCAGTATCTTCAAAACACAATAAAATGAAGCCAATAAAATGAGGTATGCCTATATTTACAATAGCCAAGATATGGAAACAACCTAAATGTTCATCAGTGGATGAATGGATAAAGGAAATATGGTATATCTATATACAATGAAATATTTATTCAGCCATAAAAAGAAATTAAATCTTGCCATTTGCAGCAACATGACGGACCTTGAGGGCATTATGCTAAATAAAACAAGTCATACAGAGACAGGCAAATACTATATGATCTCATTTATATATAGAATCTTAAAAGAAAAAAGAAAGCTCATGGATACAGAGAAAAGATCAGTGGTTGCCAGAGATGGGGGTAAAGTGGGTGAAAATGGTCAAAGGTATGCACTTCCCATTATAAAATAAATAAGTCATGGGAATGTAATGGATAGCATAGTGACTATAGTTAACACTACTATTACATATTTGAAAGTTACTAAGAGAGTAAATCTTAAAAGTTCTCATAACAAAAATAATTACATGTAACTATGTATGGTGACAGATTAGTTAACTAGACATAGTGGTGATCATCTTGCAACAGATACAAATATCAAAACATTACATTGTGTACCTAAAGCTAATATGTTTTATGTCAATTATACCTCAATAATAATCTATTAAAAGTAAAATGTTAAACAAAAATCACAATCTTGGCAATAGGAGCATTCCCTTTATTCTTCAACTAGTTTGAATGGATTTTATGCCAAATACTCTTCGACTAGAATTTTCAATGCTTCCAACAAAATAAATTACAAAGAAGCAAATGAGATCACACACATCTGATTTAAAAATCTTCCCTTGTTTTTGGACAATGATATCAAGACAATTCAATAGGGACAGTATAGCTTTTTCACCAAATGGTGCTGGGATGATTAGATATTTATATGCAAAAGAGACGTGGTCGGAGTATTTACACCACAGAAATCAGCAAATGCTCCAAATTGCGGCTTGACTTAGAGTTTTCTTTTGTCTAGGCTTAAAAAGGTGAAGAAAAAAATACCAGTCGTACCGCTTTAACTAAAAAGTGTGTCATAGTTGGAATCATTACATCGTAAACAGAGCAACATAGGAAATATTTTTCCAGTACTTGAAAACTATTACACAAGTTAGCAAAGAAGTCACTCACATCATTCATGACATTGATAAACTAGTGAAATGCTGACACGTGTCTTTGTTTCTTCACTTTGACCTTGCTAGTATCAACCAAGGTTTGTGTTGTAATCACAATTTCAACCTCAGGTTGGTACAGATAAATGAGTGCATCAAAGAGCAATGAAAACATTCTGAGGGAATCAACAGACTATATAGAATTTACAATAAAAAGTATTAGAAACATTTTTATTTGTAAATTGTATGCCATAGGTCATTGGTAACAGTGAGATGTGTCCTAAGTTTGCATGTGTGTTTGTGTGTGTGTGTGTGTGTGTGTGTGTGTGTGAGTGAGTGTTTATATGTTTGGAGAGTTGGTATTAAACATTTACCAGCTCCCAGCACCCCTCTGGCTCCAATCCAAGCTCAAATCAGTGATTACAGATCATAGGGACCAACAGAGAAGGGAGAGAGGTTTTTCAGGACCACCAATCAACTGAAAGGGATGGAGTTGTTTTGAAATCGTTCTGCTCTAAAATTCAGTTAGCCTGGCTGGAGGCCAGGAATTTCTTTGCATTTCCATGCATGGTTACTTTATGTATGGTAGGTGAGTCTAGCTCTCCACTTATGATTGTGATACGGTGTCCTTTTCAAACACAAATTGTTTAAAGTGCCCCCCAAAAAGGTCAGTTTCCAAAAGAAAAACATTCAGTGAATGACACAGGTGGGCAAAAATTCAAATGGTGGCCTGCAGTGACTTCCACTTTGGGCAGCACTAACTCAGTGACTAAAAACAGAGGCTGTGAAAACATGCACCTATGTTCCAATTCGGGCATTCCAAATGACCACTGGCTTTTTGAACTTACAGCCTCGGTGCCTGCAGGGACCTGAGTCAGTGAGATCAGGGAAGCCCAGGGCCTGGCACCAATCCGGCAGACTCCAGAGGGGACCCAGGGAGGAGCCTAAGCTGGTCTCCGCAGCCTCCCTCATCCAAACTAGGCAACGCCTTCAACCTCCTCTCTCCGACTTGTGTAATGTCAATTATGTAGTTGCACACACGCACCGCATTTTTGCTTCAGGAATCGGCTCAGCCTGGCAGCCAGCGCCCTGTCGCCGTGACTCAGCATCCCCGACACAAGCTGCCTCCCCGCTCCTATCTCGATCTTATCTGCGGGAGGCCAGCCGCCCCCGGCAGAGCCGAATACAAATCCCACTGCCACAGTCTGAGTTTTGCTCTTTCATCTTTTTTTCCCTTTAACTTCCCAAAGTGTGGGATTAAAGGGTACCTTTTGAGTAGGTAAAATAAACTTGGATAGATAAATCCAGTGAAACATTGGTTCTACGAGTTTTCGTCCCTCTGTATTGGCTTTGAGGGGGAATCAAAGAGCTTGTGGATTTTTTAAATAAAGAGGCCTGATGCTTCTCCCGGGTGCCTTCAGCTAGGGCCCATCGGAGCCGCGTGCCTGGTCCTGTGCTGTGCACTGAAGATATAAAGCCGAAAGGTCCGCAGAGTTTTGACCAGCTAGAGACGGGACCAGCTGTTGATAGAGTGTGTTGTAATCTCCATCAGACCAGGTAGCCCTATAGGCCTCACCCTTTGTTTTCTGATGGTGCTGGACTGTTTGGGTTTCAAGGAATGGAAATCAGTCGAGTTCTCAGGCGACAGACATTTAACTGTAATCATCACCACATCAGTATTCATGTCAGTGGGCATTTGTGCCCTAGACTCCCCTGGCTGTCCATCTTCTCACCCACCCTTCACCACCTGCTCTGGGCCCTGGCAGGTGGATTTCGGTGTTGTGCATCCGCTGAAATGCCTTACATTTTGACTTCCAATCCGATTGGTCTTTGGGTGGCATGGCCAGGAGATCAGAGTGAGGGAGGAGAGGGCTTGGGGGCCTGTAACCCTTCTGCTTCTTCCCTGTAGGGCCAACTGGCCCAGCTGCACCCTTGTCCAGAGCCCCCAGTTCCTGTCCCGGCACCCTCTCGAGACATTGCTGGGTGTCTGGTTAACTGCCCCTCCCTCACCCCAAGCCAGGAATGGTTTGGCTCCCTGCAGGCACTTGCCCCAGGGTGCCCTACCATCCTTTGTTGGTGTCCCTGCATCTCACCCACACTCATTAATAAATGGTCCCTTACACTCTCCTCAATTAGCCAAATAAGTGTCCAGTCCGTTCCCAGACTGCTACCTGGCTAGAGAGTGTTCGATATGTGCCTGGCTGCTCTCTGCCTTTTCTATCCATTAACTCATTCAGTCTTCATCACAATCCCATGACGTAGACACCAATATTAGCCTGGTTTACAAAAGAGGAAACTGAGGCACAGAGAGGGCAATGAATTCTCCGAGTTCACACAGGAGTAAGCGGCAGGGCCGGCATCCACACACCCAGGCAGCGTAGCTCCTGATGTTCTTCTGTGTTAGGATATGTAAGGGAGTAGGAGCGTATGTGTCTGTTTTTGCTGAGAGCACAGGCCCAGGCCATACACGTAGGCTTCTGGAGTCTGGCGTGTCATTCAGAAACAGAAAGATCCTCCAGGCCACTTTGAGGATCCCTCACTATCGCACAGCTCCCAGGACTGCCACATCACTGTGACTCAGCCACATTGTCTCTGCCCGCCCTGTCACCAGCACCCTGCCCTTCTCTGCTCTCCTTCTCTTGCCCTCGTTGCTTCTGCCCAGGGCCTTCTCTGCATGCCCTTTAATTTCTACCTTCCACCACCTGCTGCTGACTCAACCCCCCGAACCCCCACCCAAGAGAGGGCCTGCTTCACTGGGCCAGCCACCAATCAGGTGGTCTGCGCCACTCTGCAAGTCATTGGCCTGGCCCTGGGTCAGGAGCTGTACCGTCACCACAAAGGGGTGGGGGTCAGTGGAACGCCACCATCACCCACACTGCAGGATTGGTTCATGGGTGAGAAGACAGAAACCTACACAAGCCAGTCTGCCGGAGCAGAGACATGGGCATTCTCGTGGGGGATGAAAGATAGACCTTCTCCCCACTCCTAACTGTTCCAGAGACCCTGGCCACGTGATGGCTCTCCTTGAGAGCAAGAAGCTGTGGCCAAATAACTCTCCCATACTACCATGAGCTAGGTGAGGCAAGACTTAGTTTCTCAGGAGCACCGCGGCAGACTCAGGCTCAGGCCTGTCCCAAGTTCATCCCTGTAAACGTCCACCTCAGTCAGTAGCTAAGGCCAGAGTGAATGGGCCACCTGTACAGAAGGACGAAACCAGGCTGGTGACACACAAGAAGCCACTCAGCACCCCTCCTCTGATCTCTCCGGGTGTCCCAAGCCCCAGGTTCTGAGAGACTCCTCTGTGAACATTCCTCATGCGTCCTCCACTCAGGCGTACCCGAACTTTCCACAGGTTCCAGACATAAAGTATTCATGACATTCCCTCAGCCTAGAAAGTTTTTCTCCACTTTCTTCCAGCAAATTACTTTCCGCTCAAGAAAACCTCCCCAGACACTCCAAACTGGATCCATTGTCCTCTCGCCCATGCCCCGACTTCTTGGTTCTCTGGAACAACACTCACCATGTCCCTCTGCCAGTTTTTAGCTGTCTGTCTCCTCTTAAGCACAAGCTCCTCAAGAACAAGGCTAGTGCCTGATTCCTTTTTATATTTTAGTCCATTCCCCAGACCAGGAACATGACTAGATGGTCCCAAATGCTATTTTAAAAAATGAATAGATGAAGAGCTAGGAACATAACCAGAAAGTAGCAATCAGGAGGGTGACTGTTGTTTCTCACAGGGAACAGAGGGTAGGGGTGGGGGAGGGGGAACGAGCAAGGAGGGAAAGCCAGCCCAAGGGTGTGATATCAGCGGGGCACCATGGGGGCATCTGGATTAGCCTCCTAATCCCACTGGAGGCTTCTGAGGAACCATGTAGAAGGACCTGAGAATTGACCACCTCACAGACAGAAGAGGGGGGTCTTCACCCTTCAGTTCCCATCCCCCATTGATCAGAGTTTGCTGCACAGCCTGGAGAGTCCCTCACACATCCAGAAGGGAACCAGGAGCAAGTGTGTCCACCCCGCAAGGTCAGGGAGCAAGTGTGTGATTCTCAGTGCAGTTCAAGTGAGAGCTGTTGGGCCACACATGCACAGAGCTGTTAGCCACAGCAGTGGCTAGAGCAGCAACGAGCAAGAAGGAAGCCAAGCATCCATGCGTGTCTATGAAAGGTGTAGATCTGAAGGCTAGAAAAGCAGGGGGAAGGTTATACTGTGGAGGGCCTGGAAAATCAGCGTACGGTGTAACATGGTAGGCTTCCCAGAGCCGTTGCGAGTTTCTATACAATGCAGTAATATATATGGCAGCACCAAGGGGTGGCTTGAGTTAGCTGTGGTCTCGTCTCGTCCCCCCATGAACCCATCAACCCTCTCCCCAGACCTCTCCAAATGAACAGAATTTACTAAAAACCAGTGCACCTGCTGGACCCCTCTTCCCATCAATCCGTAGCCACGCGGGACAGGCCGCTCGAGTCAGAAATATTAAGCCCCAATTTGTGCAGCCATCTCTCTCTCCTCCCATGACAAAATCCCCATAAACACATTTTTAAATATTTAGTTCTTTGTGTGTATCATTAAGATCTCAAGAAAGAGGAGCCTGGGAACCTTTAAGAAAAAAGCCAGTCGCGAGGGGCTTCCTTGTTGCAACCCAGCAGGGTCTTTAGCTGCTGAGGAAGTAATTCCATTCTAATTTCCAAAAAGCTTTAGAAAAAATGATAGGGGAAAGAAAACAAGAAAGAAAACACCTTCAAACTGGTAAAAAATCAAGAGGATTTGCCAGGTGTCAAATGATCTCCTTTTTCAATTTCTTAAGCAATTCGATCAGGACACCTACAATGAGAGCTGGCTTGGTGGGGGCATCTAACACTTACGCTCTGTGTTTGCTGTGTTTCTCTATTTTACCTCCTGACTCTGATGGCACATTCATATGAATCTCCATTTCTTTCTTTGTCCTTTTGAGATGAATTGGATTTTCTTGAACAGATCTAGATCAAAGGCAAGAGGAAAGATTAAGACTTCTTTTTTTGAGCGTGAGTTCCAGCCTGGAGTTCACCAAGTGTTTTCAGTGGTGATGACACTATGCAGACAAGATTACAGGGTTCTGGTGTGAAGTTTGATCAAAATTGTTCATCTGATCAAGGGCACTGTCACTGTTGGTGACAGTGGAAGTTACCCATCACCCAGAAAGTCTGCTTCTGGGAATTTATCCTGAGGAACCAATGGAGAACATAGGGTAACATTTAGCTGCAAGGATATTCACCAGACTGCTCTTTGAAAGAAAATTTAGAAACAATGTAAATTCCTAAAAGAGGGGGATTAGCTAAAGACAGTATCACATACCATGGAATACTATGTTCCATGCTACCATAAATGTAAACACACACACACACACACACACACACACACATACACACACATATTTATCTATTATGCTTTGACATAAAGTGAAAACAATCTGTGGTATTCTCCAGATTTGGGTAGATGGGCTTAAGAGTAGTTGAGATGTTCTCTTTGGTGGATTTTTCCATTCTGAGCACAAACTGCATTTGTACTATAGAAAGAATAACTAAAGAATAGTCCTACTTGGGGGGAGTCCCATGGCTCGTGTACAAGCTGATCAGAATTTTTCTCTTTTTCCAGGCTCAGCTCATAGGATAGTTTAGTCCAGTAGACATTTATCCAGCTTCACTAAACATGCCACAACTACACACTTCTGGGGATTCAACAGTGATGGTGAGGTATGGTTCCTGGTCTTGAAGAACTCATGTCAAGTGGGAACACATATACCTCAGCAGCAAGTCATCAAAAATCTAAGGGAAGCCTAGGATTTGAAGCACAACTGTCCCCATCCCCCAAGATCAGATACCACAGTAAAGTGCTTTGAAAGGCAGCTCTATGCTAATATAGGCTCCCAAACGCCTCCCCTCATAGCCTCCCCTCAGACGGGCCAGCTCACAGTAAAAGTTAAGTGTTCTTATGAGAGCCAGCATATAGAGTGTACAGCATGTGAGGAAATGGCTAGAAGCTTCTCTATGGCAGGCCCATGTTGGAATCTAAGTAATGCTGTGGTCAGCCTTCTAGCGGCAATACCCTTCTCATATAGTAATATTTTCCTTCTGTAGAAGAATACCACAAGACACTCTATTAAAGAAAGATGTTTCACTTTCTTCTATACTAGATGTTTTAGATCTGGTCTGAATTTCAAGTGTACCTTTTTTTTTTTTTTTTTTTTTTAAATTGCAATTGCATGTCGCCCCCTCGTGTTCATCTGTATTATTGCACCCTGTTGTAATAGGGCAAGGATGTGGTGGAGGGAGGTCTGGGCCCTTGACTTCCCCAGAAGGAGAAAAATAAATGTAGTGGATATGTATTAAGACTTGCAAAAATACACAAATAACAGCCAGGCAAATTTCAAAATATAAGCCATGGCTCTATTTTTTCTGTAACAAAATTAAATCTTCTAGTTTTTGATCAGGGTACTAATAGGTAATACTTAGTGTACACTTACCATGTGCCAGGCACAATGCTAAGTGCATTGCATATGTTAACTCACTTAATGTTCACAACAATCCTAAGAGGGGAGAACTATTAGGGATGATGTGCTCTCAGTTCACCCTCAAAAGTAAACCCTCTTCTTCTTCTTAACGGCTTTATTGAGATATAATTCATATATCATATAATCTACCCCCTTAAAGGATACAACCCAATGGCTTTTAGTATATTCACAGAGATGTACAACAGTGAATCGTAGATCATTTTCCTCACCTGTAATAAACTCAAACCTGCCCATTAGCAGTCACTCCTCATCTCCCCAACCCCCACTGTCCCTAGACAACCACTAGTCTACTTTTTGTCTCTGTAAAATTGCCTATTCTACATGTTATAACAGGGGAGTCACATAATACATGGCCCTTTGTGACTGGCTTCTTTCACTCAGCACATTTCCAAGGTTCATCCATGTCGTAGCATGTGGAAATACTTCATTTCTTTTTATTGGCAAATACTATTCCATTGCATGGATATGCCACATTTTGATTATGCATTTACCAGTTTATAAACATTTGGATTATTGGGACGCCTGGCTGGCTTAGTTGGTTAAGTATCCATACAGCTCTTAATCTCATTTCAGGTCATGATCTCATGGTTCCTGGCAGGGTTCCAGCCCCGTGCCAGGCTCTGCACTGACAACACGGAGCCTGCTTGGGATCCTCTCTCTCCTGCTCTCTCTGCCCCTACCCCACTCGTGTTCTCTCTCTCTTTCTCCAAGGAGGTAAATAAAAACTTAAAATAAATAAATACAAATAAACATTTGGATTATTTTCACTTTTTGACTATTATGAATAATACTGATAGGAACATTCATGTACAAGCTTTTGTATAGACATGTTTTCATTTCTCTTAGGCATGTTTCTAGGCATAGAATTGATGGGATGTATGGTGACTCCATGTTTAACATATCAAGGACCTGCTAGACTGTTTTCCCAAGTGACAGCACCATTTTGCATTCCCAGCAGTAGTACAGAAGAGTTCCAATTTCTCCACATTCTCCCAACACTTGTTTTTTTTTTTTTTTTTTTTTTTAACTATAGCCATCTTAGTGAGTGTGAAATAGTATCTCATTGTGGTTTTGTTTTGCAGGTCTCTGATGGCTAATGATATTGGATGTATAAAACCATCTCTTTTTTTTTAAAGTTTATTTATTAGTTTTTGAGAGAGAGAACATGAGCACTAGCAGGGGAAGGGCAGAGAGTGAGGGTCCCAGGCAAGCTCCGCACTGTCAGCAAAGAACCTGACGTGGAGCTCCAACTCACAAACTGCAAGATCATGACCTGAGCCAAAATGAAGAGTTGGATGCTTAACCAACTGAGCCAAGCAGGCGCCCCCTAAAACTGTCTCTTTTTGATACTGGTAATACAGTAGCCACACAGGCCAAATTCACATAATCTAGTCTGATTTTTTATAAACAGTCTAAACATATCGATAAAATACGAGTAAGGAACAATCAGAAGAGATGGAGTTGAAAATTCTAAAGATGACCAGTCATTCATTTATATATTCATGTATTTGAGCCCGTTAGATATAAGAGACCATTTTGGGTTCTGGAAACTAGACAGACAGCCACACTAGAATAGTTACTGCCCTTTTGGAGCTTAACATTCTATCAGGGGACACTGGCCAACCAACTATTTACATAATGAAGTAATTACAGTCATCAATAGCTCTGTGAAAGACAAGTAGGGGAGACTCTGAGACATAACAGAGGGTCCTGACTTCATCTGAGGGCTCAGGGAAGATTTCTCAGTAGAAGTGAAGTTTGAGTGGAAATCTGCAGGATGAGTTCATGGTCACAAGAGAGGGTCGTGGCATAGAAGGTGTGGAGAGGTGGGGGCCATGTGGGGCAGGCAAGCTGAGCAAGTGTGAGGGACTGAGTGTTGGCAGTGTGGCCACAGTATAGACACTGAGGAAGGAGACTAAAAACACAAGCCAGATCATACGAGGTATTACAACTCGTGTTCAGGGTTTTGACCTTTCTCCCAGAAAGCAATAAGAAGCCACTATTTGAAGGGTGTTAAGTTGGGGAGCTGAGTGATAGGATTGGATTTGCCCTTTTAAATGATTGCTCTGGCTGCCATTTGAAGAATGCAAAGATAAGAAGGAATGTAAGCAAACCTTTCAGGAAGTGATTTTAACTAATCCAGGTCAGAGATAAAGGTAATTCAAGCCTAGAATTGGAGACAGTGGAGATATTTGAGAAGTAACTAGGAGAAATCTTGAAGAAACCTAGTGAATGATTAGATTTTGGGGGCCAGGAAGTGGAAGATGTCAAGGATGACTGTGCAGTTGGATAGATAATGGCGCCATAGACTTGGTAATGGGAAGGAGCAGGTTGCAGATGGGAGAGCTCATGAGTTCACTCCAGGGAAGCTAAATTTAAGTGCCCAGGAAGCACCAAGTAGAGAGGTGGAGTGGACAGTCTGATATACAAGTCTGGAACTCAGAGGAAAGATTCAAACTAGATCTCCTCAGGGACAGACTCACGTGGGACACTCCAGGTACAGATGGTAAATGTGGAGCCTTGGGTGGAGATGAGCTGATTTAGGGGAAAGGTGTGGAATTCGAAGAGAATGATCCCACTGATGAGGAAAGAGTCACTGCAATATTTAAAGTCACACAGAAGAGGATTCACCAGCAGAAGAGGCTGAGGAGAGATTAAAGAGGTAGGATGAGAACTGGGAAAGTTACTTGAGTCATGAAATAAGAGTCTCAAGAGAGAGTGATCAACAATATTAGAAACAACACAATGACCACTGGATTTAGCAATAGAGAGGTCACTGGTGACCTTAGCAGGATCGAACATGTTAAATGGTAGGGGCTGAAATCAGGCTGGAGTGAGGTGAGGAAACTGAGAGGAGGCAAGCAGGCAACTCCTTCAAGAACAAAGAGAGTGAAGGGCAGAAGAGGGGGGACAGCTCAAAGGAGATGTATGGTCATGGGAGGGTTGCATTTAAGATGGTAAGCTAAGGCATATTTTTTTAAGAATGTTTTAAAAAAAGAAAAAAAAGAAAAAAAAAAGAATGTTTTAACATTTTTATTCATTATTGAGAGACAGAGAGAGACAGAGCATGAGCATGGGAGGGGCAGAGAGAGGAGGAGACAAAGAATCTGAAGGAGGCTCCAAGCTCTGAGCTGTCAGCACGGAGCCCAACTCGGGACTCCAACTCACAAACTGTGAGGTCATGACCTGAGCCAAAGTCAGATGCTTAACTGACTAAGCCACAAGGCACCCCAAGCTAAGGCATATTTAAATGTTGATGAGAAGGACCCACCTTACTGAGAGAGACAGGAGGATGAAGATAGGGAGGTGACAAAGCTGAGTGACAAAGAGTTCAGTTTCTGGAGCCAGACTTCTTGGATTCAATTCTGGCTTCTCTATCTGCTGCCTATGTGCCTTTGAGTGGGATTTTGGCATCTCTGTGCCTCAAATTCCTCATTTCTAAAATGTAGGGGGGAAATGGAACTACCATTGGGAGGGTTAAATAAGAGCACTTACGGAAAGGGATGAGCTTCGGGTAGAGTCACTTTGCCAATGCAGGATTTTGGAACCACACTGACCATCTTCACCAGTACCCTGAGCTTTGCTCTTAGAGACCCCCATTTGCTCCCCCATAAATTCTGACAGCAACTACCAGATAATCCCTGACCCAAAGGGGGTGATGGTAAAGTGTTTCTACAATTAAAAATAAAGCACCAACAGAATGTGAACGTTTGCTTACCAGAAATCATAAACTAGAAAGTTCAGAGCAGTATAGTAGCTTCAAATTGGAAACTATTCAAATACCCATCAACAGAATAATCAATAAATAAACTGGTATATTCAGACAATGAATACCGTAAGGCAATGAGAATGCATAATCTACAACTACACACAGCAATGAACATGAAAGAATACAGATGCAAAACAATATATGTTGTATGGTTCTATTTATATAAAGGACAAAAACAGACAAAACTAATCAACATTGTTAGATGACAGAACAGAGATTTCTGTTGGGGGTGGGTAGTGACCACAAGTGGGGGAGGTTTAGACAAAAGGGGGTTTCCTGGGGGGAATGCTGACATGCACTTTAATAATAATTTTTAAGAAGACATTAACTAAAGGACATATTTGGAAAAAATACTGCTTGATATGCTCTATAGCCATCTTTCAAGTTCAAGTTCCTTTATCAGGTTGGTGAAATAAATACATACGTTCTGAAATGCAAAGCAATACTAGGTTTTTGCATTGTTCCCACAAAGGCAAGGACCCCAGACTCTAACAGGTGTTTAAGAGTCACCACTTTTCAGAGGGAAAAACTCTCATGTTTTCTTAGGATTTGAGGTCTTTCATTTACTCAGGCCATTCTGGATGGGTAGCTTTGAAGGAAGCGTCTTCCTGACTCAGCCTCAGGGAGAGTCACGCTGGCTGCCCAGGCAGTCTCACCTACTTGTTTGAACCAGCCTCTAACCGCTGCTCTTCTCACTACGGCATGCTTGACTGACAGTTACTTCTCATCTGACATCGAAATCCCTGAACGTTTCTGAGACAAAGCCGAGGAGTAGCCTTCGCCCTACCTGACCTTCTCCCGCCTGGGTCTCTTGACCTTATTCTTCTCTTCATTCAGAGCTTTTGACTGGATTTCTGACAGAATGATTGGAGTGACCTAGCTCTGAACCTAATAACAAGACACTTACCAAAATTTCTCTGAAACTGTTCCTTCAGCCTATTTCCACCATATTGGACCCCCTAGGATTTGAGAAAATAAGACATGCACTGCATGAGGGGTGCCTGGCTGGCTTGGTCGGTTAAACATCGGACGCTTGATCTCAGCTCAGGTCATGATCTCATGGTTTGTGCGTTTGAGCCCTGCACTGGGCTTTGTGCTGACAGTGCGAAGCCTTTTTGGGATTCTGTATCTTCCTTTCTCTGCTCCCTGCCCTGTCTCTCTCTAAATAAACAAATAAACTAAAAAAAAAAAAAAAATGTGCACTGGCTGATTGAGCAGTGGCCTCCTCCCTGGGCCTTGTTTCCATCCCTACTGATTCCTCATTTCTTTTTCTCTTTATATTTGCACTCCTTCCCATTTTCCAAGGTGTGTTTTCTCATGTCCTGCTTAGGGCCAACTGTGATACCAAAGGGTTAAAAGTGTCCCTTTTCTCTTTCCCCTGCATGCCTGCTAAATGCCGCTTGGAATTGGAAATAAACAATCCAAACTCAGCTAAAGTGTTCCTATTAGTTATCAAAAATGAAGCCTACACATAGGTCCCTTCCAGTTTTGGGTAATTTCCTCAGGAAACATAATTATTTTCAAATTGATCTGCCTTTGTTTTTTTATTTCATTCTATAAATTAGGATATAGAAGTTCAGCTACCTCAAAAAAGAGGAAGCGAATAAATAAATCATGTTCCGTTTTGTCCTGAAGAACCAAGGCCTATATTCACAAAATTTTCATTAAAATATAAATAAACAGCTATAAAAATAATATACTGCACATATTTTTGTGAAGTAAACACACAGTGAAATCTGCTTATCAGAGATACTTCAAGTGAAGGGGTTTAAATGGCTTTCCAAGATATTCTATTGGAATTAGCCTGGAGAAAGAAAAAGTATTAGGAAATCAAAAGTAAAGTGGTTATGCTCATCTATGTTAAGGAGTTGATCTGGTCAAAACTACAATTATCTCCTAAGTAATACAATGGTGAAAGCATTCCAGAACTTCACAACGGAAAATACAGGGCTCCATTATTATTGCTATACACACCGATCTTTGTCAGTTCTTACAAAGAAAACCAATCCAAGCAGTTGGCACAGATAGAATGTTCTCAACGTTTAATACCCAGACGAGTAACATCAGCATCATCCAGCAAATTGTTAGAAATAAAAATTCTCGCAACCACCTCAGAACCAAAGAATCAAAGCTCTAGGGGAAAATGTCCAACAATCTATATTTTGACAAGCCTTCTAGGTAATTCTGTTGCATGTTCAAGTTTGACTCAAATTCATTTTCCCCTAACACACAGAAACACCAGGTGCCCCTACTTTTGTGTGAGGTCATACATGTGTCTCTCCTCCTTGTCCCATTAGCTCTGCCTGGGAATGAGATGTCATTCTTTACCTCTCTTAACTAGGGCCATGACAGAGATTGCTAACAGCTCCTCAGGATCCATCCCTTCCTTATCCCACTTACTATTAAAACCGTTGCCCGCCCCGTTCCACCACAACTTTTAACAGGCCACAGGGCTTTCCAACAAGAACTTACATATCCAATCCTCTCTTACCTCTAGATAGGACTACACAGATAATTAGTTTGGATCAAGAATACATGGATGGAAGTGATGTGGTCAACTTCCAGATTATATCTTTTTAAAAAATCCCAAACTACCTGGTTGCCCTCCTCTTTCTCTTGCCCACCCCCATCCCCAATCAGGATGCTAATACGGTAGCTTGGCTCTGAGGAGGAGGACTAGTGGTTCTCATGGAGCAACAAGATATCTGACACCTGGGTCCTTGGATGCTTCTGGATCAGAGCTTAACTCCATTCTTCCAGACTATTGTGTGAGAAAGAAATAAATCCACTGTGATTCTATTTGAACTGCAGTATTTCTCTGTTACAACCTAGCCTGCACTTCCTCGGTGAACAGCTTCCATCCCAGAGCTTCAATCTGATTTCCTTTCCTAAGGCTGAGACATCATGTACTCACTCCCATGAATCCACCGTCTACATATAGATTCCCATCCAAGACAGGTGACACTCTGCATAAAGGACTTCTTCTAGTAACGATGGGCTCGGTAATTTGGACCAACTTTCCCATGGAGGACCTCTATAAAAGCCAGACACATCTATTTAATTTTTTAAAAATCTACTTAAAGTCACCAAAGAGGTAATAATAACAAGGCAGTTTAAATAACTAAGTTAATGGAGAAGAGGGAAATCCAAAGCTTTTTCCCTGGGTGTTTGCCAATTCTAGAAGAGGTGACTGAGAGGATGAGCAAGAATTCTGACACCCTTGGGGGCGCCTGGGTGGCTCAGTCAGTTAAGCATACGACGTTAGCTCAGGTCATGATCTCACAGCTCATGAGTTTGAGCCCCATGTTGGGCCCTGTACTGACAGCTTGAAGCCTGGAGCCTGCTTCAGATTCTGTCTCCCTCTCTCTCTGCCCTTCCCCCACTTGCGCTCTCTGTTTCTCAAATATAAATAAACATTTAAAAAATTTTTAAAAATTTCTGATATCCTTGAACAGGCTAAGGAAATTTTAAAAAGTGAGAATCAGAGTCCACCAAATATGGGACACTGAAGGCTGAATTCCAAACATAGGATGAATTGGAAGTAGAATAATCCTTGTTAAAAAGTGCCTCCATTGCTCAATCAGTTAAGCCTCAACATTGGCTCAGGGCATGATTTCATGGTTCTTGATTCAAACCCCCTATCGGGCTCTCTGCTGTCAGTGTAAGCCTGCTTCAGATTTTCTGTCCCTCTCTTTCTGACCCTCCTCCATTCATTCTCTCTCAAAAATAAACAAACATTAAAAAAAAAGAGAATAATCCTCGTTATCGATGCAATCTAGCTTTGAATCACCATAATCGCTGAAATTGGATTAAGGTAATCCTGGATTATGAGCATTCCTAGGTTCCTTCTTGGAGCAAATGTAATTCCTCTCCAGAGAAAGATTACATTATATAAACCTCACATTACTTCTACAATTTTTTCAAATAACAATGCCTGGCACATGATAAAAAAAAAATAAGCAGGTATTATAGTGACAGATGGTAGTTGCAATTGTGGTGAGCATAACATATAGTATGTAACAAAGAGTATTGTACACCTAAAACTAATGTAACGTGTGTGAACTATATAAAAAATTTTAAAAGAAAAACACCCAGGTACTTAAAGAGAGAAGACTACATGAACGATAACAACCAAATGAGGAGAAAAAGAAACAATAGAAACAAATCTGGAGGGTTCTGAATGTTAGAGCTACTGGACATAAACTTAAAAATAACTATGCTCACAAGGTTAATAGAGACCAAAGGCAAGACTGAATTTCAACAGGGGATCTGAAAATATAAAAAAGGACAAAGTAGAGTCTGTTTCTTTTTTCCTAGAATTTCTGACATTCTAGAATTTCCAAAAAGAATTAGGAATTTCCAAGAATTAGTGGGCTGACTCCTGATCATAGAGAGAGATTTTGAGGTCATCCTCACCTGAATCCCAGGAAATGGGTTTTCCTCAAGAAAGACAAGTAGAGAGAAGGAATGTTGGGCCACCAAGAACAATCACTGCCCACCAGAAGGCTTTATAATGACAGTGACAGAGAGTGGATAGCTAATAAAATTAAACAAAGGGACATGCAAACTTTCAGGAAGTTTCCAAATTCAACTCATCCCTAGTAAAGAACTTCAGTGACATATATTTTCCTCTCTGCTCAGCCATGTTTTTTTTTCCTACACAGCTTCTGCTTTTCGTTTTCTTGGGTTTGGTTTGGTTTTGGTCTCTGGAAATCCCAGACCCCATCTGCTCTCCACTCAAAACCTAAGCTCCCACAGCATTCCCACTGAGTCATCCAGTGGAAGGAGCTTCTGAGTCAGCAAACGGGTTGATGGAACAAGGCCCTGGGCACTCTCCCCCACCCCAGGCCCAACGATCTGAGGTTATTTCCTCACCTCTGGAAAGAGCAGAACACATTTCTACTCCTTCCTCTTCCTTTCCTTTCTTCCACTCCTTCCCTCCACCACCCCATGCCCGTCAATGGACACGAGGACCTAAGGGGCACAGAGAGCTTTCCCAGGTTGCTGTGAGGACTCTAACATGGCTTATGGAGAGGATCTCCTTCCATCTCCTGAGGGAAGGAAAACCCCACAGGGCTGTGCTTGAGAGGGGAGGGGACTGGTTCCCCAGGGCCACAAGGTGGGGACATAACAGAAGCCCCTCAGCATGATATGGGTATTTATTTAGCTTTAAAAATGACCCAGGTGATATTGTAAATATATATGTATTGCTAAAATATCTATATAGAGGTGTATACAGAGCTGAAGTTAAAGGGCTTCTCTACTCCCCCCACTCCCAACTCATTCCTCCTCCTCAGGGATATTTGTTTTTTAACAAAAACAAACAAACAAACAAACAAAAAAAACACAAGCCCTCCCCCGTATGTATGTGTATGTATGTGTTTATCTCCATCCATACCCCGGGCGCTACCATATCTGAGGGGTATCAAATGTGCATTCGTATTTAAGTTCCAGCTACTGCACTATCTAGGCTACGACAGAAAATCACTTTTATCTGTCTATTGCCATACAACAAACCACCACAAAACTTCGCAACTCCAAAGCAAGGACGACTCACCATTTTATTTAGTTCACGATTCTGCAGTTCAGCCACGCAGTTCTTCTGATCTGGGCCAGGCGGCACATCCTCGTGGTCAGCTGGTGGGTGAGCTGAAGTTCTCATTCACATTTGGCTGGGTGGCAGGTGCAAGGATCCTCAGCCGCACCAGCTTGTCCCAAGCTCCTCGCGGTCTCACGTCCTCCAGCAGGCTAGCCCAGGCTTTATCACATGGTGAGCTCAGAGCTCCCAGCACCAAAAGCTTCCAAGATTCCCAACGAGTGCTCTGGGCTTCCACGTACATCTTGTTGGCTAATGCGCCATTGCCCAAAGCAAATCACATGACCAAACCCAGATTCTGGAGTGGAGAAATGAACTCACTGCTTGATGGGAGGAGCAAAATTACATTGCAAAGGGAGCGAATTTGCAGCCTCTCAACCCACCAGACTCCCTGAGGACACATGTAGGGCCCGTGGGAATTCCTAGAGCGGTCTCTCCTGGAAGCTGTATCATCTGGTCAGAAGCGCTAGTAGCCCAATGTTTAGGGGGAAAAGCACACCCTTCTTCAGATCCTCTGTGCTCTGGATATTTAAGGAAAAATGTCTCCCCTCTAGTGCCAGACTCAGGAGAGAAGGCTGACAGGAGTTCTGTTCTAAGAGATGGTAGATCCTGGGACCTAGTCTGGGGCAGTTATGATGGGAACTGAAGGGGCTACGAGCTGTATGTTTATGAATTGAAATAAGGGGCACTTAACAACCAGGGAGCGGATTATCCTCTCTGCAAAGCCCAGGGCCGCAGCCTCTCTCAGGTGAGTTAATTTAAGGGCTTAAGTGATGAACTGGGAAAAGAAAATGTGACTTTTTTCCCCACCAAGTTTATGGAGTTTATACTAATTATACATATTTTAGTTGATTTTTAATCATTAAAACTTGTCCTAGGGGCACCTGGGTGGCTCAGCCTGTTGTGTGTCTGACTTCAGTTCAAGTCGTGATCACATAGTTCATGGGTTCCAGCCCCTCGCAGGGTTCACTGCTGTCGGTTGGGAGCTTGCCTGGATCCTTTGTCCTCCTCTGTCTCTGCCCCTCCCCCCTCTCAAAAATAAACATTTAAAAAAATCTTGTCCTAATGTGTTTACTCTGAGAAATTTGCCAGCTGTACACTTATAATTTGTACACTTTTCTATGTGTATATTTGAATTAAAATTTGTATTTTTTAAAAATCACCCCAGGTTGATCATAACAGCACTAAGGACACTTTTGTGTTTTTTGTGAAGATAATGTTGCCCTGGGAACCAGATGACTTGAGTTGTGGTCCTCATGCCACCACTAACTAGTTCTGGGTGGAGATAAACCACCAAGCTTCTCAGAGCCAGAGATATTCACCTGTGAAGTGAGGGATTATAAATTATACCCGAAACTCATTTAATTTTATGCGACCCACCTCCTTTTATAAAATACCTACTAGGCCATCAGGATACACTGGAGGACAAGACAGACATGTTTCCTGCCCTAATGGGACTTAAAACCTCACAAGTACAGACAGACAAACACACAAGCAGAAACTGCCTGTGATCCGCACCGTCTCCTGAAAGGAGTAGCACAGGGGAATAGGGGTGTAGGGGGGAGCCTTGTGGAATTTATGATGATGAGTGAGATGAGTGAGGTGAGGCACAGGGGAAGAGCACACGGGTAGTGGGAGCAGCATGCCACCAGTCCCAAGAGGAGAGATTGCATGTGCATCTAAGGAACGCAAAGACGTGGGTAGAACCTGCACACAGGAGTGAATAAAGGTCTTATACGACACGGCTGGAGAAGCAGGGACCAACAGCTTATTAAATTAGCCTGCACCTGAACCCTGTGCACCAACAGAAGTCCCCGACAGGACAGAGGGAACATGTAAACACCATCCAGAGTCCTGAAACTCTCTCAAACGGCCTCTTTGGTACAAACAGGCCATATGCCTTACTCTCCCCCATTAAACCCACGGTAGGAAATAAAGCAAGATTTTGAACCCTGTGGCAAGTGACTCTTGCATGTCTAAGGCCTGATGCATTATCAGCACTTACTTGAGTCAAAGGATGAACTAAAAACTGTAATCCAGAAAATAAAGAGAAAACCTGTCCATATCTCCCCTGCTCATAGATGTTGTACCTCCACAATTTTCCTGCATGCAACATTCATCTAGGGTCAGCTGTCATTTAGTAAGTCACCCATTTGCTAAAAACCACTGGGACAGTAGGGAGCTAATAAGTGGATGAGAGGCTGATCCAACAAACAGTTTATTATCAACCTGCCACTTCCTTCTCAGGCTATATACACTTGAGTATTTATTATCTATACTGTTAAATCGCTTTTTCCTTTAAAAATTTTTTTTAAATGTTTATTTTTGTGAGAGAGACAGAGACAGAGCATGAGCAGGGGAGAGGCAGAGAGAGAGGGAGACACAGAATCCGAAGCAGGCTCCAGGCTCTGCGCTGTCAGCACAGAGCCCGACGCAGGGCCTGAACTCACTAACCGCGAGATCATGACCTGAGCTGAAGTCAGACGCTTAATCGACTGAGCAACCCGCGTGCCGCTAAATCGCTCTTTTCTTGACCTCATTTATTTTTCGGATGACTGACAAGCTTTGAAAGAGGCATCTACATGACTGCCCCCACCCACAAACTGTTACTGCATTCTAAGTGCAAGACTAAAAATGTAAATAGAGGGGTGCCTAGGTGGCTCAGTCAGTTAAACATCTAGCTCTTTTTTTTTTTTTTAATGTTTGTTTATTTTTGAGAGGTCGGGGGGGAGAGAGACAGAGCGTAAGCAGGTAAGGGGCAGGGAGAGAGAGACAAAGGCACAAAATTTGAAGCAGGCTCCAGGCTTTCAGCACAGAGCCCCACGCAAGGCCTGAACTCATGAACTGCAAGATCATGACCTGAGCTGAAGTCAGGTGCTTAACCCACTGAGCAACCCAGGCACCCCAAACATCTAACTCTTGATTTCGGCTCAGGTCCACATCGGGTTCTGCGCTGACAGCACAGAACCTGCTTGAGATTCTCTCTCTCTCCTTGCCCCTCTCCTGCTTGCACTCTTTCTCAAAAATAAATAATAAATTTAAAAAAAAAACTTTAAAAATGTAAATAGATAATGCAATATGTACAATGTGCCAGGAGCTGTTCTAAGTTATTACATAATTTACTCATTGAACCCTCATGACTGGCCTATAAAACAAGTATGAAGAATATTAGTGCCCGCTTCATGGGCTTGTCAGGATTAATTATCGCTCCTGTTAATAGTTAACAGTCTCCATGTGCAGACTGAGGCATGGAGAAGATAGGTGTCTTAGGTCATGCAGCTGGTCAGTTTCAAGGCCAGGGTTTAAACCCTGCCTTGCTCCTCGAATCCACGCCCTTAACCATTTTACTATTGTCTTTCTCAGTAACACCACCTGCCATGTGTTCTAGGGAGCTCCAAAGAGTGCTGTGAGAAGACCATGCCCCAGTTCCAGGAGAGGAGTCAGGGGGTATCATAAAGAGAAGGCACACTTGAGCACAGTCATGGCAGCCATGAAATGCCCTGCTCACCCCCTGCTGCTAGGGGAGGGGTGGAGGGTGGCAGACTGATGGCCCCAGCTGCAGCACTGTGAATCTGATACCACCTTCACTGTAAGTCCGTACCTCCCAGCCAAAGACTGAGTGCAGGAGGGATACCAGGGCAGGCATATTTCCACAAGATGCAGACTGTCTGATAGTCAACATTGGCTTTGCCGAACTTCCATAGCACTGTACTGCTGCCTAACACTCTTCCGCCCAGCCTGCCTGCCTTTCCCATCTCCTGCACAGGGTTCACACCTGCAATGTAATTGATGACTCTCCCAGCCTCTTCCGGCTCCTTCTCCCCTTTTCTTCTCAGACCTTTCCCCATCTTGGTGTTTACCTCTTGGAGGATCCAAACTAACACAAAGCTCTTGAAGGATGAGCACACTTCTGCCCTGTCCCTGAAACTGCCCTTACAAACATCAGTAATCTAGTCACCAAGATCCAGTAGTCTTTTCTCAGGCCTTGGTCACCACCTCTGGTACAATGGCTCACCTGAAATCTTGGCTCCTTTGTTTCCTTCAAGGTAGATGTTGTGAACTGAATGTTTGTGCCTTCCCCAAATTCCTATGCTCAAGCCCTAATTCTGAGGGTGGTTATATTTGAGATGAGGCCTCAAAGGAATCAAAGTTAAGGGAGGTAAAAGGGTAGGGCCAAGGTCCACTAGGATTAGTCTCCTTATAAGAAGAGACACCAGAGAGCCCACCCCCACTCCACTGTGCTCATGCAGCAAGGAGGAAAAGGCCAGTGAAGACCTGGGGAGAGGCAGCCATTTGCAAGCAGGAAGAGGGGTCTCACTAATTTGCTGACGCCTTGGTCATGACTTCTAGCCTCTCCAACTGCAAGAAAATTAATTTCCGTTGTTTCGGCCAACCAGTCTGTGGTATTTTAATCTAGCAGCTCTAGCTGACTGATACGTTGGGAAAACCTGGTCCTCCCCCCTCCCCTCCGGGAGGTGAGAGGAGAAGGTTTTCCTTTCTCCCAGGGTCACACATCAGAAATGAATCTTTGGGGCTAAAGTCTGCCATGTTGGCAGGGCTGGTTCCTGCTAGAGGCTCTAAGGGAGAATTCGGCAAAAGTAAAAGAGGATGATGTGATGGAGGCCTGGGGGTGGTTCCCTGTGAGGAGGTGCTACTGGAGGTCAGACCTGAATGAGGAGGAAGCACACATGCAGAGAGCTGAGCGCAGGGCGAGACCAAGAGTCCCAAGAGCCCAGAGGGGGAAAGAGCTTCAAGTATTGGTTTCCTGTTGCTGCTGTAATAAGTTACCACAAACATCATGGCTTAAAAGAGTACTGATTTACCATCTTACAGATGGTATCTGTATTTGTTTGCATTTACAGATACTATCTTATTTGCTTCCTTCTTTAACTCCTTCTTGTAACTTCCTTCCAGAATATAAACTTCATGAAGGCAAGGGCCTTGTTGGTCTTAACTCCCAGCTGTATCCTCAGAGAGTAAAGCACCGAGATCAAATATTTGTTGTGTAATTCTCTAACTGAATGCAAAAATTAGGGAATAAACTGAGGCACATCTACTTGATGTCATATAAAAATTAAATGATGAGAACGTTTACGATGTCATGTTAAAATGACGGAAAGCATGATACAAAATAGTATATACTCACAAGATGTAAAACAAATATACAGAGAAAGGTGATAGAAAGAAAATACCTCTAAATGTTAATAGTGTTTGTTTCAGGTTGCTAGAAACATGGATAGGTTTTTTTCCCCCTTTTGTTTTTATTTTCTGCATTTCCAGATTTTTCTGTAGTGAGCATGTATTATTACTTTTCACATGTCTGGGGCTCTGGGTTAGAAATAATCTACCAGGTAATGGCTGGTACCTTCCTGAGTGTCTCCTGATTCCCCTCCCCTTGATCCCTACCCAGGAGCAATCTTGTCAAGCTCTACGACATCCTCCGTGCCTGTCTGGGAGTAGGCTACTCGCTTCAGCTTCTGCTATAGTTATTTGGGAACTTGTCACATCTCCCCTCCCTCTCTCCTTCCCAAGGGCAGGGACCTTCCTCACTCATCTCTGTATTCCGTGTGGTCTTTCTTTGGCCCTTGGGCTGTACTTCAAACATACTGCCCATTACCATAACCTTTTACCCCTATCCTGTCTATTCTCCCTGATCTGGCTCTCCCATGATCCAGTGAGTCTAGCAGTCTAGTCTAAATATAACCATGCTTTGCTCAAAGCCTCCAATGCCTCCCCACCTTCCTCGGAGGAAAAGCGAAAGGTCCTTCACAATTGATCACTTGCTTCCTCCACTCCAGCCACACTGTCCCCCTTTGCCCTCCCCATGCCTGAAACACTCTTCCCCCTCTTCCCAGAGATCCCCTTGACTAGCTCCCTCACTTACCTCAGGCCTCTGCCCAAATATTACCCTACTAGGGAGGTCTTCTGTGCCCGCCTCCATAAAAAAACAACGATTCCTGCCCACAACTCTGCATCCCCCTCCCCCACACACATTCAGTTCATGTTTCCCCATAGCACTTATGACCTTCAGACATACTATTTATTGTATGGTCCTCCTCCAATCTAAGCACCGTGAGTGAGAGCAGAAACTGTGGACATTGCTGCTTCCCCAGGGCCTGGAACAGTGCCTACAATACAGCATGCACTTGATAAATATTTTTTGAATGAATGAATTACTGAGTATACTAAATGAGAATGAATGGATGAATGGATGGATGGGAAGTTGCGTAGGAGGCAGGAAGGGCAGGGATGGCCCACGAGTGGTTAGTTTCAGCAAGGAAGGGCATCTCCTTCCCTGTAACTGGCAGGGACAGTCCAGAGACAAGAAACAAGAAATAGAGTTAGGCTTACAGATTGAAAGGGATGGAGTCAAAAGGGCTCTAAAGGCAGGCTGGACCTCAAAAGAACTCGTGAGAAGATATGAAACCAGGGAGGAGAGAGTAGGAGGATTTAGGAACTTAGGGTAGAGACAAGTGTTTTCTATGGCACCTTTCCCAAGGCAGTCTCTGCTGCATGCACAGCAATCAGGGGAGAGCATTTGATATAAAATATTAAAGGGAAAGATAGAGTAGACGTCACTGCTAATTAAAAGGCATTAAACATGCTTTCAGAAATCATCCTGTGAAAGGAGCTTGTTGGAAAGAGGGGGGGTGGGGGGGGATCTGACATTTACAAAGATGCCCCTCATAGCTCCTTATTATGGTCTGAATGCTGTGTGGTCCCAAAAGATCATATGCTGAAATACTAAATAAAGTCCAATGTGATGGTATTAGGAGGTGGGGCCTTTGGGAGGCACTTGGGTCCTGAGGGTAGAGCCCTTGTAAATGCCAATTTACGTTCTTATAAAAGAGACCCCACAGAGCCCCTTCCCCTTCTGTGCCTGAGGACAGAGGGAAAAATCCAGAGGTCTATAAACCTGGAAGCTGGCTCTCACCAGACACCAAATCTGTCACTGCCTCCATCACGGACTGGCAAGGGTTTAGTACTCTGAGAAATAAATTTATGTTGTTTATAAGCCACCCGGTCAGGGGTATTTTGTTATAGCAGCCCGAATAGACGAAGCCACTAATGCAGCCCGGCTCATTCTTCATCAGCCCTGATCAAGGCTGCAGTTCTTTGCTCTTGTTCCTTCTCTGTGAATGAGAGCATTGCTTACCAAAAGCTTTCTGAAGAGACCCTGTGCTTTCTCTCTGAACTGAGAGCTATCTATCAAATATTCTGCATGTAAATATTGTTTGCACTGGGCAAAAATTCTCTCTCTTGCCTTTCTCAGAGTGGATGTATTCATGGCAGTCTTCAGAGAGACAATGGTAAATAGAAAGAGAAAGAATACACCAACTGGTGACAACAGAGAACAATTACATAGAACTATATAATTCTGATAGGGAAAAAAAAGTTTTAAATCAACCTAGCATTGGAAGCACCTAAAACATTTTACAGATTATAAAAGTGACAGTATTTTCTAAACAAAACTATGGGGGTCCAAAGATAAAGTACAAGATTAGTTCTTAATAAGAAAATGATTTTAATAACATATGTATAATATAATAAAAATAACAATTACATTTTATCTCAGAATAGACCCGTGAATAAGGCAGATCAGAAATCTCAGATCTTGGGGGGCCTGGGTGGCTCAGTCTGTTAAGACTTCGGCTCAGGTCATGATCTCGCAGTTCGTGAGTTCGAGCCCCGCGTCAGGCTCTGTAGTGACAGCTAGCTCAGAGCCTGAAGCCTGCTTCAGAGTCTGTCTCTCCTCTCTCTGCCTTTCCCCTGTTCATCCTCTATCTCTCAAAAATAAACAAACATTAAAAAAAAAAAAAAAGAAATCTCAGATCCAGGAACAGAGGCTTAATAAGCTGAGTCAGTTACTGAGGGGTGTTGCCTGCATCTCAAATCCCAGACACCCAATCCAGTGACCACTCGGGAAAGAGGAAGGAGGGGCGGGGAACAATAACGGCCTAGTGTCATCTTGTCTCTGATCGGCCAAAAGAGAAAATGATGTTCCACTACGGAAAATAAATTGTTCTTTGTGGATCCAAGGGAAGGGATTCCTAAGACTTTCAGAATGGCCTTCACAGAGGGTCTAAATAAATCTTCCTTAAAAATGAATTCACTACACAATTGCGAAGATGCTGTAGCAGCCACAGAACCAAGCTGGGCGTGGGGAGGCAGGCAACTCATAGTAAATGCAAGCGTTTTTACCCTTGCTCTCTCTCAGCCCCCCCAGCCGCACCCACGTCCTGATTTCCATTCTGCTCTCTGAGGACCCTGGGGACAAACAAGCTCACTTCCTCTAGAACAAGTCACTTCCCCATGTACAAGTAGCTGGTCAGTTTCATGACCTCTAAGGTCCCTTCCAGCATCAAAGTGCTTTTATTGCCCAGAAAAGGGTTGGGATTTTTTTTTTTTTAATACCACTTATCTTATTTGTACCTCGACCTCTCTACCGCATCTCCCTGTGCTGGCTCTCTTTCCCTGCCCTGAGCCTGGCTGGAATGTTTTTGAATGCTTTTTCAACCACATTTTACCCTTCCTTCCAGAGCAGCTCGACTGTCTTCTCTCTGTACCAACTGCTCTGCTAGCCTATGAGATCTATCCTTCTTCTAACAATATTCCGTGTATTTTCTGACTCTCTGGAGCTCATGGCCAGTTTTGTGCCTTCATCGGCCCTGCTCCACCCCAGTGCCCCATAGCTTGCCAGACTCCTGCTACATCCACAGGTGCCCCAAGAGGTAGTAAGGGACGATGCCTCTCCTATTCACTGATGTGGCCCAGCACCAAGCAGAGGGCTAACTCATAGTGCTTGTTAAATACTGGACAGTCATAAAATATTGCTTAGTGATTCCAGACACCTAACTTCTCACTTCCTGCTTCCTTTCGAGCCCTGTGAATACAAGTCTTCTGGGCTGGAAAGCTCATACATGGAAGTCCCTGATGCTAGGAACTGACCTAATATTCACAGCTAGATCTCATTATTATTACAAGCTGGTCTGACACAGCCAGGCCATTTGGTTTTCTTGTTGGACAGAACCATTCTTGAAGAATCAACCTCGGACAAGATGCTATAGTCTGAATGTGTCCTCCTAAAATTCTTATGCTGAAACCTCATTTCCACTGTGATGGTATTTGGAGGTGGGGCCTTTGGGAGGTGATTCGGTCAAATGGGGAGAGTCCTCATGAAAGGGATTAGTGCTCATATAAAAGAGGCCCCAGGGAGTTCCCTTGTTCCTTCTGCCACATGAGGACAGAGCCAAAAGACAGAGGTGTATGACCCAGGACGCAGATTCTCACCAGACATCAAGTACTCCTGATCCTGTTCTTCCCAGGTTCTAGAACTGTGAGAACAAATTTCTGTTGTTTATAAGCCACCCCACTGATGGCTGCTATCCAGGCCAAACTAAGTAAGACACAGGTTACAGTGACACCATGATAAGATGAAACAAAGCCACTTCATAATTTTGTCTAAGCATAAAAATAAGGTCACTGTGCCACGACCAAATACTGCATCAGAGAATTGCCCCTGCTCTGACAGCATCCAATTTAGAGCAAAACCCTGCTTGCTTAGACCATCTCCCAAATCATCTAACCAAAGCCTAAACCTGTCAGGTTCTTTCTACCATTCTCTCACTAAGACACCTTGCTATAAGAGGTGATAACTTATTTAACTACGTGTGTGTTCCTGGTGGTCTTTGGCTGGAATGCATTGACAGTTGTAGGCTGTCATTGCACATTCACAGATATCCACAAGCAAGTTAGGGGTAAAGTATTACTATTCCCAATTTACACAGAGGGAAACCGAAGCTGAAAGAAGTCAGGTGATTTAAGAGCTCATACAAGGAGACTTCTAGGCCTAATACTGTTCACTTAATATAAGAATCAGTCCAGGCTCTTTTTACAACACCCAGATATCCTCAGCCACAGAGAATCTTTGCTTTCTTTCCCTTAGAGGTGAAGTCAAACAGCAGAAACACAATCCCTCTCACCAGGAAAATTTCTCAGTCTTGGGATGCCGTTGAAAAGAAGCTGAACTCTGTAGTGAAGATGTACATTCCAGTCTGAGTGGTAAGTAAAGAGATGCCCATTATATATTATACTGTATTCCTCTTTGTGTGTATACAAATATTTTTACAAAATAAAATGAACTGAAAACAATGACCCAGAAAGACACAGGTGTTACCTAGGTAGCCAGATGTCTCAGACCTTGCAGCAAGCGCGACTGGGTTTAGAGAGAGACACCCACCTGGGGCATAGAATTTAAGGGGCATCAAAAATCTCATTAATCAAGATAAATATTTAAGGCAATATTTTAAAAAAAAATCAGATCAGCAAGCTACGACCGGTGCCTGGTTTTGTAATAAAGTTTTATCATTAAGTTCCAATAAGGATGTGTCTACTGAAAAACCAAAGTCCAGCATCAGCAATACCAAGTGGCCTAACAGCGTCCTTCTCTAGTAGCCCCTCCCCCTCCCCCACTCAAACAAGCAATCAAAAAACGCTCCAAAGGAGCTAAGAGGAAAGGGAGATCAGTTTGCCATATGCTATTAGGGGTCTCTGTGACCCCAGAAAGGAAGTGAGAAAGAAGCTAACAGAGGTCCTGGCTCCTTAGCAGCTCTCTGCTCTGACGCCCCTCTTCCCACACCTCGGGTTCTGTCCTGCCGCTTTAAATCCCCCGGGCTTGGCGGCTCGCCGTTGCCCGGGGAGACAGACGCGCCCGAGACCAGACTTGGACTGGCCGCTGCACCTGCCACTGCGCTAGCAGCGACCCTGCTTCCCGCCAGCCATGGCCAACTCGCACCCGCTCCAGAAAGGTGCCAGAAAGCCAGCGAAGGAGGAAGACCCGGAGGAAAAGGAGGAGGAGGTGGTGGAGGAGGAGGAGAAAAAGGAGGACAAGGAAGAAGAGGAGTTGTCGGTGGAGAAAGAGGAGAAGGAGAAAGAGGAGAAGGAGGAAGAGGAGATGGAGGAGGAAGCGGAGAAGACAGGGGACACCGAGAAAACGCAGGGCCAAGGGATGTTCAGCGAAGAATACTTCTGGAAGATTTTGGACATAGGTCACAGCAATGATGAAAACTCAAAGGCCTTTCTTCCCCGATTAACCAGCATCGTCAGCCCCAGCCTGAGCCCGACCCGGACATCGAGCCTGTCATCGAGGGAGACACATATCTTTAGCTCACAGTCGAGCATCTCCTCCCAGAAAAGTACAGCCCCTGCCCGCCCCTTCCTCTAAGGCTTCCCTGGCCCTAGGGACCGCTGGTCCCGCGACGCCAGAGCCTTGGTCTACCCGGGTGTCTGGTTTCTAAACACACGCACCACTCCACACACAACCCAGTGCACCTTGGTCCCTTTATTCAAAGGCACTAGAATCTTGGCTGAGTCGTTCTGTTGGCACACGATTTAGGACATTGGTGCAACGCTTGGTGAGACTGGAAACTTGTGTAGTGCCTTACCAAGCACATTTGTAATACTTCTATGTGCATTCAGACCGTGATCGTGTTCCCTCCCTCCTCTCTCTCTCTTTCTCTCTCTCCCTCCCTCCCCTGTCTCCCTCTCTCTTTCTGGTCCTCTCTCACCCCTCCCTCTCCCTGTGTCTCCCTCTCTCTTCCTCTCTCTCCCTACCCGGACCCCCTCCCCTTCCCTGTCCCTCTTTCTCTCTTTCTCAGAAACACACACAGTAACATGCCACTCCTGGAAGAGCAGGGCCTTCAGGGTGTTGTGCTACCAAGACAGCCCTGTAAAAAGAAAAAAAAAGCTCTCATTTTTGTGTTTAAGTTCCTATGCTAAAACCACTTCAGTCACTTCCTTAAAAAGAGAGAGCACTTACTTAGAGTATGGACATTTCCATCAGGACCATTCTTTGTTGAGTAGAAGGTGGGAGGGGCTGTCCCAGCATTATAGGATGTTTACCAGCATCCCTGGCCTCTAGCCCTGGCTACGCCATGAGCCCCCACTCTGATTTGGGACAATCAAAAATGTCTTCAGGGGCCCCTGGGCACCTCAGTCGGTTAAGTGTCTGAATTCGGCTCAGGTCATGATTTCAGGTCATGATCTGAATTCGACTCAGGTCAGTTCAGGCCCCACATAGGGCTCTTTGCTGTCAGCGCAGAGCCCACTTCCAATCTTCTGTCCACCTCTCTCTCTGCCCCTCCTCGCTCATGCTTGTGCTCTCTCTCTCTCAAAAACAAATAACCATGAAAAAGATAAGAAAAAAAAGTCTTCAGAGTTGCCAAATGTCTCCTGGGGGGCAGAAGTTGTCCTTTTGAGAACCACTGATTTAGAAAGAGTGGCTAAATTTTTTAATGTTTCATTCAACAGGTTTTCCTAAAATATTTCAGACATTTAAGAAAGACATATCTGAAATAAATTTAGATAGGTAAGAAAATGTTTTGTTTTCACATAATTTTTTAAAGCTGATGATGTTTACTTTTACCTCTTGAATAAATATGTCTGGAAGTAGAGTAAAAATAATTCAGGGCACTTATAACCAATTCATTAAAAAAGGATTTTTAGAAACCTATACTGTTAGACACTTTGAGGATAGAGACACAGTTCCTGCCCGTCTACAGCTTATTATCTACCTACAGAGAAGGCATGCCTACTTGATATGCAATAATAAGCACGTGTACAATAGCAAATGCCCTGAACGTTTAGGACATAGGTCTCTATTGGCAAAATGAGACAATGATTAGACACACTTCTTGTGAAGGAAAGTGGAAATTATGGTCTTATTTTTTCCCTGTCTCTTTTCCTTGTTGTTATTTGTATTGGCCTCCAAGAACAGAAAGACACCCGAGAAATACCTTTTGGAACATCTTTATAAATCTTTAAAAACCTGAGTCCACGTTCTTGAATTACTGTTCACCTAAGCATTGCTTTTACAAGCAACGTTTAAATTCCTAACCATAAGGAGGATTGTTCTGTCCCACGCTTATGTTTTTAGTTATCTTTAATTCAACATTTTAATAAAAATAATATGTGTACATGGTTACAATATTAAAATATACAAAGGTATAAAATAAAAAAAAATTCATGCCGTTCTTCACCCCCACGCTCCCACCCACCAGGGCTAACATATTGTTAACAGTTTATTTTGTTTCTAATTTTATTTTTATTTATCTTAAAGATTTTATTTTTAAGTAATCTCTACACCCAATGTGGGGCTCAAACTTACAACCCCAAGATGAAGAGTTGTGTGCTCTACTGATAGCCAGCCAGGCACCCCTCCAATATAATTTTAAGTAGCATATTTTATTTTTTTATTTTTTAGCATATTTTAATTCCCCAATATATCAATTTTTGACATAATTATGAAAGATGAGGAATATAACTCACACTATTTCCTTCTTAATTTTTGGTTATGTTATTTTTAGTTTTTCTAGCTGTTAGGACTTCAAAGTATTTAACCTCTACCATCTCATTTATCAAGTTTAGCAACTCGTATTAATTCTTATTATGAAGAATTAACACATTAATGTACTTTTACTTCCCTCTATCTCTCCTCTCATCCTTTCTCTTCCCAATTAACAGCAAATGATGTACATTTTATAACAAACTATATGAATATATAATATATATTCATACAAAATCATATTACTTTGCCAAGTTTATGTTTGTATTAAGTTTTATAATCATAATTAACTCAGTACAGGTTAATTCTGAAAATGAAAACCAATCAACAATACTCACAATTTCATGCTAAGAACCCAATAATGTGATTGGATTCTGCACAAAACCCCCAGAATCCTATGTCTGTAAAACTTGGCTCCTAAAAGGATAACTTTTCAACTCTCAGTTTTTAATTGTCTTCAACTTTCCTGAGTTGGGTTAAATGGCCACACTTTCCTGATTCCCATATTACTTTCTTTTATTTCTTTTCTCTTTGCTGGAGAAACTCCTCAGGTAATTATTTCATGTAGATCTCAGCGGTAGTCAGATTTCTGAGTTCTTGACTGGAGATTTCTTCATTTTTACCCTCATACTTAATAACATAACCCAGCATAAAAGAATACATTTAAAACCATTTTCCCCAGAGCTCTGCAGACACTGCTTCTTTGCCTTCTAGTATCTAGTATTGCTATCAATCTGATTCTCAAGTACTTCTCAATCTGATTCTCAAGTACTTCTGATATTTATTTCCTCCCCTTCATGTATCTTCTTTTCTTTAGAACTCCTACTAGATGGCTATTGGCCCTCTTTTTTATCAAGATTTTTTTTGTATTTATATGATAATATGCAGCCCTTGTACAAAAGTTTTTGTTTTGGTATTCATATTTGTAATCTCCAAGAACCCATTCTTGTTCTCTGATTGTTCCTGTTCAAATAGTTGTTTTTTTTTAATCTCTTTTAAGGGTACTCTTATACTAACGTTCTTTTTTGTTCTTTGAAGTTCTTTTTTTTTTTCAGAATTTTCTGTTTATCTTGGTCTTTCTCTTCTATGCTATTGATTGCCCTTAAGCAACTGGTAATCCTTGGTTATCAATTTGAATTTATAAATGAATGAGCCAGTAGGTAACCAGAATTGAGTCCTTCTGCAGCTGAGTAGTTCCTAACAGGGCTTGCCTGGAAGGTTGGCTGTGAGTCCTATGTGGGTGGATGGGGGATGTCAGAGGTGGCAGCTTGTGGAGCGTTGGTAGGAAGCAGGCAAGCTGGTTACCCCACTATTACTAGGGTTCGGATAAGGATACTTCACGGTGTAGTTGGAATTCTTCATGCATTTTATTTCTGGGTGGGAAGTCCCTTCCTCCTTTCTCATCCAAGCCTACTGGGCAGCTTCTGTGTAACTTCATACTGTGCTCTGCTTCTTTTTCAGACCAACCACCTCCCAAGACAGAATACTCTTTACAGGAAGTAGTTTAGGGGGCTTTATCTGGAAATAAAAAGAATAGCTGCCTGGCCAGCTGCTCTGAGGTGATTCCTTGAACTCCCCTGATGGAAGTCTCCAGCCCCCTCCGATCTGCATTTGGTTGAGTCTGAGCTAGGGACTTCCCAGAAGAAATTTACTTACCTCTCTTGTCTTGAACTGTGATGTTCTCCGCTTTGGTTTTCCATCTAACTAAAGCCATTTATTATCATTCTTGAGGGACTTCAGTATTACTTGTCTATCAATGACACCTTATTTTTTTCCAGGGCTATTTTTTTATTTGTTTGTTTGTGTTTGTTATTTCAGTAAGATCTTGGAAAGGAAGGGAAGGAGAATTGGGTGCTCAACTGCCATCTTGACCTGGACCTCCTATTATATGGGAGCCTTCCTTTACTCCTCATAAATCTTCCTAAGAGGATGCTTCTTTTATATTTCAAAGCATTCTCATGGGGCACCTGGGTGGCTCAGTCGGTTGAGCGTCCAACTTCAGCTCAGGTCATGATCTTGTGGTCCGTGAGTTCGAGGCCCGCGTCAGGCTCTGTGCTGACAGCTCGGAGCCTGGAGCCTACTTCAGAGTCTGTGTCTCCCACTCTCTCTGCCCCTCCCCCATTCATGCTCTCTCTCACTCTCAAAAATGAATAAATGGTAAAAAAAAATTTTTTAAAGCATTCTCTGGTGAATTTGGTGAGATTGTGTTTTTAAGGACATCTGTCCTTAAAAGTCATAAAAATGCAATCAATATTGGCGCACCTTTTATGTTTTACTGCTCTATTACTATTCTGGTTGAAAAAGGGGCCAACTCTATGTGGCAGATAAATGCGGAGAAACACAGGTTTTGAAGCCAAACAGGTCCAGGCCCTGTTTGCATCTACTGCAATATAATTAATTCTTCAGAGATTCCCTAGAGCCTCAATTTCCTTGCCTGTAGAGGAGAGAATATTGATACATGCCTTGATTAGTCTTTGTAATATCAATGAAATCATGCAACTAAAGCAGCCACTATGAATGTACCACTACATAGTCAGTCCTCAGTAGATGTTAATTTTGTTAGCCTCGGCCATCTGCCATCTTTCCACAGAATTTCAGAAACAACCTTTGGTGTTGGTGTAAGGAAGGCAGAGAGACCCAGATGAACAATGTAGGTCTGATTCTGTTAACCACTGAATTGGAAAAAAGGCCAAACACTAAACATTGTCTAGGGATTGCTCCTTAATATTCTTTTTTACCCTCGGTCTCTATAACTTGTTTCCCTGGGAGGTTAGACAAACAGGACTCCCCCAGAGACTCACACAGGTGGCTTCAGCTGAGTCGTTCTTCACTTATTACAAGATACAGTCATTTTGGAATTAAAGCACCTGATTGATGCAATGTGCTGAGGAACAAAGCATCAGAAAAGGAAGGTGGAGACAGAACTAAGAAAGGTGAAAAAGTGACAACCCTAAAATGACTCAATCATTTGAAAAAACATGATAATTTTAGAAGATCTAGCAAATTATTACAAAAAAATTGAAATTCAAACAGGCAAAGGAAATTTAAGCACTAGTTATTATTGTTACTAGTAACAGTCATTTTAACTAGTAAAAGTCAATACATGTCCACCTTCCTATCAGGTCAATGATAACTCAAGTAACTGAACTACTTGTAGAAAGAATACAAATACTACAAATTGTTTGATTACAATGTATTTAACTTCAACCCTTTTTTAAAAAAAAAAGTTTGGGTTATTTTTAATTTCATTGGGTCACCTGGCTGGTTTAGTTGGAGGAACATAGAGCTCTTGAACTTGAGATTGTGAGTTTGAGCACCACTTTGGGTGTAGAGATTACTTAAATAAATAAAACTTAAGGGGCGCCTGGGTGGCTCAGTCAGTTAAGCAGCCAACTTCGGCTCAGGTCATGATCTCACAGTTCGTGGGTTGGAGCCCCACATCAGGCTCTGTGCTGACAGCTCAGAGCCTGGAGCCTGCCTCTGATTCTGTGTCTCCCTCTCTCTGACCATCCCCTGCTCACGCTCTGTGTCTCTCTCTCTCTCAAAAATAAACTTAAAAAAAATTAAAATAAGTAAATAAAACTTAAAATAAAAATAAAATGAATAATATGTCTCATTTAAATACAGGTAAGTGTTTAAAGACACACCATCACCACCACCATCATCACACATGCACAGATACAGTGGTAATAATTCATTCTCTGGGGAGAAAAATATTGCATCGGGAGCCTCCGGGACTTAGAAAGGAGTACTTTCCCTATGATGCAAACAAACTGTGCCCGACTTTAGTGAGAGAGAAGAATGGAAGAAAATATTTCAAAGAAAATAGAAACCAGGATCTTCTATGTATGTGCATTATTTGATTGTTAAATGTTCTGTATTTGGAAGTCGTGCTAACAACTAAATAGGCATCTCACAACTAACATTTTGTCTAAACTTCAGGACCATGTATCACGGTTTATATCCAGGAATTCCAGTGTCAGTACAAACAGAAGAAAGCTGGCTTCAAGAATTATCTGGCAAAAGTGAGAAGCCAAGTAAGTAGTTTGATTTCTTAGCTTTTGCTTGGAGATGGGATGGCACATTGGAAAGAGCATGGCTGGAGGCGTCGGGGAGAGCCAGGTTTGAATCCCAGCCCAACCCAAACTGACACGGAGACTATGGCCTCCCGGAATCTCAGGTTCTTCCCCTGTCAGTAATAATAATAATACTTCTGTCACAGAATTGTTATGAAGAGCAAAATGAGATTAAATGTCTAAACTCTTTGGCCCTTCGTCTGTAATAAATACTAATGTTTATGTTCACATAAAAAAAAAGCTGCCATTCTATTTTGATACGTATCTTCGTTTTTTTTATCAAAGTGGTAAAATGAATGCTGTAGTCTAAATGGTAACCTTTAAGGGATAGACAATACAAAAATTTAAATTTTATTTTATCTCAGTAGAAGTAATTATGAATAGCCTTTCCTGTTAACTTTTATATTTGTTTTATGTCACTTATTCATCAGATGCTTACTGAGCACCTATCACATGCCAAGCACCCATCATAGTCCAAACCCTGTTCTAGAGAAATGGCAATGAAAAAAACAAAACAAAAATGCCAGTCTCCGTGATCTGATATTAAAGTATGGAAGGTGGAGGTGATGGTGAGAGCGATAATAAGAAATAAGGAAAATAAGGAAATATATATTACACATAATTAGGTGATAATATATGTATTATATATATTATATATAATACAATAAGTGTGAAGGAGGAAAGGCAGAGGAAAGGATGGAAAATGTTGGGTGGAAGGGAGGCAAGTTTACACAGGGTGCTCAGGGAAATCTTCACTGAGAATCTAAAATATTTGCGCAAAGACCTCAAGGACATGAGAGAGTGAGCCAGGATGATCTTGGGGAAAGATTATTCCAGGCACACAGACTAGCAGATGCCTCTTCCTAGAATAAGGAGGCAGTGAGTGTGGCTGCAGTAAAATAATCAGGAGGAGAATCTGAGGGGGGATAAGGCCAAAGGAACAACTGAGAACCAAATCTTTTTCAATGAAGTAGAAAGACCCTGAAGATTTGCACAGAAGAGAGATAAAATCCAACATAAAAATGACCAAATATCAAGAAGATGTTACTAATTCCCAAATTAATCTACACAGTCAGTAGAATTCTGATGGGATGTTTCAATGGAATTTGACAAGTTCATTTGTTGTCCTTGCTTAGCAGTGTTAAAAGACAAACTGAGGTATTTCCAGGTTTCTACATTGAGCAAACATGAATGGAATGGAGCAGTGCCAAACTGGAAATAGGTAGGAGCACTCCCCTGACAACAGCAAGGAAAGATTTTTACAAAGACACCAGAACAAAACAAGGAAAATTTTTGATCGGCTATAGCTTAAGGGGTTGTATTACTTGGGAAAGCCTGCTTAGCTGTCTGTTCCTAACCTGAGGCATTTACAGAAATTGACTCTGGCTCAGACTTCAGTTTGCTCTCCGAGGCCACAAGGAAGGCATTAGGACCACCTCCTCTGATGGCCGCTTGGTTTAATTCCTTTAACTGCAGGACACTAGTGTACCTCTCCATTTCTTTCAGATCTTCTTTCATAGTTTCCCACCCACCCACCGCCACATAGGACTAATGCAGCACTTACTAATTTATTCTTGGGTATTTTATAGTCTTGTATTGATGTAACAATTGGAAACTTTTTTTTCCTGTTATATTTACTAATTGGTTATTGTCAATGAATAGGAAAGTTATTGATTTCTATATATTAATCTTGTATCTGACCCCCTTGCTGAAATTTTATTCTAATAATTTGTAAGTTGAAAGTCTATAAAACAATTCTATCTCCTGTGATAATGGCTACTTTATCTCTTCTTTAATTTTTTTACTTAGCAGCATATTATGGACATCTTTCCATGTCAGGAAAGATTGATCTACTTCAATGAAACAACTACACAATATTTCCTTATATATAGTTACTGTAGCTTATGTAATGAAACTGCTAGATATTTCAGAGTTGTTTTGGTTTGATGTTTTGAGCTCTTCCCTATAAGAAATGCCTTAATAAAAACCTGTGTGCATTCATTTTTTTATACCTGTGCTGGTATTTCTATTGGACAAAATGCCTAAAACATATTTAAAATTTTTTCAGATATTCCACGTAGGAAGTACATCACTTTCTGAAGCCCACCTCTTTCTCCAGGAGCAGTCCTTGCTGCCCATGGCTCTGTGAGGAAATGGGCCAGCCCCCTCCCTTTACCTCTGCCCCATTGTAGGTTGATCTCATTCGTTTTCATTATTCCAATTCTATCAGCTTAAATCTTCTAGACAGTTATTCCAAGTTGCTGATGTCCACCTTCCCCACTGTCTTGAACTAGAACCCCTAGCACCCTTCTACCTGAAAACTCTTTTACAGAATAACAGATATAAGGTAGATGATGGAGTACTTTTAAAAAATAGAAAATGGGGCGCCTGGGTGGCTCAGTTGGTTAAGCTACCGCCGACTCTTGATTTCGGCTCATGTCATGATCTCATGGTTCATGATATCCAGCCCCACATCAGGCTCTGCACTGCCAGTATGGAGCCTGCTTGGGATTCTCTCTCTTCTTGCTCTCTGCCCCTCCCCCACTATACTCGCACATGCTCTCTCTCTCAAAATAAATAAATAAACTAAAAAAAAGCAGAAAACTGCAAACAGTGTTTATAGTCAAGTAAAGTAAGCATCTCTAGTATGTTAGAACTAGAAAGGAACAGGGAAACCTTTTTCAATGTGATACTTCAGTGGTGACTTTCCTCTGTTCCTTATTGTTGATAAAATGTTATTTGGAAAGGGCAAAAAAGTAAAAGGTCAAACAAACACAAATAAGGGTACTTATTTTTCCAAAAGGCATATTTTCTTTTGTATTAAAATTCTTTCCTACTTTGTCAGGATTGATGACAAGTGTACACTCGTTTTACAGGGAAGAAAATATCCTCTAGAATTAAGGAAACTGAACATGAAAATCTGGCTTCTAAGTTAAGAGGTAAATGGATATTTAGAGTCCTTCCCTCTGCCGGCAAAGACAAACCAGCCTTAACTCAGACTGTGCCCACCCACTTCTAGAAAAGCCCTCCCCTAAGACTATGCTCAAGATGGTGGTGAAAAGGTTTCAGGGGTTTTAAACTAGTGTGTGTGTGTGTGTGTGTGTGTGTGTGTGTGTGTGTGTGTGTGTGTGTTTGAAACGGGGCAGTAGACTAGGAGAAAATGGAATACACTGTACAAAGGTTTTAAACTTTCTAAATGGATGCTTTTCTCTGCAGAAAAATGGGTAATTGATCCAGAAGAGCAAAACCTGAACGTTTTATGTGAGCTGGAGGTAAAAAATGTTTATCAGTCCAATAGTGCACAGTGTTCATTGTAAATACCACTTATTCAAATGTCAGTTTTCTCTCTTTATTTTTAAAAATGTAGTTTAAAGAAGACTTCATGACACTGTTTGAGCCAATTATGAAAACACTGCCTAGCATCGGGCCACCCTCCATTCTGACATTCAAACGAGAGAGTTCCAATGTAGGCCTTAACTTCAAGGTGATTTTAACTAATATTATTTTTAAATTTTAAAATGTTATTTATTAGTAAATGATGTAATAATCCACATGATGATTTGCACAAAAGACAGTGAACATACTTTTAAAAAAATACATGAAGAGCTCATGTATGTGGAATAGCACTTAGGGTGGCTGTGTTCGTTTCCTGGGGCTGCTGTATCAATGTCCCGTGAACTCGGTGGCTTAACACCACAGAAACTTGTTGTCTCGTGTTTCTGAAGGCTAGAGGTTCAAAATCAATATGTCAGTGAGTCCAGCCAATAGGGGAGTGTCCTTCCTTGCCTCTTCCTAGCTTCCAGTGTGGCCATCAACCCTTGCGGCTGCTCTACTCCAATCTCTGCCTCAGTTGTCCTTGCATTCTCTGAGTCCGTTTCCAAATGTCCCTCTTCTTCAAGGACACCACTTATATTAGGTTATGACCTAATTACTTCATCTTCACTTGATTACATCTGCAAAGACCCATTTCTAAATACGGCCCCATTCACAGGTACCAGGGGTTAGAACTTCAACCTATCTTTTCAGGGGACACAATTCGACCCATAACAGTGGCCATAAAGCCCAGAAACACAGGTGTATGTTTGCCATACTTGATCGTCTTAAGTGACCGATTTATGCAGATCCTTCAGGTCCCCCTAGATTGGGCTTTGACACAAATGTAGTTCAGGGGCGGCAGTACCGGCTTGCCAGCTCTCCTCCCAGCTACACTGTCTTCAGGTCCAGACTCCAGCCCCACCCATGGTCATTGGAAGAATCTCCACCTTGCTTCCCCCACAGGTGAACAAGTTAAGGGGTGAAGGGACCATGGGCTGAGGAGCTCATTAGCAAGACCCTCATATGGAAGGGTCGTAGACGGCTACATTCTCTTTCTGCCTGCTTTGTTACTTAGGAGACAAACTAGATGTGTCACCACTTGTGTTTACTCTCCAAGGGTTCTGCTCTCAGTGATGTGCAGTACTTACCATTAGATAGTTTCGGCAGCCTCAATATATTGGCCATTACTCTAGTGGTGAATGCCTGGCTGCACTGGCCATCTCACCACCCTTCGGCCCCACAGTGGCCATTTTGCTAGTCCCAGAGAATGGCAAATACAGTTGGCTTGGTAGTGTTCATGACCTGCAAGTCATACATGACGTGGGTTTTTCCTGGAGGCCTGCGCTAAGGCTGCTTGCCTGCCCAGGAACCCCTGCAGTCACAGTCATGACCTCAGAGCATAAACATGGCCATAGTGCACCAGCCCTTGAGTCCCTAACTCCCATGTGTCCTGTTGCTTCCCCTGTTCTCCCCCACCGCTCCTGAATTACCTTCACAGCACAGTCAGGAGAATCCAGAGCCCCAACCTGGGGATAATGTGTTATCCTTTGTCTCTTGCATCTAGTTACACGCTGTAGCACCCCTCCCCCACAAGGAACTCTGATGTCAGTAATAAAGTCCTTTGTGCAACTTTCTTCTTGCAATGAGGAGACATCCTAAGAATCCACAGCTAATTCAAGGGGCCCCCAGGGATTCTGACAGGAGTTCTCAAGCAGGTTGGCACACACCCCACCACCCCTGCTCTCCTACTGGACACTTGCTGGCCCTGCCCAGAGTCCCAGCAGCATCTACTGCTCCCAGGGGCTCTGGGCTTCCTTCTGGGCGCTAATTCATTTTTGTTCCTCTCTCTGAAGGAAGAAGAGGAGGACACATCGCCCACATGTGAATTTTGTGGAAGAGACCTAAAATCATTTCTTTCCACTATGGAGGTTTACTGTGATGATGATACATCTGAACCAATAGAAGATGTGAGTTCTAATGCAGGTTTACTGAGGAAATGGTGTTATTTTTAAACATATCAAGTGTTTTCTCCTCTGCACTGCATTTCTTAAAAGAGCTACATGTTAGCTGTTGGAGAAATGCAAATCATCATCACAGTGGGATACCGTTTCATGCCCATTATGATGGTTATAATAAAAAAGATGGATAATAACAAGTGTTGCAAGGATGTAGAGAAACTGGTACTCTCATATACTGGGAAAGGGGAATGTAATATGGTGCAGCCACTTTGAGAAACTGGCAATTCCCCAAAAAGTTAGAGACATAGTTACCTATAGCCCAGCAATTATACTTCTGGATATATACTCAGGAGAATTGACAACATGTACCTACGCAAAAACTTATACACAAATGTTCATGGTAGCGTGATTCATAATAGCCAATGTGAAAACAACCCCAATATCCATCAACTGAGAAATGGGTAAATAAATGTGATGTATCCATACAATGGAATATTATTTAACCATAAAAAGAAATGAAGTACTCTTATATGTTACAACATAGATGAACCTTGAAAAGAGGATGCTAAGCAAAAGAAGCCAATCACGAAGTACCACAATTGTATGATTCCACATAGATGAGCTGTGCAGAACAGGCAAATCTATGCAGACAGAATTTAGATTAGTGGTTTTGAGGAGCTGAGGGGAGAGTTGGGGAGGGTTAGCGGATAAGAGTTCATGTTCTAAAAGTTTGCCACAGATAAGGTTTTGTACAGCTCTGTGAATACACTAAAAACCATTGACTAGTACATTTGAAATGGATGGACTGTATGGTATATGAATTTTATCTCAATAAAGCTGTTACCAGGAAAAAGCTACCACAGATTGTTATCCAAATTTCATTAGCCATTTTTCCCCCCTGTAATTATCTTCATCTAGGACTGATGAGATAAAAATGACCTCTTTGTTTTTCAGGTCTCCTGTTGTAGTTATTTTCAAAATCTGATTGACTACATTTTTCAGGAAAAACAAAAAGCCCAAAGCCCTGAAGCTAAATTAATCTGTATTGACCCTCATGCAGCTCATGGCAGTGAGGTTAATAGACTCAAAGCAAAGGAAAAAGCCCTGAGGAGGTAACATTGAGCCTTTGATATGGAAACTCAGGCCCGCTTAAGTAGAGAGCTTTTTGTAAATGAACCTTGTTTTTTCAAAATATTTAATTTTGAAGATGTGTTCTCAGTAATGAAATAAAAATTGGCCAAAGCAAACCTATTAAAATTCCTGGTGGGGGTGCCTGGGTGGCTCAGTTGGTTGAGCATTAGACTCTTGATTTCAGCTGAAGTCATGGGATCGAGCCCCACATTGGGCTCCAAGCTGAGCATGGAGCCTGCTTAAGATTCCACCTCTCTCCTACTGTCCCTCTCCCCAACTTGAGCTTGCTCTCTCTCTCTCTCTCTCTCAAATAAATTTTAAAAAATTAATTTGTTTAATAAAAATAAAATAAAATAAAATTCCTGGTAGATGTTATTGAGATTCAGAAGCTCCCAGAAACTCTGGAAACTCATCAATTTAAAGTAGAAATTTACCAGGGTGCCTGGTTGGCTCAGTCAGTTATGTGTCTGACTCTTGATTTGGGCTGGGGTCATGATCTCAGGGTTGTGGGATAGAGCCCTGTGTCAGGCTCTCTGCTGAGTATGGAGCCTACTTGGGAATCTCTCCCTCCCTTTCTCCTTCTCTTTGCCCCTTCCCTACTCATGCTTTTGCTCTCTCAAAAGAAACATTTAAAAAAAATAAAAATAAAATAAAGTAGAAATTTATCAATTGCAAATTCCCAAGGCAATTTAGAATTCCCATATGGAGAAATTTGTTGCCTAAAGAGAGTAGAAACTTATATGTATGGATTAAATGCCTGGATTCACAAATAATAATAGATAAAAATAATAAGGGATGGTATTTAAACAGTTAAAATTTGTACTAAAATTCTGTTTTAAGCTTCAAATACGTTTCAGATTTATACAGCATATTTTTTTAATTTTGTAGAAAACAGGAGCTACAAGTGGCCAGACAATTTGAACTAGTAACAGATGAACAGAGAAATTTACCTGAAGACGGTGAGTTCCTCAACGCTGATGTTATAGATAAGTTGTACATCAGAAATCTCAGATGTATGACCAAGAGCTAAAATTGGTATTTAAAAAAAATAATATTTAAAATGTTCATTTCAGTCAATGCATCAGTTAAAATGGCTCAGAAAGTCTGGTGTTTCAGTCATCTGACTTTTGAAGTTTTTAGTCTTCAGCTTACTATTGTTATTGACAAATAAATTAGCAGCATCTATAGAACGCTTTACAGATAGCTGAAAAGAGCTTATTGAATTCATTGTCTCCTGTTTTATTAAGCACACATTCCCTTCTGTTTTCAAGCTGAGATATGGAAAAATCTGTCAAAAATAAATCAGATTACTTTCTTCGTATATGGACCAGTGTGGCTATAGTGTGGGTGAAATGGAAAGAGCATTGATTTTTGGAATCAAGTTCCTGATTTATGTAGTTGCTTTTCTCCTTATAGGCTGTACAATTTGGGGTAAAGTACTTAATCTTTCTGAGCATGAGGTTCCTCCTCTACCACTCAGAGCTATTGAAAAGATACTTAGAGGGGTGCTTGGGTGGCTCAGTCAGTAAGTGGCTGGCTCTTGATTTGAGCTCAGGCCATGATCTCATGGTTCATGAGTTTGAGCCCTGCATCATGCTCCCACTGACAGTGCAGAGCCTGCTTGTGATTCTCTCTCTCTCTCTCTCTCTCTCTCTCACTCTTACTGTCTCTCTCTCTTTCTCTTTCTCCCCATTCCATACACTCTCTCAAAATAAACTTAAAAAATTTAAAAAGAAAAGATACTTAGAAAAGAGATACATTTGTTTTCATTTAAACTAACTCTCTGGTATAAAGTTCCTTAATATTCAACTACTTCCTACTAAACATAAGGCAAGAAAATTCCACTTAATGAAAATCATCCTTCTTCACTTAACAAGGGAATGTTTTTATTTTTTAACAAAAGAAGACACTCACTTTAATGAAAAACCTCATTTTTCTGCCATTAAAAAAAGTCTGATGAATCAATACATTTGTAATACGGTTTGAAATTTCATTTTAGAAGGGAGGTTTTGGAAAATTTAAAACAAATATGTGATTCTTTTCCCATTAGAGCCAAAGCACTTAAAAACAATATCTTATCAACTTTCCGTGGATCGTCCAAAAACGGAGATATTTGATGACAGATTACTTGATTTCCAACTAGAAAACAGAAACATATCCATTGTTTGTTGTGATGCTAGAATAGCATGTGGAAAGGTAATTATCTTGTCATTATTTTTACTTGCGACTCTTTAAAGTCAATTTTACCTAAAGTTGTAAAAGCTGTCATAATGAATAGAATAGGTTGGCTACATGACACATTTAACTCTTTGTCAAGAGGAAATGGTACAGATGTGGCTTTTTAACTTCTAGACTTTAAAACAATGCTTTTACATGTTTTATGATAGGCTCTTTTGGTTAAAACCTTTTTATTTTAAAATGTGATTGTTGTACATTAAAGACTGGAACCCTTAAAAACCAAAAAGAAGGGGAGAAATATCACCAAAAGCCTCAAGCACTTCCCCAAAATCATTGTTAATATTTCAATATTAACAAACTGTAGAACACCAAAGGAAAAAAAAATCTTAAAAGCAGCAGATAAAAAGAAGTTCTGTTTATATTTAAAGGAAGAAAAGAGTTAGAGGGGTGCCTGGGTGGCTCAGTCAGTTAAGTGTCCAACTTTGGCCCAGGTCATAATCTCATGGTTTGTGGGTTCGAGCCCTGCGTCAGGCTCTGTGCTGACAGCTTGGAGCCTAGAGCCTGCTTCAGATTCTCTGTCTCCCTCTTTCTCTGCCCTTTCCCCGCTCACACTCTGTCTCTCTCTCTCTCTCTCTCTCAAAAGTAATAAAACATTAAGAGAGAGAGAGACTGTCAGATAACCTCCCAACACAATGGAAGCCAGAAGATAGTGGGATGTCTTCAGTGTTCTTAAAGAAAATAATGGTCAATCCAGAAGTCGATAACCAGCTAAAATATTTTTCAAGAAAATGTGACCCCCCCCCCAAAACATTGTCTGGTAAAGCCGAAGATAATTTGTCACTAGTAGTCCTTCATTAAAGGAAATTCTAAAGAATGTGCTTTGTGTCATTGGATGGTCTGAGATTCAAGAAAGATGAAATCAAAGTGGTACATAGTGTATATGGATAAAACTAAAAGTTGACTAATAACAATAATAATAGCTTGTGGCATTTCAAAAAACAGAAAAGAATAAATTATATATTTAAAAATAGTACATGATGGAAAGAAGGTTAAATATAATTATAGTGCTCTGAAGCCCTTGGTTTAGGAGAAGGGAAAATATTAAAGCTTAACTCAGACTTGGATAAAAATTAAGTTTGCTTGCTGAAATTTCTAGAGGAGCCTGAAGAAATAACAGAAGCAGAGAGTGTAAGTTCCAAATGTGTAGAGGTAGAACAAAAAAATAGAATGATATATTTTAATTACCCCCTCCTCAAAAGACAAAAATGCCTAAGGGGAAAAAAAAAACATAACAGGGAACAAATAGAAAATATCAAGGAATGTCAGTAATTATATGTAAATAGACTAAATACTCCATTTAATAGACAAAGAATGTCAGATTAGTTCTTTTTTAAGGAAAAAATTCCAACTATATAGTTTGTAAGAAACACATCTAAAATATAACGATATAAGAAGATTATAAATAAAAATGATATATCATGAAAATACTAAAGAGTATTACTAGAGATAAAGAAGATATCTGCATAATGATAAATGTTTTAATCCTCCAGGAAGATATAACATTACAAAATGTTTTTCCCATATTAAGATAGGCTCAAAATATGTAAAGCAAAATTTCATTAAAGGAAAAATTTAAAAATCCATAATCATAATGGGATATCTTAGCTTACCTGTCTCAAAAATTGAAAGGGTTATTAGATCCAATAAAAGTAGTAATACAATAGAATATTTGAACAACTCGTTTAATAAATTTGACCTAATATTCATGGATTTAAAGATTAATATTTTAAAGATGACATTCTTCCCAAGTTGACTTATACATCCAATGCAACTGCAGTCTATTGGAGTATAATTTATATACAGTAAAATCCACTCTTTCTGATGTACAGCTCTATGAATGTTGGCAGTTATATAACCACTACTACAATCAGTATATTGAATTTTTCATTGGGCCAAAGCTGATTTTTAATCTCCTGTTTTGTTTCTATAATAAGATGTGAATAAGATAAAAATTAAAAAAAAAATTCAAACAGATATGTAATGTCATATCCCTGCCTAAAAGCTTTTATCAAGTTATCTGCAGGACTTAGGAATAATCTTTAATGATTCCTAAGGATTATTCCCTGTCACTGTTGCAGGGCCAAAAATTTATTAAAAAAATTTTTTTTTAATGTTTCTTTTATTTTTGAGGGAGAGAGACAGAGTGTGAATGGGGGAGGGGCAGAGAGAGGGAGACACAGAATCCAAAGCAGGCTCCAGGCTCCAACCTGTCAGCATAGAGCCAGACGTAGAGCTCGAACCCATGAACCATGAGATCATGACCTGAGCTAAATCGGATGCTTAATCAACTGAGCCATACAGGCGTCTCCCAAAAATTTAAATAAATAGTTTGTATCATTGTCTAGCAAGCAAAGGATGCCTTTTACTATCATAATTGATGCATTATATCTGGAACGATTAATGGTTAAGGGTCCTTTCATTTTCCATGGTGTACAGATCATGAAGAATGAGCTCTTAGAGAAGCACTACAAACATGGGAGCAAGTTTCTGACTTCATTTCCAGATGGAACAACACAAATATTGTATCCTTTCAACAACTTATTTTTATTAGTTTTATTTCTTCACAAAAAAGATAAAGAAAAAATATATAGAAAACTATAAAGAAAAAATATCCCCCAAATCCCACCACTCAAAGAAAACATCTTTTTCTAAAATTTCCCTTACTTCTTCCTATGAGCATATATATATAATTTTTTAAATTTTTATTTATTTATTTTTGAGAGAAAGAGAGAAACAGAGCACAAGTCGGGGAGGGGCAGAGAGAGGGAGACAAAGAATCTGAAGCAGGCTCCAGGTTCTGAGCTGTCAGCACAGAGCCTGACATGGGACTTGAACCCACAAACTGTGAGATCATGACCTGAGTCAAAGTCAAACACTCAAATGACTGAGCCACCCTGGTGCGCCTATATAATTCTTTAAAAATCAATTCTTCAACTACTTATTCATATTTTATAACTTTCCCTCTTTGCATAATATTATAATGTTATGAGTATATAATATGCAATAAGTATGGAGATACACCACCATTTTTATAACCATAAGGTATTTAATGATAGGGATGTATTACAATTCATTTAACCTAACCATAAAGGTGGTTCCCCTGTTCTTTTTTTTTGCTATTATATATTTATTTTTGCTAAATGAACAGCTCTGTGCAGACTTCTTTGCATACTTATCATCTATTTCCTTGAATTATATGCCTAGATGCCCAGGAGTAGAAATTCTGGGTAAGAAATTACAGATATTTGGGGCACCTGGCTGGCCTAATCAGTAGAGCATTTGACTGTATCTCATGGATGTGAGTTCAAGCCCAACGTTGGGTGTAGAGATTACTTAAACACACACACACACACACACACACACCCCTAAGGAAATCTGAATAAATTATTTAAAAAAAAAAAAAAAGAAATTACAGACATTTTAAAGCTTTGATGGTCCCCCAGAAAATGTATATCAGTTTACACATCTGTGAGCAGCACATTTTTTTCTAATACAAAAATTCAATATCCGTTTTATGGAACACTAAGTTATTCATCACTTGAACTTCAAATAACTTCTCCCATCTTTTATTATTATCATTTAATGCCCTGGCTTTAATTCTTAATTCTCTTGAAGGCCATGGCTACTTTTCAAAATGATTCAGAGTCAACCTTGTGTTTACTTCACCTCCAGGCTTCTGATCAGCTTAGATAGGACTGAGTATTAAAAGTTAGCAAATTATCCTCAGTAGACTTTATTCTTTTTGATGCTATTGTAAATGGAATTATTTTCTTAGTTACACTTTCAGAATGTTCACTGCTAGTATATAGAAATACAATTTATTTTAGTATATTGGTCTTGTAGCCAACAACCCTGCTGAACTTCTTTGTTAGTTCTAATATATTGTTTTGTGGATTCCTTAGGATTTTCTAAATACAAGACCATATCATCTGCAAATAGAGATAATTTTACATCTTTCATTTCCAATCTGGATACCTTTCATTTCTTTTTCTTGCATAAAATTTCCCTGGTTAGAACCTTCAGTGTAATATTGAATAGAATTGGGGAGAATGGACATTTTTGTTTAGTTCCTGCTCTTAAGGAGAAATCAGTCTTTCACCATTAAGTATGATGTTAGCTGTGGGTTTTTGTTAGACACTCTATTAGATTGAGAAGTCTCCCTTTTTTTAATATATACTTATTTATTTTTGAGAGACAGAGACAGAGCATGAACAGGGGAGGGGCAGAGAGAGAAAGAGACACAGAATCTGAAGCAGGCTCCACGCTCCGAGCCTCTAGCGGTCAGCACAGAGCCCAACGTGGGGCTCAAACCCACGAACCGTGAGATCATGACCTGAGCTGAAGTCAGACACTCAACCGATTGAGCCACCCAGGCACCCCTGAGGAGTCTCCCTTTTATTCCTAGTTCATTGAGTTGTTTATCATGAAAAGGGGTTAGATTTTGTCAAATGATTTTTCTGTGTATATTGCGATGATCATTTTTTTCTGGCTTCTTATTCTATCAATATAGTATATTTCATTGATAGGTTTTTAGATTTTAAGCCAACCTTGCATTCCTGGGATAAATTCCCCTTTATCATACTATATAATCCCTTTTATATGTCACTGGAGTCCATTTGCCAGTATTTTGTTGAGGATTTTTGTGTCTTGTAAATATACTTTGATCCCCATAGAAAGCATAAAATCCTTTTTGTAATAAGAGTGGCTCCTATTCTAGAATGGTTTCAAAGGGCTCTCTCATAAACTGAATTTATCCCCAGAATAGTCAAAGACCATTAGAACAACTCAAATAACCTTATCTAATCTCAGCTACCCATCTGGAAACCTAGCCATCATCCGAGTCCCCAACAAAATAAATGGCTTCACTTGTATAGTCCAGGAAGACATTCCCACTGAACCTGCGATCCTAGCATTGCTAGATTCTTCTGGCAGAAGTTCCTGCTATCATCCCAATGGAAATGTCTGGTAGGCTTCTAAGTTTCTCTTGGTGCCATTTGGGGGGCGGGGGGTTATGAAATTTTATTTTTTCTTTTATTTTTTCCAATTCTATTGGATACATAGAATATTTATTGGAGATATAATTGACATACAACATTGTGTAAATTAAAGACATAAAATGTGTCGATTTGATATGCTTAATATATTGAAAAATGATTATCCCATTGCATTAACTAACATCTCCATCATGCCACATAATTACCATTTCTTTTTTGTGTTGAGAACATTTAAGATACACTCTCTTAGCAACTTTCAAGTATATATACAGTACTATTAACTATAATCTCTATGTTGTACATTAAATCCCTAGAACTTACTCATCTTATAACTAGAAGCTTTCTTTTTCCTTTTAAACGATAAAAATGGCTTTAAGATTTATTTAAGTTAGTCTTTGGTAGTAATGTTCAACTAAGAGAAATTTTTTATTTATGTCATCCCATTTGCTTCTCAGTGGAAAAATCCCAGGCAAGTATATAAAACAAAGCTCATCATATTCTTTCTATAAACAGCAAGAAACATGAACTATATTATTTCAATATTAGAAAAAAAATCTCCCAGTAAATTATACGGTCACCCCAAGGATTTGGGATATGAATCCAGTGGTCTTCCTAGAGACCGTGCCCTGATAATGTTATACTGACTCATCTATGGAACTAATTTACAATGGATAGCTGCTACACTGTGTTGTAATTGTGTGTGTGTGTGTGTGTGCGCGTGTTATTATAATTTGAGATATATTTGTAACTATTCCTATATTCCTATAGCCACAATCAACAACATACAAACAAAATCTCTAGAGAAATTAAGATCTTGATCCAATTTTCACCTACAAACTTATTATACTCTATGACTTTATTTTTTTCATTTACCCTGAAAAAGTGAAATTTGGGTTCTAACTTCATTTTTTAAAAATTTTTTATTCTTTTAATATTTATTTGTGAGAGAGAGACAGAGTGTGAGCAGGGGAGGGGCACAGAGAGAGGGAGACACAAAATCCAAAGCAGGATCCAGGCTCTGAGCTGTCAGCACAGACAGCTCGAACCCACAAAATGGGAGAACATGACCTGCGCTGAAGTCAGAAGCTTAACTGACTGAGCCACCCAGGTACCCCTGGGTTCTAACTTCAAATGCAGTTCAAACTTTTTGAGTTTTCAGAAAGAGATATTCTCCCCTCTTTAAATTATTTACAGAAATAACGATCTCATCTTGAGAAACTCTGTCAATAATTGACAAAGTTTGGACATTTGGCCAGTATTTGAGAAAGTTAGAACATTTGTGTTTTTTAGGTCCAAAGCAGTACTCAGTCCATTATCCCTATGTATTACTGAAGAATTTCTACTCATCCTTCAGGGTTCGATAGCAATGCTCTATTACATTTGGTGGGGTACTGTATTAATTGTCACCAAATATTAATTGGTTTCTAGGACTTTTCCCTGTCTATGAGTCCCCTGACCCACTAGCTGAATTCTTGGCCTTCTGATGGGACTTCTGTATACTCTCAAAGCCCCCTTCTAGCTGCCTCTTGTGCAGCAAGCCCATCCCCCTGCTGGACCAATGTTCTTTGCTTTTTGTTTTTAGTTTTTTTTTTTTTTAACATTTATTCATTTTTGACAGAGACAATGCAAGAGGGAGTGGGGTAAAGAGAAAGGAAGACACAGAATCTGAAGCAGGCTCCAGGCCATGAGCTGTCAGCACAGAGCCCGACACGGGGCTCGAACTCACGAACAGCGAGATCATGACCTGAGCCAAAGTCAGGCGCTTAAGTGACTAAGCCACCCAGGTGCCCCTAGACAAATGTTCTTTGAAGCCACATTCTGAATTTTTACCACCACCAGCATGTATCTGCACTCACAAGAATGTTTATCAAATGAACAATCTATCTAGATAATTTTAGCCAAATATTATTTTCATACACATTTCTAGATGAAACCAAACCTTCCTCCTCCCAGATACAATAAGATAATTACCTCAATTTCTCATTTGTACTTTTGTTATTAGATTACTACCACTAATCAATAGTGGGGAAAGAAGATGTCAGGTATCTTACTCTAGGGGCCCTCATGGCCAATTTATCTTGTTAAAAAATAATTTGTTATTAAATTCAGCCAACTCTCTAAATAAATACCCAGAACTGTATCTATTCCCACTCCTCAAGAAAGGGATGGTGATCCAAGCTGGAAGAAGGTGAGAGAGCAGAGGAGGAGATAACTAGGTAGAAGGGCAGTCGTTAGTGCCATCAGATCCCACACTGGGCTGGGCTTGATATGTATGTGATGACATAACATGTAGTGTCAGTTGTGCTAAGAGACTGCTCACTTCCACTTTGTGCTCCATCACAGGGCTCTTCAGCAGCACTCTGAGCCATCTCAGAGATGTTCTCTGGGCCACTCGTGCCCACACCAGGCCCTGACGAGAGCCCCTCTGGCAGGACTCCGGGCTCCCAGTTGCTGGGTGCTATGAGAACACAGCTGTCCTGTACTGAGGCCAATTAGGTCTTCCCCAGGACTTCCACCTGCTGGTCTTCATTTTGTCCTGGGGAAAATCCAAGCACTGGTCTCCCCTCTTTCAGGGATAGCCTAGTCTCCTATATATATGTCTGCTTGTCCAGACTAAACCTTCCCTGCTCCACCTTCATTCTTCCTAGCACATAGTTTCCCAGACCCCTTTACCATCCTGGTTCCATCTTTTGGACCCAGTTTGGATCCACTACTTGAAATTAGTATCAAAGTCATTCACGGTATTACCACGCCAAATATGACCTACGGTTTTACACTCTCTGTACGCTACTGGCTAGCAGGAACTGCTGCTCCCTTTGGCTAGCAAGTGACAGGGCTAATTTCAAGGTTGAATTATAATGTTATCATTTATCATTTTTAATTTCCTTTCTGCCCAGGGTATACATCAATATCTTGGGAGGTCAATATTCAGATCAAGCTGGCAACAGAGTAAGGGCTTGGAATTGGTCCAGTTCTATGGCTTCCTCACCCTTTGTTTCATTTAAACCTGTCTTTCTGGCTTTGAATCATTATATTGGAGTTCGCATTTTAGAACAAGACAAGATTTCAATCACTTTTCTAGCAATGGGCCAACAGGCAAGAATCAGTGTCGGGACCAAAGTGAAGGTAGGTGCATTTTTGAAAACAGTTCAAAGCATTTAGAATAATAAGAATAAATGGCTTTTGTTAGTGTTATTACTCAGATTATAATCTGAGCACTTGCATGTAATCTACCATCTACTAAGAGTTTTGGAATTCAATGAAAAAAACCACATAGTGAAAATTTCATGTGGAAATGAGGCAGCCTTATGGTTTGTTCTTCAGAAATTCCTTTTAGTTTCAACTTAGATCCAACTAACATTTGCTATGTATACTCTGAGACCAAGGAGTGTTGCTTTGGGGGGTTGGTTTTAGGGTTTTGTACTGTTTGTCCACTATGCCCCGGACTGAGTCAGGAGACCTGGGTTCTCACCATGTTCAAGACCACACATGAGTCCCATCTCCTTGGAAACACTTCCCAGACCCCCTAGTCCTCTGCCCAATCAGGGTCCATCACGGCCTTCTCTGGGTCATCCATGTACTGTCTTCGGTCCCTATGCTCACTGAACCATGCTGCCTTCTCTGCCCTGATGGCTGCCTTTTCCACTGGATGGTGAGCCCAGAAGCACAAAATCTCTACCTTACTGATTCCTCTAACCCACCCAGGGTAGAGCTGAGAGTATACTCTCAGTGACTGGCAATGGTTAATAACATGGCCTTCGGGTTACAGGGATGTAGTTTCATACCTCGACATTGCCACTTAGCTTAATGGGTGAACTTGAACTTCACTGCCCTCATCTATTAGATGTGGATAATGATTCCTACCAAATAGATGGCTGTGAAGATTCAAGGGGAATGCAGAGTACTTAGCGTAGTGCTTGACACTTAGTACTCAGTAAATGATAGCTCTATATGTTTGTTAATTATACCTAAGTAAAGTTGAAATGTATATATAGATACAGAGATAGAGATAAATAGAGATCTATGGGGGAACCTGGGTGGCTCAGTCAGTTAAGGGTCTGACTTTGGCTGAGGTCATGGTCTTACAATTTCTGTGTTTGAGCCCCACATCAGACTTTTTGCAGTCAGTGCAGAGACTGGGATCCTCCTCCTTCCTCTCTCTCTGCCCCTTTCCCACTGGTGCATGCTCACATGTTCTCACGCTCTCTCAAACATTTAAAAATATATATTAAAAAAATAGAGATCTAGGAAGCATGTCTAGTGTGTGGCTCTGAACACCCCCCTTCAATTCTGAGGCCCTTCATTTCATAATGATTAAAGGAAGAGATTGCTCTAGACTTCAAAGGTGTTGTCAACCTCTGAAAATTCCACACTTTTAGGTAAGTGGAAATATGACCTTAATATTCAGCATAGGCAGGCATATCTCATAAATACCAAACAGAAGGGAGACTTCAGATTCAGCCAGCAGGGACTGAGGGGTCTACAAGGTGCTCAGCACTATTCCTGCCACTTCCCATCAGTCCGGCTACTACAGTCAGCTGTCCAGGCTCCAAGCAAGCTTCTTTCTTAGTTAGATGTTTATAAGATGCCTTCTTCTGGTACATTATATTCATGGTAAATGCATTCTTACCAAAAATGTAAAAGATGTTCTCTCTCCCCCACTCCCTCCTTAGAAATGAATTTTAATCAGAAATAGAATCATTTGATGCGAAAATAAAAAAAGGATTCAATGTCAAAAGTTTTTCCATTTCTTATTGTCATCATGATCACCCTTTCTTTAGGTTTTTAAAAATAAAAAATAAATACATTCTCATATTTGAAGATTCAAGTAATATAGAACTAGAGTAAGAGATTCCTCTTTCATCCTATTGTCTATTCTAACCCCTTTTCCAAAGGTAATCACCACCCAAAAGTTGGTGCGTCTTTCTCTTTTAATATTAATAATTTATAAATTATTCACACCCATCTTTTTTAAAATAAAAATTGGATCATATTGCTTATATTGTTGGGGGGATTCTATTTGTTTTTGTTTTCCACTTAATGGGTATTAAAGGTTTTTCCATGTCTACATTTCCAAGCATATTTGTCTATTTTATTTTCAATTGCTACATAACATTTCATATGCACTAGAGCTAATTTCTGCTACACCAAGTGACCTCCCAGGGACCCTGGACAGTTCTTCACTTCCTCCTCCTGGAACCATTTCTTGCCTTACTTTCAGGACCCTGCTCTCCTTTGATTTTCCTTCCACCTCAGTGACCTTCTCATTTTTCTTTGCTGACTTTCATCACCTCTCCATTTTCTAAATATTAAGAGGCTCCAGGCCATATCCTGAGGTTCATCTTTATCTGTACCCACTCCCTGGGTGATCTCATGGAGTTTCTTGTCCTTAAATATCACCTACATGTTGATGACCCTTTCATTTTATCTCCCATGAACTTATAACCTTCACATCTCTGATTCTAACCCTGTATCTCCATTTGTGTGTCTAAGAGGGCATGAAAAACTTAGCAACATTCCATTTCAAAGCTTGCTCCAGCCTCAGTCTCCTCCATCAGAAAATGGCACCTGTATTATTTCTTTTAAGTTTACTTATTTATCTTGAGAGAGAGAGAGAGAGAGAGAGAGTGAGAGTGCACCAGGGGGAGAAGGAGAGACAGAGAGGGAGGGGAGGGGAGGGCATCCAAAGCAGGTTTCACTCTATGAATGCAGAACACAATGCAGGGCTGGATCTCAAGATCATGATCTGAGCCGAAATTGAGAGTCTGATGCTTAACTGACTGAGCCACCCAGGCACCCCGGCAACTGTATCCTGTCAGTTGCTCAGGCCACTCTGGAGAAGCACTCCCCGTCTCTGTTTCACGGTGGCACACCTGTTCCCTGCAGGCTCTATCAACCCTACCTCCAATATACATTCAGGCTCCAGCTCTTCTCACATTCCCCAGTACTATCCCTCTTGTCTGCCTCTGGTGCCTAGTCCATTTCTTGTTTAAGTTATCACAGTAGCTTCCTAATGAGTCTCCCTGCTTCTGGTCTTCCCAGAGTCTATCTAACACAATAGGTACCATCCTTGTACAGCCGATGCACTAATCTTCTCTGTCTTGTTCCAATTTGAGTATATGTGCTGCCAAAAAGGGCACAAGTGATACTTTGAAAACAAAAGCCTGGTTCAAACTATCCAGTGGCTTCTAACCCTACTCAGAGTAAAAGCCAAGGTTCTACAAGAGACCTGCAATCCTGCATATGCTTTGAACTTCCTTCTTTTAATGTTCCCTCTGTACTGCTCTCTCCTCCTTCACCGTGCTCCAGCCATGCTGACCTTCTCACTGTTCCTCAACAACACCAGGCATGTCCCTGCCACAGGGCTTTTGCACTTGCTATTTCTGCAACCTAAAATATTCCTCCCCTATTTAGCACATAGCTGCTGCCCCACTTCCTTCAGGCTTCTGCTCAGAGACCTCTCTCCACCACCCAATCCAAACTAGTAGCACCTCCTCCCCACCTCCTCCCTGCCCTCTCTGTGCCTCTTTGGCCATATGGAGTGCTCTCGTTTTCTCTCACTTCTAAAGAGTTTCTCCTATCTATTTTGGTTTCTTCAACTCCATAGTTATTAAATTTTCAAATAGAGTTTTAAAATTTACTATCCTTTTCTTGTTCATTTCTAAATGATCAAGGAATATGGCTTGCACTCCCCCCCCCCCCCGTTGTTCAAAATGTATTGGTATTTTATTTTTGGCTGATTACATAATTTTTGTGACTGTTATGTGCATATTTGATCCTCCAAAAAGTGTACTGCTGTCACAAGCTTGTGTATGTCTGATTGTTCCATTCACTCTAGACTTTTCTTTTTATATCATTGGCTTAGTTCTGAGAAATGTATGAAGTAGGACTGTGGACTTGTTCATTTTCCCCACTATTTCTATCAGGTTTTACTTTCTATATCTTTATAAATATAGGTTAGGAAAGTAAAGGTGCTGACCCTCTTCTCGGTGTGCCGTACTTCCTAGCTCATGCCCGCTCCATCTTCCACTTCACTTATTTGTTCTTCAGCTGTGCCCATTATGTGACTCAGTGTATCAGTGAAGGTTTTTCTTTTAAAAAAAAAAATTGTAACATATAAATAGGTGCTATTCCCAGTTTCCCTGCTAGTGACCTTTGCCTTAAATGCTATTCTACATGATGTTAAATTGCCACACCTGCTTTCCTTTTAGTTAGCATTTGCTTGGTACATTTTTTTTTCATTCTTTGATTTTCAGTGTTTTTATACAGTTTTAGATGTGTCTCTTGCAAACAGTATATAACTGGATTATTACTCAACCTATTAGGCTTGATCTTTTAATACATTGCATTTTAATGGTCACTCTAAAATTATGTTAACACATCTTTTTATCCTACATTCATAGAATTAATTTCCAAGTCCTCTAGTTATTTCTTTTGAAAACAATAATTCTCTCAAATCCCTCATAAAATATTAATCATATATATTCCAAAGCCTCCCTCTGGCTACTAATGCTGTTGCCTTGAGTATTAGTATCCCTGATAGGTAAATCTGCCTTCTCTTTCACGGCCCCAATTTTCCTCAGATATTTGGTGATTCCTGGCCATGTGTTCATTTTGTATTTGAGAATACCGGACTTCTCACATGTTCTGCTTTACTGAAGTTTGTTTGTGGGGACTGTGGGAAAGTGGTATGTACCATTGAATAGGAGGTGGAGGGTGAGGTGAGGGGCTGCCTCCCAACTGGTCCTAATATTTACCTCAGGGCCCCTCCTGCTTCTCACTTTTATTAACTTTGATCTCAGAATGTGTGTGTTTTGGGTTAGTGGTTTCATTTGGTCATTTATCTCTCTATGGATAAGGTCCTGTCTGCCTTATGATTTTCAGGAATTCAGTAAGATTATTCCTGCTGATCAAAGTCTTTCCTATTTCCTTATTTTTTATTAAAAAATTTTTATGTTTATTTTTGAGAGAGAGAGAGAGAGACAGAGGGTGTGTGGGGGAGGGGCAGAGAAAGCCGGAGACACAGAATCCAAAGCAGGCTCCAGGCTCCAAGCTGTCAGCACAGAGCCTAATGTGGGTCTCAAACTCAGGGACTGCGAGATCATGAGCTGAGCGGAAGTCAGACGCTTAACTGACTGGGTAACCCAGGTGCCCCCAAATCTTTCCTATTTCCTAGAGCCATTATTGATTTACTCTCTTAAAAAGTTTTCTGTCATCTTATGGAATTTGATAGTGAAGGGAAGTTAAAAATGCTGGTCCATTCCTGTTATTCCTCTGTCCCTCCCTTTCTCCTTACCTTCTGATTCAGGGAGGGATGAAAATGCTATGAGTTCTTGTGTCCCTTGCAGGTAAGTGGTCACTCTGCTTGCAGAAGGTAGTAGTTGAGCTTGTATTTAGCCCAACCCACCGAGGCCGGCTCTGAATCCATGCCCTGGAAACACTCAGGGCAAGACTGTCCTGACAGAGGCATTCCCCTTCCCAAAGCTGCAAGGAGACCGCATCAGCCTGAATCACCAAAGGCTGTGAGGAAGGGGCAGGGCAGAGGCCAAGGAAGGGTCATGGAGAGACTAATGCAGAATGGCCTCCTGGTGGTAGAGGCACATTCTAGAAGGAAAGCAATTTTAGCCACCCCAGTCCTTCTTGAAAACTCAACTCAGGTGCTACCATGTCTGAGGAAGGCCGCCCCCTCAGTGCCTTCCTAGCTCCAGTCCAGCATGGACCATGCCCTCTCTCCACGGGGTGTCTCCTGGGGAAGGGACTGTGTTTGCAGCATCTTTGTGCCGTCCTCATAAATTACTTGAATAAATTGTAAGCACTTGGAAGTATCCAAATTCTCTGTGTTCTGGCCTGCTCTGGTCTCTCATATCTCCACAGCATTCCAGCCCACTCCTCCTCCAGATGAGAATAATACCACCACTGCCCCCTTTTGTAGCTAATGAGACTCGAGGGATTCCAACTCCAAGTACCAGCACGCGCCGCCTCCTGCCTCCCGGCTTCCACAGATGGACCCTGAATTCCCTTCTCTTTCTCTTTGCTGAAAAGCTACCTCACTCCGAGAAGATTCCAGTTATCCGATACCTGAATGAGGATGACCTTCTTCTGCTGGCCAATTTAATAAAGATTCGACGCTTGCTTCACAAACTTGAAGGATGTGTGAATTTTCCCTCCAGCCAGGTTTGGGAAAAATTAAAGCAACCTTCCTACCTTTCTTCCCTTACTCTAAAACTAATTGCCCTTTGTCACAATTCTGGTGTAAAGGAAGATATAATAAGAACAATAGCAGCTATAATAAATGAAAACATTTAATGCTGGCACTTTCATTTGTTTTTTTTCGGGAGGGGGTGTAAGAGATTTCAAGACAAGAAATATGCTCTATTATAAATTGAGAACACATCCTGAGTCATCAGTGGTTTACATTCGGAGTTGGAAAACTAAACGACTCACATTTCAGGACGCCAGAGAATGAGCAAATCGGTGTAAGGGTCCATTATCGGTTAGAGTTCTGTCAGGAGGACAGAGAGCAGGGAGGATGAGATGTCTCCCAAACCACCTGAAAGGCTCAGGAAGGGAAGGTCAAGGAGAACCCCTGCTGGCTTTCGGGACATCAGGAAGTGAAGGAATCTCAGAAGCCATGAAGCCAACAGCACCAAAGTGAGAGGCAGGGGCTCTTGGGAATGGGCTACAGCCTCGCACAGGAGTGCGGGGTCACAAAGTGCCACTTACCCCACGCGCACCCCCTCCTGCCTGAGCCCGGCTGTCGCTTCTCTCCCACCTAGCAAACCTCAGACCTCTCCCTGGGAAGTCAACAGAGGGACCTAGACTCATGGCTTGATCAGTGTTAGATGTCTCTCTCTCTCTTTTTTTTAAAGTTTTGCCTTTTCCCCTCTTTCTTTTCACTAACGAGTGAACTTTCAGGTTCTATCAAGTGAGACAAATATTAAACGAATTGAAATAATATGTATCCACACAGCTCTGGAAAAATAGCACACAACAGTACAACACACAACAATCACAACAGAGCCTTAACTGAATCTATTTTTGTACACAGTAAGAACTATTTTGGGGTGCTGAACCCATAGTGGATACTGAATAAAAGCCGTGGCTAATTGGAGACTGGAGAGAGAATGAGATGACATCTTTTACCACGTTGCTTCATGTTTAGTGACATAATATTTAAAATTATCTTTACTTTAGGGCCACCTGGGTGGCTCAGTCAGTTGAGCGCCCAACTTTTGATTTCGGCTCAAGTCAAGATCTCAGGGTGGTGTGATCGAGTCCCATGTTGGGCTCCATGCTGAGTGTGGAGCCTGCTTAAGATTCTCTGTGTCCCCTTCTGGCCCTTCCCCCGCGCACGCTCTCTGTCTCAAAACAAATTATCTTTACTTAAAATGATAATTACGTGTAATAAATTGATGTTCCTTCTTGAAAGGTGTATTAAAAATAAAAATGTTTCCAAGTGAAAAATATTTGTATTTATATCTATTATTCTCTTAGGGTCATATTTCAAGGCAGTTTTATTTAAAAAATAAATATATTTTGAATATCTATATATATTAGGATATGCCATAGGTTTTATATATCAATGTCTGCCTTTCCATATGTCTATTTTAGGTGATCTCCGTTTTAGTATATGTGTTGCCTAAGCGAGCACAAGATAATCTCAGTTTTGAATAATCCATTCTGCTAACTCATGGGTTGTTTTTTTCTTTTTTCAGTTTTTCATAATAATAGCCTCTTCAAAAAAATTAAACTTTTACGGCCATAAGGTTGTCATATACTAGTCCTGCATAAATTGAGGGAGAAGAAAACACTTGAAATGTGTTTTTCGAGACATAAACGTTAAAGAAACTACTGATGTACTTAAAGCTTAAAGTAGTACTACAACTCTTTGTCTCTCTTTATTCCTGACCTCAGGATTATGACTTTTTTGTTTATGCATATTTCAGATTTTGTGTGCTTTTTCACAGATAAAATGATCATCTTTTAAGAAGATACATGTATGCACCTCAATGTAACCGATTAAGTAAAGGAATTAAAACTCTCTGCTCCAGGTAAAGTTGGTACCAAAATGTGTTCAGCGAAGCCCTGCTGGGATCAAGATGTAAAAAACATATCCAGTGTATTAGCCTAAGCAAAGCTTTTACACTATGTGAGCCAAATATTTTAAAGTACATTTCGTCGGTGGCCTTTTATGCTAACAAGAGTAACACCAACTCATTGTAGAAAATGTGGGAGATTACAGAGAAGTATAAAGTTCTTAAAAGTGCTCATAATCCCACCACATGGTGATAGCCGTCCCCAATACTGTGCTCTATGTCTTTCTAGGCCCTTATCTGTATTTGTGTACGGTGTGTTTTTGAAATAAAGAAAAATTCAAGCAGGGAAATCAGTCATTGCCAATAGGAATTTTGAAAGATAGAAAGAAAACTAAATTTCTACTCCTCAAAGAAAGTTGTAGAAAATTAAACACTATTAAACAGAGAGCTTTTCAAATAAGCCAAATAAATTAAATACACATTATGTGTTAGTAAAGAAACAAGTATCTTCTGAAACTGGTAGTATTTCCTTTTTCACTTATAAATTTTCTACCAGCTTATAAAAAATAAATGAACAAATAAAGCAAAACCTTTTAGAGTCTAACTTTTAATGGAGGTGCTAAATAAAACTGGTAACATGTGGGATGCCAATCACATATTTGCAAGCAAATGCTATGCTTAATAATTTTTTAAAAACACAGAAATGCACTGCATTTGCCTCCAACTATGTTAGATAATACACAAAAGAAGATTTTAATTCAAATTAATTTATTATGATTATTCTATTGTTTCATTTTCCTACGAGGCAACAAATATTGTGTGTGTATATTTTATGCTCTACCTTATTCCAGACGCAAGGTATGGAATCTTTCAAGAATATATTCAACATAGAAAAATAAAATAATTTTAAAGAACATAAATACAATTGAGACAATATGAAATGAGTTAAACAGTTTCAAAGACATCTCCCCTAATCACCTTGCTAAAGTTGGCACAAGACAATCTATAATGAAAAGATAACGCTCTTCAAATTTTATATGTTTCCTTGGAGGCAGTGTCTTATCAGATACTACACTTGATCTTAGCCAAAAGGCTGAGAAGCAAAAGGGACTGTCTTTCCAGTTTTTCGCCTATGACACAGAGTGAAATCCATAAATTAGGAATACCCAGATTTGAGCCAAACTAGCAAATCAAAAGCAGGTGAGCTCTGTGCGGACAGCTCGGGGCCTAGAGCCTGCTTCGGATTCTGTGTCTCCCTCTCTCTCTGCCCCTCCCCTGCTCATGGTCTGTCTCTCAAAAATAGATAAACATTAAAAAATAAAAAAAAAAAAAAAGCAGGTGACAAAAAGACTGTATGTGTGTCCACAGCCAGAAAGGGAACCACTGAAGTTTCCTGTCACACCGCATGGTGACCCAGCGGTAGACAATGCACGCAGGAATCTGGGCGGAAAACAACACCGCTATTTGCATCCACTCTTTACACACCTGTCTCGGGACCAGCACTGGGAAACAAAGACAGCAGTGCAGCATCCATCCGGATTCTTCAGAGATGATGCTCAATTGAGACATTGTCCGAATAACACAGAAGCGTCCTCTGTGTTAAACTATTAAGCAAAGTGACAACACACTGCTTCTTGCTCCTTTGTTCGCGGGAAAGCATATAAACACTTGACAAATGTTGAATGAATACACCCAGTGAAATCTCTACCGGGAATATACATGGGTGTGGAGCAGAATTCTGGGTGTCTGGTCGCTGCCCTATCCATGCTTGATAGTGCAGGCTGAGGACAGACTAACGGTGCCTCAAAGTCTGGTTCTTACCTCAACAGTCTGTGGAGAACCTGGTTTTCTCTGCGGCCGAGCTGCCACGGGTTACAAATTTCCGTCAGACACGGAGCTGGCACTCTCTCTCTCTATAAATCGAATGTCTTAACAAATCAGGTTTTCATTCCAGGTCTGAAATTCACTCCATCTGCTTATTTGTTCATCTGCTTAATAAACATTTATTAAACGACTACTTTGTGCCAAGCACTAATGAAACAAAGCTTAAAACCATATTTCCCTCTCCTTAGGGAAAAAGAGACCATGACAAAACAATGAGGTGTACGGCAACTGGAAGGAGTACAGGGAGAACCCAAAAGAGACCGCCTATCCCAGTCCGGGAATGAGGTGTCACGAGGGGTGGAGGGCATGAAGGTGAGTGAATCAAGTGATCAATCTCAGACTAATCCTCGGATTCTCCAAGAAGCAACAAGTAATCCTTCAGTAGGTCAACCGGATGCAGGAATCGCAGGCGATTCAAATGCTGCCCACAAAGTCACCACTACCCAGATGACGAGTAAATAAATACACGCTCAGCCTCTTGAGGAGTCTTCCACACCATCGGTTAGCAAGAAAGGGCCAGAGGTGACTCAGGCAAACCTCATCCTCTACTAAGCACTTATGGAAGCCACAATGACCTCCAGAGAGATGGAGAGAGAAGGATGGTAGTCATCGGTTCCAGGCACTGAGGGTAGAGGGGGATGGTCTCACTTTAGTGAAGAGAAAGATTCAAGAGAAAGGTTCAAGGAGAAAGGTTCAAGGGCACCTGGGTGGCTCAGCTGGTTGAGAGTCCAACTTGATTTTGGTTCAGGTCATGATCTCATGGTTCATGGGGTCAAGCCCCACATCGGGCTACATGCTGAGAGCGTAGAGCCTACTTGGGATTCTCTATCTCTTTTTCTCTCTGCCCCTCTCCTGCTAGCGCTATCTCAATCTCTCTCAAAATAAACAAACATAAAAAAAAAAGGGAAAGGTTTGGCTGTGGATAGATTCAATGCATGAGATCTTGGAACATCTCAGAAGGACATAAATAGCACTGGACAGGGTGTCTATACAGGATACTATCAGGGTCCTCTACATTCACCCTAATCTCTACACCAGTGGTCAGCAAACGGCTGGGACGGTGAATGTGGGAGAAGTGATAGGAAGGGGTTACGAGTTACCAAGTAGAGAAAGCATCAATGTGCACATTCATTCACTCAGCAAAAATCTGGCACATGTCAGGCATTGTATGTGGCTCCCATGGCATTTACATTCCGGTGAGAGAAACTAAGTAATTTCAAATTGTGATAAATACAATGAAAAAAAAAAAAAAACACCCCAGAGTAATGTAAATGAGAGCCATGGGGTAATTAGGAAGACAAAGAGGGGGACTACTTTATATTGTGTGGTCAGAAGAGTCCTCTCAGAAAGGCTGATGATGTATAAAGGCTGAGAAGAAACCAGTCATGCAACGGGCTGGAAGAGCGTGTTCCAGGCAGACAGAACATCGAGTTCTGAGGTGGGAATGAGTTTGCCTGTATGTTCCAGTCATAGAAAAAAGGCCTCCCTGAATGAGGGGAGGGGAGGCCGGAGAGGGTGGCCAGGTAAGAGGAAGCCAGATAAGGCAGGGCTGTGTGCACCCTGGTAAGGAGTTTGGATTTTATTCCACCAACCCTTGTCCTTTTCTTTAAGGACAATCTCAAGTCTGCAGAGTTGATCTAACTGCTCATCGTCCTGTACTTTTCCTCTGTCCTACCCAGTAATGATAGCTGGGAGCAAGAGTGAAAAAGCAATGGGAACACTCAAGTAACCTTCGGAGAAAATGTAAATGGGCAGCATCACTTTGGACGGCAATCTACACTATCTAGTAAAGCTGAGGATGTGGGTACCCAACACAAAGAAGTTCCAGCCCTATACAGATAAGTCCTAGAGAAACACACATTGACACAAGGGGACTGAAACAAGTTTGTGCTTGCAACATTGTTCGTAATCACAAAACAAAACGTCATCCAGAAGAACAGGGACATTGTGTTGTGTTATGGACTGAATGTTTGTGTTCCTCTGAAACTCCTCTGTTGAAATCTAATTCCCAGTGTGGTGGTATTTGGAGGGAAGGGGGGCTTTTGGAGATAATCAGGTCATGAAGACAGAGGGCCCTTAAGAATGGGAATAGTTGGGGCGCCTGGGTGGCTCAGTCGGTTAGGTGTCTGACGCCTGATCTCGGCTCAGGTCAACCTCATGGTTTATGAGATCCAGCCCTGCATCGGGCTCTGTGCTTATCAGTGCAGAGCTTGCTTCAGATCCTCTGACTCCCTCTCTCTCTCTCTCTCTCTCTCTGCCCTTCCCCCATGCTCTCTCTCTGTGTCAAAAATAAAATAAACATTTAAAAAAATGGGAATATACCCTTATCAAAAGAACCCAGAGAGTTAGCTCACGTTCTTTCCTCCATGTAAGGATAAAAGGAGAAATCGGCAGTCTGCCACCCAGAGGAGAGCTCTCACCAGAACCCGGCCATACTGACACTGTGAACTCAGACTTTCCAGCTTCCAGAACTGTGAGAAATAACTTCATGTTGCTGATAAGCCATCTAGTCTGTGGTGTTTGTTTTACCAGCTTCAACTAAGACAGGTGTATCCATACAGTGGAATTTCATACAACAGTGAAAGCGAATGGACTAGAACTCTCTGAATCAATATAAATAACCCTCAAAAATATTCTCACTTTGAAGGAAAAAATCAAAAGGGCAGAGGAATACTTCAGTATTCAGATTATGCAATTTATATAAAGTCTTAAAACATGCAGAACAATGCCATATATCCTTTAGGTAGACACACCTATGCAGGAAAAGTGTAAAGAAAGGCATGGGAGTGATGGACGTCAAGTTTCAGGCTGGTGCTACCACTGGGGCGTAGGTGATGGGGAGAGGGGATGGGAGCTTTGACTATCTCTCAAGCAAGGTGCTAAGTTCATAGGCCTTCGCTAATTATTCTTTATATATAGTTTTAATATCCAAAGTTGGTCTTTTTTACTTTGTTTACAAGACTAGCCAGAAGCAGGTGAGCAAACATAGAAGGCATTTTCAAGCAATTTTTTAGGAGAAACAATTCTTTGAGTCAGTAGAAGCTTTAGCTGGATTCTTGAAATCAGAGTAAGGAATCAGGCCGTGTAAGCTGGAGTTTAGAAATTTCTTCTCTCCTCATCTGAATAAGTGATGTCCCTTTAATGCAAATAGTATTCTTGTTGTTGTTGTTGTTGTTGTTGTTGTTGTTTTAACTCTACCCTTACAGAATTCCCGAGATAGAGACCAGATTCAGAGGTTAACGTGAACAATTTAGGCATTCTCTACTCAAGTTCATTCAATTCATGGATTATCTGGAATGCATGCAGGTAATATTTTTCTAAAAACAATGTGCTACATTTTCCTGGGTCCACGCTACCTGACTCCCCAGGGCCAAAATCAGGCAGGGACACTACACATATCCATGCACGGCCAAGCTTTGACAATCCATTCACTGTAGCATTCAACAGAGATGGGGGAAAACAATCTCATTTCCAATTCCACAAAATCCAATGATGTTTTATGAACGCCTCTGTGATCAAAAGATGACATGATGGTTTTTCACTAATTCCACAACAAAATAGGAACTAGGAAACAGGATAAACGAATCCTCTGTCATACTCACATACTGACTACAGTTTGTTTATTTGTTTAGTTTTAATTTGTTTATGTTTATTTATTATTGGGACAGAGAGAGACAGAGCATGAGTAGGGGAGGGGCAGAGAGAGAGGGAGACACAGAATCCGAAGTGGGCTCCAGGCTCTGAGCTGTCAGCACAGGGCCCAATGTGGGGCTTGAACCCACGAACCGTGAGATCATGACCTGAGCCGACGTCGGACACTTAACCGACTGAGCCAGCCAGGCGCCCCTACTGACTACAGTTTGAATCTCACATGATCCTGCACATTTTGAACAACAACACAGACTGCAAGATGCTAAGTGACTTACTTAGGTCACACGGCTAACCAGGCATTGGAACTAGAAAGCGAGCCCTGGTCTTTAGACTCCGTCCACTGTTCTTTCTTCTCTTACTCACCTGGATGGTCTTTGCCGAGAGCCAGAGCCCGGAGAGCTGTGCGCTGAGGGAGAAATCTTTGGTGAGACAACACAGGGGCAAGTCCCACCTCTCCACCAACTAGCTCTGTGCGCCCTTGGGCTAGTTCCTTAACCTCCGTAAGCCTCACTTCTCTCAGCTATAAACTAAAGAAGATAAAATCAACTTCCCACAGCTGTAGTGACCACTAGAGAGAACATCAGTACAGCTGCCCAGCGTGCGGTGAGCTGTGCTCAGTGATGGGAAGGAACCACGTGACTGGTACAAAGACCCAGCATTGCACGTGCACAGATCCCAGCAGCCCATTCGCACGGTCCTTCCCAAACCAGGAAAGGACCTCACCTCTCTTCTGAGGATTAACGGAATTAGAAATAGATCAGAGTTAGGTGAGATAATTTTATTTTTTTTAAGATTTTGTAAAATGTTTTTTATTTATTTTGAAAGAGAGAAAGAGAGTGGGAGGGAGGGGAGCAGAGAGAGAGAGAGAGAGAGAGAGAGAGAGAGAGAGAGAGAGAATCCCAAGCAGGTTTCACGCTGTCAGGGCAGAGCCCGACATGGGGCTTGATCTCACAAATCGTGGGATCATGACCTGAGCCGCAATCAAGGGTCGGATGCTTAACTGACTGAGCCACTCAGGCACCCCGCAAGATAATTTAAAGTACTAATAGGAAGTGAACGCTGATTTCAGAAGAGAATGATTTCATTATCACTATTCAACTAAGCTATATTAATAAGTATTAACAATAGTAAAAGTAACTTTGTGCCACACAGACATACGTGTTTCTCCATTGCCCACAGATTATATAATAGAAAGTGCCAGGTCCAACACAGCCACACAGTTCCGTAAGCACACATTTAAGTTTCTGCAGTGCCTATTGTTCATGAATCCTAAAACGGATGCAGTTGTAAAGCACAGGTCCATTTCTGCTTCACTGAACTATAATGACAAGGTTTGAAATAAACTATATCCTAGTGAATGGCCCTCAGCCCTCCAGAAGGAAGAAAGCGATCCATCCAGGCTGGTGACCTTTGAACTCTTCCCTTCTCGTGCCCTTAAAAAAAAAATGTTCTTAATACATGTTCTCCCTTGCACACTTTTCATCTGATATCTATAAGGATTCATAATAAGTTTAAGCGGTTGTGAAGAATGTAATTTCTCATGTACTGTAAACCCTGACATTTTGAAGTAAAACTACTTTCTAAAACGAGATTGATGGACTCTAAATGTCACGGCAATAGGATGCCCACCTTTATCCATTCAAAAAATACATAAACTCGCTCTTCTTTAACATACCACCTGTTCGAAGATCACTATTCTTTCCAATTTGCTATATATTTTAAAAGTTCCATGTGGTAAGTACACACACACACACACACAAACCAAAACAAAAAACAAAAAACAGGGGCACTTGGGTGTCTTAGTCAGTTAAGCGTCCAACTTCCACTCAGGTCATGATCTCACAGTTTTTGAGTCTGAGCCCCACATCAGGCTATGTGCTGACGACTCAGAGCCTGGAGCCTGCTTCGGATTCTGTGTCTCCCTCTCTCTCTCTCTCTCTCTCTCTCTGCCCCTCCCCTGCTCATGCTCTCTCTCTCTCTCTCTCTCTCTCAAAAACAAATAGAAGCATTTTAAAAATTTAAAAACAACAACATACAAATATCTATACATATATATTTTACATACGCATATTTTTTATATTTATAAACACACATGCACACACAAAATCAGAGGGCCTGGTTCCACCACTAGATTCTAAATTTAAATTGGTCTGGTATGAGGATGGGCTTCGGTATTTTTTTAACGCTTCCCAGCTGATTCTAAAAAACAGCCAAGCTTGATAATAACTGGATTAGGGCTAAAATAAGGGAGAAAAAAGATTTCCCTACAAGCATCATGATCAGCACAGACTCGTGCCTACACTGTGGGTAGTATCAGCAGGACCTATTAGTTCTGTCCTTTCCCTTTGTGCTGGAAAGAAAAATCACCACCTCTACTATGAAGACCTCTGGAACACAGTGGCTGTCTAGGAATTCAGGGACAGAAGAAGGGTTTTTGCCTGGTAAAGCACACTGTCTCATACAGACATCAAACTGACAACCTCAGACTCAAAGGAAATTTGTTTTCTGTGTTGTTTGTTTAATCAACTTTTAAAAAGAATCAATGCATCCATTTTAAGTGTAGTGCTATTCCATTATCTTCTGTATTGCAGGGTTCCCTCTTCCTCTATAAGCAATGTGTCTTGTTTTCCACTGGCTGCTTTAAAGACATTTCTCTTTATTATTGGCTTCCAGAAGGTAGAAAAGCAGTAGGAAAAAAAAAAAATCAATGAAACTAAAATTTGGTTCTTTGAAAAGACCAAGAAAATTGACAAAACTTTAGCTAGACTAGCCAAGGGAAAAGAGAGAAGACTCAAATTACTTCAAACAGGAATAAAAGAGGGGACATTTACCAAACTTACAGAAATAAAAAGGATTATAAGGGAAAACCATGAACAACTGTATACTAACACATCAGGTAGTTTAAACGAAATGCAGGAATTGCCAAGAATATACAAAATACTGAAACTGACATAAAAAAAGGGGTGCCTGAGTAGCTCAGTCGGTTAAGCATCCGACTTAGGCTCAGGTCATGATCTTGCAGTTCATGAGTTCGAGCCCCATATCAGGCTCTGTGCTGACAGTGCGGAGCCTGGAACCTGGAGCCTGCTGTGGATTCTGTGTCTCCCTCTCCCTCTGCACCTCCCCCACCTGCATTCAGTCTCTCTCTCAAAAGTAAATAAACATTAAAAACAGTTTTTTAAAAAGGAAATGGAAAATGTGATTTGGTTTATAATAAGAGATCGAATTAGTAATTTTTAAATTTCTACAAAGCTTAGGCCCAAAGAAAAGAGAGCAGCACTGGTGGATTTTTACCAAACATTCAGAGAAGAATTAACATGAATTCTTCACAAGTTGTTCCAAAAAACAGAAGAGGAATAGACACTTCCTAACCCATCTTATGAGGCCAGTATTACCCTGATAGCCAATCGGACAAAAAATGCACAAGAAAAGAAACTAAAGATCTATGTTGCTTGTGAATACAGATGTAAAAATTCTCAACTAATGCTAGCAAACCAAATTCAGCAACAGGTAAACAAGATTATACACCAAGACTAAGTGAAATCTATTCCAAGAATACAAGGCTGGCTTAACATCTGAAAATCAACTAATGTAACAGACAATAATATAAAATAAAGAGGAGAAAATATGATCTAATTATCACTGTACTGCAGGTTCTCTTGGAGGTGATGAAAATACTGTGTCTGACATCTCTGGACACTTCACTCTAGACTTAAAGATGAAAGACTAGATGCTTTCCACCAAGATCAGGAACACTCAAAGATGCCTACTCCAGCCAGTTCTAATTACCATTGTATTGCAGGTTCATTGGAGGTGATGAAAAAACTCTGTGATTGGAGGGGTTTTAGGGAGAACAAAAATGATCTAAAATTAAGTTGCAATGATAGTAGCACAAGCCTGTAAATATACTAAATGACATCAAATTGTATAGTTTAAATGAGTGAATTGTATGGCATGTGAATTATTTTTCAACCAAACAAAAACTTTTTGGAACATTTTTTCACCATTATTTCTCATGTTTTCTTCTCCCTGCCCCCTCTAAGACTCTGGTTACTCAAAAATTCTATCTCATAATACTGCCCCACAGGTCACGGATGTTGTTAATTTGTTCAGTCTTTTGTCTCTTTCTTCAGTTTAGTTTCTTTTGCTATGTCAAATTCACTAATCTTTCATCAATATCTAATCTTCTTATAGGCTTTTCCAGTGAATTATTCATGTAAGAGATTGGATTGTTTCACTGTTAGAAATTCTATGATTATTTTATACATCCAATTTCTCTCGTCATTGTATTCATGTTTTTAAATATTTGAACATATGTATAAAAACTGTATTAAAATCTTTGTCCGCTAATTCCATCATTTTAGTCATTTCTGGGTAGTTTCCCTTTGTCAGTTTTTCTCCTGGCTATGACTCACGTTTTCCTGCGTCTTTCCATGCAGTAATGTTTTGTAAATCAGCATGGCAAACTCTGTATTGGGGAGTGTTAAGTTTTATTGTTTCCTTTATGGGGCGTTACAAGTTTTCTGTGAGGCAATTAGGTTAATTTTGGATCATGTTGACCTTTCAGGGCTTGTTATTAAGCTTATAGGTGTGAGCTGAGGGCATTCTTTACTCTGGGCTAGTTTAGCCCTACTGCCAAGGTGTAATCCTTCTGCAGTCTTGACCGAATGCCCTACATGGAGCGCTCTCCATTCTAGCAGCTCAGAACATGGTTGATTCTCAGCCTTTCCGAGCTCTGCGAATTGTGCTCCCTACAACCCCCCATTCTTTCACAGCCTCATGAGGTATCAGCAATACACTCAAGAGAATGCCCATGGAGACTTCTGGAGGTCTTTCTTCACATAGCTCCCACCTCTGTGCTTTCTTTCCTAAAATTCTAGCCACTTCCTTGAACTCCAATCTGCCTCCTCAGCTTAGTAAAATGACTGTGCTCTGCTTAGGATTTCTGCACGCTGGTCTGGAAAGTGCCTCTGTTATGGACTGAATCGTGTTCCCTCCAATATACTGAAGCCCTAACCCTTAATGTGACTATAGTTAGAGACAGGGCCTCTAATTAGAGTAAGGTAATTAGATGGGGTACTAATCCTATAGGACTAGTCTTTTTTTTTTTTTTTCTTTAAAGAGAGAGAGCACACAAGCGTAAGTGTGTGCGCAGAGGGGGTAGAGGGAGACAGAGGGAGAATCTCAAGCAGGCTCCACGCTCAGTACAGTCCGACATAGGGCTTGATCCCATGACCCTGGGATCATGACCTGAGCTGAAATCAAGAGTTGGATGCTCAACCAACTGAGCCACCCAGCTGCCCAGGTTGACGTCCTAAGAAGAGACACAGGGTTTTCTCTCTCTCTCTCTCTCTCTCTCTCTCTCTCTCTTTGTGGGCACGGAAGAAAGATCTTGTGAGGACACAGTGAGAAGACAGCCATCCACAAGCCAGAAGGGAAGCCTCACCAGGAACAAACCCTTATTGCACCTCGATTTTGGCCGTCTTTTTCATAACCATAAGAACATAAATTTGTTTTTTTAAGCCACCCATAGTCGTAATACTAATCACAACATTTTGTTATAGCAGCCTGCACCAGTAGAGCCTCGAAAAGAAAGCCTAGACCACTGTATGCAGTTTCTGGTTATTTCCTCTCAGGGATCAAGGTCCTGTACTGTCTGCTGTCCGATTTCTGACAATACTCACCCTTTCTGACATATTTCATCCTTCTCTAGTTTACTCAGGAAGGTTCAGTCCCAGTTAATCCCAACTAAATGAATTTCCGAGAAGAGAATAAGATGGGAGAGTCACAACCCCACCGTGCGGGACACTTGAGAAATCTTCAGTCGCCACCCACTATTCTCCAGGGAAAAAACAAGTACATTGTGCCATTTTGATTGGGGTGGGAGTGAGGATCCTATATCTCTCAGGCAGCCCAGCAAGAGTCCTAGCGAGATTTCAGATTTCATCAAAGTAACACTTCTGGTCCTGTTCATACTTGTATCGACATGGAGTTCTCATTCAGTCCAAGACAATATAATCAGTTTACTTTCCATCATACAATTTTCCTAGGAATTAATAAGAAAAATGAACAACCCCCCCCCCCAAGTGAATGTCTAGGCTCAGTGTCCTTCCTGAAATCAGTGCTCGCAGGACATGGATTGTAGATGTTAAGATTATACCCTGGGCTGGGCCACAGAGGGCAAGGATGACGTCTCAGAAAAACAAGAAAGAACAATCACACTAAACCACTAGGCACTTTAATTACAATGAATTCATGCTCTCAGGGAGAGAAGGGAGGCTCCGTAGGCAATGCGCAGAAAAATATATACCGAGAGGAATGTAAACGATACCCAAGGGTTAAAAGCTATATTGTAAACAAGAAACTTTAGATTTAAAGGAGAATTCTGAGGGAGTCTAGTTTCAGCATGACACCAAATGCTAAAGTAAAAGAAAACTCTGGAATACAAAGGGACTGTAACCACAAAAGCTCACACTGATTTTTTAATTGAATACATTTCTGTATTTATTTCCAAGGCCAAAGATGTCTAAAGAGATGCTAAGAGAATGGCAGAATAATGTTTTTGTTAGAGCTTCTGGATATTTCTTTTCCCACACCTGCCTCCCCTCCATTCCCAACCCCGTATCCTCACTACAGCCAGAATCCCTTCGGGTTTTTTTTTAATTAATTTATTTAAATTCCAGTTAGTTAACATACAGTGTCATATTGGTTTTAGGAGTAGAATTTAGTGCTTCATCTTTTACATAGAACACCCAGTGCTCATCCCAACTGTGCCCTCTTGTAATGCCCATGGTCCATTTAATGCATCCCCCCCCCACTTACCTTCCCTCCAGCAACCCTCAGTTTGCTCTCTGTATTTAAGTCTCTTATGGTATGCCTCTCTGTTTTTATCTTGCCTCCCCTAAGTTCATCTGTTTTGTTTCTTAAATTCCACGAGTGAAATCATATTTGTCTTTCCCTGATTTCACTTAGCATAATGCACTCTGGTTCCATCCATGTTGTTATAAATGGCAAGATTTCATTCTTTTTGATTGCTGAGTAATATTTCATTGTATATAAACACCACATCTGCTTGATCCATTCATCAGTTGATGGACATCCGGGCTCTTTCCATAATTTGGCTATTGTTGATAGTGCTGCTATAAACATTGGGGTGCATGTGCCCCTTCGAATCAGCATTTTTTTATCCTTTGGATAAATACCTAGTACTGCAATTGCTGGGTTGTATGGTAGTTCTACTTTTTTTTAATGTTTATTTTTGAGAGAGAGAAAGAGACAGAGCATGAGCGGGAGAAGGGCAGAGAGAGAGGGAGACACAGAATCTGAAGCAGGCTCCAGGCTCTGAGCTGTCAGCACAGAACTGATGCAGGGCTTGAACTCACCAACAGTACGATCATGACCTGCGCCAAAGTTGGTCACTTAACTGACTGAGCCACTCAGGTGCCCCGGTAGTTCTATTTTTGTTTTCCAGAGTGGCTGCACCAGTTTGTGGAGAATGAGAAATACTTTTGCACTGTTGGTGGGAATACAGTCAGACTCACTTCTTAAAACCCAGATCTGATCTCACCGCTCATCCACACAAAAACCTTCTGTGACTATCATCCATAGAACGCCACCCAATTCCTCAGCTCTTAATGTCCTCAATCATCTTTCCCCAACCCACCTTTCCAGACTATTTCCCGCTACATCATCCATCCCTCGTCCCCTGCCCCTCCCCCATATGCCATGCTCAGCGCCCTTCCCCTACAGGAAGTACCACAGAGACCCTGTGCCTCTCTAAATCTCTAAAATAATCTCTAAAATGCTGTTCCTTCCGTGCCTTCACACCCATTAATTGAAAATTCTATCTTTGAGGGTTTAAATCCAATGTCCCATCCCTCTCTGCTCCCGTGGCTGTCTTGTGAGGCTTTTATCAGGATTTAACATGCTTTGCTGTGTTTAACAAATTTGTGTGGCTGCCTCTCCTGCTCTAAGCTCCCTGAATGCAGAAACTGTGTTACACACCTTTGCAACTTTTCTCTTCCACAGAAACACACAGAAACCCCTCCAAAAAAAAGCTTTTAAGAAACTAAATGGAAATCTTATCATGAAGTTGGAAAATTCCAAGAATAGGATTGACTTACAAGCGTGGATTTGCTTGGCTCTCAGTGCAGATTCCAAAGCTACTTCCCCCACCTCAGTCAGCCTAAGGAAAGGTAGAAGCCCAGATGATTAAAATGTACTTTAATTGTTGGAAAACAGTTCTGGACTCCAGTGGTCTGGAATGTTATCACTTCTTACCATCCAACTCATTAATACAAATGCTTCAGGAAGGGGAGGGGGAAATTACCCCATAGTCAATCTCCCCCCCAGACCCCCCTCCCCTCCTTAGGTTATGTATTTCAAAGCTTCACTTTCGCACACATTCCAAGGAAACAGGAACTTCCATAGGAAACACTGAAGCCTTTCTGTCCTCTGGGGTGGCCCACTACCAACAGGAAGCAAAGTTCTGGGACATTTTTCCCTATTCAAAAAGAAAAAGGATTTAATAAGAGCAGTTTCTCTTTGTTGGCTCGTTACATTTGACAGTCTTTCCCACGAAAATGTTTATCGCTTTCAATTTAGCCTTTATGTCATTGTTGGAATGAAAGGCTTCCTCTGTTAAGGGAATTTTAAACGTAAATACAGAAAAACTTCTCAAAGAGGCAAAGGGGATGCACTGAGACCACACTAAGGCCCCTCTGACAGCAAAGCCCTTTCAGGCTTGGTTAGAAAAGCAGCGCTGCCCTCCCCCACCCCAAGGGGCAGGCTGACCTAGGGCGCTTCCCCTCCCAGGTCCCAGCTGGAGGCTGTGGTTGTGAGGCTCCATTCCAGGACCCAAAGAGGCCACTCTGCACAAGACGGTGTCACTGTACAAGCACATGTCCGAGCACGTGTCTCCAGACTAGTCAGTCTCTGTTGCTCAGTCTTTTTCTTCCCCTTTCCCAGCACCCTCGTCCCAGTCTCCTAACTGTACCCCCGCGTTCTCAACACCGGCTCTACTGACATTTTGGACCAGATAGATTATTTGTTGTGGTGGGAAGCTGTCTAGGACATGGTAGGTTATTCTGTGGCATCTCTGGCTCTGCTCACGGCTGCCAGGAGCAACACACCCCTGCCTCCCAGTCGTGACCATCAGAAGTATCTCATCACCAACGTCCCCTAAAACCCACAGTTGAGAACCACTGCTTAAAAACCCATTCATTCATCCACCCACTCATTCACAGGCAGCATTCATTGGGCTACCATTTTTGCCTCCCTCAAGGCTTTGAGAGGCCTTCTTTTCAGCCTGTTTGCCATGACTTTACTCTGTACGGTATTTACTTAGCTGTTTGGTATGGGAACTCTCTTTAACATTTTATAACTCAGAGTTGTGCTTCTCATGAGCTTTCCATGCGCATCTTCTGGGTACCAATTTCCTGAAACATATTGCTTCAGTCACTATAGTAATTCTTAAGCATAGTGCTTTAGTACAGACGATACAGAAAGTTTAAAGAAGTTTAAAGGAAACGAGCCTATGACATAGCTCACTTTGTTTTCTAGGAGGATGTGCTCCTCCAAGCGCGCTCCCCCAAGAGAAATAAGATGGCATGGAGAAGTTACACACAGCCTCAGGAGAAACACAATTTTTTGAGAGTATGAATTTCGCTTGAAGCTTTAGAAGTTAAAAATAAAAATTTTTATGTTAAAACCAACATGAACAATTTGGAGGGAAGTGAAATTTTTCACATGGATTGTAAACTAAAAGATGTCAACAAAATTGTTTTGCAATGGATCACATTGAGCCCAGTCCCAGGCAGACCTGTTCTTCAGCAGAGGCACTGAGAAACCCTAGTTTCATGGAACGAAGCATCTTCCCTGCATTAAAAATCCAAGAACTTGAAGAGAACGTAGGATCCAAACGCCAGCTCAGAGGCAGGCATGGTGTTTTTAAACTCATCTCATGGATGAGGTAATCTCCTTGTCTAGGACATGTAAATGGAAATCCCTCCACACACTTTGCAATTGTCACATAAGCAGTGAAGAGGGTAAGTGGTCAGAAAAACCGCAATTCATAAATCCACTTTTAGGGAAGGGTCTTTCCAGGTGGGGAAACAGGCTCAATCAATCTGTGGCTTGCGTTTGCTTATGTGAGTGTAGGAATTTGTCATGTAAAGTTGCCTTTCCTCTTGGTGTCTACTGCACTCCCTTGCCTTTTTTTTGTTTTCGGTTTGGTTGATTTGGAAAATTCCAATCTATCCTAGTAAAAGTAACTAAACAGTTGTGACATGGAATGGAGATTAAATTTTCAAGTTTGCTTTGTTACTGTCTCTTCTCTTCTGACCTGGAGCAATCTCTTAATGAAGCCCTCTCTGTTTTTACTCCTCCTTCCCCAAGCCTCACCAAGCACAGAGCTGGGGGCGGGGCGGGGGGGGGTTCTTTTTTGTTTGCTGTAGCACTATCACAAGCTAAAGAACCATGGCCAAGATACTTAACCTCTCTTGATCTTTTTTTGAAGTATTGATGTAGATCTGAAAATCTTTCACAACACCAAGTTTCCATATGTCTGTACATTAGAGAATTTTACTGGGAGAATCAACAATAGGTAACCTATTGTTTAAACATTTTAATACCTTATAAAGTAGTGTCTCATCTCTAAGTTCTATGGGCTATTAAGAGATGAAATCCAGCAGATTTTCATATACTTAGAAAAAGAATGTTTAAGGGAAAATGTCATCAGCACACTCACCTGCAACCAGGTGTGCTCTTAGCAACTTGAGAGTAACAATAAACAAAGGAGCAGTAGTTGTTTTTTTTCTCTGGTAAGAGTTGCTAGTACACAGAGTAAATGAGCATTGCCAGTGGCCTGAGGGAATATGGGGAGCAACCTGCTGCCCCACAGCTCTAATACCTGTATTAAGCAAGCCTGGGGACCCAATGCTGGCTCTATCCATTCCAGATTAAGTCCCAAACAGCTAAGCACTTCATCTGAGCAGCTTATAATTACAAAGCCACAAACTCATCTTAAGCAATTATAATCCTGAATAGGAAGGAAGTTGAGTGGAGGGAGAAAGGTCACTAATTAGAGGAAAGGACAGGTTAACAGAGGACAGTATTTTAGAGTGGTTTTCAAAACTCAAAGATAGGAATGTGGGGTGCCTGGGTGGCTCAGTCGGTTAAACGGCCAACTTCGGCTCAGGTCATGATCTCAACAGTTCGTGGGTTCAAGCCCCGCGCCAGGCTCTGTGCTGACAGCTCAGAGCTTGGAGCCTGCTTAGGATTCTGTGTCTCCCTCTCTCTCTGACCCTCCCCTGCTCACATTCTGTGTCTCTTACTCAAAAATAAATAAACGTTAAAAAAGAAAAGAAAAGAAAAAAGATAGGAATGTGACCCAAGCTCCACAGAGCAGTTTCTGAGCCTCCATCCGTGCTCTCATTCCTACCTCACCCTCCCCAACCCTGTGACATCTCCCCAGTTCTGGTGAAGGCTCATGGAGAAATGAGACCAACTTAAGATTGAGAGCTCTGATAATCACATTTGAATCCCTGAGGCCAAGTCTACACTGGAGTTTTCAGTTAAGTGAACCAATAAATCCTTTGCTTTGGTGGAGGGGTTTAATTCAGATTGGATTTACTCGTGGTTTTAAGAGTTCTATTCTCATTACTACAATAAAATGAAAAGTATCCATTTTTTCTACTCAGAATTTTAAGAATTTAAATAGATTTTATGTAAAAAATGAAGATAAATTGTCACTATTAAATATAGGCCTAATGCAGGCATGTTGCCTGTTTTGTGCTAAGAAAATCCAGCAATTAAAATTACAGACTCAAAGATTCAACATTTCCTTTTAAAACATCCATCTAAAAAGCTAAAAATTTTTTTTCAAATATTTATTTATTTTTGAGACAGAGCATGAGCAGGGGAAGGGCAAGAGAGAGAGAGAGAGAGAGAGAGAGAGAGAGAAAGAGAGAGAGAGAGAGAGAGAGAGAGAGTCACACACAGAATCCGAAGCAAGCTCCAGGCTCTGAGCTGTCAGCACAGAGCCCAACTGGGGGCTCTAACTCACAAACTGCGAGATCATGACCTGAGCTGAAGGTAGGTGCTTAACCAAATGAGCCACCCAGGTGCCCCTAAAAAGTTTTAAAATATGAACCCAACAAAGGATAACTATACAAATATGCTGCATCAATAAAACAGATTACTTGGGACAACTAAGTCCTCAATGTTTTTTAGAAACATAATCTTCCTCTCCTCACATTGTTTCCTCTTCGAGTTCCAATTTTACTGAATTCTTACTGAGTCATTCCAAAAATGTGAAGGAAATGGACACCATTTTCTTCTGTTCCATGAGGTACACTTTCTTCCAGGTTGAGTCTTAAGTCTTTTGCACCTGCTCTACGGTGCAGTGCTTCTCAGTGTGGACCACAGACTGTCAGCACCAGCATTATCGGAAAGCTTGTCTGAAATGCAAATTATTGGGTCCCAACTCAGACCAACTGAATCAGAATCTCTATGGATGGAATCTAGGAATTTGCCCCAATGATTCTTAGGCACACAAAAAGTTTTAAAACTAATGCTGCAGTATGTTTACATAGTTACCATGTTCCTTTTTATTTTGCTCAAGCTTAACACAGGCAACAGAAAACATTCTAAAAGTTCTGATAGAGAGTAGGCGACTTAACACTCTTTCCACTCTATCTGAGACCAGTTTGTATTTTTCTTCAAGATACAGTTCGGAACAGAGTATCTATTTGCTTTTCTGAAGCCTAGGGAAAAAGAGCCAAGGACCCTGGAATGGAAAGCCTCACCAGAATTTTTAAAAAATCTGAACTTTGTTTCCTCTTGTGAGATCGTTACACTGTCTCTATCAGTCAAGAGGGAAGGTCTTCATATTATTTTTCTCCAGATTTGGGAATGTCAGTATTACTTTCTCAGGAATTCTGGAGGCTGGGGGTAATAATGGACAATGATGTAAACTGCTGCTCTCTGCTCCAACGCAGCACAGAATTATACCACAGACCTGTTGTTAGTTCAGCAACACTGAAACACGAGTGGACTAGAAGGCTTGAGAAGCAGTTTAAAGTCCAAGAGCAGTAAGACTTGAGTGCCAGACCGAGAGGGAGGAGGTGAAGTGTTAGCACTGGTTGGGTTAAAAAGGCATTAGAAAGAGAATATACTCTTTGATACCAACAATTTTTACAAAATAAAATTTCCTAAATACAGTCGTCATATGAAGTGCCCTAGCATAGATTTAATTCCACAAAAGAGGGGTTCCTTTCACATCAGCTCAATATAAGTTTATTTTCACAATGCTATCATAGTAAGCCACTAAACTTTACAATCCCTTGCGTTTTTCTCAAGAGTTTTTTTTTTAAGCCTTAGTATTAAATATCATCAAATCATGCTTTAAAAATCTGCAGGCTAGTTTTTAAAATCCGAATTACTTAAAAGTATGACAATGATAAAATACCAACCAATCAAGGTCCCAAACTAATAACATTCAAAATAAGAATCATCATTGGAATCTGTTGTGTTTTGGTAATGGTCAAGGCTGACCAACTGCTGTCATTAATATTAATGCCATAAAAAATGTATTTCTATTCTGAAGCATATGTTTTATATATCTTGATACTGAGGTATAAAGCCATGTTTTGCCAACATTTTTTTATTAATCTAACAAGTAATTTTGTCCACAACAGCAACTGTGGTAAAAACCCCAATAACATTAGCCAAGCTGCTGTAATGTTCTATGGTCTTCTAATTAACATAGTACATAAACATTTATAAACAACACAGCCACACCAATTTGTAAGCAACTAACAAATTCTGAAATGTTAGAAATATAATAAGCTAATTCTAAATACTTTCTTTTTAACTTTCCCCTTTTCCTTATTGTTTTTAATATTCATGCTTCCTGCGAATTTTTTCACTAGACTATTAAATCCTAGATTTAAATAAGGTCAAAGATAAAACAATATTGAGATGAGTGTCAACAAAATAAGACACTGAGTTTTATAGCGTCTAAGCCACTTAAAGCTATTCTCCAAAAGACAAGTTATTCACCCAAGACAAACATGAAAAAAAGTTAAAATTTAACCTTAGGTTCTTCAAGGTTGACCTGTCAGATACATGGGAATACCCAAGATTTGAGTTTGGAAGGTCTAAATGCCAAAAGGTTAACTTGTCACTAGTGGAATGGCCAATAGCTGAAGAAAGACCTTAAGCACACTGAGCACTGTGTCTACCTTCCAGAAGACAAGAAGTCTGGGCTAGTTAACAAGGTTTTAAGCCCTAAGCAAAGATAAAATATTACACCTGAATAATAACCTCTTAGTAACTTCCAGTTTAAACTGTATTGACTCTTGCCATTATGGCAACTTAGGTTAACAGTTCTGCAGTCTTAATTAAAAGGGTAAGCAATTAAATCAATTTCCTGAAGTGAATTATCAGACTAACTTCCCATTAGCTAGAGATTATAGTATGTTCCATCTTGAGGCCGTAAAATCATGAGGATTACCAGACATTAGTTCAACAACTATTCAGTGATAAATGAAGTATAAGGTTGTGCTAAGTGTTTCGTAGACCAAATGTTGAATTACCTCATAATTTTTCCTCAAATCACTTTATTTCTAGTAACAAATCTAGACCTACCATTCCTATTCCCATATGGAAGCTAAAATATGTTAAGACCATTGCTACAGGACTATTTTTCTACATTATGAGCCCATTTCTGCTAAATTACTCTTATAGTCTATCAGTTTAAGTTTTTTGTTAAAAAAACCTATCTTTTTAGAACTCTGGAAAGATATGAAATTCACTGAATAAAAAACTTTTCAATTTTGTTCCTTAAATATAATAAAATTCTGATATATGATGGTAAACAAGTTAAATTATTAGGGAAGTAATCTCCATTCACCTAAAATTAATGTTGTAAAGAGGTTCAACTGAACTTTGAAATGAGTTTCAATTATCCTAAAAATGGTAAATGACTTATTATTTGTGTGTGAATCTAAAGTGTGTTCCTTATGAAATAACAAAAATTGAGGAAGACAATTTTAAATATAAGGTTAATAGGTACGCTGGGCAATAAATTCAAACTTTTTATTTAACTTACATCTGCTTAGTTTTTTTATTGAGTTAAGTATAAAGGCCCAGTTAATCAACTCATTAGATTGGTCAAGGCAAGACACTTGAACTACATAACAGTATTTAAAAAGCAGTTGGTCTTTTAGTAATTCTCTGGTAATCACACACGCACACACGCACATACACACAAACTGGTAGAGTACTCTAGATATAGGATTTCCCCCCATAATCTCATATAATGCACTGTTCACAATCTGCAGTGTTTTGAAAACTATATATAAATTGGACATGACCAAATTAAAGATGCCTGATAAATTCTTATAAAGTTTCTGGGAACTTCAGCTGTATTCCCAAAAAGATCAATTTTTAAACTATAAAAAAGGAAAATTCATATAAAATCACAACAGATTTAACAGACATCTTTGAAAAAAAAGTCTAATTGTAACTCAATTTTCTACTTTTCCAAATATGACTAAGAAAAAAAAGGTACAAGTAGTAAGTAATGTCTACATTTTTTTAAAAACTATTAACTGAGTGGATTTGGGGAAGAAAAAAAAGCTATACAGTATTATTGCACTCCACGAATGTGCAGAATTCCAAAATGTGCCAGCACTGAAAAACTGTCTTGCACTGAGGTTTTCCAAGAGGTACAACGAGCCTGCCAAGAAAGCATCTGGTCTGTACTAACAGCTTGCTGTCTTCAGTACAGGCCTTCATAATGTCAGTCACGCTGCTCTTGCAAAAAATCCCTTAATGTCTGAAAGACATAGACAAAAAAGAATATTTTATTTCAAAATTCACTCTTATAAAATCAACTCATTAATAAGAAAAGAACTGAGAACATCTCTGCTAAGCCAAAGTTAACTAACATTCACCTCTGTGTTCACACACATTTGCTTATAAATTTTCCATCTTGACCAGGTTAAAAGAATCTGCATACTCTTAGCAGCTAGTTATTTGCAGGTAAAGGGAAGATATGTATATAAATATTCTAGCGTAATATACCAATTCTGACCATTAGGCTTTCACAGTCCAAATAACAACGTTACAGGCCCAGCTATTATGCCCTGAAGATAAAATTATTAGCACAACCCTACCTTGTTTTGGCAGGTCCAAATGCTCTTGATCACTTAATAAATTTTAATGAAGAAAACATCCATCTATTAAATCTTAGGTTGGGGACTCAGGTGATAATAGATACTAGAATATCTAGTATCTTGCTGATTTGTGATGAGAATGATACCTACATATAGTTATTGTATTTTTCAACTACTTACAAAAGAGTTTTCAGTGCTGATAGGTGGGGCTATGATCGGTGATGTGGGATTGAATCCATATGCACATTGAGCTTCATTTCATTGTCAAGAATCTGAACAAGCTGTTGCATGGATGGGAGGTGACCAGATTCCAGCTTGGACCACACAGGCACATCTATAAAAATAAATAGTACCACCCCCTAAAATTAAAGATGAGTCTAGAATAAATGTTCATTCTACAAATATTTATTGTCTACATATGCAGCTGGGGATACAGAAGTGAACCCAAGAATTACACTTCTGTAATTACACTGTTATATAGTTTACATTCCAGTAGGGGAAATACAGAAGTATTATACAAAATAGCTACAAATCACAACTGTGTATTAAGAATTAAAACCAGAAGATGCTGAGGGATACAGAGGAGGCTAGAAAGGAGGCTTTGCACTTTATTATTACGAAAAGTGAGAGGTATTATTAAAATTGAAAGATACCACTAAAAGAGGGAGCTGAAATACAGAAGAGTGGTCCAAGAGAGGCTGGAAAGGTGAGTGGGGACTAGATCAGAGTCAACAAACTATAAAGAGCCAGGCAGTAAACATTTTCAGCTTGAGAAGACATACAGTCTATCACAGCTACTCCGGTCTAACTGTAGTCTGAAAGAAGCAACAGACAAAACATGGGCATGGTTGTGTTCCAATAAAATTTTATTTAAAAAACAGGCAGCAGGACACAGAGTCCACACAGCCATGGTTTGCTAATCCCTAGGCTACATCATACAGGACCTTTTGGCTATGTTAAATGTTCTGATCTTTATCTTGAGGACAAAGTAAAGCCACTTAACGAACCAGAGGCAGTGAAGCAATGAGATGAAAATGATGTGCATTAAAAAAAAAAAATCATTCCACTGTTTGGAGTAGGTATCAGCAGATTTTTCTGTAAGAAGCCAGATAATAAATGTTTCAGACTTCATAGATCAAGAGGCAATATCCAAGACATCACAAAGGTCACCAGAGAACTAAATTTCCACAAATTTTTTGATGAAACTCAAATCTTTAGGTATAATAAACACTAAATTTTGAATTTCATTTATTTCCATGTGCCATAAAATATTCTTTTGATGTTTTGGAACCATTTAAAAAATGTAAAAACTACTGTTTGCTCATAGGTCGTATCTGACAATCTCTGGTTTAGAGAACGTATTAGAGGGTAACAAAACAATTATAGCTTAGACTAGGGTGGTAGTGATAAAGATAAAGAGAAGTAGATTTTTCAGAAATGTAGAAGGCAGAATTAAGAATCAGACTTAGTAATCCATTAGATATGGAGAGTAAGGGAGAAACTGAGGTTATCCTGGGATTCTGACATCAGTAACTGGGTAGAATGATAATGGTGCCATTATAAAAAAAATGAGAAATGCCATGAAAGGAGCAAACTGGAGTACACAAGATTTGCAGGAAGCAGAGACAATCAACAGTTTGGGAGTAGGAGTTAAGATTCCCAAGTACAGCACCTCGAAGAAAGATCTAGAGCTCTGTAGAGTACATTCAGAAGTCATCATACGGATATAATTCTCAAGGCAGGGGAGATGAGGACCATATAAAGTGACAATTTTGCATATTATGGAAAACAGAAAAGCCTAAAGGTCATTATAAATCATTTAAAATGTGTTAACAGAATGCAAATTATTCAGAACCCACCATTCAAAGTTATCTCAAATGCACCTGTTGACATACACTGGTTCTCAATCATGTTGCTCAAGAAGAAAACCATCATACATGCATAGACCTAAAAGAAAATATAATTAAGTACAACAAGCAACGTTATTTTAAAGACAAAACAACATTACAACTAAAGACACAGTAATCTTTTAAACATACCATCTCATTTTTATTTGGTAATGGTTGTTTTTAAATCTATTTTAAATCTATTAAATAAGACTATTGTTGCTCTTCTGTATGTTCAGATAACATATACAGAATGAGAAAAATGCAACATTAATTCACAGCTTTATGCGCACTGAAGAATATATATCCATAACGTAGAGGCAGAATTTCTAGATCTCATAATAGCCTTAATAAGTTAAACAAAAGAATACCAGCATAAGAAGGGTTTATTTCACCTTTTTATAATATAAGGTATGAACTCACAAGAGACTAGTGATGCAATAAACAGCAACTCCACATAATCAATACAACCTGTCACATTCCAAACAAATCATTTTGAGTCAAATAAGAAAAAAATCGGTAAGAGAAAGCACTCGCATACTGAATTATATTCACTTTCCTTTTGAAGGCGTATTTACACCCTTTCCAAAGAGACTAGGCTTTCCTTGGTGGACAGAAAGGTTTAATAAAATCACCTGACTAAAAAGCAGGATGTAGTGAAGATAACAATTCACAGCAAGCTGTTTCAAAAAAAGCTAATAAAAGTGCCCATAGCAAAAGAGAAAGAGCTCTCCTCCCAGTCCAACTTGAACTAGGTGGGCTTTGATTTCATAGCAGTTACTCTCACATTTGGAAACACACGTCTACTTTCATGGGAACAATACACAAGGAAGTTTCATGAAAGCTACAGCTTTCAAGTATATTCCTCTTCCATAGATCAACAATGTTGTATGTCTTCAGAAGGAAAATGCATTAAAGATGGAATCAACAGAATTAATAAATATAACACAAAACGTTATGAGTACTTAACTTCCAATTCCTAATCTTATGCAAATCAATCTTACTAATAACGGCGCAGAAACACAGTTCAGTGAGAGGTAGCATCTGATGATGTTTATTTTAAAAAGCCTTGCCTGTTACTGGAAATAAGTGGGTCCCTAAGGAAAAAAAAGCATAGCTCTGTAGGAGTCCCCTAAAAGTAGTTTCAGCCTAGAACTAAAGAACAAGACCAGAAACCAGAATACTTCTTAGAAGGGTGTAATCTCATCCAAGAGAGAAATAAAACTAGTATTTCTCATAGCAGAAAGACCCTCCAGAAAAGGTGATTTTAAGTAAAACAAATGAAAGAAATCTAAAAAGAATGTATGCTACAGCAAGACCCTGCAAAGGAAAAAAGAAATAGCACAAGATTTGTATGTATATTTATACTGATTGAACAGAAGAGTCAAAGGACAAATAATAAAAACAGAGAAAATTCTAATAAGAACAAATCAGCGGAAATCCCATTTTTAATGTGAATAAACCCATTAATACCCATATTGTTTGGTATAAAAGGCTTACATTCTATGTATGTTTTTCGGATATGATTTGACTTAATCTATATAATCAATATCAGGTATTAAATTATTTTGTGCCGAGGTTCTACTAAAGTCACACCTCACTATCCTTCAAATACTAAAAAGATGTGGCGCTTGGGTGGCTCAGTCGGTTAGTGTCTGACTCTCGATTTCAGCTCAGGTCATGATCTCACAGTTCTCGAGTTAGAGCCTTGTGTGTGGGGCTCTGTGCTGACAGTGCAGAGCCTGCTTGGGATTCATTCTCTCTCTCCCCCCGCCCCCCCCCGTCCCTGACCCTTCCCCCTCCCCCGATCAAAATGAATAAACCTAAAAAAAAAAAAAATAGTAAAAATATAAGAGCTAACCATTCTTAATACATAAACATAAAAACTAAGACCAAGAAAAGAAAAACAAATACAAACAAAAAACTAAGGCCAAAAACAGTTAAGTGTCTTGCCCAAAGATTAAAAAATGACTGAAGTTGAAATAATACATGTAGACAGTGAATCAGCAGCAAGTACTTAAAAACAAAACAAGCAAACAATCCAGTAAATATTTCCATTGACAACCTAAAAACCTACAGCTACCAAAACTATTAAGTTACATACCTTATTTTCTTGGCCCCACTGCCAGATGCTGGGAGCTTGCATGCCAAAGAAAGCAAAAGGATCCTTGCCAACAATTATTAAGCCTATTAATACTAGTTTGAAGACTGACAGGAAAGATGCTATGTGTCTATCAAAAGAAAAAAAAATACACATTCATCAGAAGCCATATTTCTCACCTAATTCAAAAACTTCCTAACTCAAGTATATGGATATAGACATTTTCTAGACACCAAATCTAAAAGTTACTAATTACAGCTAGTGAAAAAGATAGTAACAAAAGTTCAATGTGGAGTTTTAACACAAAATGCTAAATACCTTTTAAGTCAATCAAAAATTAACTTGTAAAATTATATAGCATTAGCCTTTAAAATCCTATTAATAGCACAGAATTTTGTACCATTGACTTTGTATAATAATTTGGGAGTTCTTCATCTATTTCCAAAATAAAAATTATATAATAAAACACATCTTTAGAAGAATGCCACCTCTGATAAAATCCTCCTCTTTTCCTTCTTTCAGTAAAATTCTTCTATATTTGGATCAAGTAAACCTGCTATTTATAAAAGAGTTTCTCTGTACATTATAACCAACTAAGAAATTATAATAACCAAGAAAAGTTAATTGAAACAATTCACAGAAGTTTACTCACAGAAGAGAAAAAAATTCACTTAAAAATTTCTTTAAAGTTATTGAAATTTACTTACCTATATATGGGTTGAGGGAGGTAATTTTCTCCTTCAATGCGGATGTCTGGGTACCGCTGGCTTATAACCCGCATGTACTCCTCAAACACCCGCCTATAACCTCAGGAAACACTGAAGAAAAATAAAAGTGCTTCTGTTACATGCTTCAGGATATGCCTATACTTATTTTGCATTTAGACAAAGTCTAAAAATTGCCAAGATTAAAAGTGTTTCTAACGGACAGTGATGTTAGATGATGGCAACATGGAGGTTTTTCCACAAATTTCACATATTTAAGTTACCTTCCCCATGTATATCCATCTGTTAGAACATTAAACGTTACAGATTGGGGTTACTGTTGGGCAGTAGCAAGTATCTATTCACATATGTCAGCATATTTTGAGCTCTCAAATCACCTTGCTTTTTGGGGGGCTAACCATAAGTATAAACACTGAAATGAAAACAACTCTTATACATCTGAAATAGAGACTTGTACAACTGGGGCACAGAAAGCTTACAAAATACCAAGGCATGAGACATGAAACTTTGATTCTCATTCCTACTCTGCCCCTAACTGGGCAAACATGCCTGCTCAATCACAATAAAAGTAACTTAAAGAACTCTTAAATCCCTTCTTACTCTAAATTTGCTTCTACTTTACAAAGGAAAACAAACACTGGGAAGATAATTTTCAGCAATATAACAGCAATCCATGTCATTACTCTAGCAATGGAGTCAATGACATCCAATATTGCCATTAAAATTTCTGAACACTACACTGTGGATATATGACAGGTTTCCCCAGTGAGAAAAGGGAAAAAGACCACTACAGAGTGCATATACGGGGGAAAGGAAAACTAAGACATTGATGAAAAAAACTGAAGACACAAATAAAAAGACATCTGTGTTCACATATCAGATTATACGTTGTTAAAATGTCCTTACTACCAAAAGCAATCTACAGATTTGATACAATCTGTATAAAAATTCCAGAAATAGAACAATCCTAAAATTCGTATGGAATCACAAACAAAACAAAACAAAAAGACAAAAACCAAATAGCCAAAGCAATCTTGAGAAGAACAAAGCTGGAGGCACCAAGTTTCCTTATTTCAAACTATATTACAAGCTATATTACAAAACTATATTACAAAATTGTACAGTAGTAGCACAAAAACTGACACATAGATCAATGGGACAGAATCAAGAGCCCGGAAATAAACCCACACAAATATGGTCACTTAATTTACCACAAAGGAGCCAATGCTGACAAAAGGATAGTCTCTTCAACAAATGGTGCTGGGAAAACAGTCAGCAACATGAAAAGAATGAAACCACTATCTTCCATCATACACAAAAATCAACTCAAAATGGATTTAAGATCTGAAACCATTAACCTCTTAGAAGAAAACACAGTGGGTAAGCACCTTGACATTGGTCTTGGCATGATTTTCTGAATTTGATCCTGAAAGAAAAGGTATCAAAAGCAAAAAATAAACAAGTGGGACTACATCAAACCAAAAAGCTTCTGCACAGCAAAGGAAACTATCAACAAAATGAACAGGCAACCTACAGAATGAGAGAAAATACTTGCAAATCAGGTATCTGAAAAAGGAGGTTAATATCCAAAATATATAAGAACTCATTTAACTCAATAGCCAAAAGTCAATAATCTGATTAAAAATGGCCAACAGAGGGGCACCTGACTAGCTTAGTCGGTTAAGCTCTGGACTCTTGATTTCAGCTCAGGTCATGATCTCAGTTTATGGGGTGGAGCCCCATGAAAGGGCTTCGTATTCTCTCTCTCCTCTCTCTCTGCCCCTCCTCCGTTCAAGTGCACCCTCTCTCTCTCTCTAAAAAACAAAACAAAAAAAACACCATTTTTTAAGGCCAACAGATACATTAAAAAGTGCTCCACATCACTAATCAACAGGGAAATACAAATCAAAATCACAAGGAGATATAACCCCACACCTGTTAGGATGCCTATTATCAAAAAGACAAAAGATAGTAAGTGTTGGCAAGGATGTGGACAAAAGGGAATCCTTGTGCACTGTTGATGGGAATGTAAATGGTGCAGCTACTATGGAAAACAATATGGAAGCTCTTCAAAAAATTAAACACAGAACTACCACATGATCCAGCAATTCCACTTCCAGGCAGATATCCGAAGATATTACTATCTTTAAGAGGTATCTACATCCATCTTCGTTTTAGCATTACTTAACAATAGTCAAGACATGGGGGCCTGGGTGGCTCAGTTGGTTAAGCATCCAACTCTTGATTTCGGCCTGGGTCATGATCTCACAGTTCATGAGTGAGACTGAGCCCCATGCCAGGCTCTGTGCTGACAGTGCAGAGCTTGCTTGGGATTCTCTCTCTCTCTCTCTCTCTCTCTCTCTCTCTCTCTCTGTTCTTCCTCCACATGTGTGTGCTTCCTCTCTCTCTCTCTCTCTCTCTCTCAGAATAACCTTTAAAAAAAATAGTCAAGATATGGAAACAACTTAAGTGTCCACCGACAGATGAATGGATAAAAAAATGTGGTATAAATACACAAGGGTATATATTTAGCAAAAAAAAAAAAAAAAATTCTACCATTCACAACAACATGGATGAAACTTGAGGGCATTATACTAAGTGAAGTAAGTCAGAGAGAGAAACACAAATTGTATAATCTCATATTTACATGGAATCTAAAAAAGCCATGCTCAGAGGCATGGAGACTGGTGGTTGCCAGGGGCTGTGGAACAGGCAAAATGGGGAGACGCTGGTCGAAGGATACAAACTTCCAGTTGCAAAACAAATAAATTCTAGGGATCTAATTTACAGCAATGTGACTATAGTTAACAAGACTGTATTGTATACTTGAAAGTTGCTAGGGGAATAAATATTAAATGTTTTCACCTAATAAAGAAGGTAATTATATGAAGTGATGGATGTGTTAACTAACCTTATTGTGGTAATCATTATATACATGTTTATGAAATTATCATCTTAAATATACATAATTTCTACTTGCCAATCACAGTTCAATAAAGCTGAGAGAAAAAAAGGAGGTGGTCCCACCAAGTCAAGAGAAGAGCTTACAAACTCAGGATTGTTAAGCATTTAAGTACATTAAATTTGTAGTTAAGGAACACAAAAATATAAAGCAATGAAAGTACAGAGGAAGCAGAATCAGTAATTAAGTGATAGTAAAATAAAATGTTAAGGTGCCAGCTTTGCCAAGGAAAAACACTGTCATCAAGAAAAAACATACCAGCCACCACCACCACAGGTGTCAGGCATTAACAGAACAAATATTAGTAGATACCAATTTAAGAAAACTCATTTTTTAGGAAAAAAAAAAACAGAGAAATTCACCTGTTTTCTTTATAATTAATACTTCCTATACATTCAGAATAAAAATTTCACAAGAGATTAAGTCCCCTAAAAGTCTGAAATTTTTGCAAAGGGAGACAAATTTCTACAGCTATACTTAAAAGAATTTAGGAATCTCCACATACTTTACTAAACAATTACCTTATCTAATATTTTATAATTACTGTTGTTAGATTCACCAAATAGTAGTACTTAGTCACAACTGCTTTCTCTATAAGAAATTTTTAGGGGCGCCTGGGTGGCTCAGTCAGTTTAGCCTCTAACTTCAGCTCAGGTCATGATCTCACAGTTCATAAATTTAAGCCTCTCGTTGGGCTCTGAGCTGAGAGCTTAGAGCCTGGAGCCTGCTTTGAGTTCTGTGTCTCCCTCCCTCTCTGCCCTCCCCTGCTCAGGCTCTGTCTCTGTCTCTGTCTCTCTCTCTCTCTCAAAAATAATAAACTTTAAAAAGAAAAAGAAAAAAAAAGAAATCTTTAATGGTGCTTTTGTTTTGAGGATATCACAAAAATAATCTAGCTCACCTATAGGCCTAACTACCTTGAAACCAAGATATGCCCCCTGATTTCAATGCTCTCAAGTTTGCATCCGTGTTAACAATGGAGTTAATTATGTAAAATGATATTCTCTAACTTTTAATGAAACATTCTGAGAGCTAGAGACAAAGTTAACTGAATTCAAACTTCTTTTTTATAGACGAAGGGGAAAATATGAAATTCAGAGAGATGAAGTAACTTTTCCACAGTTATACATCCATATACTATTAATTCACTCACTCAAATACTTATTGAATGCCTACTACATGTCAAGCACTATATCAGACACTGGGTATGTAGTGATGAGTGACACACAGTCCCTGCTCTTACTCAGCACTGAGAGGCTAGAACACACACTTTGTGATTTGAGATCCTAGCCCCTTCCACTAGACCCCAGTAGAACAGGCTAGATGACGCAAGAGCTATCTTTCCCTAAGTCCAGGAAATAATTCCCTTTGCTGACAATACCACAAGCAAATACCCATACAGTCAAACTCCTCGTGACAGAGATCTCTGAGGTTCTTCCATGATGAAGACCTATAGATTCTCCCTCTGAGAGAACTAAAAACCTGTGGGCCCCAGCTAGAGAGGTGTATTTAAGTCCAGGCAACACTTCTGGTCAGATTCCTCCTCACCTACTTTTCTGCCTAATGTTCTCAGAAGCCTAATTCTATCCTTGGTTCTTCCGTCCCAAGTCTTTGGTATAGTCTCAGACCTTCAGATCAAAAGCCAAATAGAACCAGCCCATATTCTTGAAATCTAAATTGGACTTTAAAACTGTACCTTTCTTCAAATTTCCAGTTATAAAATGCACAAGTCATAAGGATGTAATGTACAGCATAGTGACTACAGTTAGTAATGGTGTATGGCATATTTGAAAGTAGCTAGGAGAGTGGATCATAAAAGTTCTCATGACAAGAAAAAAATTTATAACTACATAGGGTGATTGCTTTAACTAGACTTACTATGGTAATCCTTTTGCAATACATACAAATAAGGAATCTTTATGTTGTACAACTGAAACACATTATGTCAATTATACCTCAACAACAAAAAACCCATACCTATCTTATTTCTGAAAAATGAAGCAGATTACAAAACTGACACAACCTATTTTTAGACGAGTTTCCTTACATCTAGGTAAACTTTCCTCCCTATATTTGCGTCCAGAATTGTGAAGAAAAACGAAGGAAACTTTTTCCTATATAATTGTTTCCCCCCAAAGAATTTTTGTTTTGAAATAGCCATCTCTACGGTTGACAGAGGTTTTCCAAAACAGAATATAACTCATGTTTACTGAGGTAGGCAAAATGTTAAATTAAAGGCATACATGGTGAGGAGCCAGTACTCATTCCACTTCTACTACGCACCCAGCTCTTTCAACTTATTCCATTCTTTCTTCATCCGTGAGTAAAACTATGACTTCCAGTATACTTCCAACATATAAATATGTGAACATGCTAAAACTATACTGCAGCCAATGCTCTTCCTCCTAACCCCCGGATCAAAGGTCCATAAGAAATAGACTTAAACTTTGAAATCTTAACGTTAATTCCTAATCGCTTTGCAAATCTCTAGTAATGTACAAAATATCTTACTATATGGAGTCAACTTTTGCAATTACTCAGTTTAAAATATTTTTTCACAGTACTTTTCTAAAAGAAAAAAAACTTGCATACAAATGAGATAATCTACATGTAATGAACAGCAAAGGTATTTAGGAAATAAAGAAAAATGCCTTGTCTGTGCTACTTCAAATAGATTCTGTGCTTTACTAAGTCCATCATGTTTATAGTGTCCTGACTCATGATGGCAACCACCCTACTTCTCCCCTTTCTATATGCTGTCTGCCCCCAGTTGTAGTCAAACGTTTGCTTATATCACACTTAAGCCCATCACTTGATTTCAGCTCAGGTCACGATCCCATGGTTCGTGGGTTTGAGCCCTGTGTTGGGTTCTGCGCTGACAGCATGGAGCCTGCTTGGGATTCTTGCTCTCTCCTCTCTCTGCCCCTCCCCTGCTCGCTCATGCATGCACTCACTCTCAAAATTAAATAACCTTTAAAAACATTTTTTAAATGAAAGAGCAAAATCTCAGATATTTACGAAATAAATACTTATGAGTTCTATTTTTAGGGTCTCTTGAATAAGCTTTTCCCTTTTACTTACAATTACCTCCTTGGGGCACCTGGGTAGCTCAGGTGGTTGGGTGTCTGACTTTGGGTCAGGTCATGATCTCATGGCTTGTGAATTCCAGCCCCACACTGGGCTCCGTGCTGACAGCTCAGAGCCTGGAGCTGCTTCAGATCCTGTGTCTCCCTCACTCTCTACTCCTCTACCAGTTGTGCTCTGTCTCTTTGTCTCTCTCAAAAACAAATAAACATTAAATTTAAAAAAGATAACCTCCTCTCCAACAGTCCTCTCACGCACACATAGGACTGGATCCTGTTTACATAATGAAACTAATCCCTTGCTATTGTTGACAGCCCAGAAAAATCCAAACCTGTCACAGGAAGCCTTAAGTTCCCTGACTAAAAGCAAAGAAATGGGATTTTAAAAAGGGACTAACTCCACAAAGGTGAACATTTAACACGTTTAATCCTTCAAAAGGACTGACAAGTCAATCTTCAGAGAACCAGAGAAAAATAAAGTACCTTTGATTGAGAAAAAAGTACATGTGAACCAGGGAAGAGTGAATGACATCTCAGACTTTCCAGTTTTCTATTTTAGCCCGTCTTGAGGCCCTGCTGCCTCTCTGTCTTTAGGTTCGAGGACTGTTCTTTTAATAATTTTAAAATGCAGTTCCAAACTTATTGTTCAAACCAATTCAAAAAGGTTTCTGCTACTTGTATTCAACTAATATTTCTCCTACAATGCACCAATAAAATCAGGAAGGTGTTTTGTAAATACTGTCCTTTCTAATTGTCTACAGCATTGCTCAGTCCAACAGCTCACTGTTCATTGAAAGGTATGTCTTTAGATGTATGTAATCTTTATTTCTCCTTCTTCTATTTAGGAGATGAAGTGCTATAATAATAAACATGTGTCTGGTGCATCACCTGCTCTAAGTGCTTTAAGGAATGAAATCTGCAAGCTATTCTATGAACTACACAAGAAACAAGGTATTCAGGGAGTGAAAAACAGAATAAAGTGATAAATGTTTTAAAAAATTGCAAACAGGAGTGCTTATACACTCTGAAGACCAAAATGTGGCCCAGAACTTGCCCAGTTTTTTTAAGAAGCTGCAAAAGGAGCACTAAAGTGGTAACAGCTTATCAGATTAAGGATTAGTACTGCATGAAATCAAGGGATTTCCCTTCCAGCTACCTTACTTTTAGAACACTATGGTGGCGGTGGTGGGGCGCCTGGGTGGCTCAGTCGGTTAAGCGTCTGACTTCATCTCAGGTCATGATCTCACAGTTTGTGGGTTTGAGCCTGCTTTGGATTCTGTGTCTCCCTCTCTCTCTGCCCCTCCCCTGCTCATGATCTGTCTCTCTGTCTCTCAAAAATAAATAAATGTTAGAATAAAAATTAAAAAAAAAAAAAACACTACAGTGGCCACCACAGTAAAAACATATACACAAAATACGCCTAATGTGGCTTCTAAGATTCCTGGCTTCTTACTGAGTTTATTCCAAAGATTTGACAAACCTAAAATGTGATTAATATTTCTATTCTCTTCCTTCTTTTGTCTTATTGTTGAGGTCACTAGCTTCTAGTTTCTCTAGACCTTTGGCATAACATTTCAGGAGTTCTGCTGCAGACTATCCCACCAAAAATTTATAAACTACTTAGTTCCTCCACTCTTCCTGGGTAAGGAATTTAACCTGTTTACTCTGGAAAACACTTTTTTGTAAATAGATTTATAAAGTATGTAGTCACTCAATAAAAATGACTTTACTAAAGCATTCAATAGTGACACTTGAATTTTGTAGAAATTTTTGCCTCATCTTAAAATACTTTATTCTTTTCAATACATTTTTTAAATTAGAGGTATGATTCACATGCCACAAAATACACCCTCAATTTATTTTTATCAGTTATTAGAGATACTGACAAAAAAATTTATCATGTTCTATGCTGGTTCAATGGCCAAACTAAAGAAGTCTCTGGGCTGCTTTATTGCTTTCCTGTTTGACCTGTACATTTACCTGCTGGTTGTAGACTGATTTCACATGACATTAGAACAAACTCAATAAAAAAAGCCAGGAATCTTAGAAAGAAAAACACCAACAGGATACGAAGTTGTAATAATAAGGATGTGTTGGATATCGGGGCAGCAGAAAGAGGACTAGAGTAGTAAAATGAATTCTGGAAGTTTAGCCCCAACAGTAGAGGCATAGAGGCCAGATCAAGAGCATTACTGATAAGGGTATGTTCAAAACTGAAGTTTTACATGTATTACATTCTATGGCCAACAGCTACCAAGCTGGAACAGAGGCTAGCCAGGTAAAAACCTATCAGAAATGAACACTATTAGGTGACATCAATCTATATTCCAGTTAGGAATATAAAGGCAGCGAGGGGGAGAGGGGCAGTTAGGTTATTTTAGGCCCAACCACTACAAAACAGTGTACTCACTTTTTCGATAAATATTAACTGATGACAGACAATAAGGGATAGAACCTAGAACAAAAGAAAGCAAAATGGACAAAAATTATGCCTTTTTTGACTGGCAACATTCTAATAAAGAAGAGAGAGTAAACTGGTTAACAGTCTACTGGAGAGGATACACTTCATCGACTGATAATATCTGAAGCTGTTTCTCTTTTCTTGAGAAACAGGGAAGACAAACAGAAAAATCAAAACAAAAAACACATAAGGGGCTATGAGAAAAGTGTCATAAAATAAAAAAGCAGAAATAGCAAACAGAAAAGATTCAAAATAAGAGCCTCTACCCAAAAAATTTTCTTCTGCAAGAAGCAAAAGGATAAGGAAGCACTACAAGAAATCTCAAAACCAAAAAGCAGAATTAAAAAATATTTAGGAGGCCCTAAAAAAATAATGGGTAGAAAACTACTGAAGATAAATAATCAACAAAAATTACAGAAGATCTGAATATTATTATTAACAGACTTCATAGCTACATCAAGTTTCACTTTCAATAGGAAAAAAAACCCCTGATAGTCCAAGAACATTTGCAACAAATGACCATGTTAGGTCACAAAGAATGCCCAGTAAGTAGAAATAGCAAATGTCATATTCTCTGATTAAAGTGCAATAAACTAGGGGCACCTGGGTGGCTCAGTCAGTTAAGCATCCAACTTCAGCTCAGATCATGATCTCATGGTTTCTCACGGGTTCGAGCCCCGCGTCAGTCTGTGTGCTGACAGCTCAGAGCCCGGAGCCTGCTTCAGATTCTGTGTCTCCCTCGCTCTCTGCTCCTCCCCCACTTGTTCTCTGTCTTCCTCTCTTTCTCTCTCTCCCAAAAAGAAAAAAAACATTAAAAAAAATAAAACTGCAACAAACTAGAAATTTCAAAAAACCCAACCTACTTGCTGGAATGGGGGGGTTGCGGGGTGGCTTAATGGGCGATGAGCATTAAGGAGGGCACTTTCCGGGATGAGCCCTGGATGTCATATGTAAGAGATGAATCATTGGGTTCTACTCCTGAAGCTAAGACTATACTGTATGTTAACTAACCTGAAAATAAAAAAAATCAAAAAAATAAATCCAACCTACTACCTTAAGATCTTCTAGTAGGAGTATTACCTAGTTTAACTATGTCAAAATTTAAATGTGATACCCTTTAACATAATCATAATACTTTATTTCTGTGGATTTATTTTACAGAAATTATTGGACTAGTACACAATATACTCAAGGATATTCATCTTAGCAAAGTAATTTTGTGCAACACTGGGATCAACCTAAGTGTTAACCAAAAAGGCACTGCTTAATGTACACTCGTCTTATGTAATACTGTGCCTGCTGATGCCCCCCCCATTTACTGACAGCGAATGATAAGTGATGAAGGGGAAGGCAAATTAAAAAAAAAAAAAAAAAAAGCATAAGACTATGAACTCATTTCCGTAGAATTACATAATATAATACGTGTGCAGAGTTGTCTTGAAAGAGTGTCTTCAAATGTTCATAGAGAGCTACAGGGATTTTTTTGCTTTCTTATGTGTACTTCTGAGGGGAGAGCAACATATGTGACCCCAAAATATGCCACTTTGGCATGTGGCTTATTTTGAGCTGGAGGCAATCTAGACCTAGACCTCAAAACACAAAACCAAAACCAAAAACAGAACAAAAAAACAAAAAAACAAAAACCCAACTTACTGCTCCCTTAACTACCTAAAAGAATTCAGATAAGGAGCCTGGCCCAGACAGAAATCTATTATCAGAGGTAACTTTTTATATCTGAAAGACCGGTGTGGCAAGGCAAACATCTAATTACCAAACATCTGCTCTTCTTACCGTCCCGTGTCCCTCCTCCCCTCTGAGGCCCCAGGCTTAGCTCAGTATAAGCCCCAACTGCCCACCTTGTTCTTGCATCTCTTATTTTCTATAGGGCTTTCATAAGTATGTAATTAAATGGTTTTCTCCTATTCATCTTTTATGTGATTTTGATTAAGAGACCAGCCAAAAGAACCCAGAAGGGTAAAGGAAAAATTCTTTCCCCCTACACTTCGTTTTTATTATTTTTACAAGAAACATGTATTATGTTTATAGCCAGAAAGTTAATTTCATTTTGTAAAAGATCAAAGTCTTAAAGTTTTCAAAGGTTTATTTACCAAAGCTCTCATCACAGCATTAAAGACAATAAAAATAATATATTACAATAATAAAATTTGATACATGGTGGCATTTACACTGTACCAAGTGTTTTAAATTAATTATCTGCCTCCTTTATTTCCTGTCCCCCTTCCCGCTTTGTGCTGAGTCAGGCTCCATTTACATATGATCTTCCTTACTTCTGTAATGCACTTTCCCCTACATTTCCTAGTGGCTTCCCCATCCCCTTCTAGAGTTCATATCCTCCTCTCAAAGCCTTCCAACTCTCCCTGAATATTATTAATCCTTCTTTCCACTAGGTTTTTAAAGCCCTCTGTCATAACGTCTTTTAGAACACTGAACACAATGCTCTACTGTAATACTGTTTAACATATCTGTCTCTCCCACCAGACTACAGGTTTTCAAACATTGCTGTAAAAAATTAATTCTTACCTTGTTAAATATTGGACAAAAGGGAAAACAAGTGGCATGGAAAAAAAGGTATTAAAAAACAAGGACTTGATTATCAGCAGTTCTTGCAAAACCCACACGGCAAAATTTCTTCCTCACCAATCCCAGGCTGCACCCCAATCAAGGTAAGACATGTGAAAACATGATTTGATTTCCCTTTTTGGAAAGCAGAAAAGGTGACAATCACATGAACCAGTAAGCTCCAGCTACACTCTTCAGTGACAAAGACAGAAATCAAACACACATGGATACTTTGATCTTTCCCCTTGAAGCTTCCTAACATATAAGACAAAGTAACAGAATATTAAAAGTTACTGGAATGCAACCAATATCCTCCTGTTACAGATGAACAAATTGAGAGCTAAAGAGATTCAGTAATTTCCAGGAAGTCATTCTGAAGATAAGAGGCAGATAAAATAAGAACCTGGGCCTCCAAAGCCTTAGTCCAATAAATGCAGTTTCCCAGTAACTATACTATTCAAAATTTATAAGGTTATCTTGGTATTTCCAAATGATACACATTCAATTTGATTTCCACCACTTACCTTAATGGCAAATGGTAAGGAAACAATGTTTCAATTTTCTGTAAGAGGAGATAAAACTTTAAAACCATTCATATTTTACCTACTTCTAAAAGCTTTGGACTGAAGTACTTTCTTTCTTTTTTTTTAATAGGCTCCACATTCAATGTGGAGCTTGAACTCACCACACTGAGATCAAGAGTCACATGCTCTACTGACTGACTGAGCCAGCCAGGTGCCCCTGACTTTGCTCATTATTAAATAGAAACAACTATTATGTGCACATTATGCAGTTAGATACTGCAGTTGTTTGTTGTTTGAATAGTAAAACAGAAACAAAGTGGTGACTAAGTTCTACATAATTATAGAAAACTTTAAAAATCTACTATAGTGGTAGGTGTGGCAGCCAGCATTTTATTTTTCTCTAATCACACTCCATTAGTACTCTACTATCTGGATCCACTTACGCGTTTATTTCAGTCATTCCAAGAAGCACACCTCTCCTATTTAGCATCTTTTTAAAAATCAGGATTTATCTTATAATCATTTCTGTGTGACAGTTTAAATGGCAGTTATTTTTTTTCCTTCTGGGTAGTATATAAAATAATGTGTATTTTATAATCCATCACATCTTAGGTTTGGTGAAATACAGTAACTGGTATTTAAGTTTTCAGTTTCAGTTACTATGGCTATTTTGGGGAGATGAAATTTCTTTATAGTATATTCCCATTATTTTATTTTAAAAATTCAGGATTCCTGGGGCGCCTGGGTAGCTCAGTTGGTTGGGCGTCTGGCTTCGGCTCAGGTCATGATCTCACAGTTCGTGGGTTCGAGCCCCACATGAGGCTCTGTGCTGACAGCTAGCTCAGAGCCTGGAGCCTCCTTCATATTCTGTGTCTCCCTCTCTCTCTGATGATCCTCCCCTGCTCACGCTGTCTCTCTCTCTCTCTCTCTCAAAAATAAATAAAACATTTTTAAAAATTCACGATTCCTCCCTTTCCTTCTCTCTCTCTCTCTCTCTCTCACACACACACACACACACACACACACACAAATCCATAAAATTTGTCTCTTTTGTTTATCATTCTAGTGAATGGCACATCACCACTCCAGAACTCAGGAGCCATCTTTGACACCTCTCACTCCCCCCCAAAATGTAACCCATCACCAAAAACTGCAAAATTTATCTCCTAAAGATCTTAGCCTGTCCCTTTACATTCTACTTCTACCACCACCATTGTATTCCAAACTCCATCATCTCTCACCTGGGCAACTCTCAACAGTCCCCTTAAATGGTTTCCCCTATCTATTCTTTGTCCCTATAATGTCTTTACCACAATGAAGCTAGCTGATCTTTTCTTAACATGGCCTGCCAGACCTTCCAGGGTTTGTGCCACCTTCTCTTTGGTCTTTGAGGTCAGCAGCCTTGGCTTCAAGCAATTATGTTCTCTTTACTCCAAGGCCAGTGAACCTATTATTCCCATTGCTTGAACGCTCTCTGGCAATAAATCTTACCCTTTAGATCTCAGTTTAAAGTATATTTCTCATGAAAACCTTCCCTGATGCTCTGACTAGTTCTCTCCCACACTATTCCTTTACAGCAGTTCACACAATTAGAATTTTATGTGTTGTCCATGGATTAATGACCGCCTTCCATTCTTGCCTATGATGCCTATGAGAAAACTGAACAAGCAACAAGCAAAGTGCCTGCACAGAGTAGGTGCTCAAATATTTGCTGAATATGTAAATATTAAGTCCACAGTAACTCACCATCTTTGGGACTCACAATGTCTCCGATTTCTTCAATTCAGCCTTTTACTAATCTTAGGAAGTACCAACATCTAAATCAGCCTTAGGTCTTTATTTTCTTGCCTCCATACCAGGAAAGCAAAGGCTGAGTTGGTATAAATTTAAATAAAAATCTGTTCTTGTAGTAGTTGTTTCATTTACCTCTAAAAAATACTTTGTGTTGGTTGTCCTAAAATTATAGCAGTGGATTCTTACATTAACAAAAATTGGAAAATTCTGCTGTACTCTGCTTACATCTTGAAATCTTTAATTTACTATTCTTAGTGAAATCACGGTTGTCAAATACTCAAATAAGTATTAACTGTAAGAAGTTGTAGCCAGTAAGCTCTTTAAATTATAGTTGATTAAATGCTGTAGGTCTGACTACATGATAAATCTCAAATATAGAAAGAATAAAGCATGCATATAAAAACATCATGCCAAACGGTACCTGTCAGAATACATTTACACGCGGAATGCATTTATTCATAAAAATCACAAGAAAGGAAAATGTTACAAGGGAACTTTATTTTAAGCTCTGATTAGAGAACTTTCTTTTTTTATGTTCAATGTTTAAACATCCAAATAAGCAAGATAAGTTTTCCTCCCAAATAAGATGTCCGTTGTCATCAAACTTATCTAATTCTGTTGCTCCATCAACTGACATAAACTGAAGACTTAAGGTATATACAGTAACACTTTGTATTTCTGGAAGTTTCATGAGGGACCATACCTATATTGTTCACCTTGGTTATCTTTAGCCCCTGCCACAAACAAGTATTGAATGAATATTTATTGCAAAAATACATGAATGTAGAATAGTAAAGTTTGTTCTAAGCTATTCTGCACACCTGATCTCTCAAATTTAATTTATGTGCTGTGCTGCTGTTTTGTTCTTTAGCAATTAATTATAAAAGTGGTACAATTAACATGATATATTGAGCTACAGTTAAAGAAAGAGTACTCATAATGAACATAAAATAATAAAGGACAAAAGAAATTGAAAGCAAGGTAAAAATAGTTCTCCCCTTTGTTAACAGTGGTAATTAATGAAAAATTGCCTTTTATAGCACTGAGATTTCAAGGAGGATTAAAAGAATTTTCACATATTTATCCTCAATTGTTTTAGCTTCCTCTCCTTTCCCAAACCTGCAAATGAATGTCCAAGAGGTTCTGCCAAAACCAGAAACCCAATATTCAATTTACTATATACAGATTAACCTCTTGGGGAAAAAGGAACAAACAAGCTAAATTTACATGTATATAGAGGGCAAGCTAATAAACTTGTATCCCATCTACGACTTAAACAAAACAAAACTGATTTCTGTACATAACGTGCTCTGGGTTACTGCAAAAGAAAACTCTTATTAGATTTCTGGGACAAGTTTGTACTTAAAGGAAAAGAATAAAAAACTATGTATCACAAATTCAACTGAAGTACTTAAGACTTTTAAAAAGTTTGGTTCAAGAACTGAATGCCCTTCCCATAATTCATTTTGAAAACTTTGCTAGGAACATCCTCAGTGGAAGGTGTACTTGTTAAATTATTGTGACAAGTATCCCAACAGAAGCAACTGTCAAAGAAGAGTATTTTGGAAAAGCACAAGTGAAACCAAGAGATGCAAACGTAGGAAAGAGAAAAAGTTACATAACTTGGAAACTGCAGTCTTTTTAAAACTACTTTCATCCAAAGTATCACACTTAATCCTTAACAATAATTACAAATTTAAAAAATGACTGCCACTCTCTAATTTTAAAAAAATACGGGAAAGTTGGAATGGTCAAGCCGTTAACTCCCATTTACAGAATTTACAGTATATTACAGAAAATGATATATGCTGGCCACACACTAAACAGTTCAGGGAGTTTGTTGCTGTTTTTAATCAAGAAGAAACTGCTAGCTTTTTATAGTTTTCACTCCAAAAATAAAATCTCACCAACTGCCTTTCTGACTCTAAGGGTCACTTAAACTGAATCTTTAAATTTTAAGTATTTGTGTACTCTTTAAAGATTAAGCAAAAAAAAAAAGGTTGGGTAAGCAGAAAATCTAACCTTAAATACACTTATATGAATAAAGTTTTAAAAAGTCAATTTTAACTGCATTATGACCAATACCAATACTCCCAAAGTATAAGGACTGAAAATTTACTAACCTAACCATCCTATCCTGAAGAAAATATCATCTTTTGTGATACAGGATTCTAATTTCTACAAGTTTACAATTTTAGTTGAGCCTTCCAATCTCCCCAACCCAGTTACCTTACTGCATTATTGCTCAAATTCTAGTACTTAGCCAGGTAACAACAGAATCACTTAACAGAAAGAACAACGTCGAAAACTGCCGGGTTTTTTTTCTGGTTCAGGGTTTTTTTCTGTTTCTTTATTTTTTTTTCTACTTTTCTGCATGCATAAGATAAAGATAGAAAGACGTGCCACGTTAGGCAACTCCTGGGAGGCGGGTGTAGGGGAATGGGGAGAGAGATAAGAGTGGTATGGGAGTGACTGACCATTGTCCGAAGAGCAACGTGCTCCTTTGCAAAGACATTTTGGAAATTGCAAACTGCGAATCTGCCTCCCAGGACCTCTCCTCGCCCTCCAGCTGTCAGAATCCCCACTCGCTCACTCAACAGTCGACCCGGGAAGGTCCTGGAGAAGTCTATCCCTCGTGGGTCTACTCCAACGACCCGAATTAGCCTTCGTCCAGCGGGGCAGCGAGCGCCCCCGGCAGAATCCCGAGAAAGGGGAGAGGAAAAGGGAACTGGGTGGCAAACGCTGGAGCTCCTCCACCGACGCTGCGCCAACTCATGCCCACCTCCGCAGGCAGCCAGGATGGCCATGGCGTGACGCCGCCAACCGGCGCTCCGTAGTGACAAGTGTCCCCACGTCTTCGCCTTTCAGTATTTAACCTTCTCTAGCCCTCCTTCCCCACTCCCACCATTCTAGGAGGCCAAAAAAGAACTGAGCGCAGAGAGCGGTTATGCTTGGAGAAAAGAAGGGCGGCCTAGCAGTCCCGGGAAGGGCCTCGGAGGAGGCAAGCTGCGGAAGGCTGCTGGCACCGTTCTTCCGGGCCAAGGGGAGGTTCAGCCCGCTGGGCCGCAAAGCCGGGGCCTCGCCTGGCGACAGAGGCCGAGCAGAGGGGCGGCGACACTGCCGGGGCCGGCGCACATACTCACCAAATCTGGAACTTGAGCAGCGGCCCCGTGGCGTACTGCATCTTTAATCTTTTGCTAGGCACGCCGCCCAGGTTGGCCGAGGCATCGCTCCGGATCACCGCCGACGCCGCCACCAGGAGAACTAGCAGGAACCTCATCTTAATCGAGCCAGCCACTCCGGCCGCCCTCAAACTGAGACTGCAGCCAGCCCAAGGCCGAGCGGGAGCTGCGAGCAGCTCCCCGCCGCGCAGGCGCGATCCTCCAAGGTCGGGGAGGGAAGCAGAAATGCGCATGCGCAGCCCGGCGCCAACGCACGCTCTGGGAGGCATCGCTGACCTGTTTCGCTGTCGTGACCCTCCATCTTGGGTGTGTGCGGAGACTCTGGGATGGGGTTCGATGGGTAGGGAGGGAACGAAGTAGCTGGTGGGATGTCAAAGGAGCCTGTTAATCATAGCTCCCTGCACATGTGGGTTCTACATACAATTTCACTTAATTCCGACATTAATCTGCCTGAGACACTTAGGAGCCCCTATTTGGCAGCCTGACTCTGGGGTGGGGGATGAAAAAGAAAGCCCGAGCCTTCCGAACAGTTAATGCTTCACTCTTTGCGTGCCATGCTGTAGCTTTTTCTTTAATCGTACAATATCGCACTCCTAAAAGAATTTAATTTTTTTAAAGAAGTTTGTAAAATTTCGATCACGTAGAGGAGTAGAATAGTTACCTTACTCATTAACCATCTTTAACAATTGGTGACATTTTGACAGTCTTGATTGTCTATAGCTCTAACCTCTTCTTCCCCCAGGGATGCAAATATCAGACATATTATTTCATTTGTAGGTATTTAAGCATGTATCTCTAGAAAAAAACTAGTCTTTGGGAAAAAAAGAAAAAAACTGACCACAATAACGTTATTTCACCTTAAAAAAAAAAAAAAGCAACTCCTTAATACCAAATATCCAGTGTTCAAATTTTCTGTCTTAATAGGTATTTATTTTCCTAAAATCAGGACCAAAATATAATACATTGCCATTGCTTGATATGTCTTTTAGCTTCTGTCAGAACATTTAAAACCAAGAATATACCAGGAATTGAGAAGTTCCATTTATCATTTATTGCAGCAAAAGGGAACACACACCTCGGGGAGCAAAGGGGAGTCTCAGAAAGATGGTATTAGAAAGACTCTTATAGTATAGGTCTTTGATTGGATGATTCTGGGAAGAGTGTTGGCGTAGAAATGGAAAATTGGTCATATTTTTTAAAGTCTCAGTATTAATAAATATGGGTCCTTCTGGATCATTTATCCCAGATATTTCAATTATGAAACACAACAAATATGAGTTTGAGAAACAGTGAAATAAGTTCTCACTAAATATGTGTCCATAGTTTCTTATATCCAATAGCTCAAATGTAGCACATGATCAAAAATTTTTTTAATTTAAGGATGCAGTAAAAGCCTGAAAACATTTCACAACTGTCAATTTCAGCTCACTTTGGCTTTAAGTGACCATTGTGAATTTTACATATCTTAGGACAAGAGCAACTGTAAAACCAAAATCATAAACTTTTTTCAGTAATCACATTGATGGTGATAGTATTTTGTTTGTGTTATGATTTTAAGACTGTTGCACGTAATGTGGGAAAAGCAAGTGAGTTTGCAAGTGATATTGGTATCAATGGGAATGGAAATTTTGCAGTAGAAGAAAGGAAATAGATTTAAATTAATGTGTAAGAAAAACATCATGAGAGGGGCACCTGAGTGGCTCAGTTGGTTAAGTGTCCGACTTCGGCTCAGGTCGTGATCTCACAGTTGGTGGGTTCAAGCCCCACATCAGGCCCTGTGCTGACAACTTGCTCAGAGCCTGGAGCCTGCTTCTGATTCTGTGCCTCCTTCTCTCTCTGACCCTCCCTGCTCATGCTCTGTCTCACTCTATCTCTCAAAAAATAAATAAATGTAAAAAAAATATTAAAAAAAAATACATCATGAGAAAGTGGAGACAATTTCAGAGTACAATTTTTTAAATTAAGAAATCTATTGGAATCCTTTGTAATAATGCATTAGAGAAGATACAGCATATGATCATTTCAATAGAATTTGATAAAATTTAATTCATTTATTATAAAAATTCTCAGTGACTTAGAGGAAATTTCCTTGGGGCAACTGGGTGGCTCAGTAAGTTTTCGGGTAAGGTCATGATCTCACGGTTCATGAGATACAGCCCTGCATTGGGCTCTGTGCTGACAGCGCAAACCCTATTTGGGATTCTCTCTCTCCCTGTCTCTCTACCCCTCCCCTGCTCAATCTCTCTCTCTCTCTCAAAATAAGTAAACTTCAAAAAACTAGATAGATAATAATGGGAGCAATTAAAGATTAGTGGCATTATCAAAGCATTACCTTCAGAAGACTGATGATGTAGTAACTGTATGTGAAATGATTGAAGTAACAAATGTCTAAAAGGGAGGGAGTCCTGTACAACAGCGAGAAAGTTACCACAGAACAGTTTCTGTAAACCACCAGGCATAATGCAAAACCAGGGCACAAGGAATAATTAGACTTGGTGGGTTCTTGGTCTTAACAAAGATCATTATTGGGTAAGAAAATATTTCAAGTGGGACCAATAAGATGTGCAAAAGTAGAAGCACCTGTCTGGCTCAGTCGGAAGAGCTTGTGACTCTTGAACTCAGGGCTGTAAGTTGAGCCCCGCATTTTATTTAAGAGATTTGCTTAAATAAAAATAAAACTTAAAAAAAAGATACGCAAATTAGGTAAGTCGGGAATCTCATTAAGCCTAGAAGGTTTCCACCTCAGATGTGAGGGGTGTAGTGGGCAGACAGACAGATATATACCTGGGTGAAAGTTGGGGGAACACGGAATGAATGCTTCTGGGAAACATGCATTTTAAGAGAACAGACCAAAGAACAAGAGCCCAGTCAGGAACAGAGCAGGGGGCTCTGGAGGAAAGATGATTCCAACCTGAGCACAGTGACTGGCACTCAGATTGCCTCCTTATCCCAACTCAACTAGACTCAAAAAATTGACAGGTATAAGAGTCTAAAAATGAGGCACAACATTGGAAACCCAGAAGCACAGCTTTCAACAACCTTCCTCCAACAAAAGAATACAATGCAAAGAAGAGAGACAATCTCCATCTTCTCCAGAGACACAAACTATGGCCCCTTAAGGGCTTTCGAATATCAGGGTTGTGATATGTTAAATGTGCCCAGATATTGACAGACTCCAGGGTCCAGTGGAGTAGCCTAGGTGTGCCAGCAGAGGGCGTGGTGTCTAGCAGAGCAGAGGCCACATTCATTAGAAGACGTGTGGTGTGAGTGAAGGAAATGGCAACACCTGGTAAGAGTGAATTCATTTACCAAACATAAGTGAGACATCACTTGGAGCCTCCCGGTGTCTTGGAGTGGGAAGCAGGCATTAAATGGATCTGCATGTAGGACCAATGAGTCAGTAAAAAAAGAGTTGGTATTAATAATGTAGTCATTTATTCTCAGAGGCTGGTAGTTCAGGTTATGAACTTTCTTAATCTTCTACTTCAAACAAGTAGCCTACATCCATGGAAAAGTTCAGCATAGCTGGCCTGAGGGAGTTTCCTTGGAGAATACAATTAATACAATTAGTAGTATGAGGAAGGGTCTGAAGATTGATGCACTGAAAGCCACACTGAAAAAACAGAGCAAATTCAGCAGTCACAGGTACTACCAATTCTTCAGCAGAGTAGAAAAGTGCTGCAGGTTTCTGAGGAACATCATTTGGGGGATTCAGTACAAGATGGACTGGAAAAAAGAAAGGATGGAGAAAGTGGAGCATAAAGGTGATGGTTTTTGAAGCCTGATCTTCCTCTCTCTTGCTAGGTCTATGGCTGTGAGTTTCCCTACAGTTTTAATAAGGATTAGAGCAAATGCAACAATATGTGTAAAAACTATAGCCTGGTTCCTCAGGTAGTGATAGTTATTATTGTTTCTCTGAAGTAGTAAGGGCTTTTGAATAGGAGATGATAAATGTCAAGAAAAAGGAAGAGATTTTTTCCAGAGGAAATATTGGCTTATTTGGTGATAAATTGCCAATGAGTGGTCTAGAGAGTAAATATTATGGACCGAATGTTCAGTGTTCCTCCTCAAATTTATATATGGAAGCCCTAACCCCCAACGTAATAGTATTTGAAGGTGGAGCCTTTGCGAGGTAACTAGGTTTAGGTTTGGTCATGAGAGTGGGACCCCCCACGTGCACACAAAAAAGGGGTCATGTGAGCATTCATTAAGATGGCTGCTGTCTGCTAGCCCAGAAGAGGGTTCTCACCAAGAACGAAGTCTGCTGGCACCTTGATCTTAGACTTCCCAGCCTCCAGAACTCTGAGAAATAAATATTAGCTGTTTACCCCAGTCTATGGTATGTTGTTATAGCCGCCCATGCTAAGACAGTGAAGATTCAAGAATTACACTTCTAGCTCAGGTGCTTTTCTTTCTTTTTTATGTTTACTTATTTATTTTGAGAGAGAGAGTGCAAGCAGGGGAGGAGCAGAGAGAGGGGGAGAGAGACCATCCCAGTGCAGTGGTTGGATCTCACAAACTGTGATATCATGATCCGAGCCCAAATCAAAGGTCGGATGCTTAACCAGTTGAGCCACCCAGATGCCCCTCAGGTGCTCTTCTGATTTAGTTGGTCTAGGATGGGGCCCAAGCATCCGTATATTTAAGCTTCTTCAGGGAATTCCACCATGTAGCCAAGTCTAGTGCATTAGACTTGAGGTCTCTTGAGTTCACAGTGGGGTCTTATATGTCTTCAGTTCCTCAGAGAACCCAGAAAATTGCTCTGAGCATGGAAGTTATTTGAACTTTTATTGCAATGAATGGTAATGGGGAAATTGGCAAGCAGTTAAAGAGTTTGATTGTCAGCATGTTAAATTTCAACTTTTGACTGGATATCCAAGTAAAATCATGCTGGAGATAACTGGTAACACAGGACTAGAGAGAATGAATGTGCACATACGTATTTGGGAATCATTTAAATGCATGTGGTAGTCAAATTATGAAAGGACATCCAAATATGGTTAATACTTCAAATTCTTGAGGCCTCAATTAAAAGCATTAGATGCAAGGTAAATTAATATAACCAGCTAAAATGGAACTTAAAAAACATTAGCTAGAGGGGGTGCTTGGGTGGCTCAGTTAGTTAAACATCGAAACCTTGGTTTTGGCTCAGGTCATGATCTCAGTTTGGTGAGTTTATGCCTCGCATCAGGCTCTGCACTAACAGCACGGAGACTGCTTGGGATTCTCTATCTCCCCCTCTCTCCCTGGCCCTCCCCCAATCACGCTGTCTCTATCTCTCTCAAAATAAATGAATAAACTTAAAAAAAGAAAAACATCAGCTAGAGAACATTGTTTGGAGAAACAGTATTTGGAGCAAATGTATCCATTTCAAGATCAAAGGTAAGTAAGAAATAAAATACCCTGCACAAAATTTAATTGATCAGCAAGTTATCTTGTAGGGGCTTCTTCGTAATATTAATAAAGTGGATATATTGTTGAAATGCCCCCCAACATTGAATCTTCCTCTGGGAAAAATACTTCACTTTCTCTTCAGGGAATTAGCTTGACCCCACTGTACACAGTCTTGTCAATTATGATGCCCCAAAGCTTTCCCAGCCAGAGCTGTGCCAATGTCCAAAGCCAAAAATGACTGAAGCTGGTTAATTCTGATAAAAGAACCCTGAGGACAGTTCTAGACCCCAAACTACTCAGGTTCCTCTCACCTCCAGGGCTTCATTCTGTTTTTTCACTTGAATTTGTGAGTTATTACATATTTTGCCTCTATTTACTTCCCTGTAAGTTAGAGTCCATTTCTCTTGCTTGCAAACCAAGAACTCTGAGAGCCATGTATCTTCTTTCTCTCCTTAAGTTTGGCTTAGATTTTCTAACTGCTGTCACTCCCATCCTCAAGTCTTAAACATAGAAATATAGACAGGGCTGCATGGGTGGCTGAGTCAGTTAACCTTCGGACTCTTGACTTTGGCTCAGGTCATGATCTCATGGTTCGTTGATTTGAGCCCTGCTTTGGGCTATGGCACTGGTGGCGCAGAGCCTGCTTGGGATTCTCTCTCTCCCTCTCTATCTGCCCTTCCCCCACTTGCATGAGCACGCTAAATAAATAAAACATTTAAAAAATACATATATTAAATAAATAAATAAACATTAAAAAAAAAGAATGAAGTATAGACACACATTACATGGAAATTCAGATAATAGACTATCAGTGTCTCAGAGGCCATTGGATGGATGGAATAATCCTGGCCAGCAAGCTGCTCAGGCCAGCAAGTTCAGAAGCAAGGCCAGACCTCAGTAACAGGAAGGGGTGATAGCAAGAGGCCTAGGATAAAACTAGATGTACACAAAAACCTGCATATTAATGTTGATAGCAACTTTATTCACAATTGCTAAAGCTTGGAGATAACCGAGATGTCCTCCAGTAGGTGAATGGATAAATAAACTATGGTACATCCAGACAGTTGAATATTATTCAGCACTAACTATCAGGCCATGAAAGACATGGAGGAGCCTTCAGTGCATATTACTGAGGGAATGAAGCCAATCCGAAAAGGCTGCATACTGTAGGATTCCAATATATGGCATTCTGGAAAAGGCAAAAGTATGGAGACAGTAAGATCAGCACCTGTCAGGGGTGGGAGTGGGGAGATGAATAGGCAGAGGACAGAAGACCTTTAGGACAGTGAAACTCTGTATGCTACTATAGTGATGGAGACATGTCATTATACATTTGTCCAAACCCATAGAATGTACAACACCAAGAGTGAAACTCATGTAAACTGTGGCCTTTGGGTGATCACGTGTCAACGTATTCATCAACTGTAACAAGTATACCATTCTGGTGGGGGATGTTAACAGTGAGGGAGGCTATGCATGTAGGTGGGCAGGGGGAATGTGATAAATCTCTGTACCTTCAGCTCAATTTTGCTGTGAACCTAAAACTGCTCTAAAAAGTTTCAAAAAAAATCTTCCTTTCTTCAATAGCTGTCAACCCAAATACCATAGCAGTCTTGCTAGGGTCAGACACTACCTCTTCCTCCTCCGGGAAGCAGGAGGATGTCTGTAAACAGAGTAGACTCTTCAGATCAGATGGAGTTGGAATTCCAGTAGCTTCTATGCAAGGCTGGCTTCATGGGTGTGAGTCCATTTCATAGGACTCAGTGCTTAGAAGGGCCTGTACATGGGGCACCTGGCTGGCTCAGTTGGTAGAGACACATGCTCTTGGGGTTGTGAGTTCATCCCACGTTGGGGGGGGGGGGCAAAACTTTACTTTAAAAAAACTGGGGGGGGGAGGTGCACTTGGCTTAACACTTTGATGTCATAGTCTCGTAATTCTTATTTTTGAACGAGGAACTCCACATTTTTATCTTGCACTGGGGCCCATTACTTCTATGCCCAAGGTGTATCACTTCTTCCCTATCATCAATATTACCAAACTCTATCTAAATTCCTTGAAAAAGTCTTTCTTTGCCAGTGTTTAAAATTCAAACATAGTATTTCAATGAATAATATGTGTGGATTGTCTCCATTATATGATTAGGGGTTTGGGAGAGGAAGCACAAGCCAGGAACTCTTCAGGTCCCCTAATTGGATGCCAGATGTCTAAAGGGGTGGGGAAGGACGCAAAAACAAAACAGGCTGGGCACCATAAAAGATTCTCTCTGGTGATGTCACAATTCTAGGATTTGAACTGTTTAGCTTCAATTGAACATAGAAAAAGAAACAAATCTGTGCCCAGAAGTAATTTTGCCTGAACGTGTAAAATGTAAGCAGCTCTGCTTTGCTAAGTCTTTCAGGACTCTAAAAATACAGCTCCCTTTTCTTTGAAAAGGAACTAAATTCCTGAGAGATTTCTGAAGGTATCCCCAAGTCACATAGTGCTTGCTTTGCAACTATCTCGGGATTACACAGTACTTACTTCCTCTTCCTAGTGTGCTCACCATCCCTCCATCCCTCCTCAGCTCAAACAAGGAACCAAGAGGTTTCTTGGGCGTGATGATGGCTCTGACCCAATTCCAATGTCTTTCCTTCACTACTCCATTTTCCTCCTCTCTCTGTGCATCTCTTGTATATCTTTTTCTCTGTCAAACCAGCCTATGAAGTTGGCAACTTTTAAATGAGTGAATGTATTTTCCAGATTATGTTGTTAAATTTCTAATTCTTTAATTTCTTTAATAGACAGTGCTCTGATTTTGGGGACCCTCTAGTGGCCATAGCAGGAATTCTTTTAGCTAAAACAAGACTTTTCAAATGCACTTAAGATATGAAGATATTAGACATAAAAACATTTAGAAGTGTGCTTTTTGGACTCCTGACTTAAGACAGCAAAATAAGCACTGCATCTGCCACTCTCCTAAGGATCTCAAAGAAATGCCAGGAAAGGAGTACAAGCAGCAAATCTACGCTAACGCTGGAAAGACGGCAGTGGTCTACAAACTGTAAAAACTCTAGAAAAAATATTTGGCTTACCTATCATCTCCACCACACACCAAGAAAAAGGTGAAGTAAGGATAGGAGCTGTTCAAGCCTGAGAGGTTCCAGGAACCAGGAGCAATAGAAAGGGAAGGAGTGCACCGTGAGACAGCACATTGAGCAGCTAATTTGAGTAGGCAGTCAGCTCTGCGTTAAGAAGCCTTCAGTGCAAATAGGTCCCCAGGACTGCAGCAGCGTTCCCATGCCTGACACCTAACCTTACTGACCCTAACGTGGCTAGGTTGTCCCTGTAGAGTGGTAATATTGCTGGCTCCTGTGGCTGACCCCTCATGCAACGGAGGGGTTACAGACAGTCTCAGCAGGACTATGGCTGTCAATGGATGTGTTTTCAGGTATCTTAGATGGCTAAAGAACCAAGATTAAAAAGTTTACCTTACAATTTACTTTGGGAAAACTCAACATCTTACTTTTTTCACATTTCACAGACTTTCTGAAATAAAATTTCTTTTGGAATTTATGTATATTAATTTTTACTTGCCAAGGATGTATACATTCAGGAAGTATTTCGTTTAAAAAAGTAAATATAACAGTTTATCTGAAGCAGATTGGTGGCCCATGAACTCTTTTCATTAACCTTTTGAATAATAAAGGTTTAAATGATTTGATCCTCATCAAAATCAGTCTGGCCCATTGTCTTACTTCTTTAAAAAAAAAAACTTAGGTGTTAAGATGCCAATTTGCAATCATTCAACTCAAGTAACTCGATCATACTTCCATTAAATAAAAACAATGGTTTCAGAGTGATAGCAATGCCCAATATGAACAGAGATTGACTAAAAAAACCCAAACAAAGAGGTGAGACTGGAGAAGAAAAAGACAATAGGAGGGCATTTAAACTTTTAAATATGATGTGACACAGAAATTCCACTGCTGGGAATTTATATAATGGAAACTGTAAGAAGAAAAATAACTGTATATTGCACTATGATTATTTTCATGTTATTTTGTATTCTTGTAAAGTGGAAGTTAGCAAACTTTTTTGGAAAGGGCCAAGGAAGAAATGTTTTAGACTCTGCAAGCCACACAATCCGTTCCAACTACTCAACTGCAGTTGTAGCATGAAAGCAGATATGGCTGTATTCCAATAAAACTCTAAGGATACACAAATCTGAATTTCATATAATTTTCACACTTAACCAAATCATCTTTTGATTTTTCAATCATTTAAAAATGCACAAACTACACCATGCTGCATGGGATTTAGCCCACGGGCTGTAGTTGCAAAGCCGCGGCCTACAGCATCATTTTCTGTTGCATGGTGCTCCATTCTATTATTACAATTTTTCACTGTCCTAAACATCACATGTTTTTGCAGACATTTACTTCCCTTTCATGCTACCTCAGAAATCAGATGTCATGCTACCAAAGAGTAAATGAGTTCCACTCAAATATCTGTCACAGAGTCCACATCTTAGAAATGAAAGGTGTAGGATAATCACAAATTGAACTGCAAGAAGACTACTTCTTATTCTGAAGTCTAGCCTCAGTTGATTATGAGTTTTTAACTGTACAAAACTATAATCTCTTTTACATAAAAAAAGTAAGCATAGCAAATAAGGCTAACATTCCTACTGACCACCTTCCATTCTAATAGTCAGTGTCCTCAGTTGACACCAGACTTTTTCTATTAAGTTTACATATTTTTAAATGTACACAAGGAAAGTATAGTGTTAGTTTGACAATATACACATGACAATATACACAGCATTACTTTTTGGGAAACATACTTAGCATGTTTTGACACAGATTCGCTCTTTATTTCTTTTCTAAGAATTCCTTTTTCTCAAGTGATAGAGTTGGGTTTTGCTCTTTTTCTCTTCCCTCACTGGGAAGCTTGCTTAACCCATGAAAAGATAAGGAGAGCCTTTGTGTCCAATGAAGTGCCTCCCCTCAAGATTATAATGCCTCTCAGAGATGCTTATGGTACACGCCAAATGCATTTTTGAGATACTTTGAGCTAGGGAGATTTTTCTGAGAATCAAGGATTTATAGATTTTCCTTTATAATGAATACAGCAATGTATTTAAAATTTCATTTTCAAGCAGACGTTTACCACTTTACCCTTTTTTTCCCTATCACCCTACTCTTATTCCCAGAGGATAATGTTTAAACTAAAAATCAAACAAAATGTGTAGTCAAAGGACATATTAGTGATTTTTATATTGACGTGTGCTCAGAAATGAAACATTTCCTTGGAAAAAGTTGAATGGATTAAGTGACTACAGAAATAAAGACAATTCCAAAAATTGAGGCTAAGAATTTTGGTAGGAACACTTAGCCTGGAACAATTCAAACGCATCTGACTAAAACAAAAGTCAATGATACTACCTCTGAGATAAACATTTTAAAGATAATTAATGTTTACTGTAAATTGTGTTATACATGGGTAATTAATTTTTTAAAAATAGACTGCCAGGCCAAAAAACCATTACACTGTCTCAGGATTCATTACTTAATATTTTATTAGAAAAACAATTTTTAAGGTAATACATTGTAAAAGCAATCTATCTGCTTAAGTTTTTATTATCAGAAATGAATTAGTTAATGTTGAAAGCAATTATATGCGTGTGCATTTATACTCACAGTCACACAAACACACACACTCTCTCTCTCCATACAAAACGTTTAAAATACCACTCAAATTTTAATGAATTAGTTCTTCACCAAATCTTATTAGAAGCTCTGGGGTGTCAGTAAACTCAGTTATCTGTTTTTGTTTCTCAAGGTGTTTCTATTTCTTTTACCTATCAGTTTAAATATTACCTCTGGAAAACCTGTTATCAATGCAAATGAAAAGTAATTTCAAATGTTGGGGTGCCTGGCTGGCTTATTAGAAGAGTGTGAAACTCTTGATCTTGGGGGTTGTGAATGCCAGCCCCATGTTGGGTGTAGAGACTACTTAAAATAATCAAGCTTCAAAAAAGAAAAGTAATTTCAAATGTAAACCTGATTAAAAAAATTAATTGTAATAGACTCTAAAACCAAATATAAATTAGTTTTGATAGGTGAGTGACATAATCATTACAACTTTTTTATCATATGAATAAACAATCAAAATAATTAAGACTGGACTATAACAAAATAATCATTGTTCATGTTTGGAAAATATTTACCTCATCCTTCAATCACTAGATTTATTATTTGAAATACCAAAATAAAATGTTTTACCAGTTTCCATTTTTAAAGTATTTACTTTAGAACTAGCCAGAAAAACTATTCCAAATACCAAAAATAATATAATCAACTTAATATATTTAGTAAAATCTGATTTTTAAGGCTTTTCTTTAAAGTTTGGACAATATAAGAATGCTTTGGGATAAAAAAAAAACCCCATATTATATATTCAAAGGAAAAATTTCCCAAACTTGTCTTGTAAATTAAAAAAGGATCTGTTAACTTAGCAACTTATAACAAAGTCAACGATGATTAAATTTAAAATGATTTTATTCACATAGATGGTAAATACTATCCCCTACTAAAAAGAGCAATGACATTACATTGTCTTTCAATCTGTCAGACTTACCAAAGGAATTCATGTTTTTCTTTTCTATATCATGTGTTGACATGGTATAGGACGCAGGATGTAAAAATCAATTTAAGAGACATTATTAAATAATTTTATACATATGCAGAATCTTGGATAAATGGTTAAAATTATAGATGAAGATTAAATGTGGGCACATGGGTATTTCATGTACACCAATCGGTTTAACAGAAAATGTATTTGCACAGACTTCTGGTAACAATTGGCTTTCTGGGAATCTTTAAATACCCAATTCCAAATCTTCCAGCTCCTGGAGAAGGGCTTTCTCTTTCTGAATTTTCTCCAACTAGAAAAGTTTCAAACAACAAAGTTATTAAATAGGAAATGAAATAATTATTGGATCTATACCCAAAACAGCAAAACAGAAAAAATTCATAAGAAGTGTATTTTTCACATTTTAACAGACCCACTGGTAAATACAGATTTAAAAATATAGAGTAACAAGCTTTGTTACTTGGTATGAATCAAGGGGGCAATGCACAAATGCTGCCTTTCTGTAACTCTGAGGGTCCAATAAATTTTCCATTCTATCTTTGGGCTTCCCTCAGAAGGCGAGAAAGGAGTAAGCAGGGCAGTGCTACCTGAGACATTAAGAAGAAAGTGAATCTTATGTTTATCTATTACAAGTTGCCTTTGTTCTCAGCAGCAATGGCCTTACTATGCCTCCTAGAAATCATGATTCTCTCATTTACCATGATCTACATCACGTCTTCCCCTGTGCTTCTCTGTTAAAGTGTAGAAGAATTTTACCAAATATATGGTTTTCAAAAGAAGTGTTTAAACTTAGGAGCTCTTACTTCATTAAATGATTGTGTATAATAAAAATGGAGGAGTGGTAGTGACTACATGCACAAATGAAACACGTAAAAATGACCTGATTTTTTTCTAGCTGTTTTCCAGCTGCTGCTTGTTCTTTCAGTTGTTCGATTGCTTTCAGTTTCTGCAAACATCAAATATATTATGAGTCAAGAAGAAAGAAGAATAAGTAATTTCAGAATGCCAAATTTTTTAGTATCAACTCAATCACATGAATGGGAAAACTGCATAAAGAGAATCAATTATCTTACCTTTGGATCAAGGATAGTCTGTTAAAATGCTAAGGTAGACTCTTTTTTAAAACTTAGATGTAAAATTAAACATGTGAAGAACATGGGATTTGGCAAATTTTCAAGCTTTCAAGTAATGGTATTATATATATATGTATGTATACACGTACATGTGTATGTATATAAATATATCACCAACTTCACGGTTTTTTCTAGCACTTCACTGTACCTGGCCCATGTCTGTGGCTTTAGCAGACACTTCATAAGACAGCCTGGGCAGGCTCCTGAAACCTGATTTTATACCAGGGTCATCACCACAAACTGGCTGCAATTTTGGCACATTAATAAACTTCTTTTTGTGTCTGTTTCCTCATATTTAAAACTGGGATACATATCTGTTCCCACTGACCTCATAAACGTCTAATGAAATACTGAGTATGAAATAGTTCAGCATATTTCTGTACAAATGTACCTTTCTTACTGCTCCAAAAATCAATAATAAAATGACTAATAGCCTTTAGACATTTATGAATAAAAAGTCAGTGCCCTTCCTAAATTATAGTACTTCATAGTGAGAAAACAATAATCAGAGCTGCTACAAACTTCTTAGATGCCTATCTTTATATATTTCTCATGTATTTCTTTCAATAAACACATCTGCTTTTTACTTAAGTCTCTTACTTTCTTTAGGTTCTTGATTTTTTTGTCTACTTCAGGGTCTCCCGAGGTTGACTGCGAGATAGTATTTCGTGGTGTGCTCTGTGGGGCAGGAGTCGATGCCAAATCTGGACTCTTCTCATTCCTTGCTTCCTGTAGGAAATATTTTCAAAAATTCAATTTTCTAAAATCAAAACATTAAAGTACTTCAACCAACACAGCCATGGTATATAAAATGCAAAAGCCAGAATGTGATTTTATCTTTTATATCACATTTTATGTCACTGATCTGAATTGAAGGTCTCATGAAATAGGCCACATTGTCCCGTAACAGAAAGGTACAATGCAGCTTAATAAAAAAAAATCACAGTATAAGGAAGACACCCAAAAGGTTTTTACTATGTAATTGTCATAGATAATACTTTGCTAGATCTAAAATTTAAAGTACATAATAATTCTAGACCCGTGTTGGGCTCTGCATTAACAGTGCGGAACCTGCTTGGAATTCTCTCTCTCTCTCTCTCTCTTTGCTCCTCCCACCGCCCCCTCACATCCCGTGCTCATGTGCATGCACACTCAGTCTCTCTCTCTCTCAAAATAAATAAACTTAAATAAAAACTTATATTCAAAAAAATGTATTTCTGGAGATTAAATATATTAACTACAAAAGAGCACACTGATTTTTTTGAAGCTCAGATTTTATTTATTAAAAATTTAATGTTTTATGTATTCTTGAAAGAGAGAGAGCACAAGCGGGGGAGAGGCAGAGTGAGAGAGGGACACAGAATCGAAAGCAAACTCTAAGCTCTGAGCTGTCAGCACAGAACCCGATGCGAGGCTCAAACTCACAAACTGTGAATACGGTTGTATAATGCAATTCTATACCTTAAAATAGCCTACCAAAACACATAAGCAACCTAAAGTTGTCAAAATTCAAGCACTACCGGCATGGCTGCATTGTCTGAATCTCAAAACTGTGATCATTATGACTTCACGAACCAGATACTCCTAGCCTAGATGATCTCACCATCCCCATTAGCCATACACAATCATTATCTGTCAATTATTACACTGGTGTGGCTTTTCAACTAGAAAATCATATAACAAATTATTTTAGAAGAATTCCACCATTTTGGGTACTTCTGGTGTTTAGATTCCCAGCTGAATAATTTCCTATAGTAATTTAACAGTGAGGAACAAAATGGCTTTATTACCATGTCATTTCTATCTCTCTTAACAAATGTATGCTTTCAGAGAACAAACTCTACCACTTCACACAGGATCCACCAGAAGGGTCTAGAGATGTAACCTACTACACAATCCCATTAGAGTTTCAGGTTTTAAGATCAGGTCGTTTCCTCACTTCCTCATTATATATTATAGAACTACTCAGAAATTCATAGACAAACACAAAAGAAAGACATTCTGGCTATTTATATCTAACTCCAACTACATTTTATGACATACTAAGGTCTTTAGGACTACAATCTTTAAACTTTGATGCTTAAACTAATTAAACTAGTTTTTTTTTGAAAAGATTAGTGCCCCAAATACCTGTTTTGCAGCTTTCTTAGCCTCATGCTTTCTTTGATTTTTAAGGGCTGTTTTTGATAATGGCTTATCATTTCCTGCTTGTGGTTTCATATTCTGAGGTGGTTCCTCCTCATGCTGTGGAAAATGTAAAATAAATGATTGTGAAATGCAGTCCGTGCTTTTAAAAACATGTATCATAAATCATATAATTTTGCTAGTGTGGAATAAACTTATTTTATTAAATTTGTTTTATGACCACTGGCAAAAAATATTTCAAAACTCGTATTAGTAATAGGCACATTCCAACTACCAGGATGGATTTAATAAGGATCTTCCTACTAAGTTGTTATATGGTGTCTTTCATTTACACAAGAGCTGGCAAAATTCACTTCAGTTTTGTTTCAACAATGGACCTTTTCTTGGTACCACTATGACACATGATTCTTCTAAAAGTAGATACTAACGGTAACTTCTTCCGGAGTCTTTTTGGATCGGACTACTGCCAACAGAAACCTAGTTGCCTCATTTGTTTTCTCTGCACATAGAATTACTTGCTAGGTCTTTACATGCAAAAACCAGAGATTAGAAGATGAAAAATAAAAGCAAATTGAAACAGACTAGAAGAAAATAAAACAAGAAGGGGTGAATAACCGCATACTTATAAATCCAGAATTAACATAAATAAGAGGCATACAAAAAACTAAATGACCTGTCAGACTATACAATAAAAACAATGATCATCATTTCCATCAGGAGATATTTATATAACCATACATCAACTATATTCTACAACACAAAGAGGGTGAATTAAGGATAGGATCAAGGAGGTTCTGGTATAAAACACAGTGACTTTGGTTGGTAACAGTCACTGTAATGTATAATTGAAATTTGCGGAAACTCAAATGTTCTCACCACACACACACACACACACACACACACACACACCACACAGTGAGGGGAGAGATTCATTAATTAACTAGATGGGAGATGGGAGGCATCTTTTCACAATGTATACATGTATGAAATCACCATGACAAATACTTTAAAAATCTTACAATTTTACATGTCAGTTATATTTCAATAAAAGAATACACACATATAGGTTTGCGTTATCTCCAGAGTTGCTTCAGGCAACATACAGTATACGTGATAGCACTACAACTTCGTATCAGCTTCATCTACTCAGTGATTTCCCTCCAAACTGCTGTTATCTAAGTGGTAACTGTCTCTTGGACTCTGTCATTCTCAGCACATCAAAAGAACCAGATCTCCATGAAGTTTCTGAAGCACTAGCTCTCAGATCCATGTTGTACTTAAAAGTGCTACAAGAAAATGGGCAGGGTCAAACATTTAAGACTACAGAGGAATAAATAAGAAACTGAGCCGTGGCTTCATCTTAGCTGCATGAACTATGTCAGGTCATGAACGTTTTGTGTGTACATGCTCCACCTGAAGCAGCTGAACATACAGAAGCCCACTTTTGTAAAACAAATTTGATGGCAAGTCTCTTTCACTTTTTTTATTTACACAGCATACAATGTTAGTCAGGACACAGCAATGTTTGCCAAATATTTGTTTTATACATCAAAATTCTTTTAATAGTGGGCTCTTCTACAGTACCTTGGTTTGGATAAAAGAGTTTCTATTCATGAGAACTCCAGAGAAATGACAATGCAATTACAAATGATGTACGAAAGGATAAGTTACAAGGCTCTCCCACACGATGAACATAATAACGTAGCCACCAACAGGCTTTCATTTTAGACCAAAAAAAAAAAAAAAAAAAAAAAAAAAAAATCCACACAGCTACTGTGATCATGAGCTTTTCTGGCTTTACTACTGTGCCTACCATACACAATTTCATCCATATTAATATGACTTTTTTCATTTACGTCAATTATAATGGAACTGTTTTGATGAATACATTACAACACTGATGGGTACTTTGGGAAGCCAAGAAATTCTTAAGTATAATTTATATGTGAATTTTTATTTATAAAAAAAGTCTTTTCTTCAGAGAGAGAATCCCATCCTTTTTAGAATGTCTTTGTTTCCAGTAATTTCTTAGCAGTATTACTTTTTTTTGCCATTTAGCTCATTTCTAGAATTCAATACAAACAAAAATTTCTCATTATTGGGCCTGTGGTTCCTTCAACTAAAATGATTTGATAAAATTACATAATCATCATGTTACATACAAAAGCAAAAATTTAGTGGAAACCTTATATGGTAAAACAATTTTGGTTTTAAATGTTCATACCAAGTTTTATAACTATTTTCAAAGTATATCTTTCTATTCCTCCCCCTTTCAACACAAATGAGTTTTATGGATCAGAGAATATAAATATACAGTGATTCAGAACTTTGGTATCTTACAGATCTTTAGAAAGCCAGATATGCTGGGGTTACTTCTGTTTTTCTCTTAGGTAAGGAAAGTTTCAATACAGAGATAAGACAAATCCAAAGGCTACTATATCTTTTCCTTTTTAATCTACATACAAATATCATAAATAGGGCTTAATTTGTTCATAAGTCTTTATGTTTTTAGTAAATGATACAACAAAAATGTTTGAACAGAACATTTCAATGAGGTCATTACAGACCACCACTAGATTTTGTGACGGAGTAAGGATTATTCTTCTGTTTTTGTCTTTGAGAGGGTTAAGAGTGGTACAAGGGAGGCATAGGAATATTTATCCTTTTTCCCTGAGTGGCTGTTAAGTGACTGAATATCCTAATTTACTCGGACCAGTTTACACCTAGTGTATGGTCACCTTTACAATACCAATAATATGTTGTTCATTCTTATAGAACAAGTTTATTTCCTAACATCACCACAGAGACCCGGATCATTAATAAATGTTTCCCCTGAGCTCTGAAATGCTAACATTTTAAAGCAGATCAGAATCTGACCAATGCTCTAGTCATAACTTTAAAATACAGATGGGAAACGACAGCCTAAGGAAAAGAAATATGTTTTGTTTGACCAACAGCGTTTTAAAAATTGAGAAATTTTACACAAGCAGACTTGTTTTGTCTTGAAAAATCAAACATTTTAGCAAAGTGGACCTAAATCTCCTATGGAAACAATCAGCTACTGCTGTGCAGTTGCTATGGCCTTTAAAGAGGGCATGATCTCTCCCTTTCACCATTCTCTCCCAGTCACCAAAGCTTTACATTACCAGCCTAGCCTGACAGGCATGTGAATTTGAGCTCACGATCTCTACAAAGCCAGTATGTCATACTCCATTATCTTCCTCACAAATGTAAAATGTGAACTGTTTTAAATGGACTACTCTGTTAACCTAACAATGTCAGCTATTCACCATCTTCAGCAGTAGGTCCTCCATGATTTCCAGAGTTCACATTCTAATCAGGTGCTAAGTAACACAAGAACATAGTGAGAAAAAGGTCTTGAGAACTCCACACAACCTTTTTCTACCAAAGTAGTAAAACTTCACTTACGAGTTTGGAATTGGTGATTGGTTTATTTCTTAAAGCCGGAGGTCTATAAGCTGTTGCAACTTTAGGTTCTTCACTGGGTACGTCACTTGGAACTGCTTGGTAAGTTATTGCTTTTGCTGGAAATATTCCATCTAAAAATGGCTGCCAAGAAACCTGCCATAATTCTGCATTTGATGGCATATCATGCTTGTGCAAGACAGAGCCAGTATAATGCCAAATCTTGTACCCATTGTTAACACGTAACCTGGGAGCACATGTGGCTGTTAAAATATGCTCACCGTCAGGGCACCAAGCAAAATATGTAGAATCAGAGGCCACTGGTTTAGAAATGAGTTTGTAGTTTTTAACATCCCACACTTCCATTTGTCCCCTCAGATTTCCAAATCCAGCTAGTACTAATATATGTCCATGTGGGCTATAGAAGGCTGCATTACGAGGACCAGTTCCAAAGTCAAACACGGGATCACATTTCAAGTTGAAAATTGTCGCTTTGGCAGGCATAAAACCATAAACAGCACAAAACTCAGTAGAACTAGAATTCCAAACGACATCATAAATGGGGCCATTTTTTGCTAGAAAAAGAATATAAAACTGAAATTAGCAATAAAGAATAACATGGATCCAATATTTATTAGCCAAGTTATAATTGTATAATACTCATAAACATGTCAAAGAGTAAAAAAAGTCCAACAATTTCAAGGTATGTTACAATTAAAATATTTTTATATGATATACTATGGAAATCAATGTATAAGCATAAATTTATTTAAGAACCCCTTTATTTAAGAATTTAGGGAATCTAAATTTCTTCCAAACATTTTGGCAATGGAGGCTCATAGACACATATATTATTATTACTATTACTAAACTAGTTTTCATTGGAAGAGGAATGTAGGCACACAGTAATAAAAATACATATTATATAAAATGATACACCACAAAATAAGTCCCTCTACACAAAGGCAACCCTCTATTCCTTGTATATGCTTTCAGAATAGTTTTGTTGAAATTAAGCATCTCTCTTAACCACACCCGCGCGCGCGCGCGCGCACACACACACACACACACACACAGTTCTTCGTTGTTTCAGTTAGTACTCTATCTTGGGATATAAGTATGCTAAGATCTGCCTCACTCCTTTCCAGCGGTACTGTATTCTTATATATTCTCAACTGTGAGTGTACACAAACACATCTTTGGGAGTGAAACTGGCTGCTCAAAGGAGCATACATTTACTTGATAATGTGCCACCAGAACGCCCTTCAGAAAGGTTGTACCGTTTTACATTATCAACAGTTTTAAGTTGGTTTGTTTATTCATTTATTTATTAGTAATCTGTACACCAAACATGGGGCTCGAACTCACACCCCAAGAATAAAAGTCACATACTCCTCTGCCTGAGTGAGCCAGGAGCCCCACCATGTCTGAGAGTACAGATTTTCTCTTCATTCTCATTCACACTGTATAGTTTCATACTTTTCTTTGCCACGCTGCTGAGAGAAAAATTGTCTTGTCTTCCCTTCTATTCTTTTATTATAAACTGAGCACCTTTTAATATACTTATGCAATCTTATTTCTGCTTTTGTGGACTATTTTTTACTGTCCCATGCCTATTTTTCTCTCCAGTTATTGGTCTTTTACTGATTTACTTGTTGATGTAGTAACAAAATTCACCTTTCTCATACTCATCCCTTGTTCATCTAAATAAATTTTCCCCACGGGGCACCTGGGTGGCTTAGTCAGTTAAGCGTCCGACTTCGGCTCAGGTCAAGATCTCACGGTTCGTGGGTTCGAGCCCCGCATCAGGCTCTGCGCTGACAGCTCAGAGCCTGGAGCCTGTCTTCAGATTCCCTGTCTCCCTCTCTCTCTGCCCCTCCCCCACTTGTGCTCACTCTCTCTCAAAAATAAACATTAAAAAAATAAATTTTTCCCCAATTTTTTGTTGGTTTTGCTTAATTTATGGAATTTTCTTCCTCCAATGTAGAAATCTATATTTTATATATTGAAATTAATCACTTTTCCCTTATTAGTTCTGCCTTGGTAGAAAATCTCTTTTCACTTTTAAGAGTAGAAAAAAATCAACTTTAGAACCAGTTTATCTAGTTTAAAAAACCTACTGGCATTTTAATTTTTAGGTTAATTTGGAGAGAAATGACATCTTTATAAAATTCTTATAAAGGTCACATTTTGTCCCTTAGAAGTTTTAAAGTTTTCTTCCCATTAGTCCTTAGATTTCTTGCCTTTTGTTGTTATGTATGGGATCTTTTCTTCTCTTATGTTTCTTAAGTGGCTGTTTATACTGTGACTTCATTTATATGTACAAAGATGATTCTGGTTTTTCTCAAAAACAGAATTTTTTTTTACACAAAAGTGTACATTTATTTTTTTGATCCGTTACACTGACGAGGTCTTTCAGAATGTTAAATTATAGTGGAAAGAGGACATCCTTGTTTCCTTTCTGACTTCAGAGGGAATATATAGTTTTTTGTAAGCAAGTTTATCCTACTTCCACATGTTCAATTCAAAATGAAAACCAGGGAGTTGCCAGAATTTTAAAACTTATCCTACAGTTAATTCAGCTCATCAAAACAAAAGATGAAATGGTGACATTCCTCACACTCAGTTCTTAAGGCAGTGCTAAACTCACAAGACCCACTCCCTGTCATTATAAGTTAAATAAGTCCTCAAGGAGCTACTACACCGAAATTACCTCACTCAGCAAGTTCCCTGCTGAAGTGCTGGCATAACTAAGTTAATTGGATTCTGTCAAAATAATGTATGTCTGGGGATGATTTTAAGTTTATTAATTAAGAGGAATTTTACCTGAAAGGTTATTAAAATATGTGAGCTTTATCACTTGAACAAGAATTTAGATCGCACCATCTTCATGGCACAGTATTTTCTCCGCTGTTTTAGCAGAAGACGACTACGGGAATACTCACGTAACTGCACGACCGCGCTTTCTCCATTCGCTGCAATGTAGTGCAGCGTTTGTTCCCCATAATAGGACGCTCCAGTCTTGTCAATGTCTGTGCTAGCTATTACCAACACAGCAGTAGCTAGAACAGAAAAACTTTCATTAAACTTAAAACAAAATTTAACCTAATGTTGATAAGAAAAATTTTTAAATTTTAACAGAGCACATGTAAATTTTCATTAAATAAGCACTGAAATTCTTTTTTTCTCTACACATATAGGAATATAAGCTTCAATTAATACTTGATAAATGAGATAAAATATATTGATCATACCTTTTTTATTCCATAGCATTGTAACTTTATCAGCTTTAAAGAAACTTTTATTAGCTAAGGCTGCATGAGGTCCATCAAATTTAGGGTACTGATATAATCTAACAAATGAAGGTGCACCCTTACTTCCAGGAACATAGACAGCCACCTGAAATACACACATATCATCATCACTTAATTTTCTGAGGCATATAAACTACGATAGACATGTTTTTATAGTCACTAAGAACTAGGAAAAGGTTTAATCTCGTAAAATTCCACATGAACAAAGACATAGAAATTACCTTGTATGGTTGGGGTCCAGGTGATAACACAAAATCATTAATTTTTTGCAAATGCAATTTATTTGCAATTGTGTCTAAAAAAAAGCAAATGGTGTTAGATGGAAGAGAGAAACTAATAGGAACATGATAAATTCTGAATTATAAAAGATTAATATAATGATACAGTAATACCGCTCACTGTAGTCTCAAGTAGATACGGCAACACAGTGGGAAAAATGTGGAATGGGAACAACACAGACCTACATTTTAATTTCTACCCAGTCACTTAGTAGCTGGGTGACCTTGGGCAAGTAATGAGATTATACATCTAATCCCACTGATTGATTATAAGAACATAGTGCTCTTTCTTATATAAAGGGTGCCACTAAGTAATCAAATAGTAGATGGGGGAATTTCTCTTTAAAGAAGTAGTGTAGCTTATAAATGAGAGGGGAGGGAGGAGGAAAATCACCAATGTACAACCAGTCGTGAAATAATGGATCAGCTAATCCTACAAAATTAAAGACAATAAGATGCTATGTGCTTCTTGATAAACTGCTTGTAAGGCAGGCTTGTCCTCATCTCCCCGAAAGAGAAGAATCTGAAACTGACCAGTTCTAGATTCAAATAGCTATTTAGGGGACAGATGAACATGTTGAACTATAGGACAGGATACAATAGCAAAATTCAACTATGAGAAAATATATGACAAGTAACCTTGTTTCTTAAATAATAAATCTCAAGGTGGGGGCAGAAGAGATGGAGAGGGAACCTATAGCTTAAAAGAAACTTAAAAGAGGGCTGCCTGGGTGGCTCAGTCGGTTAAGTATCCAATTCTTGATTTCAGCTCAGGTCATGAACTCATGGTTTGTGAGTTTGAGCCCAGCATCAGGCTCTGCACTGACAGTGCAGCGCTTGCTTGGGATTCTCTCTCAAAAATAAGTAAATAAACTTAAAAAAAAAAAGAAAGAAAAAGAAAGAAACCTCAGATTCTCTCTCCCTCTCTCTCTCTACCTCTCCCCTGCTCACACGTACTCTCGCTCTCTAAAGAAATAAATAAGCTTTAAACAATGATAACAAAAAATTGTATCATTTGCAATTATCAGAAATTTGAACACTGACCAGATACTTTATATCTGTGATAATGGTATTGTGGCTATTAAACAATTAAAAAGCCCTAATCTTCAGAGATACATACTGAGATATTTACAGGTAAAACTATACAATGTCTAGGATTTGCTTTAGCTCAGTAAGAGAGATATTAGGTGGAGAGATGTGTGGATGAGGCAGGATTGGCAATGGGCTGAAAAGTTACTGGGACTAGGTGTTTACTTTGATGTTTGAAATTCTGCACAATAAGACATTTTAAAAATCTGCATCACAAAATTTCAATAGTGGATGCAAATGCCTTAATAGCAATTATTAGCTAATAAAAACGTATTATAAAAATAAATCTGTTATAGAATTTCTTCAACGTTTAGATGTACAAGAGTTATTCAAATGAAATTAATATAATAGCAATTATTAATATATTAATAGTATTTAAGAAAACCCTATGATGCCATACAAGGCAACAAAATTGTATACATTTCTAGTAAATAATAAACTTATTTCATAAATCTTTCCATACTAAAATTGTTGTTTTCAAAGAAGTGAACTTCATTGTTAACATTTCGGGCACAGATAGTTTCATCTTCTGACCAAGATGGACACCTACGTTGAAAGAATATGAAAAAAATTTAGACACGTGTAACCTCACGTTAACATGTTAAAGTTTGTGATATTGCTTACTATTTAAGGAAAAATACTTATAAATACAATGTCAAGTCAGCTCCTAATAGTTTTAGTTAGCATTTTTAAAAAAAAGATATTGTTCATCTTCATCCAAATACTAAACAAAAGAAAGATCAAGTTTTTAGTCTATTATATTCCCACATACACTAGATCCCTAAAGATCTAGATTTTAGTCTGACAAGTTATTTTTTAAACTAGTATCTGAGAAAAAATATTATACAATCGATATTTAAAACATTTTGTAAATAATTAGTATTTTAAAGCATTTATTTACCAATTTTGCATTTTTTTCTGGATGAAAGACTTCAAACATGTGCCAGTTTTCACATCATAAAGTTGTAGGTTGGGTACCCCAGCTGCGCCATCTTTAGAAGCTTTAGAAATAAAAACAAATGTCTTTGCAGTAATTGTCTCCTAACATTAGTACAAAGAATTCATTCTCAAAACAACTTTGAACAAGATTATAAAGATCAAGTAAAAGAGCTGCTTTAAATCAACTTTCCTTTTTGGGTTTAATCTCTATTCCTAAAGCCATGACAAAAGTTCAGCATTTCTGAAATGAGTTGATTACTATAGATTTTAAAAATACTTAAGAGATTTGTTTATTAAGCTTGACCTGGTAAATGGATTGAATTATCTTACTATGAAATCAATTTTGTGTCTCTAAGTCACACACACACAAAGTTACATAAACTATTCATGAGTCTCAATTTCCCTCTTATTTACTTGGAAAAAGAAGATTCATTCAAGTCTGTCTCTTGGAAAAACCAACCTAGAGGGCTTATAACCAAACAATGAACTATTACCATATATTTAACTCAACAATGCCCACACTGTTAAAACATTTTTTAAAAAGCCCCTCTACCCCAAGTGTTTTATTATTCATCTATGAAGCACAGCTATATCAAATGTTCATATAACACACTATCATATCTTTAAATGTGTTAAAAAAAAAAAAAAAGGCACACCAATTTCCTACTCTTTGTCATACCTTAGACTTTTTTTTGAGATCTTCTCCATCAGTGGTTATTCACTTTCTAAAATTTCCCTTGAGCTTTATCTTTTCCTCTATCTCACAATGAATCTTTTCACTAACTTGCTGTACCTTGAAATTACTTAAAGTACATTGTATTGGAGTAATTCAAGATTCATTGTTGAGTAAAGATAGTCACAAACACTATTTTCTATCTATAGATTAATTGCTTCCTTATAAGGTTATGAACCTTCTCTTTTTTTCCCCTGAATTGAACTAATCCTGTCAATATTTTTACAATTGGAAAATACTTACTAGTGTAAGGCTGCCACGTTGCCAGGACAGTGTTTTCTGGCGAGAACTCAAGGCACACTGCCTTTGGGAGGTCGAAGGAGTGCAGTAGTCCCTTGTTAGTGACATTGATAATATTTATTCTGGTTTCAAAAGAAATTACTTCAGCAATGAAATACTGTTTTAAAATAGCCAGCACTATCCAAAACATTCATACCTCTTTTCAAACACAGATCACTGTAAAGTGGTTGTTTTCATAAAAATCAATTTTCAGTAAGTTCTAGAAAATATCCAATAAACACCTTAACAACAACAACAAAAACCAAGTGTGCGTTTTGCCAAAAGGCCCCTATACAAGGCTGGTATCGGGAAATACAGAATTAGCAGAAGCATATAATAGATGATTCCACTTTTAGCTGAAAAGAAAACAAAGGCCTTTAAGTGGACACAGAGCTAACCCACAGACAAGCTGAGGTGTATTAATCCAAGGGAAAATAGAAGTGCTAAACCAAAAGTATATTTTTTAATTTGACTAAATGAAAGCCGTAGCAGTTGTGAAATCAACAAGGAGACTTTCGATGTCTATTAAAATATCAGAAGCAATCTTCAAAAGATAAAACTAAAAATTACCATGATATGATAATGATGAAAATTAAAACAATTGTATAATAAAAGCAGTTTTCATTTTTTGGATGCCTTCTATGAACCATGTTCTCATCTAACCACTTTATGTACCTTTTTTCATTGAATCCTCACAAGAGATTTGTAAAATAGGTATTATCATCTCCATTTTACAAACGGTAAAAGTGAGGCTTAGAAAAATTAAATGATTTATGATTTGTCCGAGATCATACTACTGACAAATGCCAGAGCCAAGTTCTAAAACCAGTTTTGCCTAACTTTTCTTATGCACTCTTTGGAGGGAAAAATGATATTCCATCTTATTTTAGAAATTGCTTAAAATTACTTTGTTCTACTCAAGTTTGGGATACTGGTTGAGGATAAGTAGAAATTGCTAGGAGTGAATGATTATATTGCATATTGTTTAAACACACATACACATATACAAGATTCTTTACAACTTACCGTAAATTACATATTTTAGAATTACATGAAACTTTCGTTTTTTGTTTCTGATAGCCTTTAAGAGTTATTCTTAGTTAAAAATAAAGAGTATTTATTTTAACAAAAAACTCACATATTTGAAAGAAAAATCAGTTATAGTTTTTGATTAGTTAACTATGATCTCAGCAAAGCTGCAATCAATACACTATATCTGTTTCTCTTGCCCTCAGGAACATTATACGTTACTGTGGCCACAGCAGTTTAAGGAAACAAATGCTGGACCTAGGTATAGAAAATATCTATTAAAAAAATGGACACAATAAATGGGCACATATTAAAAGGTTCAGAGACACCTGGGTGACTCAGTTGGTTAACAGTCAAGACTCCTGATTTCAGCTCAGGTCATGGTCTCCACAGTTCATGAGATCGGGTGCCACATTAGCACAGAGCCTGACTGTGATTCATTCATTCATATTCTCTCTCTCTCTCTCTCTCTGTCTCATCTCTCCCCGGCTTCCATGCCCTCTCTTCTTACTCCCTCTCTCTCAAAATAAAAAAACTTAAAAAAAAAAAAAAAGGTGCAGAGTTGAATCCAATAGAAAGCCAAGTAAGGATATGAAGTATAAAAAATAATAACTGTGAAGGTGAAACAGACTTACTCAACAAACTCTAAGCTAGCAGAATAAGGGATACCTCAAAGATAATAGACAATGAAAAGAAGTATGGTATGTCCCATTAAATAGTGAATTTCTACTAACTCACTACTCATAGCATAAATTACAAAATAGATTTTAAAAAATAAAAGTCAAATACCCACAATCAGTTACACCAAATACAAGAAAATTTGAGAGTACATTCGTTGAGACTGAGATTAAGACTGACTGTTAACATTGTGGGTAAGACCCAATATGATTATATTCTTAATAACTTATGGGTAATAGTATGCTTATTGGATTCAAAAACTTAAAAAAAAGTAAAAAACTGATTAACATAAAATTACAAGAGCTAATTCTGCTAAGTATTTATAGTCATAAAAAGTGAATCATCTAATTCAACATAATCTTTTTAGCATTAATTAAAAAAAATCATGTGTTTAATCCAATCTGACCTAATAGTTGAGAGACTTCAGAATATATTACCACTGTGTAAAAATCAACATTTAAAATGTACTTTTCATATTAATGTATGCATTTTTTCCCTTTAAAAAAACGTAAGATAATACATCTGATTAAAAACAACAAAAAAATAACTTTAAATCAAATAACAAATATTCAGGCATTTTCCTGTTCTTTGAAATGTTGTAGTGACTAGAGAAAAATTAAAAATGGATGGTTTTCTTAGTGAAATTATGAGTATTTAATCAAAATACTTATTTTTTTGCAAAACCAATTTTGTGATCTGATTATTTTATGTAATATAGACTATCCTAAACATACTTTTGAATAATTTTAAAAAAATACTTAAATAATTAACTTTTATATACAATAAAACTCATAGTAATAACTGCAGGCAGTTGCTACTAATTTAATAGCAAAGATATAATAAAGTATCTAAATCTATGGTAAACAAGCAAAGAGAACTATTCTCGAAGTGTTAGTACAGAACTTAAGAAATCCTAACCAATAACTTAGAGCACTATTTAAAACCTCTCAGCATCTCCAGCATTAAATTAATTGCCCCTTTCCATGTGTTACTTTTAATTCTAAGAAACTAGATAGTCAAGTCATGGCACATAAATAGAAGCTAACAACTTTGAAGGTGTTCGATGGAAGTTGCATTGCAGACAATACCTAACTACATCGTGACATTAAAAGATGGACTTTATTAATGACATCCAGACACATGTTATTCAAATAATGCCAGTTATGTTTAAACTGATGACACACACATAAAATATGTTATATAAATAAACACTAACTTTTCTCCGTTGCCCCAGGCAAACAAGGTGCCATCCTTACTAAAGGTATAGACTTTGCAATTTTTCCCAGATTCCCTGAAAATGACAAGAAAAAAAAGTTTAATAAGCATGGATACTTTTCAGAAAATCTGATTAAAAGTTTACAGTCTTATTACTAATTTAATGATTATGAGCTTACATAAATTTAAGAAAGTAATTCCATAATGCTTTAGTCTACTATAATACCTTATCTCTTAAAATGCAGTGCCAACAACCACTGCAAAGTAAGGTGGAAATTTATGTTACACCAACAGATCAATCTTAAGGAGAAAACAGAGCCCTTTTAGGTGAATAACTAGCTTGTGTGAAAACCCAAAAATGTAGGTGAACATGGAAGTTACTAGCTGTCAGTGCTGATACCGAGGGTTTGAAGGATTTCAATACGGAGACTTTGTAAAGAACGCTACAGATCACCTGCATAACAAAACAACTGTGGATAGAATATCCTCAACTAGCCAAGAAGCGCCCTGGATTTGAAGGACAAAGATCTTCCATCAGTTTCTGATGTGCAGAGACAGGAACGATAAGAGAATCTTCACATTAAACAAGTGTGGATGCAGGATTCTCTATAAAAACAGACCTGGGGAAATCAGACTTCTTGGCAATATTCCATCCAATGGTTGAAACTCTAGTTACTGTGTCTCTCAACTGGAGATGGCTACTACGAGTACATCTCACAGTGACAGTCGACACCCAGACAGAAATGTCCATACGTGTAGTCACGTAAAACCAGAACGTCATAGCTAATAAACACCTGAATTATTACATAACAAGCACTGAGAACTGACCAGTACATCCTCCTTGAACTGCATACTATCCTTCCATTAATTCATCTGAAGATGACACTTGTGTTTCTGCAATCACCTAATAACGGTAGCTTATACTCAGCTTGTAGTTACTGAAACATCCTTTTTTGCCCTCTTCTCACATAAACAACTACGACCAAGATGTCCCACATCCGACACTTGTGCTGCAACTTATTACTGAACCTAAGGGCAGAATGTGCAGTTATCCTTATTAATTCCACCCAGGTTTTAGCCTATTAGTCCAGCCTACTGAGTTCTATTTACATCTTCATTTTCTCTTTTAAAACATTAGTCATTTCTTACAGCTTTATGTAATGTATAAATTATGAAACTTCATCCTTAGCTATCATCTAAAGCAATGATAAGAATGTTGAATGAGCTTTGGACAAGATGCTATGGCTCACCACTAGTCCTTCCCTCAAACTAAAATCAATTCATTAATCAGCTGACTTCACCACCATCCCACCTCATCTCACATAAATAATAACAATAATTCTTATTATCATTTAATGTCCAGTCTTGAATATCTAGGTTTTTAAAAGCTCCCCAGGTCATCCTAATGTGTAGCCAAATTTGAGAACCACTCATCTAAAAGCTTGATTAGCAACAGGTTTGTTTTTTGTTTGTTTTGTTCTTTTTGTTTTTTGACAACTTCATAGAAGTTAAGTATCATGTAGTTCCCATTACTACCTACCAGGGGATACATAATGTCTCCTTGTTTAACCCTTAGTGATGCTGAGACTGTTCTGGACTCTATGTGCCTCCTCAGATTGACCTTACCTTTCCTGCTCCCAGTCATCAGCTATTCAGTGAAGAGACCTGGCCACCGCATCTCCTATCACTGGTTGTCTCAGACTCTCTAAGAGTGGGGGCCACATTTCAGCATGGCTTCCACCATGCCTACTGCAGTAGCAGGAAGAGGAGCTGACATTCAGATTCAACCTGAATAGACCAGGAGAGGCTCTGGCTGTAAATCTATTTCTTACCCTTCCTCTCCACAACTGACTGTTCTGAGGCACAGTGGTTCATTACAGCCTCTCCGGAGACATTTTGCATGACCAAGCAACCAGGCTATATTTTGTGAATCTGTGGTCAGCTCAGTGCACTCCATGTTAGATTTACTTTCACTTCTTCCTTGCCTTATTCCCTTTACCCATCATTCCTGCTGCCTTGGGATTGTACATCCCACTGAAGTACATATAGCACAAAAGCTCTGACACAGACTTGTTTGCTAGAGTAGTAATTTTCAAATATTAATATGCATACAAATCACCTGAAGATCTGGTTAAAACACAGATTCTGATTCAGTAAGCTGAATCAGGGACTGAGATGTTATACTGGTTCAAGGTGATGCCAATACAGCTGGTCTTGATACTTCCTGTATCATGGTTCTAGAGAACTGGGTCTGGTAAAAAATTGGTCAATAGACTTATGTGAAGTCAGCCTGATTATAAAGTTCCCCATCCATAGTTCCTCTGACAGGTTCAGCATCTTTTGATGATAATTTGCCCAGATCAGTGGTTCTCAAAGCAGCGTCCCTAAACTTGCAGCTTTGGCATTACCGGGGAACTTGTTAAAAATTCCAATTCTTGGGGCCCACCCCAGATCTAATGAATCAGAACATCTGGACAGGAAGCAGCAATCTGTGTTTCAACAAGCTCTTCAGATCATTCTGATGTATGCCTAAAGTCTTGAGAACTGACACATGATTTCTTTAAGATTACAATGGTTATCTAACCCCAACATTACTCCTGTATTTATCACTAGAATTATCCTCTAAGTAAGTTTTCCTCATCAACAATTTGGATACTTTGAAAAACTGTCTGTATGGGAAAGACAAAATTAATGAGTGATTCTTTCTCTTATCAGTTTTCAAAATAATGAGCAAGGACCCCATCAACATCCAAGCTAACCAATAAGACTTGGAGAGAGAGGAATTTTGGGGGGAATGTTTATATACTTGAATGTCTCAATCCTTTCAGTCACGATTCTTTCCAATGCTCAAATTGTCTCATCTTAAGTTAGTGTGAAACCCCTAAAGTTGACTCTTACAACTCTTTAACAAAGCTCTCTTGGTCTTTTATAGCTTCCTTGCTTTCCGGACCAAAATGCCTCTAGCTCAACTCGTATGTCTTCTGTACTGGACCTGGAATCAGTCGCTTCTTCAAGGAAAGAGTTCCTATTAGTGAAGAATGGTGTTTAGAGATCAACACTGCTTCTAGCTTATCACTGCTCCTTGACCTTTTTCAGTGGACAGAACTAAAAACTACAAATGTTTTCATGAAAAGAAATCATGAGTTCATATTAATATATGCAAGTCTATCCCTTCACTCTTATGCTGAAAATCTTGGGTTTCTAATGATGTTAATATAATTGTTTTATCCTGTAATAGATTTAAAATGACAATATCAATTTTCTCTTGCCAGTAAAGCTATTGAATGCATTTAAGAATTTTGCATGTCATCATATGGTTAGGCCACCAACTTAATACTTTTATTAGTTTTTGGTTTAGCCTTTTACTGTTTCTTTTTAAGAAAAAATATATCTATATCTATCTGTCATATTTCCTTTTCTTATACATTTGTCATTCTCTGACTTTATGAAGACTGAGCAGAGTCTTCATAAAGTCATAAAGCAGATTTTATGATAGCCAAGCAGAGGTTTGGCTATCACATTTGCAAGTTTTTCTTCATCTCCTAAGATAAAATTCTTCTAAGTCAAAGGCTTAAACTCAATTATACTAGTGTCTACACTTTTCTTTCAAACATGCTGAAGCTATTAGTTTCAAATCTAAAGACTGATCATTTTTCTTGATAAAGAATATACATTCTTTCCATCTTCTGTTAATATTATATAACATACCCTAAGAAACTTGCTTATCTGTTCTTTCTTTCTTGCTCAGAATATAACAACAACAAAAATAATTTAGAATGCATTATGTAGTTCCCTATAACATCACTTAACAAAATAAACCATACCTTGAAAACAATGTACTTTCTGTAAAATGTGGCGGTCCATTTACCATGTAAAGTCCTTCTGATCCTCGGACTAAAAAAACAACATGGAGAGAACCACCATTAGTTTGTTAATAAATACTCAGTAATCACAAATATTTTATTTTTTTTCTTTTTGAGACAGTGTGAGCAGAGGAGGGGCAGAGAGAGAGGGGGACAGAAGATCCGAAGCAGCCTCTGCAATGACAGCAGCAAGCCCAATGTGGGGCTTCAATTCACAAACCACAAGATCACGACCTGAGCCAAAGCTGGACACTCAACCGACTGAGCCATCCAGGTGCCCCACAGATATTTTAAAAAACAGAAAGCTTTCAGTCAAAATATCAATGAAATTATTAAACATTTCATGGAACTATAGAATGTTAGCATTAAAAAGGTAAACTTTTCTTAACCCTATTGGAAAAAATTATGTAACCCTATTGCTGGGAAATCAATAGGTAATGTCATGGAATGAATGTATATGTCTCCCCCAAATCTTCATGTTGAAACTCTAATCCCAATGTGATAGTATTTGGAATTGAGAACTTTGAGAATTAATCAGATCATGAGGGTGGGGCCCTCATGAATGGGATTGGTGCCCTTATAAGAACAGTGCCTCAGCTAGCCAGCTCTCCTTCTGCTATGTAGAGATACAATAAAGAGCTGGCAGTCTGCAACCTGGAAGAGAGGAAATATTAGAACACAGAGTGGCTGTGTGCTTTACACAAAACAGTAACCTAAAAATACAGAATATATTCAAAGTTCTTTAAAAAAGTAAGGCATTATTAGTATATTTACAATTTCTCAAACTAAGAGAACAAGTGGGATGAGACACATTCATTATGAAGTTCCCAAGGACAGTAATATCTGAAAAACTTAAGTGGGAATAAAGTTCAAGATTAAGCAAGAACATCTATACAATTAATCATATATTTTTAAATGACCAAATTATAAGTTTCTAAAGCTGAATCAAATAAATTGATTCGTTCATTCAACAAATGCTTATTGAGCAAAAAACAAAAACTGCCTCCCAGACCGTATGTTGAGTACTAGAGATACAAGAGAGAGGAAAATCAGCCTTGTCCCTGAACTTATTAATCAAATAATTAGTCAAATACATGGAATTCTATACGTGTGCTTAGTGCTACAAAGTAAAGCTATATAGGGCTAATCCAGGGATTAATAAGCGAGTTTTGATCTAAAAATGGAAAGTTAGGGAAAGTGTGCTTAAGCACGGGATTTGTGTGCTGAAATCTGAGGGATGAATGGCAGTTAACAAGCAAAGACAACAGTAACAAGTGCAAAAACTCCATGGCAAGAGAGATGACAGAGCAACAGAGAAATGGAAAGAAGGTCTTTATGGAAGGAACTGGAGCTGGAGGAGACAACAGGGTTCAGACCAAACAGGATCTTGTGGCCTAAGTTAGGCAATGTTGGTCTATAGCCTAAGAATGGTGGGGAACTTTTCAAAAGGGTTTTAGGCACATTTTGAGAATGAGATTTGCATTTTGTAAAGATCAATCTGGTACACTGTAGAGAATAAACTGGAAGAGAGTAAGAGTGGATAAGAAAAGACTCTTCAAGACAGTTCTTCAGGAATCCCACAGGAGAGTATGGAAACTTAGACTGGGGTGGGGCAGTGGAAATGGAGAATAAGTGTTTAATTTTAGGAGGTAAAATTAGCAGGGCTTGTGATGAGTTACTATTTTATCAGCTAAAATTCTTGCTAGCAGCAACAGTTAAAGAGCTGAAGAGAAGAAAAACTTTTACTGAGGTTCACGGTTATAATTATATCTGCTTCCTTTTCTGTCAGCTGTTCACAAATATCCCCTTCTCTTTACTGAGAAGGAAACAAAGGTGGTAAATAGGGGCCACTTCTAGCTCCCTTCTCAAGGGACAGTTCTCATTAACACTGATTTTCTATTTGAAAATTACTAGCTCAATTTTCAGATACTGAAAGTAATATAACTTACAGTCCCAAAGTAAATAAAGTTATCATGAAAGGAAAAGAATCACTGATGAATAAGGCAAAAATTGAAGCCTTCCTGGAACTTCCATTCTACTGGAGGGACAGAAAATAAGTAAACACATAACTAAATTAAGTTTCTAGTTAGAGATCCACAAGTATACAAGTAGATACCATGTTTTCTCATATGCAGAGCACTAGACTGAACTGTCAAACTGTTATAGGTCCTTTGGCCTTGAAAAGAATGAAGCCTAGCAAAGTGTTCCGCATATATCACAATCTTTTTTCGGTTTATTTATTTTTAGAGGCTGTGTTTGCGTGTGCTCTAGAGTAGGGGAGGGAGAAAGAATCCCAAGCAGGCTCCACGCTGTCAGCACAGAGCCCGACACCACGAGATCACGACCTGAGCTGAAACCAAGAGTTGGACACAACCAACTGAGCCACCCAGGTGCCTATGCATATGTTAAAATCTAAACTCCTTATGCTATGGCCTATAAACTTCTATGTGATCTGGCCCCTCCTGCATGGCTCTATGTGCTAGGTATTAGGGATTTAAAAAAATGAATCCATCACTGCACCCAAGGTAATCATGTCAAAGGAGCTCAGTCTATTGCTACACCTTGAATAAAACACTGAAGTTATCGATTTAAAAAATCTCTAATGACATTAAAAAAAACATTTTGTGCCAGAAAGTGTTTTCCTACGATTTTAAAACTATAAAGTATAATCCTTTAACATCAAAATTCTCACTTGTTTCTCAGTTTTTTTGGCTAAGGTCAAGTGCACCACCAATATATTACATAGGCAAAATGGTGTTATTTCTCATCACCAAATCTGCAATATCATGTAAGACACATTCTGATTTAGGAGAAAATAGGCCATTCTTTTCTTAATACTATAGTAATGGTTTTAACAAACCTTTATTTGAGGGATTAATCAAAAATGATTTTACCAAACTAGGGAGTTTAGTTACCATATTACACTTTAAGGGTTAGATAGAATTTTGTCAGCCTGATGAGGTCCCTCCCACAAGCTGCTGTGGCAATTTAACACATTAAGGACTCTTACAGAATTCACACCTAGGCCTAGGAAAATAAAACAGCATACCATCAGTGAAGTCCCACTTAAGCTGAAGTGTAATTAGAAAATATGCTATGTGATGATGCAATCAAACCATGTTCTATTGCCTTAACTGCTGGCCCTGAGAAAATATGCCTGAAGTGACTGGCAAAAAAGAAAAAAAACAAAGAAAAAAAAAACCCTTTACTGAATTCTCAGCTTTTTGTGTTCTCATGAAGTTGTAACTAGTGACCTTCGTCCTCTATATTTGTTGACCTTGCTGTTATCAACAACCACAATGCTTACTTTGGGTAAAATTCAAAGCTTCTGTACATTATACAGTTGACCCTTGAACAACACAAGGATTAGGGCTATTGAATCCTGAACAACTGAAAATCTGTGAATAACATGACTCCCCAAAATATTTAACTACTAACAGCGTACAGCTGACCAGAAGCCTTACTGATAACATAAATGGTCAATTAACACAAATTTTGTTATATGTGCATTATACACTGTATTCTTACAATAGAGTAAATAAGCTACAGAAAAGAAAGTGTTATTAAGAAAACCATAAGTAGGGGTATCTGGGTGGCTCAGTTGGTTACGAGTCTAACTTTGGCTCAGATCATAATCTCACGATTCATGGGTTCAAGTCCTACATTGGGCTCTGTACTCACAGCTTGGAGCCTGGAGCCTGCTTTGGATTCTGTGTTTCCCTCTCTCTCTGTCCCTTTCCTACTTATGCTCGCTCTCAAAAATAAATAAGTGAACATTAAAAAAATAAATAAAAATAATGTTTAAGTAAGTGGACCTGCATGGTTCAAACCCATGTTGCTCAAGGGTCAACTGGACTGAAGTGGCAACTACATTGCTGAACCCATGAAGGTAGCAGTGAGAATTTTCAGGGTTTTCAGGGCAACCAGTATAAGGTTTTCCTTTTCTAAAATTTCTATTTTATACCTACATACCAAACTAAGACAGGTAGAAAATCCCAAAGGATCTACTGTAGACTGAGCGATTACCACCCCCTCATTCATATGTTGCATCTTAATCTTTAATGTAATGGTACTTGGAGGTAGGCCTTTGGGAGGCAATTAGGTGAGGACAACCGAACCCTCATGAATGGGATTAGCACACTTATGAAAGAGATCCCAGAGAGCTCCCTTGCCCCTTCTGCCCTGGGTGGACACAGTAGACAATGGCTGTCTGTGAACCAGGAAGTAGGCTCTCACCAGACACCAAATCTGTCAGTTTCTTGGTCTTGGACCTCCCAGACTCCAGAAGTGTGGGAAATAAGTGTTTATGCCACCCACTCCATAGTATTTTTGTTATTGGAGCCTGAATGGACTAAAAGAGGAACAAGAGCGAGGAACAAAAACTACTTAATCCACACTCCTCCATATAGATTGTTAACTCAAAATCTTACAAGGCACCATTTGAGCGAAAAGTCATTGTGAAAAGTGTCACTCTTTCCTGCTCAAGTAGCATTGAGTCTCATGTGGTTTTTACTTCCTGGTTTTAGTTATGTTTCTGGAGAAGCAAAATCTTGAGTCAAATCAATCAAGTGCTTTTCAACATGCACATCTTCACATTCTAAATAAAGAACAGTTTTATACTTTTTTTTTTAAGTTTACTTATTTTGGGAGAGACATAGAGAGTGAGAATGGGGGAGGGCAGAAAGAGAGGGAGAATCTCAAGCAGGCTCCACACTGTCAGCACAGAGCTCTACATGGGGCTCAAACTCACGAATCTGTGAGATCATGACCTAAGATAATATCAAGAGTCAGACGCTTAACCAGCTGAACCCCCCCAGGCGCCCCCAAAACAGTTTTAAAACAAAAATTCGCAGATTTCGTGTTATATGATTCCATTTAACACTCTTGAAATGACAAAATTATCATGGATAAAGGACAGATCGATGGTTGCCAAAGTTCAGAGTTGGAAGGAGATTCTGACTATAAAAAGGTAGCAGCTTTTTTACGACAGAGTAGTTCAATATTCTAATAGTGGTGGTTACAGAAATCTACATATGTGATAAAATTTCTTAGTACAATATACACACAAAAACTGGTGAAATCCACATAAGGATTGTAATCTAGTAAATACTACTGTGCCAGCACCAATTTCCTAGTTTTTATAACATACTATGGTTATGTAAGATATTATCATTGGGGAAAGCTAGGTGAGGGGTACATGGGAACTCCCCTTACTGTTTTTGCAACTTCTTGTAAATCTTAAAGTATATTAAAATATAAGGCATTTTGTAAGACCATCATTTTTGGTGATGCTTGTTTACGATATGGAAAGAAATTAAGCCAATCAAAAGTTTGGAAAAAAGTTTTTCAACATTTCTCAAGAATGGATTTGCTTGGGAATATGGGGCAAAAGTGTTACATTAAAATAAAAAATTGAAGAGACCAAGACTTATGTACTAAGGTAAAAACAAATTCCATGAGACAAACGTACAAACCAGGGCTACTTTAAAACTGGTGATACTATTGGTCCCCATTAAATTAGACAACCTTTCTTTGTACATGATGCTTTATAATAGATATGTCTATTTTAGGGGAAGTAATTATCAATTGGAATCATCATAAAAGTCATATTGAGTCACCACAGTCTTGTTCGCACATGTAAATCACTACTTGCATTTACATTCATTTCACACCTCCTTACACAGAAGCAGAACTAGGAGAAAGTGTTGCAAGACATTTTGGAACCACTAACATATTTTACTGGATTTAATCAGTTTGAGTAACTTCCACAAGAATAAATAGGTATACAAAGTTTATTAGAAGACACACAAAATCAGACTCTTAACAGACATAAACTGTATTACAAGTTAATAAAAGCAAAATAAATATGGATTCAAAAGTTTTTTTCAATAACTCAATTTTTATGCATATTATTTTCTAATGAGGAATTCATTTTAATTAGAAGTGACTAAATGTGAAACAGTGAATACAATGTAGAGATAGTTTAATATAGTGTTGATATGATCCCTTGTTTTTAATGATTTTCCCGTTAATCAAAGGAGATCTGGAAATATGTTCTGTTAGAAAGAAAAATCTAGAATATGAACAGTTCTTTTCAGTAAAGCAACAAATAAATGCCAGAGTTTCACAAAGAAAAACTATTTTAAAATAATCACATTAAATGTTGTACTTAAGTAATACCTTTTAAAAAATTTCTAGCCTTGGGGTGCCTGGGTGGCTCAGCCAGTTAAGCATCTGACTCTTGGTTTCAACTCAGGTCATGATCTCACCGTTCTTGAGTTAGATCCCTACATCAGGCTTTGCATAGCACGGAGCCTGCTTGGAATCCTCTCTCCCCCCCTCTCTCTGCCCCTTCCCTGCTCACTCTCTCTCAAAATAAATAAATAAAAACTTAAAGATTACTAGCCTTTATAGATACTCACATACCATTTATTCCTCTAGGCTTAAGTTAATATGAGAAAACTACTAGGCTTCAACAAGGATCCCGTGTCAGAGATGTGGTGATCACTACAAGGGGATACTTTTTCCAACCCTTACATCCACTGAAGTACCTATCAATGTAGAAAAATGATTCCATTTTGAATAAATTATCTCATTGGTGGCCTCAACCAGGCAAGCTGATTAGACATATGGTTTTCATGTAAGGGCCACTGTTCTACATGCCTGGCATGGATCCAGGCCCTACCTTTTAGGAGACAATTAATCCAGGGGATTTCCAGGGGGAAACTATCCAAGGGTGAGAATATAATTTGGTCCTGGTGATTTGATTAAAAATTGACGGATTCAAAGATGAACAAAATCCAGCCAAGCCAAGCCAAGCCAAAGACAACCAGCAGTGAGACTGGCAAAAAGAAAACGTGCTTTCTTTTGGGGCTGCTGAGCTGGTTGAATGTAAACCTGGAGAACATTAGCCTAAGAATGAATTTAATTGATAACAAAGCAAGGGCCTAGGGATAAAGAAAAAATTTTGGAGTCAGGTGAGTACCTGGGTGTAGCAATACTGAAGCTTTACGATTACATGCGTTTCAAAAAAAAAAAAAAAAAAAAAAAAAAGCAAAATCCCTTTTTCACCTGCTCTGGCTTTCTGTCATTTTCAATTAAAAGTTGTGATTGACAAAACTTACTGGACAATGTCCAACTTATTCCAAACTCCAAAATCCATGAGTCTAAGTTTAAAAATAGACTTTGGAAGCAAAAGATCTATTACTGATTGAAATACCTATACTAACAATGTTTTAAAAATAAATTAGTGTGCTCGAGTAAAAGAAAAATGGACCATGGAGTTGAATGATTCAATATAATCCTGATTCTGCCAATTTGCAATGTGAATCTGACCACTTAATCTTTCTGGGCTTCTATGAATATGAGAATATGAGGGATAGACTGACTAGCTAACCTTTAAACTCTTACCAAGTCCTTAATTTTAAGAATTGTAAGAAAACTGTCACTTTGCTAATCTGACCATAAGTGAAGTGGTTATCCTTCATTAATTTATTCCTCCATCGAACATTTAGAGGGTCTATTGTTTACTATACACTGTACCTGGTACTAAGAGGACAGAGATGAGTAAAACTCTGCCCCTGTCACTGAGGAGTTCAGTGTGACAGGGCAGAAAAGCACTTAAACAACTAGATAATTAACCTATGTGATAAGTGAAAAAAATATTCAAGTATATATGAAGTACAAAAATAGCCTGGGAGTGACCGATCATCTGAGAAAAGAGAGGAAAAGAGGATCCAAAGCAGGCTCTGTGCTGACAGCAGGGAGCCTGATGGGGGACTTGAACTTAAGAATCCGCAAGATCATAACCTGTCCCAAAGTGGGACGTTCAACTGATGGAGCCACCCAGATGCCCCAGAAATGAATTTTAAAAGATGAAAAGTAAGCCAAATCTAGAGGAACAGGAGTCCTAGACTGAAGAAGTAGATTTTTCAAGGGTTTTATAAGCATTCAATACTGATGGAGCACAATAAGGTGGGGAGCAAGGAAATGAATGCAAAGAGCTTTTCAAGGATTATGAAAGGTTCCACGTGCAATGCTAAACAAGATGGAATTTACCCTATAAGCACTGAGAAGCCCCTGTAAGGGTTTTTTTCAAACTAATTTTTTACTTGTGTATAACTGACACACAATATTACATTCGTTTCAGATAGAAAGTTTATCAGATTTTCTAAAGTACTGTTTTATGCCTTTTCAATAGTATCCGACTGGCATATCATCTAACAAATTATAGTCATTACTTGATAAATATGTGATGAATGAACTTCGGTAGCCAGATTGATATGAGGGGTCATGGTGCTTAATAACAAACATCTTAAAATGTAGAATGGCAGAAAGTGCAAAAGCCTTTTAAGGTTCAAGTTTGGGGACATAACCCCCTTCCTCAAAAGTAAACGACCTTTCTGTTAATGATTTCCCCCCCGTCTGTATAAGCTATCCATGGCTTAATCAAAGCCTCTGTTCTTTTCTCTCCCAATTCCCCTGTATTTGATACTCATATGAGAATCCCAGTCATTACCCTAGTCCAGAGTCTTCCCGCACACAGTCCAAGACTAAGTTAATTACCTTTTCTAAAATTATAAACTCTGCCTCCAATTCAAAATCTCAGGAATCCTGTAATAATCAAATTCTAAAATACTCATAACCATTTCAACATCAAACGTTGCTATCATTTCCATAATGCTCACTGCCACGACCCCAGACGACTCTTTCATCATTTTAAACCTATACTACCACAGTTCCGCTCTATTTAGTCCTACTAATTTCATTAAAGCAAGGAGCACAGAATTTGGTACTACTTAAATTCAGGTGTATTTAATGTGTCTGCTCATCCTAGTCATTTGTTTGTTTTTCCTTATTACAGAACTAAATGACTTCTGTCAACACGATGTGTCACCATATAAGAGTTCGCATAAAACCAGCGTTTGCAGACCCACGGTAACAAATTCAACTAGCATTTTCTGTTCTTACCTATCTTCCTCAATTTCAGCGGAATCTGAAGCGACAGAGAGGAATGATGGACGGGCAAAAGGGAGGGATTGCTGAAGCCCAGGGGCGGGGGCCTCACTTCCGATTGCCACGCTACACCACGCAACACACAAGACCCTCTAGCTCTTCCACAAATCACAAGGAAAGGTGGATCAGACACCAGTGCTTCTCGGGTAATCCCCAAGGGCAAAGACACAAGAAGAAAATGCTCTGAAAAAGTCCCTTAGTCGTTCAAGACTCACCTGTCAGTAGTGGCGTGGACGGCGCCATCTTGTCCCGGAAAGAGAAACCCATGCGCTTGGGTTAGAGTTCACGAGGGCCAAACCCGGCCCCTACACGTCTTCTCAGGCATGGAGACAGCGCATAGCTGTTTCCGGTATCAGGAGCCTCGGGGCCAATCCACTTCCGGCGGGAGACGGCGGTGAAAGAGGAGCCCGAACGCGCACGCGCAGCTGTAGGACGACACTTTAAAGAGCGTCGCGGGGGCGGGCTAGTGCTGGTGCGCCAGCTTTCGCCCTCCCTCTCCTTCTTTTTCAGCAGGCGGAGTCCGCACTTCCGCGGGGCGGAGCAGGTCCAGTGCTGACGTTGGCAACCGAACCCGAAGTAGTTCGAGGCTACGGACAGCACTGCTCGGTTGTTGCGTTGCGTTTCCTTCCTCTTCACTCCACGCTCCCGGCGGCGGCCAGAGCGGCGGCGCGAGACTATCCCGGCGGCCCGCTGTCGTCCCGCGTGCCCACTTCTCGGCCGGCCAGTCCGGCGTGGTCAGTCGGCGGCCCCGCGCCCCGCTAGCGCTCAGCATCCGCGCTCGCCTCGCCCAGGCCCAGCGGCCGGAGCTAGCGCCCAGCCTGAGAGCCTCCTAGCTCCGGCAGCGCAGGCACCGGGACCAGCGCGTCGCAGCGGCCCGAGCGGAGGCGAGCTTGCGAGTCCAAGGGGTGGCTGGGGCAGGTGGTGGCGCCGTGAAGATGGTCGCCAAGCAGCGAATCCGTATGGCCAACGAGAAGCACAGCAAGAACATCACCCAGCGGGGCAACGTCGCCAAGACTTCGGTAAGGAAAAAGAGCAGGCGCCAGTCCGTCCCAGAGCCGGGGTCCAGGCCCGGGTCCTAGGATCGAGTTCTCCCCTGACCCGAGGCTGGGGGCCCGGGGCCGCGAGCTGGACGCTAAGTTGGCGGGGCGGGGCAGGGGGAGGGTGGTTTGGGGAGGTGGGTGCCTGAGCGAGGAGGTTTGGGAACGGAGGGGAAACCTGTAAGCTGAGGGGACATGGCAACCTGGCCCGCGGTGTAGGCTGCAGGAGCCCGGCGTCGGAGTGGGTTTTTGCATTTGAAATGGGAATTTCCGTTTTTGCAGAGAAATGCCCCCGAAGAGAAGGCGTCTGTAGGACCCTGGTTATTGGCTCTCTTCATTTTTGTTGTTTGTGGTTCTGGTAAGTGTTTGGGGGCTACCATCGGGTTGAATGTCGGGCTTGGGATGACGTGGTGACCCATCAGTGGTGAATCCTACCCGCGTAGTTCTCAACCCACCTGCCGGGAGCTCCACATAAGCCTCTTTCCTCTCTGAACCGAATTACTTGTCCCACATATACACAGAGGGTGGTGCTCCAGAAACTTCTCATAGCTTGATTTGTGCTCACAGGAGATCAGAAAAGGAGGTCAGGTCTTCAGTTAGTAATGATCTAGTTGGAAGAAATTTAGACCAAAACAAAAAAACCTCACGGAATGAGAATTTAGAATGTTTTGCAACTATATTACGAATATATTTGCAAAAAGCCTATGGACATGATGTATTGTGTGGATGTTGAACTTAATTTAACGTGTCTCGGAATCCAATGTCTTTATGTCAAAATGGGTATATTTTGTAAAGTAAAGCTCGTGCAAAGAATTGTTTCAGTATAAAGGAAATGTACCTGAGTGGTAACTTCCTGTTGGAGACAAATGTTTTTAGATTAATTAAACAAACGTTTGACATATGGTAGGAAAAATAAGTTATTAGGTCAACTTGCTATTAAAGTAATAGATTCCTGCCTCTGCAAATGGATTACAGAATATTTTCCTTTCATTTATTATTTTAATATGCAAGCCGTTGATATTGTTTCTTTTTCACATTCTGACATTCTAAAGTTACTGAGGTTTCTTTTAAACGTTTCACTTTGCCTGCTTCCTAAACTTACTAGTTAGAAGCTTTCTTGACACATGGCCAAGAGCCAAGCAATTTATATAACCTAAAGATTATTCAGTTTCAGCTTTGTGAGAATGAGGAAACACGGTTATATTATAGGCCAGGCCTTAGAAGGACACTGAATATTTTGGGGATAAACCAAAATAATTCTATGCTAGAAAAACCTGTTTGCTTTGGCGCTTTAAATTTTTTCCAAAATGATTGTGTATTGCAAAATCTTTTGGACAGTTAGAATTCAGAAAAGCTGAAAAAATAACTTATGGACATTGAATTGTTTTATAAGGGCAGGCTTGTCTTCTTCAATAAGTTACATCACATTTGCAAGTAATTTTAAGGGTGCTCTTGGATTCTTGTGAACTACCTTAATAAATATTTGTCAGTTGTCAGACCTGTTTTATTCAAAGCATGCTTACTAAAACATTTGTTCTTTCTTTTTGCAGCAATTTTCCAGATTATTCAAAGTATCAGGATGGGCATGTGAAGTGACTGACCTTAAGATGTTTCCATTCTCCTGTGAATTTTAACTTGAACTCATTCCTGATGTTTGATACCCTGGTTAAAAACAATTCAGTAAAGCATCCTGCCTCAGAATGACTTTTCATATCATCCTTCATTTGTCATTCCAAGGTTTCTCCACGACTCATTCCAAGTTTTCTAGTCCATACCACAGTGCCTTGCAAAAGCACCACATGAATAAAGCAATAAAATTTGATTGTTAAGCTATAGTAGTGGACCTACTTATTCAGTCAGTAAAGAGTAAGTTTTTTTTTTTTAATGTGTTGTCAAAACCGTATCCAGTATAGGTAGATAATTAGATTAAATCTATGTAGACAGTCTAGATTTTGTTAACCCTAATGTGTAAATGCAATTAGTTTAATTTAAAATTGGGAGTCATGGTTTTTATATAGTTAGGCACTTTATTACTAGATCTTGAATTGAAAGCACAGTCCCATAGGGTAATGTCACTGTTCTGTAATAAAGTGCTTATAAATGGAACAACTACACAGTTAGCCTAGTTTTCCCATAATCTTTAGCACCTAAAAATTTTTAAAAACTTCTAAATGTCTAATATAAAGGGAGATGCTTATAGCTACATTATCTATTTTAACAATATTATTTCTATTACACTACCTTGGTTTTTGCATGAGTCATTATACTAATGTAAAATGCCATAAGAAAACAACTTGGTTGAGCATTTTGTAACTTAGTAACTTCAGTTCACTAAAAGCTGCCATGGTGGAGTGAAATCAGGGAAAGTTTGTTTATGTCACCATTGATTTTACCATAATTACTTTAATATACCAAGAGGTCTACCATGGTAGACAATATTTTAGGGAAAAATACTACTAAAAATGGATGTCTCAGGACATCCTGATGAGTCCGATGTGCCGTAAGACATCTTAGCACATTAATAGCACTTTTAATACCAAAAAAGGCAACATCAACTAAAATGTTACTTAGTTTGGAAATAATTCTCTGGATTTATGGTTAAAATTTTGTTAGGGTACTAGATACATCAGACTAAAGTGCCATCTGGAATTAAACGGATTTGCTGATAAGGATCAGTCTTTAGTCTTCCCTTTGTTGTATAGTTTTATAGGTTATAATCGAAGTTTCTTTTTACTAATGGTAAGGGTGAGAAGGCAGGTTTTAGGTTTCTAGTACTGTTGAAAATGGTAAGTTTTGGCTATTTAAATACTTAGCCATAACTTGATTTAAAAAAAAAAAGCTTGAGAGGTGTCTATGTATCAATGGATTGGAAAGAAAGCTGCTTGTTTGCTTTGTTAATTGCCTCAGGATATCTTTTAAAATAAGCTGTTTTAAGAGGAAGAGAAGGGAAATCTGCTACTTAGTCATACACATTGTGAACCTCAAAGTTTCTGATACCCATCAATATAGGGGAAGAGTGAGGGAGAGGAGTAGTTAAGGATGCTTAGGGACTTGACTACTCTAGAACACAGGAAAGGAATCAGCTGACCTTGGGCCAGCAGGTTTTTATCTGCAATTACCTGCCTTTCTCACCCAGGAAATCAACACTTGTTTCCCTCTGAAGCAAGTGTCTTGGTTGACTAATTCTATTTTATTGTAACTTTAAAAATGAAAGTTATTGTTCTAAATTTATAGCAGGTGCCTTATTCTTTGCTTTGAGTCAAACCATTCCGTATCAGAATTCCTTTGGTTTATTATATAGATAATTGGCTTTAAGATGTTAGGATTTTTTTTTTTAAATTGTACAATATCTATATCAATTTGACTGTTAAGTTGCTACAGCTAGCAATCATTTTACATATGTAAAGTTGCATCCCTTTGTATTTCATGTGTGATTTCCTAATTGAGTACATTTTATATTAAGGATGGATTATGCATGTTTGGTTCAATGAAAGCTATGTCTTGATTTATCTTTTAAAAATAAAGTTCCCAGAATATTTGATTCCTTCTGAAAGGAAATGATTTTACAGATTTCTTATCTGAGTGTACTTTTTATAGTTAATAGAAAATTATTTTAAAGAATGCCTAGTATTATGTTGTACTTGAGTTAAAGGAACTAGTACCCAAAGGCACAGATTAAAAGTTTATAACTGGAAATAGGTAGCAAGAAGAACATTAAAAGTACAGCAGTGCCTGTGTGGCTTGGTCAGTTAAGCAGCTGACTCTTGATAGCAGCTCAGGTCATTATCTCACGGTTCATGATCTCCAGTTGTGTGTTGGGCTCCATGCTGACCGCACAAAGCCCACTCGGGATTCCCTCTTTCCCTCTCTCTCTGCCCTCCTCCCACCCCCACTTACACACTTGTATGCACTCGCTCGCTCTCAAAATAAAATTACATTAAAAAAAAGAAAAACATGAAAAGCACAGTGAATTAAATATGTCCCCACCTAGGATTTACCCTCATCTCATTATCCGAGTCTCATTCCGGGAAAAATCACAGTTCTTTTCATCTCCCTTTCCCAATTTTATGTCATCCAGTGTTGAACTTTGTATGATAATACTTTGTTGGGGGTTGTCTACATGATCCAATTCCACTTTGTAACTTAGCCATAACGTTTCGAGGAGTTGTTCATGGCTTCATTGTATCTGTTGGGTTGTATATAATGTTGCTCAAAATAATTGAGTGGGCTTCCCAAACTCGTAAAGATTTTCATTGTAACAGGATGTTTTGTAATGGGCTTTGACTTACTTGAAAGAAGTGTGTATGCTCTACTGCAGGGTGGTCGCTCTTCTCACTGAGGTTTCTGGGGTTTTGCTGGCCTAAAGGAGAACCATGTAGAGCTGGATTATGCTCTTGGCAGGTTCATCAACAAAATTGTATTGCTCTTAACAGCATCTAAAATTTAGAGCATCAAATTTTCTAATTAGAAATTATTTTGAAATTTGATTTGTCTTTACCTCCCTTTAACTTACTGGTTTAGATGCAAACCAGAACTTTAAGAAGCAGGAATTGGGTTCAACAGCAAATTCTATGTCACTTCCTTAGAGAACCCTCTCCTATCTCAACTTCATCCCACTGGTTCAATATTCGCAAATCCATCAATGTGATACATCACATCAACAAAAGAAAAGATAAAAACCATATGATCCTTTACTTGTACTGCTTTATCTTCAAGTTGAATTAGGAGAAAAATGTCCTAATAAAGTGTACTAATGAGCAATAAAAGTCTAGAAGTCAAGCTGAAGGGGAAAACTCAACTGTCAGGACTTAGATAATTCAAAGTAAATTCATACATATTACAGAATCATAAAGATGAAAAGGACATGGGAAATTTAGTCCAATTGCATTTATTCAATGAATATTGTGTAACTTATGTGCCAGATATGGAGTTAGAGCTGTGAATACAGCGTCCCAGCATTCAGGTATCTTTCAGTCCAGTAAGTGGGAGAAAAGACAATAAAGTGAAAACCATAATTGTGGTCAGTATTTCAAAGGAAAAGTAAAACCAGATAAACGGTGTCTGTTCTCACAAAGCTAGTTGAGGCAGAGCAGAAACTAGAACCAAGGCCTCCGGACTCAACCATACCCTAGAGACACCATAGAAATGATTGCAAAATGTCTATACAGAACACTTCTGTTTTCATGAGCTCTTTACTTCTGCATTTAGAAAAACAAATCCTAATTTAAAAAATGCTTTTGCATGTTGCCAATTCAAAGAAGAAAAAAACTTGTCCTTTTATAGATGCAATTTCTTTTGAAAATGAACTTAAGTGACAAATTTACTAGTGATGTTTCCTGTACAGCACAAAAATAGATCAAATCAGTAATGTTATCCACTATAACGTATTCCAGAGTACATTTTTAAAAAGTATGTTGCGATATAGTCTTAACCGTATTTTGTTTTAAAAATTTCATCTATGATGTTGAAAAATATTACCTGATAGTCTGGTAGCCAAAAATAAATGCAGTCATGTGCCCTCCATAGATTCTTTTTATTACAAAATTTCAGTGACTAAACCATGTGTGACTTTTTTTTTTTTTTTTTTTTACCGTGTGCAAACTTCTACTCTGGGATGCAGATAGAACAAATCTGCAAATTTAAATAAAACTATGATTTCAATGTCATTAAAAGCTTTAGTAACAGGCTTTTCTTCTTTTCTCACTGTTAGGAAGAAAGTCTGAACCGGGAGAATAAAAATAATTGATTTTAGAGACAGAAGGAACTTTAGAAATGATCTTGATTAGTAGCTCCTTTATTTTACACTTGAGGAAATTGTGGCCTAAAGAAGTTAACTTTCCAATCACCAATAATGAACCAGTAGCAGAACAAGGATTAGAAAACTAGTCTTGTGGTGACCAAATTGGCCCTTCAAAGGTTGAGTGCCAAGGAATTCTAATTCTCTAGGAATATCTTATTTTAGATGACATGTTAATCTCAGAAAACCCTGTAAGTGTGCCATGAAGGCAAAATCTGAATACGATGGCTTCCCTCTGCCACTGGAATCAAATAACTCTAAGCTTTGATTTTCAGGAGACTTTACAACATGGCCCAACCTACCTTTTCAGCTTTGGCCTCCTCACTTCCCCACTTCTCTCGATAGCCAAGTTAGCCCCAAAGTCTACTTTCACTTTTCAAATACTTTGTGCTCTGTTTTTGCCCATTTCCCTTACATTACAATACTACCTATTATTCAAAGTCTAGCTTAAATTTCACCCCTGTGAAGTTTTCTCTTAATCATGGAAATTAGAAACACTGTCTTTGGGATTGATGACTCTGGACCAGTTAGCATTTATCATGTTGCCATGTTTATTAGTTTTGTTTCTTAGTTTCTCAGCTAGAGTATAGAATCCTTAAGAGAATCCATATTTTTCTTTCTTCTTCATAATTTTTTCATCTGTCTCCACCTTCAAGGCTAGTATGAAACTTTACACACATAAAGGGAATTCAATGTTTTATTTTTTAAAAAATTTTTAATGTTTATTTATTCTTGAGAGCGAGAGAGCGAGTACTAGCAGGGGAGGGGCAGAGAGAGAGGGAGACACAGAATCCAAAGCAGGCTCCAGGCTCCGAGCTGTCAGCACAGAGCTCAACGTGGGGCTCAAACTCACAAACTGTGAGATCATGACCTGAGCCGAAATTGGATGCTTAATGGAGTGAGCCACCCAGGTACCCCTTAGATGAGTGACAATGAGAGCACTGGATGCTCTCTTATCAGAATAATCATATCATATCAGAATAATCTTTACAGTAAGAACATGTCTTGTAAAATAATCTCCTGACACAACAGTCATCCCAACTACTTCCAATCTTGGCAACCTCTGCTTAATGGCTGGGCTTAGCACCAGAATCCAGTCTACCCTTGAAACGAACTCTCTCAGGATTGGCTTGATATTTGGAAATAAATCAACAGTGGTATTTGTCCTTCAGGCATATTTGAGAACCGTTCATTATGAGTGTCATTGAGAAAACCATAAAAAATGCTTTATAAAGAAAGCTGACACCTCACCACACCAGTCTGTCCAGTTATAAGGAAAGTTAACCATGCTGCTTAGAGAAGGTGCCTGGGGGCCATCAGCTGCCCTCTGTCCTGGGCCCCATCCTAGAGCATCAGAAGGGACAAGGATGTCACAGGGGGTGCACCTTTCTCCAAATCAGACCACAAACCCAGAAGGCTCTGCTCCTCCCAAACCAGATCCAGTCCATAAAAGGGACAGCCTGTTCTCTTCACAAAGAAATTCCTTTCAGCAAGGCCACACCACACAGACTAGCATTTGTCATGTGGTTACCAAACCAGATCTCATCCATTGGGCAAAGGAGGGCCCATCTGGGAAAATGCCATCCATTCAGCCATGTGGAGCTCTGGACAACCACTTAACTCTTGGCACCGAGGAGCAGCATGGGGTCAGGGTTACACACCAAGATCCTGTGAGTTTGTTTTCTGCCTGACACTTGCACCAATTAATGAATAACTGTAGGTGCCAAGGCAGCAATGCATCTGGGGTTGAAACATTATAATTTCCGATAAAGCCCAAATCACAAAGATAAATAAACACGGGAAGTATCCAAGCATAGTTCTATCTAGGTCCCGCCCTGGTTACTTATGCACAACCTCCTGTTAATTACAGGTAGATTACATGGAGAAGGGAAGTGTGACAGTCATTTCTGCTTGACTGAGAACAGCATCGGATTGCTTTTCAAGGGAAAAGCTGGCTCGGTCAGTGAAATATGCAACTCTTGATCATGGGGTTGTGGGTTCAAGCCCCATATTGGGTGTAGAGATTACTTAAAATCTTAAAAAAAAAAAAAGAATGCTTTTCAAGGTCAGATCGCTTTCTTTGCAGAATGTTATGTGAAAGTCCATCTGCGCTGCCAAGTACACACAGGGAAAGTGGACCAGCAGAGTTTAATACCCAGCCTAGGTCAATGGTCTAATCTGTTACTCAGAGTATGGCTGGGGGACCTACAGAAACCTGGAAGCCTGTTAGGAATATAGAATCCCAGGTCCCACCCAAGGCCCCTGAATCAGAATTTTCATTTTCACAGGATCCTTAGGTAATTCATATACAATTAAACTTTGAGAAGTGTTGAAGAGATCTCAGAGTTCTGGTTCCCTGGCCATAAACAAATACCCAACTTCCTTGGGCTTCGTTCTCTGCCTACAGTAAAGGAAACACTTACCATCCTGTTTCATGCAACTGTTATGAAACCTAAGGACGGTAAAAGCACTTTGCAAAGCTAAAATACTCTATGTAAATAAGATTCACTAACTTTGTGAACTGCAAACGTAAGCCATCTCTGAGAGGGTGAGGGGCCTTCCTTGCTGAAAACAGAAAGTAACAGTAGCCTCTGTATTTGACTTGGCAGGAAATCACCTATTTCTTTGGATCACTTGCTGTTTATACATTTTGAACTATAATTTTACTTTCCCAAAGTTCTGCCTTCTTAACAATCTCTTAAAACTTATGGGACTGTGAATCCTCTCCAGCTAATTAGGAATGCGATAAGATCTTATCGCATTTGGAAAGTTGAAGAGAACCCAGAGTGTACGTTGGTCTCAAAGGCTGCTTGTCCACACAGTTATCCCTGCTTTAGAGGCTCTTGTGACACCTCTTTTATCACTTCACATCAAAATCGCCATTGCTGGGAAAGTACAGTGTGCACACTTGCTGGTAATGCTACCTCCGACGTGAAAAAGGCGCTTGCTAAATATATAAACTTGGAAATTTGTCCTCAGAAAAGACTTGAATCCATATAAAAAGAAAACAGAAAAACATTTAGAAAAAAATATATGGAATTTGATTTGATATCTTCACTCATTAAAAAAATATTTTAAAATATTTTAATGTTTATTTATGAGAGAAACAGAGTGTGAGCGGGGGAGGAGTGGAGAGAGAAGGGGACACAGAATCCAAAACAGGCTCCAGGCTCTGAGCTGTCAGCACAGAGCCCCACTCAAGGCTTGAACTCACAAACCATGATATCGTGACTTGAGCTGAAGTCGGTCGCTTAACCAGCTAAGCCACCTAGGTGCCTCTAACTTCACTCATTTTAAAGATAAACCTAGGGGCGCCTGGGTGGCTCAGTCAGTTAAGTGTTCAGCTCTCAATTTTGGCTCAGGTCATGATCTCATGGTTGTGGGATTGACCCCTGCATCGGGCTCCACTCTGGGCATAAAGCTTGCTTAGGATTATCTCTCTCTCGCTCTCCCCCTCTACCCCCACTCACGCTGCTCTCTCTCTCAAAATAAATAAATGAACATAAAAAAAGAAAAACTTACGGCACCTTGGTGACTCAGTCAGTTGAACATCCCACTGTTGGTTTCAGCTCGGGTCATGATCTCATGGTTTCATGATTTGCTAACAGCAAGGAGCCTGCTTGGGATTCCCTCTCTCTCCGTTTCTCTCTGCCCCTCTCCTACTCTCACTGTCTCTGTCTCTCTCAAAATAAATAAATTAAATTAAAAAATAAACTTACATTTTTACAGAAAATTTGCAAAGAAACAGAAATTTCCTTTACACCGTTCACTCAGCCTCCCGTAATGTAAACATCTTACATAACCATGATATGCTTGTTAAAACTAAGAGATAAACACTGAAGCAAGACTATTAACTAAATTAGGGCTCTATTTGGATTTCACCAATTTTCCCACTATGTCCCTCTTCTGTTTTAGAATCTAGTCCAAGCTGCTACCACATTGTGCTTTAGCCTTTACTCCCCCTCTTTTTTTTTTTAACAAGCAAATTGTGCCTAATATAGGATAATGTGCTTTGGATTTTTAAATACTATAATTATAAAAAATTTCCAATATACACAAAATATATGAGATGTCTACATGCCTCCATCAATATGCCACAGTTGTTAAAATTTTGCCATGTTTGCTTTAAGTCTCTTTCTTTAAGTACAAATAAAATGTTTAAGAATACAACAAAAACACCTCTTTTTTGCCTTCTGAAGTCAGTGTAGGCAATTCCTATGTATTAAAAAATGTTTTTAATGTTTGTTTGTTTTTAAGAGAGAGAGACAGAGTGTGAGTGAGTGAGGGGCAGAGAGAGTGGGAGACACAGAATGTGAAGTGGACTCCAGGCTCTGAGCTGTCAGAGCAGAGCCCAACACAGGGCTCGAACCCATGAACTGTGAGATGATGAACTGAGCCAAAGTTGGACGCTTAACCGACTAAGCTACCCAGGTGCTCCTATACATTTTTGTACCTTTACTACACATATATAAATTCACAAATAATACATACTTTTGTGAACTTTTAAGATTGACATAGTGTCAAATGGTACATTTTATATGCAATTTTACTTTTCACTTCACATAATTTTGAGGTTTCTCCAGGGGATCTGATTCATTCATTTTCATTGCTGTATGGAGTGTACCCTTTATGAATAAGCCACACTTACGCATCTAGACTCCTGAGACATGCTGAGGCTGTTACTACTGGCTTACCATTGTACTGAGGGCTGTAATGGAAGTGGGTGTTTATACATTGTTTCCTTGTATAAATATGTAGAGAATTTCTCTAGTCTAGAAGTAGAACATCTGAGCATGCAGGTGCTCTTCAAATGTATTAGGTATGGCAAATTAACCATCCAGAAAAGGAGTCTAAAAAATTAAATTTCCATCAGGATTGTGTAAGAGTTTTTATTTCCTTGAGAGCTTAGTAAAATTTTATTTTATCAGACATTAACTTTTGCCCTTCTAATAAGAGGGTAAACTTGTCTTGGTGCTGTTTTAATATTCCTCTCTCTGCTTACCAGCAAGGTTGAGTAACTTTTCAAATGCCGGCTCTGAAGCCTGGATTTGTAATTGTCTTTTTGACACTCTGTACCTATGTGACCTTGGGCAATCTATTTAATTCTGTTTTTTCACTTACAAATGAATTAAATGAACAAAAACAGGCAAAGCACACAGAAAAGAGACCGGTATAGCATGGTGCCCCAGATTCATCTGAGATATCTCCTTCCCTAGACTTCGAACCGTCAGCCATGTTCTTTTTACCAGTATATGGTATTTACAGATTACAACCTAAATTCTACAGGAGCATATTATGACTATGTCCTCATTGTCTCTAAGACTTTTAGTGAATAAAACTAAAAAAATATGTATTTTTATGTTGTACTTAAAAAACCTTTTTTACATTTATTTATTTTTGAGAGACAGAGAGAGACAGAGCACAAGTAGGGGAGGGGCAGAGGCAGAAGGAGGCACAGAATCTGAAGCAGGCTCCAGGCTCTGAGCTGTCAGTACAGAGCCCGATGCGTGGCTCAAACTCACAAACTGAGATCATGACCTGAGCCAAAGTCAGACACTTAACCGACTTAGCCACCCAGGCGCCCCAGTATGTTGTATTTTTTTAAGTTTATTTATTTATTTTGTGAGGAAGAGAGAGGGAGTGTGCACACATGAATGGGGCAAGGGCAGAGAGAGAGGGAGAGAGAGAATCCTAAGCAGGTTCTGCGCTGTCAGTCCATAGCCTGACGTGGGGCTCAAACCCACGAACCGTGAGATCATGACCTGGACTGAAATCAAGAGTCAGATGCTTCACTGACCAAGCCACCCAGATGCCCCCAAAATATGTATCTTTAAGGAAAAGTACATCATGATTTTATATTGGTGTTTCTAGTTCTAACTTAAGATGACAGGTTTTCACTTGTTTCTTGAATTTTGTATTTGTATCCTTTTTCCCTTAAATTGAAAATCTTGATTCCTAACAACATTAATGTAATTATTTAGTTGCTTTATCCTACTAAATATATAATAGTTTCAAAATATAATAACAATTTTATTAACAATATGATTATTGAAAACAGTTTTCATTGCAGTTCTCTTTATCCTTAGGCAATATATCATGAGGGATATAGAGCCGAATTAGTAGCTTTTAAATCATCTGAAATTTCTCTGTGTGATTATGCCACTACCTTGATATTGAATTAGGTTCATTTGTTCCATTTGACTTTGATTTTCAGGATTTTTAAAAAAATAGCTTTATTGAGATATAAATCACATAGTATACAATTCACCCATTTAAAGTATGCATTTAAATGGTTTTCAGTATATTCAGAGTTGTGTGATGATCACCACAGTCACATTTTCACAACCTCAAAAAGAAATCTAGTACTTCTTGGCTATGAACACTCAACCATTCTCCCCCCCCCCACCCCACTCCATAGCCTAATGCAACCACTAATTATTCTCTCTCTCTCTCTCTCTCTCTCTCTCTCTTTCTCTCTCTCTCTCGACCTATTATGGACATTTCATACAAATGGAATCATTTAATATGTGGTATTTTGTGACTAGCTTCATCCATATTATAGCGTGTATCAACACTTTATTCCTTTTTATGGCTAAATAATATTCCAATATATGGATAAACCAGATTTGGTGGATCATTTAATGGAGATTTAGTTTTTTTCCACCTTTGATTATTAGGAATAATGCTGCCACAGACATTTGTGTACAAGTTTTTGTGTGGACATATACCTACATTTCTCCTGGATATATAATTAGGAGTAGAATTGCTTGGTCAAATGGTAACTTGACATTTTAACTTTTTTGAGGACCACTGTATTATTTTCCAAAGAGGCTGCACCACTTTATATTCCAGCAGTTTATGAGGGTTCTGATTTCTCTACACCCTTGTCAACACTTGTCAAAATGTGTCAGCATCCTTTGTTATTATTATCTTTTTTATGCTAGCCATCCTACTGGGTACAAAGAGGTAGCTCATTGTGGCTTCGATTTGCGTTTCCCTGATGGCAGATGATTTTCATAAGCTTATTAATCACATGCATATCTTCTTCAGTGAAATATGTTTGGAAATCCTTTGCTTAGTTAAGTTTAGGAAGAACACTCAATATAAGATCTCTTTCGTACATTTAAAAATTGATTATTTATTTCTTGTTGTTGAGTTGTAAGAGGTCTTTATGTAATTCTAGATACAAGTCCTTTGTCAGATATATATGATTATGATTTGCAAATATATTCTCCTAATCAACGTGTTTAACTTTCTGGATAGAGTCTTTTGAAGCCCAAAAGTTTTCAATTTTGATGAAGCTCAATGTGTCTATTTCTTTAGTTGCTGTGCTTTTGTTGTCATATCCAAGAATCCACTGCCATATCTAAGGTCATGAAGATTTCCCCGTTTTTTTCTTTGGGTGCCATAGGTTTGGCTTTTATTACATTGATCAATTTTGAGTTAATTTTTGTATATGGTATAAGGAAAGGGTCCAATTGTATTCTTTTGTGTGTGGCTATCCTGTTGTCCCAGCACCATTTGTTGAAAAGGCTACTGTTTCCCCTTTGAATTGTCTTGGCATCCTTGTTGAAAACTCAATTGACTATATATGGGTTTATTCACAGACTTTCAATCCTATTCCATTGATCTATATGGCTAGATATATGTCAGTAACACAATGTCTTGATCACTCTTGCTTTATAGTAAGTTTTGATATCAGGAGGTGTGAGTCATTCAGCTTTGTTCTTTTTCAAGATTATTTTGCTATTTTGGTTCCCTTAAGTTTCCATATGAATTTTAGGATCTGCTTGTCAATTTCTACAAAGAAGCCAACTTGCATTCAGGTAGGTATGATGTTGCATCTGTAGATCAATTTGGGGAGTATTGCCATTTTAACAATATCAAGTCTTCCAATCCATAAACATGGGGTATTTTTCTAATACAGTATTTATGTTTCTTTCTTTCATTTATTTCAACAATGATTTGTAGTTTTCAGAGTATATGTTTTAAACCTTTGTTAAATTTATTCCTAAAGTATCATTTTTTGATTTTATTATAAATGGAACTGTTTTTTAAATTTCATTTTTATTTACTCAGTGCTACTATATAAAAATACAATTTGTGTCTTTATGTTGACCTTATGTCTTATAATCTTACTGAACTCATTCATTAGTGTCAATAGTTTTTAGTAAATTCCTTAGGATTTTCTACATCCAAGGTTATGTTATCTGCAAATAGAGATGGTTTTACTCTTTCCTTTCCAATCGGAATGCCTTTTATTTCTTTTTCTTGACGAATTACTCTGGTTGGAACCTCTAATATAATACTGACTAGAAGTGGCAACAGCAGATATCGTTGTCTTATCCCTGATCTTATGGAGAAGGCATTTAGCCTTTCACCATTAAGTAGGATGTTAGCTTTGGGTTTTGCAGATGACTTTTTTCAGGTAGAGATTTTAGTTTGCTATTTTGTTAAAAATTTCTGCATTGATATCTGTCAGAGATCTTGGTATAGTTTTCATTTCTTGAGATGTACTTGTCTGGTTTTGGTATCAGGGTAATAATAGTGGCCTCAGAGAATAAAATGGGAACAGTTCTTTCCTCCTCTATTTCCTGGAGGAGTTTATGAAGAATTGTTTATTTTTCTTCAAATATTTGGTAGAATTCTCTGGTGTATGGTAATCATTTTGCAATATATACATACCTCAAATCATTATGTGGTACACCTTAAACTTACATAATCTTATACGTCAATTATATCTCAATAAAGCGGGGAGAAAAAGGGAATTCACCAGTGAAGTCATCTAGGTCTGGACCTTTCTTTGCAGATAGTTTTAAAATGACAAATTCAATCTTATTTACTTACTTAAGGCTATTCAGATTTTTCTATTTCTTCTTGATTCAGTCTGTGTCTTTTTAGGAATTTGTCCATTTTATCTAAGCGATCTAATTTATTAGCATGCAAGTATTCATAATATTTTTTATAATCCTTTTCATTTCTGTAAGGTGAATAGTAATGTACCCTCTTTTATCTGAACCTTCTGTCTCTTTTTCTTGATAAATCTAGCTAAAGGTTTGTCACTTTTGCTGTTCTTTTCAAAGAACCAACTTTTCAGCTTATTAATTTTCTCTTTTATTTTTGTATTCTCTACTTCTTTCATTTCTGTTCTATAGCCATTAGTGTTCTTGGCTTGCATGTATGGGCATGGAAACTTTGCTTTATGAATGATCCAGGGCAAGGTGAATCAGATCCCAGTACTTTCAGAGTGCCAGACCCAACATAGAGTCTCTGTCCGATGAGTTGGAACTGGGTGAAAGAAGGGAACCCTATGTTTTTGGCTGTGTCCATCTGGAGTGGAGTTTCCAACACTGTTAGTTGCGAAGGAGAGGGAGAGGGTCATGGGTCAGATGACACAGATTCTCACTGTTCTTACTAAGTGTTAGTAGGTTTTCTTGAATAAATGTTTCTTCATTTGCTATATGGCCTAAAGACCATTTCTAGAGAATGAATATTTAAAACTGATTTTCACCAATTTCATTGCAGAGAGGGAGCACAGAGGTCTGAACATTGCCATGCCAAAAGTACACCCTTAAGAGTAGTTTTTTAAATTTTAAATTTAATTTGACTGGACAACTTTGTAACATATTTACACAATTCTAAACTTAAGTCTATTGAACAAGATATATTCAGAGAAATCTGTTCCTATTCATGCCCTTTGCATTCTGTTGCCTCTACCTATTGATAAAGCTAAATTTTTTTTATTGAGATATAAGTAATGTACTTTAACATTTACACTTTTAAAGAGCACAAATTCCGTGGTTTTTAGTATATTTTAAAAGTTAAGCAGTAGTCGTTATCTTATTTCAGAATATTTCATCTCCTCCAAAAGAAACCCCTTTGTTAGCAGTCACCCCAAATTCCCCACTCTTCCTGGCCCCTGGCAACCACTTTGTTTCTTTGTGAGTTTGTCTATTCTGAACTTTTCATAGGAGTGGAATAATATGATATGTTGCCTTTTGTGACTGACTTACCTCACTTAGCATGATGTATTCAGAGTTTCTTTTTCATGGCTGAATAATATTCCACTGTATGGCTGTAACACAGTTTGTTTACTCATTCATCAGTTGATGGACAGTTGGGTTGTTTCCATTTTTGGCTATTGAGAATAATTCTGCTATGAACATTCATATTCAAGTTTATGTGTGGACGTATGTGTGTTCTTTTGTTTTATTCCATTAATTCTTTCTATCTATCATCCATCTATCTAGATGTGTATCACAACCACTTTCTTAGGCAAATGGTAGCATTGTACACACATACTTTCTTCACTTTACTTTTTTCATTTAAAATATATTCAGGAAGACAAAATTAAAAATATATGTGTTGGCGGGGGGTAGCTAGGTGGCTCAGTTGGTTAAGTGTCCAACTCTTTGTTTCAGCTCACGTCATGATTTCACGGTTCATGGGATCAAGCCCCATGTTGGGCTCTGTGCCAACAGCATGGAGCCTGCTTGGGATTCTCTCTCTCCTTCTCTCTCTGCCTTTCCCATGCTTTTTCTCTCTCTCTCAAAATAAATAAACTAAAAAAAAATTAAAAATAATACATATGATGAGCATCAGTCACTATCAGTATGTAGAGATATTCCTCAGTTCATTTCACAGCTGAATGGTCAGGATGTGCCATGATTTAACTTCAACCAGTAACCTATTCATGGATATTTGTTTTACATTCTCTTTTATTACAAACTGAACTGGAATAAATTGCCTTATGGGTATGTTTTTTGCAAATATATTTTTCACTCAGTTTTTAATTTTAATACCAGTATAGTTAACATACAGTGTTATACTAGTTTCAGGTGTACAATATAGTGATTCAACAATTGTATACATTACCCAGTGCTAATCATGATAAGTGTACTCTTTAACTCCATCACCTGTTTCATCTGTCCCCTCTCTCACCTCTGCTCTGGTGACCATAGTTTGTTCTCTAGAGTTAAGAGTCTGTTTCTTCGTTTGCCCCTCTCTCTTTTTTTCCCTTTGCTTGTTTTGTTTCTTGAATTCTACATATGAATGACAGCATATGGTATTTGTCTTTCCCTGACTGATTTATTTTGCTTAGCATAATACTCTCTAGATCCATCTATGCTGTTGCAAATGGCAAGATTTCATTCTTTTTATGGCCAAATAGTATTCCATTGTGTCTATATACTACATCTTCTTTATCCATTCATCAGTCAGGGGACACTTGGGCTGCAGCCATAATTTGCCTATTGTAGATAATGCTACTATAAACCTTGGGGTGCGTGTATCCCTTTAAATTAATATTTTTGTATTCTTTTCATAAATATTTAGTACTGCAATTGCTAGATCATAGGGTAGTTCTATTTTTAACTTTTTGAGGAACCTCCATATTGTTTTCCTCCATATTGTTTTCCATTCCACAGTGGCTGTAGCAGTTTGCACTCCCACCAACAGTGCAAGAGGTTTCCTTTTGCATATCTTTGCCAACACTTGTTGTTTCTTGTGTTTTTTATTTTAGCCATTCTGACAGCTACAAGGTGATGCCTCATTATACTTTTGATTTGCATTTCTCTGATGATTAGTGATGTTGAGCATATTTTCATTTGTGTCTTGGACAGCTGTATGTCTTTGGAGAAATGTCTATTCATGTCTTCTGCCCAATTTTAATTGGATTATTTGTTTTTTGGACGTTGAATTTTATGAGTTCTTTATATATTTTGGATACTAACCCTTTATTGGATGTTATTTGCCAATATCTTCTCCCGTTCTGTAGGTTGCCTTTTAGTTTTGTTGATTGTTTCCCTCACAGTTCAGAAGCTTTCTTTTTTTATTTTAAAGAGAGAGCAAGGGCATGAGAGGGGGAGGAGTAGAGAGAAAGAGAATCCAAAGCAGGCTCCATGCTTAGCAGAGCCTGGTGCAGGGCTTGATCACAGGATCCTGGGATCATGACCTGAACTGAAATCAAGGGTTGGAGGCTCAATTGACTGAGCCACTCAGGTTCCCCATGTTTGGAAGCTTTTTATTTTGATGTAGTCCCAATAGTTTATTTTTGCTCTTATTTCCCCTACCTTGGGAAACATATCTAGAAAAATGTTGCTACAGCCAATGTCAGAGAAATTACTCCCTGGGCTCTCTTCTAGGATCTGTGTGGTTTCAGGTCTTATATTTTGATTTCTAGTCTATTTTGAGTTTATTCTTGTGTATGATGTAAGAAAGTGGTCCAGTTTCATTCTTCTGCATGTGACTGTTCAGTTTTCCCCACACCATTTATTGAAGAGACTGTCTTTCCCATTATATATTATTTCCTCCTTTGTCAAAGATTAATTGACATATAATTATGGGTTTATTCCTAGGTTTTCTATTCTGTTCCATTGATCTATGTGTCCATTTTTATGCCAGTACTGTGGTGACCCCTCAGAACAACTTGACCCAAAAGATGTAGTTATGGAGAAAAACATTACACAGAACTATATAATGATTAATAAATGATTAATATAGTTCTAAGAAAATAATCATTGTAATGTCTCTCTGGGAAAGCGGTTGATTTATGATATGGGAACTGGGCAGCCGGGAACGCCTGGCCCGCCCTGGGCAGAATGCCGCCTGTTCCGTTTGTGTAGACTTCTCTGCTTCCTCAGAGACCACCTGTTTATATGAAACTTATTGATTATGTCTAATCAACCATAACGTACCTGCCCGAGCAAGTTCTGTTTTTCTCATGAGATCACTCTACGATCACTAAAAACAATCTTGGCATTGATTGACTATCATATTCTCAATAAATATGGGACTGCAGAGTTGTTCAGGGCGATAGTTGTTATAAGCTGTCATCCCCTGCTCCCTTTCTCTTTTACAGCTGACTTGTTTGTGCCTAATTCTTCTCCGTGCACCATCACAGAAAGAGGCAAGTACCATACTGTTAGCTTTCTAATATACTTGAAGTCTAGAATTGTAATACCACTAATTTTATTGGTTTGCTTCTCTTTCTCAAGATTGCTTCGGCTATTCATGATCTTTTGTGGTTGTGTACAAATTTTAGGATCATTTGTTCTAGTTCTGTGAAAAATGCTGTTGGTATTTTGATAAGTATTGCATTAAATGTGTAGACTAATTTGAGTAGTATAAATATTGTAACAATATTTGTTCTTCAAATCCATGAGCATGGACTGTCTTTCCATTTCTTTGTGTTATCTTCAGTTTCTTTAACCAGTGTTTTATAGTTTCCAGAGTATAGGTCTTTCATCTCTTTGGTTAAGTTTATTCCTAGATATTTTATTGTTTCTGGTACAATTTTAAGTGAGATTGTTTTCTTAATTTCATTCTCTTACACTTCATTATTAGGATACAGAAATGCAACAGATTTCTGTACATTAGTTTTGAATCCTGTGGCTTACCTGCATTCATTTATCAGTTCTAGTAGATTTTTTGGTGGAGTGTTTAGAGTTTTCTATATATAGTGTCATGTCATCTGCAAATAGTGAAAGCTTTAATTCGTCCTTACCAGTTTGGATGTCTTTCATTTCTTTTTGTTGTCTGATTGCTGTGGCTAGAACTTCTATGTTGTGGCTAGAACTTCTATTCTATGTTGAATAAAAGTGGTGAGAGGGGACATCTTCATCTTGTTCCTGACCTGAGGGGAAAAGCTCTGTTTTTCCTCATTAAGTGTGATGATTGCTGTGGGTTTTTCTTATATAGTCTTTATTATGTTGAGGTATGTTCCCTCTAGACCTGCTTTGTTTAGCGTTTTATCATGATGGATGTTGCACTATGTCAAAGACTTTTTCTGCATCTATTGAAATGATCATATGGTTTTTATCCTTTCTCTTACTGATGTGCTGTATCACACTGACTTGAAAATATTGAACCACACTTGCATCCTGAGAATAAATACCACTTGACTGTGGTGAAAAAATTTTTTAAATGTATTATTGGATTCAATTTGCTAGTATTTTATTGAGGATTTTTGCATTTATGTTCATCAGAGATATTGGTCTGTAGTTCTCCTTTTTTGTAGTGTCTTTATCTGGTTTTAGTATCAAGGTGATACTTGCCTCATAGAATAAATTTGGAAGTTTTGCTTCCTCTTTTATTTTTTGGAATAGTATGAGAAGAATATATATTAACTCTACTTTAAATGTTTGGTAAAATTCACCTGCAAAGCTTGTTTGTTGGGAAGTATTATTATTATTATTATTATCATTATTATTACTTATTCAATTTCATTGCTTGTAACCAGTCTGTTCAAATTTTCTGGTTCTTCTTGTTTCAGTTTTGGTAGGTTATGTTTCTAGGAATTTGTCCATTTCCTCTGTTACAATTGGTTGTATGTCTGTAGTATTTATTGTTTGTTATTCTCTTTCACTTGTGATTTTATTTGGTTCTCTCTCTCTCTCTCTCTCTCTCTGCTTCTGATGAGTCTGATTAGAAGTTTATCAATTTTGTTGATCTTTTCAAAGAATTAGTTCCTGGTTTCATTGATCTGTTCTATTGTTTGTTTAGTTTCTATATCATTTATTTCTGCCTAATCTTTATTATTTCCTTCCTTTTGCTGGCTTCAGTTTTGTTTGTTCTTTTTTTTTTCTAGCTCCTTTAGGTGTAAGATTAGGTTGTTTATTTGAGATTTTTCTTGCTTCTTGAGGTAAGCTTGTGTTGTCATAAACTTTCCTCCTAGAACCATTTTTGCTGCATCTTAAAGCCTTTGGACCTATTTGTTTTCATTTTCATTTGTTTACATGTATTTTTTAAATTTCTTCTTTTTTTGGTTGATCCATTCATTATCTAGAGGCATGTTACTTAATTTCCATGTATTTTTGCTCTTTCCAGATTTTTTCTTTTTAAAAAGTGTTTATTTATTTTTGAGAGAGTTGGGAAGGGGCAGAAAGAGAGAATTCCAAGCAGGCTCTGTGCTGTATGGCTCGAACTCATGAACCATGAGATCCTGACCTAAGCCGAAATCAAGAGTTGGATGCTTAAATGACTGAGCCACCCAGGTGCCCCTTTCCAGACTTTTTCTTATGGTTGATTTCTAGTTTAATATCATTGTGGTCAGAAAAAATGCATGGTATGACTTCAATCTTTAATTTGTTGAGGCTTGTTCTGTGGCTTAATATGTGATCTGTTCTGGAGAAGGTTCTATGTACACTTGAAAAGGATGTGTACTCTGCTGTTTTAGGGTAGAATGTTCTGAATATATCTGCTAAATCCATATGATCCAGTGTGTCATCCAAAGCCATTGTTTCCTTGTTGATTTTCTGTTGGATGATCTGTCCATTGATGTGAGTGGGGTGTTAAAGTCCCCCTACTATTATTGTTTTACTATTGATTAGTTCCTTTATGTTTGTTATGAACACTTTTATGTATCTGGGTGCTTCCATGTTAGGTGAATAAATATCTTCTTTTTAGGTTGTCTTCTTTATTATAGTAGAGTGTCCTTCTTTGTCTCTTGCTACAGTCTTTGTTTTAAAGTCTATTTTGTTCTATATAAGTATTGCTGCTCTGGCTTTCTCTTGACATCCATTTGCATGATAAATATATCTCCATCTCTTCACTTTCAATCTGTAGATGTCTTTAGTTCTGAAGTGAGTCTCTTGTAGGCAGCATATAGATGGGTCTTGTTTTTTTTTATCCACTCTGTCATCCTATGTCTTAATAGGAGCATTTATTCCATTTGCATTCAAAGTAATTATTGATAGGTATGTATTTATTCCCATTCTGTTACTTGTTTTGTGGTTGTTTTTGCAATTTTTCCCTGATACTTCCTTCTCTCACCTTTTTTCTTTTTCTGGTGGTTTGTTGGCTTTATTTAGTGATATACTTGGATTCTTTTCTTTTTATTGTTTGAATATCTATTACTGGTTTTTGATTTGTGGTTACCATGAGGTTTGTATATAACATCTTCTGCATATAGCAGTCTACATTAAGTTGATGGTTGCTTAAGTTTGAACCCATTCTTTACCCCTCTCCCCTCTCATATTTTAGGTATATGGTGTCATATTTTATATCCTTTTATGAATTCCTTGGCTGATTTTTATAGAAATACTTATATTTTTTTTACTGTTTTTATGCTTTTTCTTTTACTACTCTCACTTATGGTCTCTCCCTCTTTTTTTTTAATGTTTATTTTTGAGAGAGAGAGGGAGACAGAGTGTGAGTGGGGGAGGGGCAGAGAAAGAGGGAGACACAGAATCCAAAGCAGGCTCCAGACTCTGAGCTGTCAGCAGAGAGTCTGACTAGGGACTCTAACTCATGAACCCTGAGATCATGACCTGAGTTGAAGTCAGACACGTAACCAACTGAACCACCCAGGCACCCCTGCCACAGGTGTTTTTCAAACTGTTCCTTCTATGCTGTATTTTCACTGGCTGTGGTGCTGTCTCCTTATGGGTGGGGCGTCAGCTTCCTACCCTCCAGACTCTCCCCAAGCTCAGTAATTTTAAAAATTAAGTTCTGTTAGTTGTAAGAACTTGCTAATTTTGGCCCCTCTCAGCTTTGAATCCAAATGTTCTGGGGATTCATCTTCCCTGTGTGGGCTCCCCAGTGTGACAGTCTGTTTCTCGCCCTTCTCTGAGACCCAGCTCTCTCCCGACCATACGTGGCCATGGTTTCTTTCACTCCCAAACCACATCTTCACTTTTCTTACCTTCTTTGATGTGGCCTCTTCTCTACCTTTAGTTGCAAAGTCTGTTCTGCCAGTCTTTGGCCCATTTTCTGGGTTATTTACACTGATGTGAGTGCTGTCTAATTGTGTCTGTGGGATGAGGCAAGCTTAGGGTCCTCTTAGTCTGTCATCTCCCCATCTTTCAGACCTGCAAATAAATTTTTGAAATGAATTCTTAGAAGGGAGAAGTTTGGGTCAAAGAATATATGCAGTTAGATATTATTGAGTCCCCTTCCAAGCTATTTTATATTCCTAGACAGTATCCCTATGTGGTTACCTTTTATAATATGGTATATAGGATTGAAAATAACAATGGGTATTCTCTAATTTTTGGTGCCAGTTCTGTTTGTTCCATTGGTAAAATTGTTAATTATGTTATTTAAATATAGTTTTTATTAGTTTTTAACTTCCTTTTTAAATGTTCATTTTTTTGAGAAAGAGAGTGCATACATGACTGGTGGAGAGATAGAGAGCTAGAGAGAGAAGGGGGGGGGGAGAGAGAGAGAGATAATCCCAAGCAGGCTCCCTGTCAGCACAGAGCCTGATGCCAGGCTCGAACCCACAAACCACGAGATCATGACCTAAGCTGAAGTCAAGAGTCCGGCAATTAACTGACTGAGCCACCCAGGTGCCTCTGTAGTATATTTTTCTATCCCTTTATGTTCAATCTTTCTATGACATTTATATTTTGTGTCTAGTTTAAATAGCACTTGGATTTTAATCATGTTTTAACTTTTGTTATTATTATGATGATGATCATCATTATTTTATTTTGCTTACTTTTCATTTCCATTCCTATCTTTTGTTGGATTGATTGAGATTTCAGATTTCTGGGGCTTTTTAAGGGTAAAATATATCTCAACAGCACAACATTTTATTGGTTATCATTTTTACCTATAGCTTTTTTATTTCAGAAATTGGAGACCATCTTTTCATTAAGCTGTAGTTCCTTCCTTCTTTTCCAGTTTAGGGAAAATTTGAGAAAAAGTTATTTTGTAGAAGTTAATTTGAAATTATTTTCATTTTTAAGTTATAATTTAAGTGTATATAAAGCATACAAGACTATTTCACAATGTACGAGGCTTTTGAAAAAAGTAACATTTTTATCATAATCTTTTGTACCGTAAAAATGTCTTATAAATACCATCAAAGAGACTCTTTTGAATATTCCTGTTATTAGGAAATATGCACTAAAATATTTATGGGTAAAGATTCATGATGTATGTAACTTATCTGCAGATGGTTCAGGAAAATAACTATAGATACCTAGATTTATTAGACGGATACATTCATTTATTAAATGAATGGTACACAAGAGACAACAAATGTTGGTGGGGATGTGGAGAGAAAGGAACCCTCTTGCACCATTGGTGGAAATGCAAACTGGTGCAACCACTGTGGAAAACAGTATGGATGTTCCTCAAAAAGGTGAAAATAGAATTACCCTATGATCCAGCAATTGTATTAAAATTACCTACCTAAAGAATACAAAATGCCAATTTGAAAGGATATATGCAACCGTATGTTTATTGCAACCTTATTTACAATAGCCAAATTATGGAATCAGCCCAAGTGTCTAACAATATATAGATGAATGGGTAAAGAAGAAGTGGCATGTAGATACAATGGAATATAATTTAGCCATAAAAAAGAATGAAATCTTTTCATTTGCAACAACATGACTAGATCATATAATGCTAAGCAAAATAAGTCAGTCAGAGAAAGATTAATACCATATGATGTCACTCATATGTAGACTTCAAGAAACAAAACAAATGAGCAAAAGGAAAAAAGGGAGACAAATGAAGAAACAGATGCCTAACTATAGAGAACAAATTGATAGTTACCAGAGGGGATGTGGGAGGCGGGATGGGTGAAATAGGTGATAGAGACTGAAGAGTACACTTATCATGATGAGCACTGAATAATGAATAAAATTGTTGAATCACTATATCGTACACCTGAAACTAATAGAACACTGTATGTTAACTAGACTGGATTTAAAATAATAGTAAAGGTTTTTTTTTTTTTAAGAAAAAGAAAGTGAATGGTATAAAATGTTAACAACAGGTAAATCAGGGTGAAGGGTATGTGTATATTTGGGGTAGTATTTTTAGTTCTGGAATATTTGTAACTTTGAAATTATTTCCAAAGGAAGAATTTTAAAACTCCTTATTTAATAAAATGTTAAAAAGACAGTTTCTTTTGTGAAAGTTTTCATTTCACAGTAAGTAAAAATAAACCAATACATTTACATTTTTGATGATTGGGTGCCACCCAGTGCTCAATTTCTGCAACTACAAAACTTGCAGATTCAAACCCAACTTCTCAAAACTGTTTTTGGAAATAGCTTTTGTTGATTTCTTTATGATGGTAACATAAGATTATGAAAAAATGTGTGTGATATCAAGATCAGTAAAAAAAAAAAAGCTACAAGCTACTAAACTATGAGGAAAAGAGCCATGCATTGTGATATCAAATGCAGATTTCAGCCTTCTTTAAATTTTGTCAGAGTCTAAAGAAGACACCAAAATAAATAGAGTATACAGAAGGATCAGTGCACAGAGTAGTCAAAAGCAGAGGTTTATATAATCCATGATAATTATATGGCATGAAATTTATTTAAAACATTCATATACTTAGGGCATCTGGGTGACTCAGTCAGTTAAGCATCTGACTTCAGCTCAGGTCATGATCTCACAGTTGATGGGTTCAAGTGCAACCTTGGGCTGTGTGCTGACAGCTCAGAGTCTGGAGCCTCCTTCGGATTCTGTGTCTCCCTCTCTCTCTGCTCCTACCCTGCTCATGCCCTGTCTCTCTCTCTCTCTCTCTCTCAAAAATATAAATATAAAAAAATTTTAAAAAAGCATTCATATACTTGAGGTGAAGAGTCACAGCAGGATTTTTTTTTTTAAGCCACAGATGTTATGGGTTTTTGACCCAGGTAAATTCCATTACTGCAACCTCAGTGTACTCTATTTCCCGCCTCAGGGTCTCTCTGATACTTTTGCTTTTGCCTCCTCACCAGCTTGAGAATCAGAACCCCATGCCCACTCTAGTCCTGAAGTGGACAAAAACATACTGTATTTGGCCTTCTCTGCAGGTGGAGGAAGAGAGCAAATGTGGGGGGACAGGGAAGGAGGGTAAGCAGCAAAGAAGTGAGATTTGATTGACAGGAAACAGAATGGCTTGGCCTTGCAGAAGGCAATTGCAGAATTTCATTCACTACCTGAGCTCTGAAGTATGAAGAGAAAAGACTTGAAAGGAGTGAAAAACAATCGATACCTCTTGAGAGCAGCTGGGTTGTTTCTAACATTTCATACAAATGACATCACGTCATGTGGCCTCTTTGTGACTGGTTTCTTTCACTGAGCACGTTTTCAAGGTTCAGCCATGTTGTACATACATCAGCACTTCATTTCTTTTTATTGTCCCAAATATTCCATTGTGTGGATATATCACATTTTATTTTTCCATTCATTCACCAGTTGATTTCCATCTCTTGGCCTTTATGTATAATGCTGCTATGAACATTAGTGTAGAAGTTTTTGTATGGATAGTGGACATACATTTTCTTTTTCTTGGGTATATCCCTAGGAGTGGAATTTCTGGATCATATGGTAACTATGTGGAACTGTTGGAAGAATTGCCAGACTGTTTCTAAAGCAGCCACATCATTTTACATTCCCACGAGCAGTGTATGACGGTTCCAGTTTCTCTACATCTTCACCAATCCTTGTTATTATTTGTCTTTTTGATTGTTGCCATCCTAGTGGGTATGAAATAGTATCTCCTTCTGGTTTTAATATCATTTCCCTGATGGCTAATAATGTTGAGCATCCTTTCATGTGCTGGTTAGTCATTTCTATATCCTCCTTGGAGAAATGTCTACTCAGATCCTTTGCCTATTAAAAAAAATTTGTTTGCCTTTTTATTACCGAGTTGTAATTGTTTCTTGTATATTCCATATAGAAGTCTCTTATCAGATATACGATTTGCCAAAATTTTGCCTCACTCTATGGATTTTCTTTCCACTTTCTTGATAGTGTCCTTTGAAGCACAAAAGTTTTTAATTTTAATGGTGTCCACCTTGTATATTTTATCCTTTGGTGTCGCATCTAAGAAACCAGTCAAAAAGATTTATGCCTATGTTTTCTTTTAAGAATTTTATAGTGTTGGCTCTTACAGGTAGGTCTTTGAGCCATTTTTGAATTAATTTAAAAAAATGTATACTTATTTATTTTGAGAGAGAGCACAAGGCTGGGAGGGGAAGAAAGGGGTAGACAGAGAATCTGCTGATAGTGCAGACCCCAATGTGGTGCTTGGTCTCATGTACCATGAGATCAAGACCAAAATCAAGAGTTGGACACTTAACTGACTGAGCCACCCAGGTGCCCCAAGTTCATTTTTGCTGATGTTGTGAAGTAGGGGATCAGACTTCACTCTTTCGTATGTGGATATCCACATGTCCTGGAATCATTTCTTGAAACCTATTCTTTTCCTATTTAGTCTTTTTGGCACCCTTTCAAAACCCAGTTGACTATAACCATGTGGGTCTATTACTGGACTCTCAATTCTATTCTAGTCACCTAATATATCTAGTCTATGCTAGTACCACACTGTCTTGATTACTGTAGCTTTGTTGTAAGGTTTGAAATGTAGAAGTTTGAGTTGTCCAACTTTTTTTTTTTAAAGATCGTTTGGGTTATCATTGGTCCATTGAAATTCCATATGAATTTTAAATTTTTGCAAAGAAGTCACTTAGTATTTTGATAGTGATTGCATTGAATCTATAGATCAATTTGGAGAATTGTGCCATTTTAACAATATTAAGTCTTCTGATCCATGAAAATATGATGTCCTTTAGTAGGTTTAATTAGGTTCTCTTTCATTTCTTTCTATAGTGTTTTATAGTTTTCAAAGTGTAAGTTTTGCATTTTTGTTAAATTTCTTCTTTTTTTTAAGTTTATTTATTTAGAGAGAGCAAGCACGCACGAGAGAGAGAGCAAGTGGGGAAGGGATAAAGAAAGGGAGAGACAGAATCCCAAGCAGACTCCATGCTGTCAGCGTACTGCCCCACGTGGGGCTGTCAAAATCATGAATCGTGAGACCATGACCTGAGCTGACATCAAGAGTCAGGCACTTATCCAACTGAGCCATCAGGCTCACCTTTGTTAAATTTATTCTTAGGCATTTTTTTCTTTTTGATGTTATTGTGTAAAAAAAATTGTTCATTTCATTTTCTGTTGGCTCACTGCAACTGTATAGAAGTATAATTTTTATATTGATTTTTATGTCCTGTAACTTACTGGACTCATTTATTAATTCTTTTTTATTAATTTTTTAAAATGTTTTATATATTTTTGAGAGAGAGAGAGAGACAGCTTGAACAGGGGAGGGTCAGAGAGAGGGGGAGACACAGAATCTGAAGACACGCTCCAGGCTCTGAGCTATCTGTCAGCACAGAGCCCGAGGCAGGGCTTGAACCCACGAACCGCGAGATCATGACCTGAGCTGAAGCCGGACGCTCAACCGACTGAGCCACCCAGGTGCCCCTCATTTATTAATTCTTATAGCTTAGTAGGGTCCTTAGGATTTTCCATATACAAGATATGTTATCTGCAAATAGAGATAATTCTAATTCTTTCCAACCTATATGCCTTTTAATTTCATTAAAATTCATTAATTTATTCAATAAAATGTTGAGAGTAGACACCTTTGTCCTCTTCCTGATCTTCGGAGAAAAGCATTCAGTTGTTCACCATTAAGAATATAGCTGTGAAGGGGTGCCTGTATAGCTCAGGCTGTTAAGCATTTGACCTCGGCTCAGATCATGATCTCAGTTTGTGGGTTCAAGCCCTGCGTCGGGCTCACTGCTGACGGCTTGTAGCCTGAAGCCTGCTTCTGATTCTGTGTCTCCCTCTCTCTCTGCCATCCCCTGCTTGTGCTCTGTCTCTCGCTGCTAAAAATAAATAAACATTAAAAAAAAGAATATAGCTGTGAATGTTTTGTAGATATCTTTAATCAGGTTGAGGAAGTTCCCTTCTATTCCTATTTTGTTGAGTGTTTCTATCACGAAGGGCTGTTGAAATTATGAACATTCTTGTACATTACTTTTGCTGAACGTGGGTACACATTAAGCACTCACATTAAGTACACCTGGTTGTGAACATACCAAGAAGTGGAAATGCTGAGTCATAGGGTATGTGTAAGTTTAACTTCTGTAGACATTGTCAGTTTTTGAAGTGCTTCTAGTAATCAATACTCCCACCAACGTTATATGAGGATTCCAATTATGCTACAGGATGGTGCTTCATTAACCACTGGCTGAGAGAATGACTCCCTCACCTTTACAGTCAAAAATAGCTGCCTCCTGGTGTCCCTGCATGCCTATCTGTTGGGCAATGGCTGTGGGCAATGATTCCCAGACTTTGACTAATCCAGAGTTGCCCTGATTCATGGCTCCCATGTAGGCTTTGGTGAGAATTCAGTTTGTAGGATGGAAGAGAAGTGTTTTAATATCTGCCAACAAAGGTGTGAAATATAACTTTACTTTAATGTTCTGCTTTTTACTACTACTGATGTTAGGACAGATTTTCATAGCTTTGGCGTTTGTGTTATATGATTTTTCTGTTTAGGTACTTTACCTTTTCATTTGTTTTCAAACAAAAATTTGATTTTAAATTGGTTTTAAGTCATCTTTATTAATAAAGAAATTGTCTCATTATCTGTAATATTTTCATATTTTTAAAGAATATTGTTCCAGAATCACTGTTTATCTTGGTGGCTTTTCATTTTTCTTTTTTTAAGTTTATTTTGAGAGAAAGAGTGTGTATGAGCAGGGGTGGGACAGAGAGGGAGAGAAAGAATCCCAAGCAGGCTCTGCACCGTCAGCACAGAGCCTGATGCAGGGCTCAAACCCATGCACCCATGCACTGTGAGATCATGACCTGAGCTGAAATCAAGAGTTGGGGGTTTGATCGACCAAGCCACCCAGGCGCCCCAGTGGCTTTTCATTTTTATGAGTGTAGATATGCCAGTTGTTTCTGTATGATTTTTGGCATTGGTGCCATGTTTAAAAAGCCCTTTCTCATCTATAGGTTTACAAATATTATTATATTTTTCTTAGTATTCTTTATGTGTGTTTTAAAACATTTATTTTTTAATGTAACTGAAGTTGATCTTCATACATGGTATGAAGTAGAGATTTAGCCTTCTATTTATTTAATATGGCATTAAAATACATTTTGACAATGGGAAGAATACAAAACAGTCTAGGACTTTTCATCAACTTTGACAGGGGCCAGGTTAATCTCTGTTTGCTTATTAATTATAAGAAGAGCATTGCTGCAGATGGGGAAAGGAGGTCTTTTTTCCTGAGCACAGTGGTAATACGTGTTCCTTGTAGGAAATTTGGAACTACGGGTATACATAAAACCTAAAGTAAAAATGGGGAAATTAAACTCACTTTTACTCTAGTCTAGTCCTAGGCCAGGCTCCACTCCTATGTATCTCTCTCTCTCTCTCTGTCTCACATGCACACACACACACACACACACACACACACTGTAGTTGTTTTTCATGACCCTGATTTCATCTCTTCTTCCCTGTTAGCCGGTGGATTGGTAACTACAGGGGCTCTTGCTGACCTCAGCTGAAGCCCCAGAGGAGGTGAATAATCTTAGTTAACAAAACAATTATGGAGTTAAAAGAGACCTTGATGAACACTTTTTCCCTTTTGACCTGGCACGAGATTGCACCAACATTGCCAAAAAAACCTCTGTTCTGGAGAATTCCACCACTTCCCTCCAGAACCTTTCACTGGTTAATTCTGGAGACAGAAGTTTCTTGCAAACATTCACCCCAAATCTCTCTGATGAAATCTAAGCTCACCCCTTCTTGTTCCTTTCTCAGATCAAATAGGCAGCAGCTGTTCACCATCCCTCCGATGCTCTTGCACACACGTCCGCACATCCGCACGTCCACACGTCCGCACTGCAGCTGTGTTCAGAATGAGAGGCACAGCAGCTCCCTGTCTGCAGGGCAGCAGTGGTTCCCCTGGATGGACAGGGCAATTTCTCTTTTAAAACGTGTCTCTTTTTCCATTGGAAGAGCTGTCAGTGCAGAGCCTGCTTGGGGTTCTCCCGCTCTCTGCCCCTCCCCCACCTGCTCTCTCTCAAAATAAATAAATAAACTTTAAAAAAAAAGAGTATTGTTTAGTTCAGCTTTTACGAAAGTAGATGCTGAGGCAGGTTGGTTATATTTTCAGGTGACCTCAGTCAGGTTAACCACTCCTTCTCAGCTTCAGTTTTTTTCTCATTATTGCATTAAAAGCCACTGTCTAATAGGACTCTTTTGGGATCCAGATATAAAAGCCATGTATAGGTTCTTAGGTGGCATTTTGACCTTTCGGATTATTTCTATTATTTTTTACCTTTTTAAAAATTTTTAATTGTGGTAAAATACATATAATTTACCATTTTAGCCGTTTTTTAAATAGGGGAAGCCTAATTTTTCTTTTCATTGTAGTAAAGAATGGATGATATAAATTCACTATCTAAACCATTTTAAGTGTACAGTTTTGTATTATTAAGGACATTCACATTGCTGTGAAACAGATCTCCAGAATTTTTTCAATTTGGGTTATTAACCAATAACCCCCCATTTTCTCGTCCTCTCAAACCTTGGCAATCCCTACACTACTTCGTTTCTATGAATTTGACAATTTTAGATTCCTCATATAAGTGAAATCACATAACATTTGTCTTTTCGTGACTGGCTTAATTAGCACAAGTCCTCAAGGATCATCCATGCTATAGCATGTGTCAGAATCTCCTTTTTTTATGATTCTTTTTATTTTTGAGAGGTGGGGGAGGGGCAGAGAGTGAGGGAGACACAGAATCCGAAGCAGGCTCCAGGCTCTGAGCTGTCAGCATAGAGCCCGGTGCGGGGCTCCAACCCATGAACGCTGAGATCATGACCTGAGGCAGAGTCAGACGTTTAACCAACTGAGCCACCCAGGTGCCCCTCGCCTTCCTTTTTAAGGCTGAATAATGTTCCACTGTGTGACTATATCACATTTGGTTTATCCACTTACCCATTGATTGGTACTCGAGTTGCTTCCACCTGTTGACTTTTTGGATTTATTTTTGCTCTGAGGAATATTTTTGTATTTGGGGACAAGATATACTTGAAGGAAAAGGAAACAGAAAAGGGATTATAGGCTATTGCAGTTATTTGTGTATTTATTCTAAGCAGCTATACAGTCTCAGAAGAATGTCTTTCCATACCAGTACATTGGGTTAGACTTTATGACCCTCTGATCATTAGTGTTACCAACCTTGTATAGTCCCCAGTTCTTCTGTACTTACTGCCTAACTAAATATGAACCACTCGGCTAAGCTGGGACAGGTGAGCTGAGAACAGAATAAAAAGCAGCATCCCATATGAACACTTAGTAGAGACACTATTTCTTTTTAGTTGAGATTTTATGTAATACCAGGTCTTTGCAAAGCGTTGCGTGATCAATTTAGTCAGGCAAGCATCTTAAACATCCTCTGAGGATTTTTTTTAGTTTCTAATCAATTCCTCAGCTATGGTAAAAGTTCAGTAAACAATATTTTGCTACTTTAAAGCACTTCTAGGGACCATCCTTCATTGTTGATAAGGGGAGCAAATAAAAATCAGATGCTTTAAAGAGAATGGCAGCCAGTGCCTGAGCAACCCTGGTCAAATAACCAAGGAAACTAGCTACAAATTTCAAGAAAGGAATCCAACCCCAGAAGGTGCCAGATGCAGAAGCCTTAGTAGTTAGCTGCAGACCCTGTCAATATCTTGACCATCAGTAACCCAGGTTTTAAAGGCACCTGTCCCCAGAGAATAGACAAAATTCACAGTAGGGCTCAATGTATCACTGTGAGCTAGTGAGGTGTTATATTTCACAATTTAGCTGCCTTGATATCTCTGGCCATTTTTGCTCTGGCTCATTTTGCCTTCTTACCTGATTCTTCACTGCGGTAGGTGACTCGTACTCACATGTTATTATTATAATCTTACCATCCGATCTTCTCTTTTAGCTGAGCTTTAAGGACTTTGGGGACTTTGGTTTCCTGTTGACTCAGCTTCTCTTCTTCGTGCAGCCTGATCTGCACTACACTCTGCTTTTCAATCACTTGCTCATTCTAATTTAAGTTCAGTGTTATCAAGCCTTCAGAGTAGGCCTGAACAAGATGATAAATTGACTTGGTGCCTCTACTGGCTCTTTCCATGATGCTAAATAGCTAAAAAACAGGAAGCCAAAGAGCTAGCAACCTGAACTTCAGATCATCACTACTAAAGGGCTAGTCCCCTGTGGCATTTGTTCTCAAATTTTAGCCTGCATCAAATCACCAGAAGGTCAGATTGAAGCAAAGGAATGCCCCGTTCCCAGAGCTTCTGATTGAGTAGGTCTGAGTTGGGCTCAGAGAATCTGCATTTCTACCAGGTGATGCTAATGCTGCTAGTCTAGGGACCATACTTTGAGAATAAATGCTCAAGGCTAAAAATACTAATATCAGAAAAAACACGTCTCACAGTTATTGGCCACTTATTATATACAAGACACAATTCTATGGGTTTTACTCATTGATCTTTACAACAACTTTTATTTGGTGCTGGGCTATGAACCTTAGTAGTCAGTTTCAGAGCCCTTGGGTTTACATTAACCTCCATAATATCAAGTAAAATATCTGAGGGCTTGAAATAAGTATACTTGCATACATTTTGTATTTACTTATGTATGAACCCATAGAAACTCAGAAATTATTAAGAAAAACAACCATTGTTAATATTAAGCCAGTTATTGCATTTCCTCTAACTTTGTTTATTTCACTTACTATTCCCCATTTTGGACCAGAATGAAGAATGGATGAGGAATATCATAAAATTTTCTACGTGAAAATATTAAAAGGATTCACCGCTCAAAATGAGTATCCATGCATATTTCTTCTCCTTTTCCTTCAAATCCCCCATCCATCTTTGGTCATAGAAACATTTCTCTCATGTGCTTTGATCACTTGTGAAGATGTGGCTTATTACTTTTCATCTTCCCAGAGAAGGGCCCTTTGTCTGGCTCTCTCTCTGCTCCACTGATACTTTAATCTGGGCTTTTCCAGGAGCTGAAACTGAAAAAGATTATTGATTAGAGGGTTTGCTGCTTGAGTGATTGTAAATTGTGACAAATCAGCTCCTCTTGGGTCTCCACACCTGTGACCATGATAATTTAGAGCAAAAGTAAGCTCTTGAACCAATACTACTGTATTCCATCAAATCGAAGATGCCACTCATTGTAGAAAGCACCATTGCTTTATGAATCACTGAGAACGAAAATGAATGCTGCCAATTAAACTGTGGCACAGCTGAAGCCCTTATGCAATAATTGGTCACACAAATCTCTCATTACTTTGACAACTCCTTCATCTAGTTTGAGGGATTTGGCAAGATCTCCAAGTTCATTCGGTGCTCAGCCTGGCATGTGAAATGCCAGTGCTTCCCAAACTTGACTGGGCACATGAGTCACCTGGGAGTCTTGTTAAAATGCAGATTCTGATGCAGTAGGTCTGGGATGCAGCTGACATTTTGTATTTCTAACACGCTCCCAGATGCTGCTGGTTGTACACCAATTGTTGGGTAGCAAGGTCAGAAGCAGTCTTGACAGAGACCTTCTTAACAGAATGTAACTCCTCTTCATCTCCTCACGGATATCTTTCTTTCTTAGGTCCTCATAAAGCACTTGTTTGTTGCTTTGGAAGAAATATAGAACTGTAGGAATTCATCCAATAACACATATTTGCTCTACAAAAATATCAAGCCTAAGTCCCACACCTTCACTACCAGGCTTTCCTTTGTATACGATGACTTTTTGTTTCAATATTGAATCTCAGGGTAAACATTCTGAAGATATTTTAAAAGGCAATAAAGCCTAACACATCCAATAGGACAATGCACACAACTCAACAGAAGTGAAGGTAATATGGACAGCCATGACCAAGTTCATTAATGCACCGGCAATGACATCTGTGTTACAACTGCTGCCTGGAATACGATGAACACAGGGTGCCATCAATCTGTATGACCCATTCTGATTTCTCTACAATAATAAAATATTAAAAAAGTAGAATAAATGAAAAATATGATAGTATATATATATACTATATGATAGTATAGATATATACTGTATATATAACAAGAACAATAGGAGGGCAAGGAAAGACACTGGAAATGAAAGTATATATAGTACCTTGCACTTACCCATTTGTTCATGATATAGTGATTCAGTCTTTACTATCGGTGAGGCACTGTGCTTTGAGGAAATTGCAGGGAACGAGCAGATCCACACTTCCTGTCCTCATGTGGCTTACAGTTCAGCAGGGAGGCTGACATTAAAAAAATAGTCAATTCTCAGAAATACAGAGAGTCCTCAGAAAAAGTCAATCCTAATGGATTCTGTATTTGCAAATTTGTCTATGTATGGTTTGTTAGGGCAATAAAAAATTGCTACAGATGGGTGGTCTAAATAGAAATGTATTTTCTCACAGTTCTGTAGGCTAGAATCAGAGTGCATTAAATTCTGTTTCTGGCCAAGTCCCTTTTCCTTGCTTCCAGGTGATCGATTTCTCATTATGTCCTCACATGACCTTTTCTCTATGTACCTGCAAACACAGAGAGAGGGTGTCTCTTCCTCTTCTCATAAGGACACCAGTCCTTTTGGTTTAGGGCCTCACCCTTATGATCTCATTTAATCTTAATTACCTCCTTAAAGGCCCTATCTCTAAATATAGTCACACTGGGAGTTTGGCCTTCATCATATAAATTTGGGGATGTCTCAACTTAGTCCATAACAACCTACTTCCTAAACTCTATTTGTAACCCCCAAATCAGTACTTCCCATACTTTCATGATTATGAATAGACATATGCAGAGCATCAAAACATTTGTGTTGCGTGACACATACATTCCCAGCTGAAGTCGAACAAAGTGACTGCTGCCTTCTTGCTTCAGTTCTCATTCTCTGAATAAGTGTCTTCTTCATGGTCTATTAGTGCCACTATTTTTGCATTTTGGTGCTTTTCCTGGGTGATTTGGCTGTTTAAAGTGGACCTCAAGTGCGGTGCTGACGTACTGTCTAGTGCTCCTGAGTGCAGGAAGGCTGTGATGTGCCCTATGGAGAAAATGCATGTGTTAGATGGGCTTCACTCAGGCAGGAGTTGCCCGTGGGTTCAATATTAGTGAATCGACAAGGCACATTAAATAAGGTGTCTTGAAAGGAAACACACAGAAAAAAATGTTATATATTGATCAGTTGATGAAAATGTGGCCAGAGTCTTGCAGGAACCTAACTCTATACTTCCCCTAGGAACACCGGGTCAGTACTCACTCATTCAGAGTTTATGGCAACTTCATAGGCCCTAACAACAAAGAGTTATAAGAATTGAATGTAATTATGCAATTAATTATTCAATTATATTTATGATATGTGGGAGTATTATAAGGTTCTATGAGAAGGTTCTATAGACCCTCATATAGATATGAGGGCCTATATTTCACAAAGTATTCATTCAACATATCTGTAGAATGAAAGAAAATAAATGCATGTTAGAAAAAAAGAATAAAGGGATGAGGGGGAAATCAGCATGATTCTCACTCTATATTATATGCTCACTGCATTCAAAAATTGGTGGTCTTCCATGGGGCCAGATTTGTTCATTTGTTTGTTTTGAACATTGTTTTTAACAACAACAACAACAACAATAACAAGACTCATACAACAGTAGGAATTTCAAAGCTGTGTGGTTTTCAGTTACAAATTTTGAATCTCCATCAAAAAGTATAAATGCATCAGGAGCACTTTTTAGATGAAGATATAGGTGGTTTGAGAGAATATCAGACTTTGGTAGAAAGTAACACAAGCCCTTTGAAAATTAAGAAGACTTCTCCATTCTTAGTTCCTATAAAGCAAATTAAGGAAAGAAAGGCATAGATCAGTCTTTCTTAAGTTTCATAACAATTGATTTTTTTCCAGTTTGAAAAGATTTTCTACTTAAAAAATTTAATCTCATATACTTAAAAGAGGAATTGAAACGACTATTTTCTCCAGTTCCATTAATGGCTTGTGTTCTGATTTCCAACCACCAGGTGGAGACAAAACAAAACTAATTCCCCGTGTCTTCTGCTTTATAGGGAATGTGAGCAATTCCGAAATTTAAATTAGGGGCACGGAGAATTTTCTCCTCTTGTGATTAAGCCACTCATCTCTTAGGGAATAAAACCTCCCAGACCAAAGACCACATGCAAATTCATAACAAACATCATTTTTCGAAGAGGACCATCAGGTGTTCATGACTTTTGAAATTGACATTGGGAAACATGTATATTTTAACTAAGTTTAACAAGAGTAAATATATTTATATTTCTGTGCTACATTATGGCCAGTTGGAGGATGGGTGTGATGAAGTAGGAATAAAACAGCAGAAAAAGAAGAGAAAGAGGAAGAAAGAGAGGCAGACACAGGCCACACAGAGTGAGTGAAACACCAAGGGGCTGAAGGCTGAGCTGCAACACGGAATGGGAGCCCAGTCCGACTGTCTGTTTTGGGGCCAGCACCTTTTTGATCCTTCTTCTAGTCCCAGTGCACAGAGGGTATCCGGGTCAGCAATCCCACAGAGCTCTTTCAAAGGCTGATTAACTTTCAAGCATCTCCTTTCTGAACTGGGAATCGGGTCTGCTTTTATTTGCGAACTTCAAAGTTTAGTTTTTAAGTGAAGATTTTTTTTTCCACCAAACTTGAAAGATTTACCCACCTCATGTAAAGAAATCACTTGAGTTTTTTTAAGTTACCTCTTTGTAACTTTAGAAGCATCTAAAGGGGTGAGATTTTTTACTATTCACAAGCAGTCAGGTGGCTTTATGTCTATTTTTTTTTTTAAGTTAGGGGTTTCTCATTCAATTATACTTGAGAGTTATAATTCATTCTAGTGGCCATATCATTATTCTGAAACTTATTGCCAATCAAATCGATGGTGCATGTGTGTGACAGCCATAGTGGGTTACATGCATGCTGCCTGATTAGAGCCGTGTGAAGATGTTCTATGACAGGAACAAAGAAACAATTTCCCTTCTGGGAACGTAGGCTAACAGCAGACCTTGCTTCCTGCCTCTTAAGGGATCTAAAAGTTTCAGTCACTAGAGCTCACCACAAAGAGGGGGAAATGGCCCAGTGTCTGTAGCTTACTTCTCCTTATTTACTAGGAACTGGACGCAATAAAATTAGGAGGCAGATTCCAGCTATGGGGAGATCTTTTCCATGAGCGTCTCACTGTTCAGATTAAACAGTCTAGCAAACTGTCTGGCACAGTTGTCATCCTAACTAGAAAGTAGGGGGCATACTGGAACCAGTCTCATTGTTTTAGAAAAGCCCATCTCCTAGGTACTGTGAATCACCACTATTTATCATATTTGATGCTTCTGTGAAATTACATCATAGGAAAGATGGTAGCCTTTTCACAAAAATGCGATGGTTTTCACATTTCTTCCTATACCACGTGGAGATTTTAAAAAATGAACCAAAAAGAAAGCCAACATTGTCTTGCTATTTAACAAGTATTTACTTACTTTTTAAAAGCTTTAATTTTTTTTTTAATGTTTGTTTATTTTTGAGAGACAGAGATAGACAGAGCCTGAGTGGGGAACGGGTAGAGAGAGAGGGAGACACAGAATCGGAAGAAGGCTCCAGGCTCTGAACTGTCAGCACAGAGCCTGATGTGGGGCTTACATGAGCTGTAAGGTCATGACCTGAGCTGAAGGCAGATGTTTACCTGACTGAGCCACCCAGGTGCCCCTAAGAAATTTTAACAAAAACAAAATTGCCTCACTGGAAGCCGGCTGTGTGGCCTTGGGAGTTTCTGGGTGTCTGAGCCTCAAGATGGAGCACTGTGCAAAGATGATATATACTAGAGAGCTGGAAGAAGTGTTATAACTTTTATTTAGATTTTTCCCATCTGAAATGTAAAGAAAAATATTAAACAATATTAAACTTCACTAATATTTTACATATGGATCATAAGAGTACAAGTATATAACTTATAAATGTACAAATTTTGGGAGTGCATGTTCAAAAATGTTTTACTCTTAAAGCATGTGATAAAAAAAAGTGTGATTACTGGGGCGCCTGGGTTGCTCAGTTGGTTAAGCGTGTGACTTCGGCTCAGGTCATGATCTCACAGTTCATGGGTTTAAGCCCCACGTCAGGCTCTGTGCTGACCAATCAGAGCCTGGAGCCTGCTTCAGATTCTGTCTCATTTTCTCTCAGCTCCTCCCCGCCTTGTTCTCTGCCTCTCTCTGTCTCTCAAAAATAAATGAAAAAAATTTTTTTAAAAAAGTGTGATTACTGATCTAGACCTTTCAAAGATTAGGCAAGATTTAGTATTTTTTTTTCAAATTGCTGATTGCAAACTATTGTTGGGATGTACAATCAATTTAGTGGATTTTTAAATTAAATTAAATTTTATTTATTTATTTAGTTTTGAGAGAGAAAGAGCATACGCAGGGGAAGGGCAGAGAGAGAGGGAGACACAGAATCCCATACAGGCTCCAGGCTTTGAGCTGTCGGCACAGAGCCCAATGCAGGGCTCAAACTCCTGAACTGTGAGATCATGACCTGAGCTGAAGTTAGACACTTAACCAACTGAGCCACTCAGGCACCCCCAGTTTAGTGGATTTTAAAAGAGTGAAATAAAATAAGATATAAAATGCTAGAGTGCATTGCTCATAGCAAGAATTCAGTATTGTTCTGTGAAACTTTTCAGAAGAACATGTATATCAGTTCCAATGTAAAATGTTTCTCCTGTTGTGGCTTGTGGTTAAAAAAGGTGGAAAGCAACTGGACTTGAGTGGTTCTCAAAGAGTCATTCGTGGGCCAGCAGCAGCATCATATAGGAATTTTTTAGAAAGGCAAATTCTTTAGTCCCACCCCAGATTTACTGTATCAGAAAGTGGGAACAGAACTCAGCCATTGTGGTTTAACGAATGCTCCAGTTGATTCCGAGGCTTTAAGGTTTAGAGCCACTGGCCTACAGCATCTCTAGGACTCACCTGGTTGCAAAAGTCTAAGACTCCTTTAACTAAGGCAATGTTTTCCACATTTACCTGATCATAAGAATCACCTGGGTGATTTACAATTACCTCTGAGTTCCTGACCAAGCAGGTCTGGGATTGGGCCTTGGAATCTTATTTTTAACAAACGCCTCTGGTGATTCTTGTGACCAAACAAGTTTGGGAGACACTTTACCAAGAAATGTGGAGAACAAGGAGTCTGTAGAACCTATTTTAAAGAGCAAAAACAACGGTTTAGAGAAACCAAGTCTAAAGCAGGGAAATAAGCAATTCAAACCAGAACCCTTGAAGTTGAGAATTGTCTAAACATTTTTAAGCTGAATGAAATGATTTTTCTTTCATTTTGAGTGAGTAGAAACAGATTCTCTTATGAAAAGCTTGCACTGAAGTTCTGTACAGTACTTTGGCGGTAACACACAGTAGATGCTAAAGAAGTTCTAATTCAATGAGCCTTGAAAGCCTACAGTATTTAACCCTTGGGGAGGTGGGCAGCTCCTGGACTCCAAATTTGGGGCAGATGCTGGAAGAGATGGTCTCAAATTCCTTCATGGCTGAAACAGGCAAAATTTCAAATACATTGGTGGGAAGAGACCCTGCTTTCAAAAGTAACTATCACAATTGACTTAGTTTTGCTACTGCTAAAACTACATTCATAGTTGATTATAATAAAAAATAAAGTGTTTATAAGTTAGAAGAAGAATGTCTGCACATTATAAATAAATTCAATAGGGGTGCCTGGGTGGCTCAGTTGGATGAGCGCCCCACTTCGTCTCAGGTTATGATCTTGTGGTTCGTGAGTTCAAGCCTGATGTTGGTTGCCCATTGCTGTTGGTGGGAGCATAGAGCCCGCTTATGGTCCCCTGTCCCCCTTTCTGCCCTTCCCCTGCTTGTACTCTCTCTCAAAACTAAATAAGACATATAAATGAATGAACAAATGGATGAATGAATGAATAAATAAATAAATTCAATAAAAATGTGTATAAAAATCTGAAAATTCTTCCACACCCCTTTCATTCTCAGACTCAAACTCCCAGGTAACTATTGCTAACAATTTGGAGGATATTTTCTGATTTTTATTACCTTTAAAAAACAAAATTAATATGAAGTTATTCTATAGTTTTTCAGGAGACGATTGTGAATATTTTTGTGTCGTTCCATTTCTAGCCAAATCTTTTGAACACCAGCAGATCTTAAATGTTTAATTTAACATATATTAAACTTATCTGACCTCAGAACACTTAAAATTAGAATGTATTTTGACTGAAAACTAAAAGGCAACAAATGAAATGGGAGAAGATATTTGCAAATGACTATCAGATAAAGGGTTAATATCCAAAATCTATAAAGAACTTATCAAATTCAACACCCAAAAAGCAAATAATCCAGTGAAGAAATGGGCAAAAGACATGAACAGACACTTCTCCAAAGAAGACATCCAGATGGCCAACTGACACATGAAAAAATGCTCAACACCACTCATCATCAGGGAAATAGAAATCAAAACCACAATGAGATACCACCTCACACCTGTCAGAATGCCTAACATTAACAACTCAAGCAACAACAGATGTTGGCAAGGCTGTGGAGAAAGAGGATCTCTTTTGCACTGCTGTGGGAATGCAAACTGGTGCAGCCGCTCTGGAAAACAGTATGGAGTTTCCTCAAAAAATTAAAAATAGGGGTGCCTGGGTGGCTCAGTCGGCTAAGTATCTGACTTCTGCTCAGGTAATGATTTCGCAGTTCATGAGTTCAAGCCCCGCATTGGGCTCTGTGCTGACAGCTCAGACAGAGCCTGGAGCCTGCTTCGGATTCTGTGTCCCCTCTCTCTCTGCCCCTGCCCCACTCATGCTGTCTCTCTCTCCTTAAAAAATAAATAAACATTAAAAAAAATAAAAATAGAACTACCCTACGACCCAGCTATTGCACTACTAGGTATTTATCCAAGGGATAATGCAGGTGTGCTGTTTCGAAGGGGCACATGCACCCCAGTGTTTATACTATACTATATATATACTATATACTATCAACAAGAGCCAAAGTGTGGAAAGAGTCCGCATGTCCACCGATGGGTGAATGGATAAGGAAGATGTGGTACATATATAGAATGGAATATTACTCAGCAATCAAAAAGAATGAAATCTTGCCATTTGCAACTACGTGGATGGAACTAGAGGGTATTATGTTAAGTGAAATTAGTCAGAAAAAGACAAATATTATATAGCTGCACTCATATAAGGACTTTAAGATAAAAAACAGAAGGGAAGGGAAGCAAAAATAATATAAAAACAACGAGTGGGACAAAACATAAGAGACTCTTAAATATAGAGAACAAACAGAGGGTTACTGGAGGGGTTGAGGGAGGGGGGATGGGTTAAATGGGTAAAGGGCATTAAGGAATCTACTCCTCAAATCACTGTTGCACTATATGCTAACTAACTTGGATGTAAATTAAAAAATAAATTAATTATTAAAAAATATATTTTGACTGAATATCCACAAGAACTCAAGGCAGGCAACATGTGCTTGGATTAAAGAAGGCAGCCTCATGGTTCATGAGTTCCAGCCCTGCATCGGGCTCTGTGCTGATAGTGAGGAGTCTGCTTGGGATTTTCTCTCTCTCCCTCTCTCTCTGCCCCTCTGCCCATATACTCTCCCCTTCTCTCTCTCCAAATAGATACACTTAAAAAAAGATCTTTTATGTGGTAAAATATCAGATCTGTTGCTAATATGTTAGCACAACATTTTTAAAAGTCCCATTTTTAAATTAAAAACAAATAAAAATCCCATTTTTAAATATGAGAATGCTGTAACCAAGGAAAGAAGTGCATAAACAGTACAAACATTTTATAGTCTCTGTGTATTCTTGATTTAGATGCTCTAAAAATCCTTAATTATCTCCTGTTTAAAAGCTCTCTGCTGAGTTTTCTAGAAGCTGATGGGTACAAGCATTCATTTGTATGTTAGACATATTCAAACATTTTGCTCTTTTAATTTGTGCAAAGCTTTTGAACAAGACTGTTTTTCATTGGAAACTTTCTTCTTTCAGCCTTCAGCCCATGAGGAACAATTCTGTATATGTGCTTAATAATATCATAAACATCAAATAATCACCTCAAATGTGGACAGCAACTGTGAGATAAGACACCTGGCATGGAGCGAGGAGTTGTCACCCAGGAGAGAATGTGTAAAGGGATGGTTAGATGTACGAGCTTCCCAGGCATGAGCTTACCCATGTCTCCTGAAATTTCTTAGCATTCTAAGGTTTCAGGAAGCAATCTTAGTATTCGCTGAAGCTTTATGGTTTAAGGACACAATTGTTATATTTAGCAAGGGAAAACGGACGCCTCAGTGGCTCATTGGGTTAAACGTCAGTCTCTTGATTTCCGCTCAGGTCATGATCTCACAGTTCAAGAGATCGAGCCCCACATCACACTCTGTGCTGACAACGAGAAGCCTGCCAGGGATTCTCTTTCTGCCCCTCCCACACTTGTTCTCTCTCTGTCTCTCTCTCTCTCAAAATAAATAAATAAATAAATAAGTAAATAAATAAACAAACATCTTAAAAATGCTAATAAAAAGCTATAGATTTAACTCTTGGGTCAATTTTTTTCTGATATTAGACTCCAATCCTTGAATCTGGATTACTCAGCCCAGGACTCAGGCCCAAGGGGGGATATTCCTCTACTGAGATGTCTGTTGTTAATTCAATTCATATTTATGGTGGGGAGCAGAGGAAACACTCTAACATCACTTTAAACCAGGCTTTATAACTTTCTTTTATTGGAAAGAAATAAACAATTTGGAAACAAAGCCTGGTTTTACTCTTTTATAGTCTACAGAGCATTTTTCTATATAGTATTTTATTCAGCCCTTAGAAACAACCTATGAGACAGGTATTGTTACCATTTTACAGATGAGGAAACTGAGGCTTAGAGTGGTTAAGTGACTTGTGCAAGGTGCCTAAAATTTAAATTTGTATTTATTTGATGTCACAGCCTGTGCTTTATCCACCATGGCAGGATTCCCTATGCTTCAGTCATTTACTCACCATTAAAATTTTCATTGCATGTAATACAGCTTTATTTTGTGGTTAAGGTATATTTTTAAGTTGATTCATTTTTGTGTGCGCTTTATGTAAGCATACTTTTAAAGGACATCTTATATTAGTGATCTTCAAAGTGGTGAATGAAGAGACTTTATAAAGGGAACCAAGCAAAGACAGTTTTAAGGCAATTAATTTTCAGATCCTCAACTTCCATAGGTATTTATTACTGAGACAAGTCTGAGAACATGCTCTTCCCTCCTCTTCTCTCCCTGTCCCATTCTTACTCTGCCATGGCCTTGCTCTGGGAAATAAAAATCTCTGGGGTCTGAACAGACAATGTGAGGGGCGCTTGGGTGGCTCAGTTCGTTAAGCGTCTGACTTCGGCTCAGGTCATGATCTCATGGTTCGTGGGTTCGAGCCCCGCATCGGGCTCTGTGCTGACAGCTCAGAGCCTGGAGCCAGCTTCAGATTCTGTGTCTCCTTCTCTCTCTGCCCCTCCCCTACTCATGCTCTGTTTCTCACTGTCTCAATGATAAAAATAAACATTAAAAAAAATTTAAACAGACAATCTGAAATATTCAGCTTAGGTATTGATTGGGTAACAAGTCCTTTTGCAAGCAGGAGTTTCTCCATTTTTATTTTGGCAAAATTGAAGAAAGACATAATAGAATTTTCAATATGTTGATCACTAGAAATAGTATCTGAGGAGAGATCACTATGTGGATTTTGGGATAGAACTCAAATGAATTCAAAGATTGATGTTGCCATAATAAAACTCCCATTCCCATCGATTTACATCAACAAGGTTTGTCAGAGCTGACATCCATAAAAATGAAAAAGAAAAATGGAATTAATGCTAAATCTGTCTCATTCCACAAGAAAACAATATTCATCCATGGATACATTAATTAACTTAAAAATTCTCAGCCAAATTTCTCTAATTAAGACAAGTGTTCCCAGTAGAGCTTTTTAAGTCTAAATTAATCATGATTTTTCAATAGTTTTGTTTTTTAAATAAATTGTATACTGATATAATGATATACTAATAACTTAATAGAAAAAACACATAGAAATTTACGGTCGTGTGTAATAAAAATTGTTTTAGTCTGTTCAGGCTGCATAACAAAAATACCTTAAAGTAGATGGCTTACAAACAACAGAAATTTATTTTTCACAGTTCTGGAGGCTGGGAAGTCCAAGATCAAGGTGCTGCTGGCAGATTCAGAATCTGGTGACGACCCTCTTCTTGGTTCATAGATGGCCATCTTTTTATTGTCTCCTTACATTGTGGAAGCGATGAGAGATCTGTCTGACATATTTTTTTTGTAAGAATATGAATCCCACTCATGAGGGTTCCACTTTTTAAAAATTTTTTAAAAAATGTTTTATTTTTGAGAGAGAGGGAGAGACAGCGTGAGCCAGGGAGGGTCAGAGAGAGAGAGGGAGACACAGAATCTGAAGCAGGCTCCAGGCTCTGAGCTCGCTGTCAGCACAGAGCCCTACGCGGGGCTCCAACCCACGAACCATAAGATCATGACCTGAGCCGAAGCCGGACGGCTTAACCGACTGAGCCACCTAGGTGCCCCTGAGGGTTCCACTCTTATTACCTAATCACTTCCCAAAGGCCAATTGCCAACACACTGTAGTTAGGGTTGCAAATAGGAACTTTAGGGGGATACAAACATTCAGCCTATAGCAAAAATGTATTTTGATTCTTATAAGCATATTTTTATTGTATTAAGTGGGGTTATAAAGACTTTCAGACTTAAGAATGTATCACATGGAGTCAGGGTTTCTTAAGCAGAATACATTATGGGGCAGTTAATTCTCTGTTGTTGTTTCAGGGCTTGTTTTCCTGTGCTCTTAAGAATAAATAGCAGCCTTCCTGGCTCTACCAACTAGACACCAGTAGCATATCCCCTAACTTCCTAAGTGATGACAACCAAAACTGTGTCTAGATATTGCCAAAAGTCCCTTATGGCACAAAATCACCAGCAGTTAAAAACCACTGCATTACCTTATAATTTTGTAGGGGTGGGGTGGGGAGTGAAATGCAAAATAGGAATTCAAGAGAAAAGGAATCATGTGCAATTTCTGCCTCTTATAGGAGAGCTTGTTCATCTTTAGTTAATAATGGATATCTGATCACTATGAGACTTAGATTCTGTTGCTCTATTTCACCATATAGATGGAAAACTAATATTCCTTGCTGTTATGGATTAAATTGTGTCCATCCCCCCAACAATATAATGAAGTTCTAACCACTATTTCCTCAGAATATCACATGATTTAGAAATAGGGTCATTAGAGAGATAATTGAGTTAAAATGGAGTTGTTAGGGTGAGGTCCTAATCCAGTCTGATGGTATCCTTTATAAAAAGGGGAAATTTGGACACAGACCTACATGAAAGGAAGACCATGTGAAGATGGCCTTGCGCTGTGGGAGGCAGAGGCCGGGCTGGTGCAGCCATAAAGCAGGGAATGCCAAGGATTGCTGGGTCACTATAAGAAGCTATAAGAGGCAAGGAAGAACTTTACCCAGAGTCCCAGATTGAGCATGGTCCTGCCAACACCTTGATTTTGGATTCCTAGCCTCCAAAACTGTAAAGCAACAATTTTTCTCTAATAGATCACCCAGTTTGTGCTTCCTTATTATGGTAGCCCTTATAAAGTAATGCAATGCCATAAAAATAAAACCAGAAAAACAAATACAATAGAAACAATACAATGCTCTTAAGAGTTATTAAATTCCAGCTAGATGCTTAGAAGCCTACTGAAAACAGGCCTGAGTCTCACCATCTATTTACTGAAAGGAAAGAATATTCAATGTTATGACCATGTTCATAGCAGCATTATTTGCAATAGACAAAAACCAGAAGTAGCTGCAGTATCTGGATACTGGGTGTATCCACTGTGTCCACTGATGGATGAAAGAATAAACAAAATATGGTATACACATACAATGGGATATTATTCATACTTAAGGAGATATTCTGACACAGGCTACAACATGAGTGAACTTTGAGGGCATTAGGCTAATGCTACAAATGCTATTATGATTCCATTTACATGAGGTACTTAAAAGTAGACAAATTCATGGAGACAGAAAGTACAGTGGTGGTTGTCAGGGGACAGGGGAGGGAAGAATGGGGAGTTACTGTTCGTTGGGTGCAGAGTTTCAGTTTTTTGAGATGAAAAGAGTTCTCTGGATGGATGGTGGTGATTGTAGCAAGCAATGTGAATATAATTTATGTCACAGAACTGTACAGTTAAAAATGGTTAACATGGCAAACTTTATATCATGTATTTTACCACAAAAAAAGAATAAGCTAATGCAAAAAGAGATGTTGAAGGCATAGTAACACAAACTTGAGGTGACCTCATCATGCAAATGAGAAGTTAATTGAAATTTGAATAACTGTCTGTGTGATTCAGTATTATTTTTCTGCTGGGTCAATATCTCCACAGTACCTAAAGTCATCCCACATGGTGGGAAATCCTACCCTCCATCATGGGGTAACTTTCCCTTTTGAAAAGGGTTTAAGCCACCCAGATCCAGGACCAGGGCTTGCATCTACGCCCTTTGACTTTTAGTTAGGTACATTTCTTTGTTTAAATTTGAGTATAGTTTGACACACATGCTACATCAGTTTCTGGTATATAACAACATGGTGATTCAACAACTCTATACATTATGCTGGGCTCTCTACAAGTGTAGCTACCATCTGTCACCATACGACACTATTACTATATCAGTGACTATATTCTGCAAGCTGTACCTTTCATCCCCATGACTTCTTCATTCCATACACTTTCCTTGTAACACAAAAGAACTTCCATTTTGAAATAATCACACCTAGTCCTCAGATATTGACCCAGAGAACAAACTGGGGAACCCCCTGTTATGTTGGTGGTTGGCAGTGAAGCATTCTGGAGGGAAGGTTCGAGAAAGAAGATGCTCTTGTATATTCAGTTTCCAGGGAGAAGTCGGGGAGTTTGAAGCAAAACTAAAGTGCCAAGGAGAGAGACGGTGACCGGAAAAAATAAATTTGGTTTCATTGTGACGTAACTGAGGAGGAAAACTGAAGATCCCATGCTTGAAAATTGCAGCAGAGCTCTTGGAAAAATGAAGTTATTTGATAGTTATCTATTTTATTCCTGTTTTGTTTGACCACTCGGGGGTGACTTGCAGCTTGGGTAGTTATTATTATTTTTAATGTTTATTTATTTTTGAGAGAAAGAGAGAGCATGAGTGGTGGAGGGGCAGAGAGAGAGAGAGAGAGGCACAGAAGCCGAAGCAGGCTCCAGGTTCTGAGTTGTCAGCACAGAGCCTGACGTGGGGCTCGAACCCATAAACTGTGAGATCATGAACTGAGCCAAAGTCGGACGCTTAAGCGACGGAACCACCCAGGTGTCCCAGAAGCTTGGGTAGTTATTAAATGATAGCTGGAGACAGATGCTTAGAGGCATTAAACTGGAATTAGAAGCAAGAAAGGTTGAAGATGATTTTGTGAAGTGTGAACAGGAGTAGCAGAATATGTTCAGACCAAATATTATTTGAAATGCTAATTTGATGGCTGCATTGGAAGACACATTTTATTTTTTTTTAAATTTTTAATGCTTATTTATTTTTGAGAAAGAGAGAGAGACAGAGTGCAAGCAGGGGAGGGACACAGAGATTGGGTGACACAGAATTCACAGCAGGCTCCAGACTCTCAGCTGTCAGCACAGAGCCTGACATGGGGCTCGAACCCACGAACTGTGAGATCATGACCTGAGCAGACATCATGACCGGACACTTAACTGACTGAGCCACCACGCACCCCAGAAGACACATTTTATTATTTTTTTTATAGTTTATTGTCAAGTTGGATTCCATATAACACCCAGTGCTCATCCTACAAGCCCATCACCCCCCTTCCTCTCTCCCCCAACCCCATCAACCCTCAGTTTGTTCTCAGTATTTCTTATGATTTGCCTCCCTCCCTTTCCTTAACTATTTTTTCCCCTTCCCTTCCACCATGGTCCTCTGTTAAGTTTCTCCTGTTCCACATATTAGTAAAAATATATGGTATCTGTCCTTCTCTGCCTGACTTATTTCACTTAGCATGACACCCTCGAGTTCCATCCATATTGCTACAAATGGCCAGATTTCATTCTTTCTCATTGCCATGTAGTATTCCATTGTATAGATGAACCACATCTTCCTAATCCATTCATCAGTTGACGGACATTTAGGCTCTTTCCATGATTTGGCTATTGTTGAAAGTGCCGCTACGAACATTGGGGTACATGTGCCCCTATGCATCAGCACTTATGTATCCCTTGGGTAAATCCCCAGAAGTGCTATTGCTGGGTCATAGGGGAGTTTTATTGATAGTTTTTTGAGGAACCTCCACACTGTTTTCCAGAGCGGCTGTACCAGTTTACATTCCCACCAACAGTGTAGGAGGGTACCCGTTTCTCCACATCCTCACCAGCATCTTTAGTCTCTTGAGTTGTTCATTTTAGCCACTCTGACTGGCGTGAGGTGGTATCTCAGTGTGGTTTTGATTTGTATTTCCCTGATGATGAGTGATGCTGAGCAACGTTTCATGTGTCTGTTGGCCATCTGGATGTCCTCTTTGGAGAAGTGTCTGTTCATGTCTTTTGCCCATTTCTTCACTGGATTATTTGTTTTTTGGGTGTGGAGTTTGGTGAGTTCCTTATAGATTTTGGATACTAGCCCTTTATCTGATATGTCTTTTGCAACTATCTTTTCCCATTCCATCATTTACCTTTCAGTTTTGTTGATTGTTTCCTTTGCCACAGACACATTTTATTTTTTATTTAAAAAATTTTTTAATGTTTTATTTATTTTTGATAGGGAGAGAGAGACGGAGCATGAGATGGGGAGGGGCAGAGAGAGAGGGAGACACAGAATCCGAAGCAGGCTCCAGGCTCTGAGCTTATCAGCACAGAGCCCGACGCGGGGCTCGAACCCACGAATGTGAGATCATGACCTGAGCTGAAGTCGGAGGCTTAACCGACTGAGCCACCCAGGTGCCCCAGAAGACACATTTTAAATGTGGGTTTGAAGTTAGTTTAGAAATTGTCTTTAAGCAGGGATTTGTAAATTATTCGAAAGCTGGGCCTCATCAAAAATGCATTAAATAACAACTCTGATACTGTGTGTCTGCTACCATGATACGGTATGAGGCACAGAATGCCATATAGGAAGCTTTCTTGCCAATAATGTGTAACTTGAATCTAACCAAGCTTCTAGAAGTAACTCCAATTTACAGGAGGTGGGGAAGGGAGGAGAGAAGAAAATATTAAATAATAACATTTGAGCTAAGATTTGCTTTAAAATATTTCAGCAAGGAAACAGAAGTAAAAGGAATGTGAATTAGTTTCCTGTTGCTGCCCTAACAAATTACCACAAACTGGGTGGCTTAAAACAACAGAAATTTATTTTCTTTCAGTTTTAGAGGCCAAAAGTCCAAACAAGGCATTGGTAGGGCTAGATTTCCTCCAAAGACTCTAGGGGAAAATTCATTCCTTGTCTCTTCCAGCTTCCGCTGACTTCAGGTATTCCTTGGCTTGTGGCTACATCACCTTAAACTCTGCCTCCATGGTTATACTGCCTCCTCTTCTATGCCACAATCTCCTCTGTCTCTTTCTTGCAAGGATACTTGTGATTGCATTTAGAGTCCACCTGGATAATTCGGGATATGTGCCTCCTCTCAATATCCTTATCTTAATCACACCTTTTGCTATATAATACACTCTTTTGCCATATGAGACAATATTAACCACAGGTTGGGATTAGGATTTGGGCATATCTTCTGAGGGCCACCATTCAGACCACTATAGGATGGAAGGCAAAATCTTAATCCAACATCACTGAGGAACGATTAACATATATGTATATATATTTATACATATATTTTGTACATATCACATACATATAGTTGTATATATTTGTATAAGATGATGATTTGATATAGCTATACATTGTGGAATGATTACCAAGATCAGGATAAGTAACGTATCCATCACTTTACATGGTGAATCTTCCATCTTCCCTCCCTCCCTCCCTTCTCCCTTCATTCCTCCTTCCTTCTTTCCTTCCTTCTTTCCTTCCTTCTTTCCTTCCTTCCTTCCTTCCATCCTTCCTTCCTTTTTTGTGGTAAGAATGGTTAAGATCTGCTCTCAGCAACTTTCAAGTACACAGTACTGTATTATTAACTATAGTCACCATGCTGTATGTCATTAGGTTCTCAGAACTTAATCATCTTGATAGTTGATAAATTTGTGTCACAGGCCTAGGCAGGTTTTAGTTTGGGATAAGTTTGTAAATTTTCAATATTAAAAAAAATTGAATTTCTATCTTTGGCAATGATAGATTAATTGAGATCAGATTTAACCTTCTGTCATAAACAAGTAGAAAACAAGACATATGAAACAACTGTTTCCAAACATCGGACAAAAGATTGCACCTATGATTTCCGACAAAAGGAAAATAAATGAGGTGAGTACTATGGTCACCCTAACTTTCTACGCAGACCACTGTGGTAATTTCCAGACCACTGTACAGGAAGAGATAACTCAAATAAGGCACAAAAGTGTGAGTGAACTGAGAAGACTGAGATTGGAGTTTAGAAAAGCTGAAGAGGTTGGAATAGAGCAGAGTGCTGAAGAGAAAGGAGCTAAATGGAGATACAGGTCCGGGAAATTGAATAGAGGTCCTATTGAGTATATTGTTCAATACCAAGTTGCACACATGTAGAGCAAAATTACATGAGACGAGGCAAAGAATCACCATGAAGCTGAAAGATGAATACCTGGGAATTCATTCTGAATTCCAGCCAGCTAGAGTATAAAACCCTCATTGAATATCCAGGTCTTCTCCAGAGACCACAGAGTCATACCTTAGAAGTGGGGCTAAACTAGTTCCATAGTTAAGGCTACTCTAGGCCTGTCCTTTAAAAAGCTTGAAAATCAGCCTGAAAAAGATCAAGCTTATTTTCAATTTGCCTAATTGTCAGAACAAAGCCTGACACTCTTTTAAGAAAGTAAACAAAATCTAGGAGTCAAGAATGTAAAATTTACAATGCCTAGCATCTGGTCAAATATTACTAGGCATGTGAAAAAGCAGGAAAATGTGATCCTTAATCAGGAGAAAAATAAGAAAACAAATATAAAGGATATTTCATTTTGATAAATAATCTTTTTAAAAGATAAAATATAAAAAGATAAAGGATAAAAATAATCTTTAAAAAAAACCAACCCTGCAGTAAATAATATACTTAATGGTAAAAAACTGAATGCTTTTCTCCTAAGACTGTAAACAAAGAAAAGAAGTCTTGTTCAACATTTTAAAACTACAAGTTCTGGTCAGTGTGGTAAAGAAAATAACATTGATTAATAATATTAATTAAAGGCATTCCTAATGGAAAGAAAGGAGTAAAATGTCTGTGTTCATAGATGACATAATCCTATATGTAGAAAATCCTCCGAAACAGACACGCGCGCGCGCGCGCGCGCGCGTGCATGCTCTCTGAGCTAATAATAAATGAATTCAGGAAGGTTCCAGAATATAAGACCAATAAACCAAAATTAATTGCATTTCTATATACCTGTAAAGCACAATTTGAAAATGATCTTGACAAAATTTCCACTCACCAAAGCCTCAGAAGAATAAAATGATTAGGAATAAGTTTAACAAGGGAAGTGCAAGAATTGTATACTGAAAATTATAAAACATTGGTGAGAGAACTAAAAATCTAAAAAAATGGAGAGGAATGTTCGTATATTAGACGACTACATATTATTAAGATGGCAATTCTTTCCAAATTGATCTATAGATTCAACACAATCCCTATCGAAGTCTCACCAGAACTTTTTTTTTAGAAATTGACAAGTGGATTCTATATTTTAAATTGAAATGCAAAGAGCTCAAAATAGCCAAAACTATTTTGAGGAAGAAAAACAAATTTGAGGACTTAAGCCGTTCTATTTCAAAACTTGCTATTAAGCTACAGAAATATAAAGCCACAGAAATCAAGACAGTGTAGTATTGGAACAAGGAGAGACATGCAGATCATGGAACAGAAATGATAGAAATATAAGTTACATTTACATTGTAAGGTTTTTTCATCTATAGTCAATTAAAAAAAAATTAATGTTCTTATTTATTTTTGAGAGAGAGAAAGACAGCGTGAGCAGGGGAGGGTCAGAGAGAGAGGGAGACACAGAATCCGAAGACAGGTTCCGGCTCTGAGCTAGCTGTCTGCACAGAGCCTGATGCGGGGCTCGAACCCACGAACCATGAGATCATGACCTGAGCTGAAGTCAGACGCTTAACCCACTGAGCCACCCAGGTGCCCCTAGTCAATCAATTTTTGACAAATGTGCCAAAGTGATTCAATAGGAAAAGGATAATATTGTCAAGTGGAATCCATATACAAAAAGGGTAAATTGAACCTCTTACCTCATTCTATATACAAAAATTAACTCAAAATGGATCATAGGTCTAAATGTAAAAGCTAAATATATAACATTTCTAGAAGAGAACAAGGGATAAAATCTTCATGACCTTGGGATAGGCAAATATTTCTTTTTAGATTAGACTCCAAGAAGAGGAAACATAAGAGAAAGTTTTGATAAATTGTACTTCATCAAATTCAAGCATTCTGCTCACAGAATGGAAGTCACAGATTGAGAGAAAATATTTGCAATACCTATATGTGATAACAGATTGTATACAGAATATACGAAGACATCTTACAATTAGATAAAAAAACTCAAACAACCTAATTAAAAATGGGCAAAAGATTTGAAGAGATACTTCATGAAAGAAGATGTATTAATGGCCAATGAGCACGTGAAATGATACTCAGCATCATTAGTTATCAGGGAAATGCAACTTAAAATCACAATGAAATACCACTACATACTCTTTTGAAGTCTAAAATTAAAGAGTGATAATACCAAGTCCTGGCAAGGATGTACAGCAACTGGAATCCTCCCTCAGTGAGAAAGTATAATATATAAACACTTTGGAAAACATTTCAGCAGTTTAAAACATCAAGTTGACTATACATTTACCATCGGAACCATTCCTAGGCATTTACCCAAGAGAAATGAAAACAATATGTCCATCCAGGGCTGCCTGAGTGGCTTAGTCAGTTTAGTGTCCCACTTTAGAATTTGGCTCAGGTCATGACGTCACAGTTCCTGAGATCAAGCCCTGTGATGGGCTTTGTGCTGATAGTGCAAAGCCTGCTTAGGATTCTCTCTCTCTCTCCCTCTCCCTCTGTCCCTCCCTCCCCCCCCCACTCTTTCTCTCTCTCTCTCAGACTCTCTCTCTCTCTCAAAAATTGATGAGTTACTTAAAAATAACATATGTCCATCCAAAGACTTGTTCATGAATTTTCATGCAGGTTTATTCATAATTGCCCCAAATAGGAAGTATTCCAAATATTCAACATTGAGTGGATAAATTGTGGAGCATCCCACAGTGGAATACCACTCAGAAGTATAAAGAAATGAATTATTGATGGAGCAACATTATGAATCTCTAAAAACGTTGCACCGGGCACAAGAAGCCAAGTACAAAAGATTAATTTGGCAGGACTCTATGTATATGAAATTCAAGAAAGGGGAAATCTAAAGTGTCCAAAAAACCAACGTAGGGCAGGGGACAGATGGGACTCAACTGCAGAGGGGCAGGAGGGAGTGTTTGAGGTGATAGAACAGTTCTTCGTCTTGACTATGGTTGTGGTTACGTGACTTGCACTTTTGTCAAAACTCGTCAAACCACTTATTTAAAATGATGCATTTTACTGTATAGATTATACCTCAATAAAGTGCATTAAGATATATTAAAATAAGAGGTTATTTAAAATAATGGTTCCCTGCTTTGAGTAGTTTCCTTGGAATCCTAGATTTTAACCATTTTTCCTTTTTTATCTCACTCAGCTTTCTCCCCTGAGGCAGGTAGTTTATGTAGCTAAGTGTGTGTGATTATCTGAGCTAAGTGGGATAAAGGAGTACATAGGGTTCAAATAAAAGAAATATAACATTTTGATATCTTATCATTAAATACCAATATATTTGGAAGATAAATAGAATTTGGGTTTTGGAGCTGGGGAACTGAAATTTTGTTCTAATTACATATCAAATAACTACAGCTAATAATACTGTATTGCACATTTGAAAGTTACTAAGAGAGTAGATCTTAAAAGTTCTCAGCACAAGAAAAAAATATGTAACTATGTACGGTGACAGATGTTCACTAGACTTATTGTGAGGTTATTTCTCAATATATACAGATATTGAACCATTATATCATACACCTGAAACTAATATAATGTTATATGTCACTTATTTCTCAATTAAAAAAATAAAAATCATTTTGAAGTTTTACTCCCACCACAAATAAATGAAGGTGATTATTTAGCACATTTATGCTAGGTGTCAAGATTACTATATGTAAAATTCTTTGCTTTTCACAGGTTAAAATTTATCTCATTGTTTTAATTCTGCGTGGTTTTATGTAGCATGCATATGTGTAGCCCAAACAAGAAGAAATTAGATAGAAACATGGCAAGTATTCTCCCACTATCAGCCTGTAATAAATCATAGGCAAGTATTTCAAAAGACTTCTTAGAAGGTGACATCGTGTCAACAAGAAAAACTTCCTGGGGAGCCAAGGACTATAGAGTAGTGGCACAAGTGCATACTTATGTAGTGGTACATACTTATGTAGTGGTAAAACAAAAACAAAAAACCCCAAATGTCCAAATTCTGGTTTTACTTTTTGTGAGCCTTAGCGCTCCCCTTTTTTATAGTGAAATGACGTCATACCTGCAGCTCAACCATCGTCTTTTCCTATCTACATGGTGTGAAGGCAAAGGACTCAAGAAATGTTGGCTAATACCATTCTTATCCTGAGAAAATTCTCACGCAATGGACAAAGATATATGGATAAGCACTTTTGATTATAAGAAAAAAATCAAGTGCCAATTGTCCATTAATAGGGAAGTGTTCTGGTATGGCTTATTATATAATACTACACAACCATTTAAATGAATAAAGATGATCTCTGTGCTATTATACAAGGATGTCTATTGATTATCGCAGATTTATAGAAAGCAGGTTGAAGAAGAATATGTTTGGTATGACTCCCTTTATGTAAAACAGACACACAATGTGAATTATATGAATTATATAATTCTGAATTCTTTGTAGAGAAAACTGTTAGCAGAGATTAACTCTGTAGAGCAGGGTCGAGAATGAGTAGGTAGGAGAGGGTTTGTCTCTTAAAAAAAAACAAAACAACTTTATTGGAATCTTTCAATGATCATGTGGTATTTAAGGGAATACACATTTCTGACAAATAATCAAAAAGCACTATTCCCCTGCACTAAGGCTGCAAATCAGAGATATCAGTAAGCTGATTGCAGTCTGGTTGGTATTCTATGAATGGAGACTTACCTTACTTTTCTTCATTCCAAGGAGGATATATTGTCACACATTGTCCTCACTTCACCCATCCCATATGGCCATCTTTTGAATCACAGAGTGCCTCAATGAAATAAAATAGATGAATCAATTAATAGGAATAATTTGAGTGCAGCTTCAACATAATTTGTTCCAGAAAAGGAATTCTTTTTTTCTTGTGACCTCTAACCCATTTGAGTACAACAGGGAGAAAAACATGGGAGATGGCATCTCACAGCCTGGAATCTAGTTTTAACACTAATCAGATCTGAGATCTTTGGCAGGTTACAAACTCTCAGAATTCTCTAAACCTGTTTCCTTATCTGTCAAATGAACAAAATACTTGCTTTTCCAAACCTTACGAGAGGATAGTTGTGAGGATGGGTTAAGGGGGGAAAAGATTTTGTTTGGAGGCAACCTGAATTATCAAAGGTGTATTCCCATGCCTTAAAAATCACCCAGTCTTTTCCTAGACCTTTTTGTCAAAAGTAATGAGGAAATAGAGCATGACCTGAATCAGATGCCTAGAAAGAGGTAAAAAAAAAAAAAAAAAAAAAAAAAAAGAGCAAACATTTATTACATGCTTGCAGTGGGCCAGATGCCAGTTAGGTGGTGTACATGCTTTATCTTGTTTAGTCCCCATAACAAGCCTATAGTATGGTTATGTCAGGTTACATTTACAGTTCAGAAAACTAAATAATAAAGAATGTGTAACATAAATGTGAACCCTCCATCCATCCATCCATCCATCCATCCATTCCTTCATCCATTTAATAATAGTACTAAGTACCAGGAATACAACCGTGAATAAAAAAGAAGTCTCTGCTCTCACAGAACTACCTTTGAGGGAGATCTGGTTTGAAGTTGCCCAACCATTGAAGGGCAAAGGGGGATTCTCATTTAATTTCACACCACTCAGCTTCTGACTCTAGGCATTGGCAACCTTCTGTGCCGCATTTCTTAGACAGTTCATTTTAAGTCCCACATATTGGTCCCAGGACCCCAGTGCCCTTTCTTCTCCTCCTTCGAACACTCTCTACCTTGTGCCAACATTGTGGAATATTCAGAGGTAGAAGCTTGTATTAACCAGTTGTTTTTTTTTTTTTCTCCTAAGGTGTGATTATATGAGCAGAGGAAACTTCCAAGAAAGCTGTATTCCCAGATGAGTCAGCTGTCATCGTGGCCATTACCTAATGCTGAACAGGGATGGGTTTAGGAAGCTGAAGTCAGTGGAGGAGCCAAGACTCACAGGTTTGGAACTTGAGGTCCTGGAAGAAAGGGGCTGGTTGTGTTTCTGCAGCCAGTGCAAGTCTTCACTTGTTCATTCTCTCTGGAGAACAGGACAGGGTAGGCTTCAAGAGTCACATTTAAAAAGAGGCTGATATGGGTGCTTGGGTGGCTCAGTCAGTTGAGCATCTGACTCTTGATTTCAGCTCAGGTCATGATCTCATGGTTTGTGTGCTGGAGCCCCATGTGCTGACAGTGCAGAGCCTGCTTGAGATTCTCTGTCTCTCTGCCACTCCCCCACTTGCTGGCATGCACTCTCTCTCTTTCTCAAAATAAATAAATAAGCATTAAAAAAAAATAAAAAGAGGCTGATATTCCTGAGAAGGAGCTTCTTTTCAATCGTTCTCAGTGAGTGCTTAACAAGGACAGTCAACTGGGGGCAGGATAGGATCGAGAAGAATGGGTGAGAAATCGGCCTGAGAAAGGTGGCTGGGAGGAGTGGTTTCTAGGAGGGCCATACAGACCTAGGTTCTTGTGTCAACCGCCTAGGTTCTTAAGCTAATGTCCCAACACTGAAACCTCTTCTTGTGTCCAGGGCACTACCATAAAAATGATAAACTGATTCTCACAGAGAGTCAAGACGCGGTTAACAAGGGCAATAGGACATATGGGTACCAGTGGTGCTGGTCTTTATTGCATTGCTTAGAAGTAATGCCGTATCAGCTAATTATCACTCATCCCATGCTGTGTTTCTTAGGAAGCCTCCTGATCTGGAAGGGGAGTTTCTCCAGTATCCATGTGGTAGAAAGCGGGCACACAAAAGTCTACTGCTCATTTGTGTAACCCTTCATTCTCTGGATTGTCGGGGTGCCCTGCCCTGATTTTCCTGTCTGCTGACGCTGCTTCCAAGACAGGCTCCGCTCTGCCCAGAGTGCGGCTTCCTACCCACATTCCCTCAAGGTACTCTTGACTCAGAAGTTACGCCCAGCCCCAGCTCTAAACAGCCAAGTCTATCTACCAACTTTTTGGGAGTTATTGTTCCCTGGCTTCTCCCTACTAACACTGAAATATAGCATTCTAAAAGTACTTACTTCATTCTCTTCCCTCTTCTCGAATAAATATCAGAGAAAATCTTCCTTAATCACTCCTTATTTATCTTTATTCCTTTGTAGGAATTCAACTCATTATTTTGAAAACTGAGATATAAAAGGAAAGAATTAAGTCCCAGCCTTCCTTATATGAACTGTACCTCAAGGTAACTGAACAGATGATAAGGGCAAGTTTCTCTTTAGAGAAGCAGTTTCACTAATGAGTGAGAAGGAATGATAGAATTTATAGGCTAATGGGTCTAGACAGTGATTATTAACTGCTGCCCAAATCCCAAAATAGGGACAACCAGACATTATGTGATGGAAGTATACACCATCACTTATGAATTCATTTGGACAAAATATGAACCTGGATCTAATTAAGCTTCTAGATCTAACTCATTTACAGGAACTCTAGGGGACAGATGATTCTACAAGAATACAATCAGGAAAGCGCAGACTTTGGAAAAGCTACAAGACGAACAACGCTAATTTTTAAAGAATTTCAAGGAAAAAGAGGGGGAGTGGAGGGTCTATAGATTGAGAGACTTCAGAGGCATACCAACCAGTTGTACTGTATGGACCTTATTTTGATCGGATTTGAAACAAATGCACTATACAAAATTTTAAGACAAGCAGGGGAATGTAGACATAAACTAGATTTTTAAAGATATGAAGGAATTATTGTTAATTTTGAAGTGGGATAATAGTATGGTTATTTTTAAAAGAATTTTTATCTTTTAGAAATACGTGCTGAAATATAATAGGAACGGAGGAAGTGTTATGATATCTTGAATTTCTTTCAAAAGAATCCAAGTGATGGTGGGAAAACTGGTGCGACTGTAAATAATACAAGATTGGTCACGAGTGGATAATTGTTTAAGCTGGGTGATAGATACATAGGAGTTACTTACACTGTTTTACTTTTGTATATGATTAGAAATTTCCACAGCAAAATGATAAAAAATTTAGAAGATAAACCACTGGAAGAATAGACATATAACTTCCCAACAATCAGAGGAGTAAAATATGAATAAGGAAACAATCAATTGAATAAAAGCCAGGAAAAGGGAGAAAAGTGGGGGGTGGGGGAAACCTAGAAGGCATTCTAAGGAGAAAACACAAAATAAGATGGCAGAAATACATCAAATATGCCTGTAATAATAAAATACAAAAATGGATTAATCCAGTAAAAGAAAAATTGGAAATTCAGCCATATATATATATATATATATATATATTTATATAAACATACATTTTGTTAACGAGAAGTCCCTAAAAAATGAAAAGGAGGGAAATGAAGAGGTAGAAACCTTTTTGCTAGACTAAACAAATGATAATAAACCAAAATTAGGTAAAACAGTTCAATAAGATAAGAAATGAAACTTACTGGAAGGAATTAGCCACACAGTGATCATTGGTGACCTTGTAGAAAATGGTTTTGGGGCACAGGGGGAGCTCCTACCAGGTCAGACTGTGAGCGACAAGCAGCGAGTAGAAGAGGAAGTGGAAAGGCAGAACAGGTAGGTGAAAAAGCAGGTGGAGGCTTACTCATTTATCATTTATTTACATATTAAGCCTGTATAAACACTGACTGATGTGATGAAGTCCAAGGAGAGGGCGAAGAAGAAAAATAGAGAAAGGGGGAGGGGAGAAGGCTGAAAACGGTAAGTCCCAGGGCTCCAGGGAGGACATTAGCAGAAGACAAGAAGAAAACACCTTCTATTTAATTTTATTTCTAATTTATTAATTTGTCATTACACAAACAATACATGAATGCATACTCAAAAACATTGAATATTACAGTTAAAGCTAATGCACTCCACCAAACTACTATTAACAGTTTGGTTAGTACCTTCCAGACCTTCTCTATACATTTTTATAATATACAAATAGGTACTTAAGTACACTATACAGTATTTGTGTGTGTGAATATATGTGGTATGTGTTTCAAAATCAATGGTATCATATGTATTGCATGTGTTATCCTTTGTTTTCCCCCAAACTTCTTAAAAAATGTATTGTATCTAAGAGATCTTTCCATGTCACTACATGTATGAATCTTATTTTTTTTCAATCAATGCCCAGTATTTTATATTGTTCCAGCCTCTTGATGAGTATTTTGTTTTTCCAATTTTATTCTATTACAAAGTTACATTTGACATCTTTGTACAGGCCACCCTGTGAACACAAATATGAGAGTGTGTTTCATTAAAACTGGAAATGTTGGGTGACAGGGCATGTGAATTTTACATTTTGATGGATACCAATTGATTGCCTTTAAAGGTGGCTGTGCGAATTTATTTGTTTTCCCACACTCTTGCAGGCTCATGATTTACATAGATTTTAAATATTTGCCAATTAGTTTTGAGATAGCTTATATTTTTATGTGCATTTCCCTTATTTTGCCGAGTTTGGGCATCTCTTCATAATCTTCTAAAACTTTTTGCTTATCTGAATTTTCACAGGTAGATTTCCACAAGGGATATGTGACCAAAAAGCAATAGACTTGCTGCCTGTCTAGCTGGAATTAATTTTTGTGAGCTAGAGATCTATTTTCTCCCCCCAAATAGTTATGTTGCCTCAATACTATTTGTTGAATAATCCATTCTTTTCTTACTAATTTGAAATGTTACTTTTATCATTTACTCAATACATAGTTGTTTCTGGATTCTCAGCTCTATCAGATTTATTTTTGGCATCAGGCACCTGAGTTATTCTTAACTTGGTTCATTGAATGGTAGCTGATTTCGTCAGCCAAGATAATGAGTGTGTTGCTTATGAGACAACAGATAATAAACTCATGACACACAAATTCTATTCTAGTGAAGTCTGATTTAAATCAGTTCCATTATCTACAAACTTAGAGTATTAAAAAATGTGTAAACTTCTCTCTCAGATTAGTTCATTTTTTTTAGGGGACACCTCACAGACTCAATTATAGAGATAGGAGGCTTTTCACCAAGTCCCCACTTTCTAAAAGTATTGTTTGATGTTAAAGCTTTTTGGTGATTTAGTTGTTTCCTGGCAATGTCATGTGGCAGGGCAATATTACTGTTGATTTACACGAACCTTTCATTCAACAGATAATATGAGGTTCACAAACTATGACATATACTTTCAATAAACAATGGCACTTTAGTTTTTACTTTCACATAGACTATAGGTCCTGGAGTGCACAAATCATGTCCCATTTATCTTCCTCCAAACATCTATCACAGGCTGCAGCACCTGAATTGAAATAGAACTGAAGTGCATTTCAACCGTGTTTCTATAAAAGAAAAAAAAAAAACCCCAAACTTCTCAAAAACAAAACCTTTCAGGGATTTAAAAAGTTACACATATTTTTTTCTGATTAAATGGTATGTTATCTATTTTAGTAGAAACACTGGAATAAGACACTGACCTGATATTATTATTTCACGCCAAGTGTGGGAAAATATTCCCTTGCTGTCCATGGACTCCCTCAGGTATGACCTATCTATAGATGCGTTGGTTGCCTGCAAAATGAGGATAAGAACTGTGATCTGGAAAACAGTTGGATTGCAGTGGGCAAGAATACTTTACAGTCGTTATATAGAAAAATGAAGAGGTAAAAACTTTTTTTTATGGGAAAGTAGAAGTGTGGCATTTGCCTTGTTTTAAAATTCAGTTATTTTTGTGATCTAAGTTAGCACACCTTTTTCTTCCTTCTTTCAAAGGAATAGTTTTGGCTTCTGTGGGCAATGTCTTAGTCCATTAAAGTTAGATGCTCTGTTTGATAGCTCAATCCATGACAACACATCATGGAAAAATTCTCGAAACTGCCTAATCTATCAGTTTCCCTGGTAAGGAGAAGAAAAAAAATAAACCTCACTATGTTGAACAAATTTTATGACCAAGTAGACTGTCAGTGCAAAATATCAACTTTCTACTTTACCATTACCAATCCTGAAAGGCTGTCTTATTTTTATGATGATGACTCTGTTAAAAAAAAAACAAAAACAGATGTCTAAATGACCTTTAGCTTGCTTTGTATATGTGCCTCACTTACCATTTTTCATCTGTGAACATAGCATGACATACCAATTGTAGCTCACTAAGGAAATCATTAAATAGCACTTGTACAGTAATATTCTCCACTGACAAAGGAATATATACATTCAAAGCACAGATCTTGCTATAGAAATTCTGTGACTTGGCATAGAAATACATGTAACAGGGTTGCATCCTAGAATGTTGAAAAGGGTGCAAGTATACGTCATTAAATAATAAACCATTAGGTTAGTATTGCTAGAAAATAGAAACAATGGGTTACTAGGATTGAGGCAGGAAGAGGTGGGAGAAGAGGTTATTTTGCTTAGGCAGGAGACTTACAGAGAAGAAAGAGGCCTTCTGAATTGAACTGTGTCAAAGAATGAAAAGGTGAAGCTAACAAAACCTATTTTGACTTGGGTTTCAGTATCTGCAATGGGGTCAGAACCCTACATTACCCTCTTGGGGGAAGGATAGCCTTGAGGGACAGGATTTGTACTCATGCTCTGGGCCGCTCTAATTCTAGTCACCATAAAAGGACTAAATTTGGTTTACCTATAGGGCCAAATTTATATAGGCATAAATATGACAGCCAGGAGTCTTCCATTCCCCATTTTTGCTAAATTCTTGAAATTCCTTTAAACAAAGACTTTCATTTCATTGAGGTATTATGGCTGTTGGAAAGAAAACATAGGGTTCTCTGATCTTTCTTTGGAAGCAGAAAGAACAGACACCATATTTTGGGAGTGGAATGTTCATCGTAGAAGGGATAATGGTATAGAAAGACCCAACACAAACTTCCTCATGAGCATCACTAATCTGCCTATTTATCATTTTGTAATTTTGCCTATTCATCTCTGGATTATTGTACTTTCTAAATTATTTCTCCACTTACAGTTTCAGTCCATCGATCCACCTCCCATTGGTAACTAGAATGATTAATTTTTCTAAAATGCTTATCTGATCATAATCCCACTGCCTAAAATCATTGTTATTTTTGCTCTAGCTGCCAACCTACTAAGGTTAATCAGTCTTTGCCTGAATCTGTCTCCTGGGAAACAATTCTGTAGCAATCCTAGGAGTTTTGTTTATGCTCTCCTTTAAGCTCTGGAGCACTGTTTCTTTATCAGGTGTCATCTCTGTGAGGGAACCTTCCTTAAAGTCATCCTTGACTGTATGTTTTCACTATTGCATTGTACATGTTGGTTTGTCTAAGTTCTCAAACTGTGACTCTTTAGAGCTGGGTGTTGTCCTTTTAAAAAAGTATTGAAGAGAACTGAGTCAAGTCACAAGGTGCCTGGAATGAGCCTCCTTTAAAAAAAATTGACTTCAGATCATCTTAAAAATTTCCCCTCCCAAATTAGCTGTTATGTTATTTCTGGTTCTACAGAGGTAAATTACCATGAACAGGTATTTTCATTACTCTAATCTTAAAGACTTCCCCCAGCTCTTTTTAAAAAAGGTCTAGGAGTGACTAGAATTTGGGATTTGGAGAAATACCATGATCTCTGACCTGTGATAATTCTTTGTGGACAAAGGCAGTTGTGATTACCTATCTCTAGGGACTTGATGGTAAAGCATTCCATCTTAATACTTCTACTTAGTTCAGAATGTCTATAATAGAATTGGAAATATCCAGCTATTTTGAACATATGAGTTAAAGTAACTACACATTTAATACCTCATAACCCTTTTTTTGGGAGGGAGGGTAGCAATCTGTAAAATCACAGTTAACTCCCTAAAGTAAGTTCTCTTTGGGGTAAGTTAGGTTTGTACTGCAGACACACTGGCATTATCAGAAACAAAATCTTCAACGAGGATTTTCTGGTTGGTTAGAGTAAACCAACAGAAAACTTGTGTGGCACTTTGGTCTACAAGAGAAGATTTTAGATGGCGTTCCTCTAAGACTGTGCCCCCAAACTGGCATGCCAATAAATATTCCAATTATGTGGAGTAGGAGACCTTAAATCTCTGAGGTCAAACTGAAATTTACTTATGATCTGAACAAACCGATCATTAGAGGTAATGTTTTGATGTTGTTCTCAAATATAGTGTATCCGATTCTAAAAAAGTTAACCTTTCCCACCTTTAAGTCTGTCCCTGACTTTGGGGTGAAAGTCATGCATCAAGAGAGTAGGTTTGGATGTAAAGGCTTCCTTTCACAGCTATTTTGGGAATTATGTAAGGGGGACAGGGACCCACAGGGAAGGGGAAGGATGGGAGAGCAAAGGACAAGCACTACTGGAATTTTGTATCTTTTGAGCATTGCACCATGAGTTATCTTTTTATGTCATTAAACTTAAAAGTTTATTAATATTTAAGGCTCTTGATACATATTATCAAATTACTTTCTAGAAGTACACAGAAAGTTTGCCTTTCTGTATTAGGTCCTGCTATTTAAAAGACAAATAACAATTCATTAAATATTAATTTGCATTTCTTAGTTACACTAGAGGCTGAAACTTTAGAAACTGCCATTTATTTCTTCTGTGAACGAACGACCCATATTTTCTACTGTGGCGGGTTTTTTTAAAATGTAAAAATAGTGATAATTACTTTTAATTACCGTTTTAAAATAACTATCAATCATTTCCTTTGTGACTGTTACTTTTATGTTTATAAAGTGTTTTCCTATCCCAAGAACCAAAATTTCTATTTTCACAAATACCTCAACCTTTTCTAATACTAGTTTTTCTCAGCAATATTAAATACCACACTTTTTTGCACTTGAGGGACATACCTGGTGAGCCTTTTGATTGACATTCCAACATGGAAGTTTCATTTCCTAATGCATCTGTGGTGACTCTACTTAAAATCTTGCTTCACGCCAACAGGACGCTTCTCAAGCATATGTCCTTAGTTATTTCTCTTAGTATTCATTAACATTAAAATTTTGTTTATATTCAACAATATATCCTCTGGCACAACTAGAATATAAAATATTTGGTAATCCCACATACACCCCAATTTTATGCATTTAGTTTGTGGCTAAATCTGATGAAATTTTAATTTTAAATAGATAAAGAATACTTATTTATCCTCTTTTAACAACACAGAGAGCTAACTATTGGTTCTCATTAACTCCTGATTAGCTAGCTGCTATAGACACACAGCATGTTAAGTTTTCTACAGGCACCTTTCTGAATTCAAGTAAAAGTTTTGGTAGACAAGGATTTCTTATCTAAATGTCACTGACATAATATGAATCTTGAGTACAAATATTGCTCACCATTCTTGCATTCTTTAAATTATTTTACTTTGAAAATTTGAGAATTACCATTAAATCATTAATAACACAGGTTTTCATTTAAGGAATATCTTGAACTGTGAAAATACAAATCTAATCAAATTAAATTTTGAACACATATAGAGCCAAATATTTCAACAAAACTGCAGTTTAATTTCAGAAAATGTGTTAAAATATATATTTATACATCAATTTCTGACATACACTTAATGTGTTAGTATACACAAAATGATGCTTTCTCTTGAAACTGTATTTATGAAATGTACATTTTAATTTAAATACTCAGTATACACTGCACTTAATCTGCATGTTGCATTTATTAAATACATTAAAATCTGCAATGTAACAAAACGTTTTCTGCATACGAAATTCAAAACACCATTTTAAATGAACAAAAGATGGCTCACTTCATTTTTTTTTTTTTTTTTTTTTTACAACTAGTGTATAGTACACTAGCTCAGCTCCACCATACTACCTGTTCGTTCTTTTTTATTTGACATTGTTCACAGACTAGTACATATTACAATAAGAGTGCTGGATAAAAACATGAGGTACGAAAGTGGTTCAAAGATTATAGGTCATGCAGATCATGCTAGACAGCAAAGAAAATTGTGACCGAGAAAACACTAAATAAAAATACATAAAGAATGTGCATTATAAAAAAAAAAAAACTCCATTACACAGCTTTGCTTCTTTGGTTACAAAGTAGGTTGAACAATTTCACAGCTTTTTATTCCCACCCGAAAAAAGAAAGTCATACGAAATGTCAAAAAGCAGAGGAATCGTGGCAATTTCTCTATTAGAAAGTAGAAACAAATGAACAAAGTTTTCTTCATCAAAATAGCCCAATTATTTATTATATCACAATAACTGGTGACTACCTGTACAGTTGCACTATGTTCTTCATACTTACACTATACAAAATTTACATTCAAGCTGGGTCTTTACTACTGAAAATAAATACCAAAGGTAAATTGCCATTAGTGTTAGAAATATGCCAGGATTCTTTTGTTCAATTATTGCCTAAACGTTTTATCTATTAAATGCAATCCTGTCTTTCAAATCCTTTACTGATACTTATAATTATTCAAAAAAATTAAAAAAGTTCTGTGACATTGTTCATGTACATTATGAAAATAGCAGCCCTGTAATAAATAAAACACAAATAAATGAAAACTTACATAGGCAAATGTTACTGATATTGAAAGAAAAGTGGCTCTTTAGATGAACTGTTATTTATAATGTGCGAGGAAGGCTCAGGGTAAATCCGTGGGTAATAGGAAACACGGGAGAGCCACCAAAGCTCTTAAAAGACCCCACTCATGCGCACCAGGTAAAATGCAGACTTTGCTTGCTTTAATAAACCCCACCTATTATTCTCCTTGTGTACTGATGACATAAAACTGGACATCAACAGCGCTGCATGACATCTCAAAGAGAGGAAAAGCTCCTGTAGAATGATTGTCTAATACTGAAAAGGCCAAACACACAACCGAAGCATGGCTACTTGCTTTCGTATAAAGTGGAAAGAATACCAGTGGCACACAAGGATAGATTGCTTTCAGTTTTTTTCTTAATGAGGCAAGAAAGCTTTACGCTGAGGAGACATTCGGCTGCTGTGGAGGTTGCGTTGGCTGCGGAGGCTGTGCTATCACTGCTTGCTGTTGAGAAGTGCTACCAGGATTGGCCTGTTGGGCTGGGAGTTGGGATAATTGATCATTGTTTGAAAGAGATTTTAACAGTGCATTTTCTCGTTCAAGTAAAGAGTTTCTTTCAACTAATTCTTTTATTTGTTCCTTTAGAACTTCCACTTCTTCTCTTACTGCATACATCAAATGGCTTTTCACCAGATCCTGTGAAAAACAAAATTAGTAATGTCAAAAGGAATATAAGGGAAAGGTGTTGCTATTTGGTTCTGGCCTACCTGGTACCTTATAAACATGAGGCATTTTTATATTAGTTCTCTTGCTCTTGCTTTTAATGTTTCTAATGTATCTTGACTGGCCCTAAGGGAGATGAGAGTAGAAAAAATCCAGTTTCCAACTAGGCAGCTAGCCCAGGATTTCTTTTCAAAGTTTGGAGTTATTTCTAAAAATACTAGGCTCCTTAAATTGTCAATTATAAGCTTAAAATTAAAAAGAAAGTTTAAAATCACATGCTTAGATGTTAGACCAAGAGATCAAAGGATATTTAACTGCTATTTAACTAGGTCGAGGACTTCTTTAAAAGATAAGGTAGGGGGCACCTGGGTGGCTCAGACGGTTGAGCGTCCGACTTCAGCTTGGGTCATGATCTCGTGGTTCGTGGGTTCGAGCCCCGCGTCAGGCTCTGTACTGACACCTCAGAGCCTGGAGCCTGCTTCAGATTCTGTGTCTCCCTCTCTCTCTGCCCCTCCCCAGCTCGTGCTCTGTCTCTCTCTCAAAAATAAACAAACATCAAAAAAAAAAAAAAAAACAAGAAAAAAAGAGGTAAGGTGGCCTACAATTTCCAACTCTAAAATCTTTAGGAAAAATATAATTTGAGACTAATGGTCCTTATTTACAGTCTATAATTTTAATAAACTTGAATCAAAATATTTTATATAATATGAACAGAATATCTTTTAATGGGACAAGAAAAATTGACAGCAATAATAGAAATCAAACTGGTTCAACAAGAACAGGTCTATTCATTAGGGATGAGTAAAGCAGCATCTATAAATGGATGACAAAGGTTTTTAGCTGAAATTTTCACTTTAATATTCTTTAGTCAATAAACTGTTTTTGATGCTGAAATATTTGAAGGCACATAATGCATTCTGATTATTCTGATCATGGCCCTGATTTATCAGTGGTAACCCATGAAATGTGAGATGTTCAAATGGGGGAAATATTAACTCCACTGGTATTTCTAGACTAAAAATTCAAAGTGTTTTAGCATCTTCAATTAAATGTCATTATCAAAAAAATACTTTGGTCATCTTGGTTTAAAGAAATTAGGTGTTTTTTAGAATTGATAAAAACCAACTGCCTCCTACAATGAAGAACCTATGAAATGAGAGAACTATTAACTTTTACTTACCATTGCTTGTTCTATTTTGTTGTCAATGGCTACACCACCTCCCCCAGATGCACTGGAAAAAATTAGAATATTTCATTAAATTATTCTAAAAAATGTAACTTCCTTTCCAACTCTTAAAATAATTAAAAACATTTGTTTTACTTAAAACCAAAAATAAAATAGCTTAAAGTCTATTTTCATAAATTTGGTATTCAGAGCTCTCATTCTGAAAATGAGGGATCTCAGTAAATAGAGGACTTATAAAAATCATTTGTAGTTCCAACATTTCTAATTACCCTATGACATACATACGCTACTTTAATGCCCTATTCAGGAGTTAGTCAACTTTTAAAAGGATACATTTTGAATGAGCACTACATTCTCCACATCTTTTAAACTTCTTCATTTACCAACTACATATTCTAATTGACTTTTATGTGGAAATTTCAGCAGTCACTTATGGCACTAAAATTCAGATATGACTTTTCTTCTATAGATTTTAATTTCGGTTTAAAAATTTTTAGAACTGGCTTTTAAAGGGCCTTTGGGCAAATGATACTTGCAGGGCTGGTTAACACCAATCTCAACATTCTGGCAAATCTACATTCTTTGACTGTAGGTTACAGGCTGGTAAAAATCACCCATTAAGGTATGTGGTTTAGACCAGTTTTTCCTGGAAATAATTTGAAGTAGTCTAGCTGGTAAATATATTCCAAGTTCAACTATCACCTTAGCATTTGTATTATAATTACACAGAAGATTCAATAATTGTCGTCTTAACTAGTAAGAACGGTAAAAATCTATATTCTTTTGATATTTTTGTAAATTCTGAAGAACAGTTATTAGATTTTCATGTAAAGACAAATCTGACACTTTAATCTACTTTAACAATACAAACAGAGGTCTTTAAACAATTTTGATACAAAATTTCGCAAAAATACTCTTCATAAAGTATACCCTATCTAAGAAAATTAAGATGCTAACATAATCGAACACTTTTATTTTAGATGGCGTAGACCCTCAATGTTCTATCAGATGGAGGCGCAAAAATATCCCATCTTATGTAGTGGTGCCTTTCATACTGTAATCCAAGTAGATCTGGTTATAATCCTGGTTCTGCTACTCACTACCTGTGTGACAATCAGCAAATCAAGTATTTAACTTCCCTGGACCTCTTTCCTCATCTGTAAAATGAAGGGGTTCTTGTCAACACCTCAGTGGACTTCCTACTTCTAAATCCTTGAGACTGAATCAGTACATGCAAACATTAAGCTTGTTTATCTGAGCATTAACCATATTAATTACAACATACTCCTTCACTTCTTGCTGCTATTTCTAAGATGAAAATGAGCTTTTGTAGACCTAATAACTAGAAACGATATATAGATTATTAATAAATAATTATACATGTTAGGCTTTAAATGCTTGTAGAGAGCTGTGAAAACAAAGTATGGCTATATGTAACTATAAACTATAGAACAATTATATAAACCATAAGGCTTCAGTGTAAAGTTCAGTTCACCATTTAGATATGTTCACCAAATATTGCCTACAATTTGCAAAAAGAGCTAGGTATTTAGATTAGAGTCTGTCTGACCATCCTAGATTGTACTTTCTATATTTTTTTATTTCTATGTCAAGCAAAAACTGAATTAGTTTATAGTCAATTCTTGATGTGAATACATGCAAGTCTTTTAACACATCTGTTTTAAATAGAACACCTTCAATGCTAACTTTAATACCAGTTTTACATATTAACAAGCAAGCAAAACAAAACAAAAAAACCCTAAGCCCTAAAAAGGGTTTATTACCTTTTTTTTGATGATTAAAATAACATCAGTAAGTTTTCAAACCATTCCCTTAGGCTAAGGAATAATTATCATCCTATTCTTTGCTGATATAATAAACTCTAATCCTGACTCAGACCTCTTTTACAGCAATGGAGGAATAAATCTGCAAAGTATAAACAGATATGAAGATATATGTCCCTTAAAAGGTATTAATATCCCAATTTTGTTAAGCATAGTACTTAAACAGAATTAAATCAGTCACAGACACAATTACTATCACTACAGCAATCTCTGGCTATTTTGAAGGCTGTTTTTAAAGAATTCTATAACCCATGGCAGTGGTTCTCAAACTTTAGTACACACCAGTCATCCAGAGAACTTCTTAAACCAGACTGCTGGGCTTGACCTCAGTTAGTGATTCGGAAGCTCTAAGTTGGAGCCCAGGAACTTGCATTTCTAACAAGTTTCCAGGTGATGCTGATTCTGTTACCTGACAGAACATACTTTGAGAACCAATGGTTTACAAAGATGAAAATTATAAGAGAAAGAATTAAAAAAAAAAACTAATTCTGTTTTTAAAACTTCTTAACCTGGAATACAAAACTTCTTACCCTTCATGACTTTGACCCCTGCCTTCTATGATCTCCTTTCTTCTCACACTCTATCTGGCCTATTGTGTTATGTCGTACATAACTATTTACAGTCAGTGAAATATACGTTCTCTCAGGTTTCCATGGCTTTGCAGAACTGCTCCCTCAGGTACAAATGCTCATGGCTCCAATTCATCTGGCTATCTTTCACTTGTTCCTTAAGATGGTCCAGTGCCACTTCTTCTGTAATGCCTTCTGATTCCCTAAGGTAGAACCATTGACTCCATTTCTTTTGTGGTTCACCAATCTTCACAAACTTTTTATACTGCAAAACCAGGAAAGTAGAATAGCAAACTCTGGCTCCTCCACATACTCACTGTGTGAATTCTGGAAAATTATTTAACCTTTCTAGACCTCAGGTTTTTCATCTAAAATAAGGAATATATACTCCAATTAATAAAACTCCTCTGTGAGGATTAAATGAATTTAAATACTACTACCATTGTTAACTCCCATCAGACTGAGTTCCTTCAGAGAACTCAGAGGTTCCTTATCTTTCACCTCTGTGAAGAAGTAAACTCAGTGCTTGGCACCTAGGAGCTCAAATGCACACTGAAAGAGTAAATATGATAGCAATTAGATTTGAAACAATTACTGGTTTATATCAGAAAGCCATTAAAATATTGAGTTTGAATAACTCAGTAATTCTCAAAGTATGGTCACTGGCCACCAGTAACAGCATCATCTGGGAACTTGTTAGAAACGTAAACATCTGGGTCTACCCCAGACCTACTGAATTATATACTCTTGAGGTGGGACCCAGGAAATCTATTTTAACAACTCCTCCAGGTGACTATAGAAACTAAAGGCTGAGAAACCGATTTATAATAGAGATATCAATATAGTAGTGTTAAATAATCAAATAAGAGCGTATTCTGTTTCAAGATCCCTGAACATGGTTTAAGATTATTATTTCAATGAGGGTAACAAGTTGTTTTCTACCATATTCAAAGTCAACACAGTGGTTTGGGCTTCACATTCTTAAAAATAAAACTGATCATTTCAGAAGCAGAAACAGAAGCAGAATGAAACATTTTCTTTCATTTGTTTCCTTGACCTAATGTTAAAGTATTATGTCTTATTTTCTTTTTTGTAATTGCATTTACCACACTATAACTTGATGGTTAACCAATTACTGAACTTAAGTTCCCAAGACTTTGTAACTATTCTGATAAACTATAAGTGCTATATAAAGGGATAATTTTTAAAAAGAAACTGTTTGCTATGGGTCACTCTTTTAGAATAAAAACATATCATGATTAGTATTTACTAGATGAATTAAAATTTGGGGCTATGGAGGAAATGGACATAAACATAGAACTGTGGGGAAAAAAGACAACAAGTATGGCTATATTATCTTTTATATGATAATTACTTTTTTCCCCTAGAACTACAGCCCTCCTACCTCCCAAAGAACCAAATGAGCTTGAATTTAGTGGTGTTTTTAAGATTTTATATATTTTTAAGTAATCTCTACACCCAATGTGGGGCTCAAACTCATGACCCTGAGATCTAGAGTCACAAGCACTACCAACTGAGCCAGCCAGGAGCCCCTGAATTTAGTGTTTAAATAAATTACAATTACATTCACAGGAAAAATAAAACTCAAATGTATCAAAGATACAGCAAGATAGCTCGGCTCAATGATGTTCATTTTTAAATTCATCCCAGCTGGCTCCCCACACCACAGCTTTTCTTCCCAGGCCTCCTTACTCTTATCACAATACATCACTTGGCAACCTTACTGAGAAGGGGCCAGATACGAACCTCTGGCTTCACAAGTTCCCTACATTTTCATCTTTCTTTAAAGGCTAACTGCTTCATTCACGCTCTCAGCTCAGTGACTTTGTACAAATCATCTCTAGTCTCTCCTCTCTAAAATTAAAATCCATGAAGGCAAGGTTAGGCTAACTGGATCTCACTTTTTAAAAAACTCTATGAGAAATCAACTTTTTTCTTTATCGTTACTAATGTGGACAGAGACATCATGGCTATTTGTTTAAAATAAAAATAGAGCAAATTTCTTCTCTTACATTTTGACTACTGTTTCTTCTGTTCTCCCCTCAGCATAAATGCTAATTAACAAACCAACAAGGTAGAGAAAAAGAACACTTAAGTGACTGCCCACTTTTGCAGGCACACATTAACTTTAGTGAGTTCTTACTGAAAGCTTGAGAAACAATCTCATTTTACAGTTGAGGAAACTGAGGCCAAGTAACTTACTCAAAGATAAAATGCTACAGACAGAACTAAAATGTAGACAATGTCAAAACACATGCTTTTTCTACCTTGACAGTAAGCCTGTGTGAAAGGAATAAGCAACTATCTATTAACCACCTAAAAGAAATAACAGACTTAATGTATATTATAAATGCTTTAACTACGTACCAAATGTCATTTGTGAAAGCATAAGCACGGATCCAAAGATTAAACTATGTGCATAATACTACATTTATCTTATCTAGCACATTCCTAAAAGAAGTTGAGCTCTGAGAATAAGGGAGGTAACTTCTTAGAAAAGACTTAGTGATCTTTAGACAGTCAGTAGAGTTTACCTATTTACTAAGAACTAAAATGTTCTTATCCTTTGTTAGAAAGCTGAAGATATCTTAAGCTTATATCTATCTATATGCAGAAAATTATTTTTAAAAATTACCTTCTTTTGCTAAAAGACCTTCTAACTTTCTGTGTTGAGTCACAATCCCAATTAAAAATCCACTACAGGAATTTCCCTAATTATAAAATCAAATCTTTTATAAGAACTTCTTTGACTGAGTTGGCAAATCTGATATACTTTCAAGCCCCCTTACCCAAACAAGGTAATGATTCTTCATAAAGTCCCCAGTAGAAGTTACAGTCTTTCTTAGAGGCTAGTCCTCAAGAATCAGGTACTGTTTCTAGTAAATAATCTACAACCTTCATCCCTACTCCCCTACCAATAAGCTCTAAAATATCATCATTACCACTAAAATGGATTAATTCTAACCTGGGTAACATCTGGCCTCTTTTCTAAGAATTTTTTAGAAAGAAAACTATCAAACTGCTGATTGCAAAAAACATATCTAATGAATGCACGCTATGAAAGTTAAAGAGAAAAAAATACATCACTCTTCTATAAGAGGAATTTAAAAAATATTTACAGCTTAACACTTAAGAGCAAATAACAGTTCTCCTTCTGAAAAAGCCAAAATAGATAAAATTCATGTAAACTCACTGTATGGCCAAATGCAAACTTCTGTGGTTAGGAATAAACTATCAGACAAAGTTAACAGTAAATTAAGCTAAGAACTAAAAAATTGTATGCATTCTAATTACTGGCCATAAGTTCTCTACCAACATAAAAAAATCGATTTAATTTCATGATTAAATTCACAAAATGCCCAAAATACAAAGTGATTTTTGTGCACGATAAAAGCTATTATTCATGCTAAAAACGCAGGTAAAAGGACTACTCACAAAACTAAATGTTACTGTTTTTCTCAAGTCTTATAATGGTGCAAAAAAGCTTTTATCAAAGAATAATTAAAAACTCAGTTATATATTTAAAGATATTTGTTTTTAGCATCTACAGAAACCAATTATGTCCTTAGCATATTTTACATTCATCTAATTAATTTAAGGTCAAACTCCTGGCCAGAAATGAATATTTAAAGAGTAAAAAAGGATACATGCTGTGGACTGTACCAATGTCAATTTCCAGGCTTTGTATGCTATAGTCATGCAAGATGTTACCATTGCAGGAGGGGAGAGGGGGACAGGATACATACCACTGGGCTGAAGAGGTACGAGACCTCCCTGTACGTTTTTTTTTTTTTTTTGCAACCTCTTATGAATCTATATTTATTTCAAAATAAGATACATAAACATGGTAAAAAATAAATTCAGAATATACAAAAAGGTATACAATTAATACAAAGTCTCTCTCTACCCCAGACCCCCTTTGTCCAGAATCAACCATATCATCTGTATTAATGGTCTTTAAAAAAGCCCATTTAGGAAGAACTTCTGTAATACTTTGGAGTGGAAGAGGAGTGGGATGCCTCAAAGTATAGAAAAATAAAAACTCCTTTAATAATTTCACTAAAATATAAAGTACTTCTACAAATCTGTAAGACTAGAATCCCAATTAGAAAAATGGGTAGATTTCACACGGACAGTTTAAAAGACATGAAAAAAATTCAAGATGTCATTCATAATAAAAATACAGATTAAAACTACAACCTAATACCCTAAAGAGACTGGCAAACATATTAAAATTTAATACACTGTTAGTGAAGCGGTAGGTAATGGGTCTTCTCCTACAGTGATATAAGCCATATACTGGTATAACCAGGCCCTTATAGAGAGCAATTTGGTTATATCACAATTTTATACACACACACATTCTCACTCTTATTTATTCATTCTTTGAGTCACCACTCCTCCAAGTGGCAAAGTATCCTATAGATGTTTTTACATACATAGGAAATAATATATTTACAAAGCTACTCATTATCATACTGTTTATAACAGCAAGATTTCTAATTACCAAACAGGGAACTAAAATCATGGTATAGCCATCTATTCAACTGAATATTACTCATCTATAAAAAAGACCCCTTAAAGATGCTTTCCTGTGTACTCCGATGGGAACAATGTACCCTGGAGATCTTTAAAAGTAAAGGTGCAGATGTATGCATATTATCAGTTGTGTGAGGGGGATATAGATATAGATACAATATTTGCTTGTATTTGCATAAAGAAACTGGAAGCTTGTGCACACACACAAACTAAGAAAGTGGTTATCTGGGAAGGTAGGCAGATGGGGGACAGAGATAGAAGATACTTTCATTGCACTGTGGAGAGTACTCAAAAACAAAACAAAGCAAAACAACAACACATTCCAAGATGAAAATGACTCACGGAAGAGTTATATTACCTTGTACAATGTGAACTCAAGACACGAACAAATGGCAGACAGGAAACAGAAAAAGGAGAAAGGAGGGAAGGAGAGCCAACAACTCTACTTTCCTTATGAGATACTTCATTCCAGAAGATAGGTACCATGTTCAACATTCAAAATAACAATCAATGGAAGTCGTATTTTTGATTTGTAAAATTTCTTTGGCTTATGGTGAATTATAATCACTTAAACATATGATGTAAATAATGTTTATAACTTCTAGTCTAGTTGTTTCTGTTCAAAGTGCTTCTGGTAAAAAAAAAAAGTCTGTGATAAACATTTTTTTGATATAATAGGCTATACAACTTTATATAATAAAAATGTTACTTTAAAAGTGCATTCCAGAGAAGGTATAGATAAGATTAATGTTAACTTTACCTTCTTTTTCCCGATCTCTTTACACTCACAAGTAATATCTTGGGGGAATTATTTTAGTATTAAGCATAAAAATTCTGATAACTTTTTCTTGCAAAGCCACTCTAAGAAAACAATTTAGAAACTAACCAAATTAAAATTCTTTCTATTAAAACACTTAAGATAGAAGATGTAAAAATTTAGTCTGGAAAACCTGGAGAGTAATATAAAAGTGAAACAGGCACAGCAATTTTACCACTATAATCCAAACATTCCAAATAAACTAAGAAAGTTTAATATTCTATTATTTCAAGTTAAATACTTAAATGTAAAATCGTTATCTACTTAAGATAAATAAGCTTACGCACTAGCTAGTTATTTTTTATTAGACTAACATTAGGCAAGGTTTGACAGGATGAAAAAGTTATTTTCTTCCTTTCAGTCAGAAAGGGTGTGAGAAAGAGGTAGGAGGAGGGTGGCATTTTCTCTAATGTTGGAGTGCTTACATTTAGAGCATGTTCTCTTGAAAGAGATTTCATTGGACTATTTACACAGCAGCAATAGGTTATCTGATGATACCATAATCCATTAGTGCAAAGTGGCTTATGCCCAAATTAAAAATCTGACACTACAGTCCTGGTTACTTCAATTTACTTTCTGAAGACTGGGAAGCCAGTATATGACTGACAATTATCTAGACAGAGATGTACACTGACACGTAGGAGTAAAAAACGGGACAGAGATTAGAAAAGATTTCAAATGTTGCCAACTGATGTCTAGCCTAGAATACCTTACAAAAATAATGTGATTATACTGAAAGGGAATAAAGTGGATGTGGTCCAGTATAGGCATTCTAGATATGCTAAAACCATTCTTTTAGTTGCTGAAATAGAAGCTGATAGTTAATCAACTTCTAAAAACATTAGAACTGGTGATTAAAATATAACTTAATTTAACAAAAGATCTATTTTTCAGTACCCATCTGAAGGATGATCTTTCCTAGAAAGATAGAAAACTTAAACAGAAAAAGAGAAAAAAAACTAAAAAATTCTTAATGTCAATGAGGACATTAAAAACAGGTAAGAGTTCAAATTACTTCAGCTGTGTTAGGGAAAGGATAAAGATTAACAAAAAACCTTCCAGGGAAGGGACTATGTTTAGTAGTCATTTTGTAGTAAAGATCAATTCTTTAAAAGGTTAACAATAGCATTCCTTCCCTTTGACTATGAACAAATAACACTTTCAACACCTAAGGAAATTTTCATGGTGCAAGTGTATGAAAATGAACAAAACTAGAGAAAGAACATGACAGAAAAGAATGTCAAGAGAAATAAAAACAACAACAACAACAACAACAACAACAACACTCAATATTTGTATTTCATTTCAGAGACCAACAAGCACTGAATAACTTCACCCAGCAGTGGACCTATTATAAAAACAACCTTTTTATATAGCTAAACACATCTAACATTTCTAAAAGTAATTCAGAATTCTTCAGCAAGGACATAAAAATGGGTGAAACAAACAAAAAATCAGAACCAGCTGACTATTTCTAATGCCAACATTTACATTATTCCCTCCCATTTCCAAATGTCTGTTCAACTTTTAAACCGGATATCCTAAACTCCTGGAGACTCTCCATGGTTTATTCTCACACTTTGCTCATACTGTTTCTCATTCTCTAAATATTTCTGTGTAAATTCTACCATTCTTTTATGCCTGTCAACTCAAATATTTTCTTTTCTGTAAAGGCTAGTTTTCTAACCCTTCTAGAAGGAGTATAGTAAGTCATGCCCCACACTATCCTTATGGCTCTAACCACGTACCTACCACAGACTGTGTTTTAATAGCTGCCACCAGACAATTTCCCACCAGACAAAACTCTATGTGCTATATACAAAACCTAACCATGGGGCTGTCGGCCATCTTCTAAAGAATGCTGTAGAAGCCTGGATTCACAAATTGCAGAGTTGGAATTTGAGTCCTAAATATATCATATACTATTTTGCCTTTGGGGCCTCTTTCTTCAGCTCTAACATAAGGTAGCTGTAATTATCACCTCCAAAGCTATTTCCCACACTTAATGGCAAAATTGACTTTTCCCAAAGTAGTCCTTGGCATCTAATGGACATGGTTAATGCTTCATTTTAGCTAAACTCAAAACAAATAATTTGGGAAATATTCCTTAATCTCATTTCTCATTTTCAGTCTGAAACTAAACTTGCCATATCTTCTTGCTGCCCCATATCTAATTCATACATCTAAGTAATCCAAATTCCTTTAGAGCCAATAGAGCATAAATCTTGAACAAACTTTGCCTCTAATTTCCTATAGAGCCAAATCCCAGTAACATTTATCTTTCTAGATGACACTTGTACAAAAAATTATAAAGTCTCATCTATCTCCTCTGCACAATGTCCAATGCTCAATGAACACTATATGGAAGAATGTGAAGTTAGACGATGCCCATCAGTGGAAAGATCACTAGATATGGAATTAGCACATACATGTTGCAGCTTGGCCTCACCTCGGATTTGCTGTGTCCCGAGGCAAGTCACTCTCACTTGGGCTTTCTCCATCATTTAGTTTCAAAGGTTTTTATGGAACTTAGTGTAACCTTCCAATGTGGGGTTTTTTGGTATGTGTGTGTGGTGGGGGTAGGGGCTGGTGAGAAGGAAAGATAGTAACATGGATCTTAAAAAAAAAAAGCATTAACTAAGCAAGCAAGGAGGGAGGAGAATGTGGGGTTTTTTGGTATGTGTGTGTGGTGGAGGTAGGGGCTGGTGTAAGGAAAGATAGTAACATGGATCTTAAAAAAAAAAAGCATTAACTAAGCAAGCAAGGAGGGGGGAGAAGCAATACCAGGATACTGCAAAATGCTTGGTCATAGGCATTAAGGAAAAAAATGAAAAGTTTTTACAATTGAAGCACAGAGGACAACCCTATGAGATCAGAGGGTTGATAAAGAGATTCAGCTATAACAAAGAAAATGGCATGAATGGCTGGAGTTGTTTTTAGCATGGCGCAACTAGGAGTAGGGAGATGGTTAATGTGTCATAGGAAGAAGGCTAGATTTTAGAGGGCAGGGGCTAGGGAGCGAGTAGAACAGGAACCTGAGAATAAAGGTGAGAAAAAGAGAAACAAGTTTCACTTGGGACTATTGAATTTTGAGACCTCTGGGATATAGACTCTGGTGGAGAAATACAGAAAGAACGTTGCTGGGAATAAGAACGGTAGAGTAATCTCTGGCTGAAAAGTCTAGATTTGAGCGTTGTTGGAATGTGGCAGGTAGCACAAAACTGTGAGACATGAGCTTGCTTATTAAACACTGAGAAGACAAATGGGGCCAAAACAATGGAGAACACTAAGGTGAAGAGTTAATGGAAGATGTGCTTGGGAAGAAACTACCCTTCTTGGGAAAGCTAACTATTTCTTTCATTGAATGGCCTCACATTTGCCTTTTTCATCTCCAGCATTCTATATACTATTTTTTTTTTTTTTTAAACTAAACAGGTCTTGCTGGGACACCTGGGTAGCTCAATCAGTTAAGTGTCTGACTTTCGATTTTGGCTTAGGTCATGATCTCAATGTTGTGAGATACAGCCCCATGTTGGGCTCCGCACTGGGTGTGAAGCCTGCTTGAAATTCTCTCTCTCCCTCTCCATCTGTCCCTCCCCTGCTTATATAATACATGCACGCATACGCATGCTCTCTCTCAAAAAATAAGTTCTTCTTGAAGAAATTCTCTCAATCTCATTTTCTCAATGAGGCCTAACCAAAAGGGTGAAAATGAGACAATCTCCCTGAATATCAAATACCAAATGCCAAATAAATACCTGTGAAGAGCAAGAGATAATTTTGTTCATCCAAAGCTAATCTTTTCACTTATGCCCAATTCTTGAAGGTACAGAGATGTTATTTATAATAGCTTTTCAGAAAAAGCATACATAATTGTATGGACAACATACTTGACAAAGTAAAATTATATCAGGCTAGCCCTGAGGAATTTCTGACCAAACCCTAGCTTCTGTTTCTAGGTTATTAACTAGTCTTTCTTTGGTACCTTATGTGTCTCCTAATCTGTCCCCAGAGTCCAGGGATAGTAATAAATAAAAATGAGGGTTATCAATGAACTGCTTTAAAATAGTGATAAACCCAGAAGAATAAAAGTATCACAAAGTTTTTAAAGAATAAAAGTATCACAAAGTTTTAAAGTTATTCTGGTTTAGACTAAAGGAACAGTCACTACCTCTTAATAAAATGAAGGGAATATCTTATTAGGGAAAAGCTCTGGTCTATTTTACTTTTAATAAATCAGTAAATATTTTGCAATTGGGATATTTAAGAAATTTGGATTGGCTTGGGTTTGAGCAAAAAATTAAACTGCTCACTTTCAACAAATATAAAGTATTTATATTTATAAATATATAAATATATATATTTATTTATAAAGTATTCACTCTCCTGGGCATATATTCAATGCCCAGGTGAATAGTATCTACCTTTCACTACCACTTGCCACTTGCTTACCTCTCTTTTGCTCTCTACTTCATTCTGGGGGCAAGATACCTTACTTCTTAGCAGCTGCCTAAGCAAAAGACTAAATTCTCAAAGAATAATAAAGTGGTTTTAAGAGCACAGGCTTCAGACTTAGACAAGCTTGTTTTAAATCCCAATTCCACCACCTTTCTAGTGGGTGATCATAGCAAGTTAACATACTATAAAATCAGTTTTCTTGTCTGTAAAATGGGGTTATAGTTGTACCTGCCCTGGAAGATTGCTGTGATGATTATGACATTTGTCAACCCTAAAAAAAAAAAAAAAAAATAGTTCCTTCTACTGTTTGGATAAATTTGGACTGACAGTGTAAAAGGTTACTATTCCAGTGTATCTTAGATCACAAATGAAGCACTGAAGTACAAATAAAAATCAAGTCATTTTATTTACACCTCACCAAAAGAAATACTAGTTATGCCTTAAGTTTACTTGATTCCTTTGTACTCAATTAGTCATATGTTAAAGATTTAAGGCAGTCACAAAATATATGCTAATAAAAATTGTTTGACTTGAGATTTAAACTTACATCAATACTTATTAATAAGCACAGTATTCCTGTGGATTGAACATTAACAACTGTTTAGCATAAAAATAATCTTAACTTACTGTGGGAGATATTTCCAAAGGCCACTGATCTGTATAACTGATTTCAACATATAATTTTCAAAAAAAAAAGTGCTTAACTAAAAATCTCCCATGCCTTCCTTTAGTGTTATATGAAATTTCAACAAATATTACTGAAAACAAATCAAAAGAGTGGGACAAGTATTGCTTTGCTTCTATAAATCACTCTAGTTGAGAATCACTGCTTTAGAATTACTTAATTAAAAAAGAGATTCTGATAGGATAATGAAGGAAAGTATAAAGCAGCACTAACATAAAATCTAAAGGGTTGTATGTCCTTGAATTTTTCTCGGTAAATACAATACTGTGATATAGATATGGTTAATGACAGAATTTTACAATGATTTGTATACCTCAAATTGGGTAAAATCATTTATGATGAATTCTAAGACTTACATCATGATCCAAAATTTGTTTAGATTCTAGTGCTAAGACACAGTCATCTGAAATGGAATGTTTCACCTACATTCTCTTAGCTCTCTTCCTTTCTTGCCAACAGGCCCTATCCCTTTGATTCTTCCATAAATAATTGTTTTTGTTGTCTCTACTCAATGTTCATCCTTGAATTAAACTGTAAAGGGAGGAACTGTGTTCAACTGGAGGATCTACTGATTATAACACTTTGCATAAAATTGATATTAAACATTTAATTGAAAAAAGATGGAATAAAATAGTATTTAATGTTATCTAATTGTATTTTTAAGTTAGCATGTTAACTTATGTTATGTGGGGCTAATCATGCCAGGAAAAAGAACTAAGCAATTAAATTAAATTCTAATTTAAATATTAGAAACTAATGAGATACAGGGTATCCCTGGAACATAGTAAAAATGGGCAGCCCTCCTGAGAAATTTTTTCTCCTTGACTAAGAGAACTTAAAAAGGCCAATAAACCTTTTTTTCTGTGATGTTCCTCACCTCTGGTTGTTTCTCACTGAGGAAGAAAGGGTACTAGTTTCTATATAACTGGCAACTGAAGTAAGTAGAAAAATGGTTTAAGTTTGAGGAATAGAACAGCTAGAGTTCAATGTACTTTCAGGTTAATTCTGACAAAATTATGCCAGTGAAATGCACCAGTTCCATATATTGATCATGGTAATGGCAAAACTCATAGAGGATTTTGTGGAAAATAAAGTGGACTTTAAAACTCTTAAAGATCTTTTGGATAAAAACCTTGACAAAGATCTTTTACATTAGAATCATGGACTTAGGGCAAATAATTTTGTGAACCTAATGAAAGGCTTAATTGTACAATCATACATCATAAATATCCATGTGTGGGTTCTCTCAATTGCCCAATATCATTCTGTACAGACAATTAAAATAGAATCTAAGGAGAAGAAGTGAAAAAAACCAAAAGCTATCTTGAAGGTGGAAAGAGACCAAAAGCTTCCTACTAGTTTGGTCAGATCAGATAAAGAAGACAATTCAAATTGCCATGCCTTTAATGATGTCTCACAAACAAGTGGAAGTTCTAAATGAACTAGATCCAGGAGTCTGAAGAAATTTAGATGTACAGTACTTTGCTCTTTTTACACATTGGTGGATCAAAGCAGTATAAAGGAGTCTTGTGAAATCTTTGCATCTTTACTAGAATCAATAATTATGAAGTGGGAAAACATTCTTGTGATCTCTAAGATGTTAAGCAATGTCTCCTTCCCCATTTTTGGGAAAAAAAAAAAAAAACCTTTAGAAATGCATTTATATTAACACCAATGACTTATGGCCATGAACTGTAACCCATATTCTTGATTATGGCAGCTATGAAAACACTAAACTAGAGAATGTTCTCACTTGAAGGTTTCCACAGAATATGCAATACAGCTTTTATTTTTACGTGAACGTGAACCTAATCTCTTTACTCGATGCTTTTAGTGATGGCAATCATCTGACTTTTCTGCTTCATATTTTAGATTTTCTGATGTACAGGAAGAATTTTTAAAACGTTTAAGTATGAAATGTAAAAAGAAAGAAGACCAGGACACCATGATCAACATCACTGGAGGTGTTCAAAGGCTAGACGATAACTAAGAAGGTATGTTATAGACAGGAGACAAGTGGTTGGCATAAATGACCACTAAATTCCAAGTCAGATTTATAATTCTAGACTCTGATTTCATAGGTGGTATTGAATACAAAGGCTTTGGCTCTGGAGTCATACCCAGGTTTGAATCCTAACTCTATCACTTTTATGACTTCACACAAGTTATTTAGCCTCTCCAAAGAATGATAGGATCAGACAACAGTATTCAGTGAGATAATGCATTAGTGTCTGGCCCATATTAAACACTTACTATGTTAACTATATAATCTGTATGAGGAAGGTATAGTGGTCAAAATGTAAATATCATGAAACACAGGGAACACTAACTTAGGAGTGAGATGATGTAGTTTCTACATCTGACTCTTGCCTGTAATGTATAATTTCTAGCATTCTTCCCAGTTACTAAATTTTATGATGCTACATTTCAGATTTTAATGTATTTAAATGTATTTTAATGTATTTATCAGATGCTGATTATGCAGACACATTACTGAATAAACATTAACACAGAATTTATGAATATAAGTGTAGGAGACAGACAAGTTAGAGGTGTGATAAACGCTAAGACAAGGCAAGATTTTAGAGGGTGTTCTGGGGAAACATAATGAAGATCTAGGGTCAGGAAAGAGTGTTTAGTAAAGGAAGTACCACAGCTGGGTGGAGAAGAAACAAGGAAACACACACAAGTAAAAAGACACAAAAGCAGGTACAGTTAGCCACACTAGAAAACTCAAAATAATGAAGACCAGTTAGAAGGTTTCTACATTTCCACATAAGAAAGGACCATGTCCTGAATGGCGATGAGAGAGATGGACAGGCTGAAGAAATACTCAGGAGGTAGACATGGCAGTACTTTGCAATTAACTGGCTATGGGAGGACACAGAAGTTTGAATGTTAAGGAGAAACGCCTAGGTAACAAGTTTGAGTGCTGAGAGCATATAGATGGGTTCCTATAACATACAGATGACACTCATAACCATCTACACGTTCTTAGCATGATGAAGAATGTGAGAAGAGGGTATTGACAGCATCCTGAGGACACTAATAATACTTAAAAGGACAAATAGAAAGGCAAAGTCTGCCAAGGGGACTGAGAAGAAACCAGTGAGGCAGAACGAAAACTAGAAGGGATGGTATCAGAGATATCAAAATTATCAGTCACAGAGTTAAAACCTATGACATGCCAGTATCAGCTTTGTACAAACTGGAGAAATATTTGGAACACTAAAAACTATTTAAAAGCTACTTAACTGTGATTCCAAGTGCTGATATGCTTACATATGTACTCAAAGTCTGGAAGGGAATACGCAAACACTGAGACAGTAATTGTGTTAAACACTTGGATTAGGTGTGACTGTTCTTATTCTGTTTTCCAAACATTCCCTGTTTTAATTTTGAAAAGGTGACTATGTTACTATTAAAGAAGCTGGGGTTCAAATATATTATTGAAAAAAAGACTTTTAAATATTCTCATGTTCTGATGACCTATCAGATTGTTGTACACCTTAAACCATGATCTTGAAGAAATTAAGTTTATACCTGATATGCAGACTATTTCAACTTGACTGGAGTAAACAAATTCTTACAGTTTTACTTGTTTTTGTTTTGAGCAGTGCTATTATTGTGGATTTAACTTAAAGTCCTATTTAGAACTTTATTATAAACACTTAAAAACAGGAAAAGGTAACATTTGAAGCTCATCTGAGAATAAAATTAAACCAACAGAAAAGGATTTACACAAAGTAGATACTCAATAAAAAAAATCCATGAGTCTAAAAAATAAATTTTGCTGCATACGTGTTTTAAAAATAAACACTGAAAAGGTATCTTAGAATTTTTCACAACGAAGGGCAAATGGGAAACTGATATAGTACTTAGTAGGAGATTCTACATAAGATTCATTCCCCTACCCAAAGAAACGTTTGCAGTTCAAACTAGATTTTTAAACTGCTTCCCAATGTTTGCTATTTATAAATCCTAAATATTAAAGGGTGAGTTCTTTAATGGTTACACTTGGTACAATACTATTTTAATAAATACTAAAACTTCTAATATATTTATAGTTGCTTATAATCACAAGCATTAAATTTGAATACAAGTTATTTTCTAATGCAATACATATTTAAATAGTAAGCAACTTATCAAATTAGTTTTTTGGACAAGTGCTTTTAAAAGATGGTTTTATAATAAAGGGTGACCCACTGCTACTTAAATTTAAAGGAAATCAAATTTATATATTCACATCTTTTTTTTTTAATTTTTTAAAGTTTTTTAAATTTTATTTTGGAGAGAGAGAGAGAGTGAGCGAGAGCGAGAGCGCATGAGCTGGGGAGGGGCAGAGAGAGAGGGAGAGACAGATTCTGAAGGAGGCTCCAGGCTCCAAGCTATCAGCACAGAGCCTGACGCGGGGCTCGAACTCACGAATCTTGAGATCATGATCTGGGCCGAAGTGGGACGCTCAACCGACTGAGCCACCCAGGTGCCCCATTCACATCTTCACTCAATATAAAATTCTCCCTTATCCTTTAAGTTCCCCAGGGTTACTCTCTGCATACCAACATACAATTGAGAGTCATGGTTCCAGTTAGAAAGCTAGATTTGAATCTCAGCCCCACCCTTTAATGGCTATGTGACATGAGCATGTTACCTAATCTAAGCTTTCAATTTCCTTCTCTGTAAACTGAGGATACTACCTACATAGAACAGCAGTTGTGAAAGTTAAATAACATGCCAAAAATAGGTAGAATAGTGCCTGATACACAGTAACCACTCAGTAGCAAAACTAAAATTACTCTGTGGAGAATCCAATCAACATTTGAGCATAGAGACGGACATGTATGAAATTCCTAAACTAAAAGTGGGTAGGCTCTGATTTGTTCCATCAGTCTAATGATCACTTATAATAAATCAGCCTTGGATGAGATTCAGTAGCGTTACAGAATCAGTGTAGTCATTAAAAATTTCTTTCCTACATCATGTAGTTAGGTATATAACAAGGCTGTGTCTCTTAGATACATTCACTAACAAATTTTATTCAGCTGCTTTTGAAAATCTGACAAATGCTCTGAACCTTTCACCAGAAACTGAACATAAAGTTCCATCCAAAATTTCACAGGGTTCATGATCCCTTGAGGCCCACCCATCCACTGACTACCAAAGATGGATATCCTACACTAAAGAAACTAGAAATTGTTTTCCTAATTACCAAGGTATGTAGAATTATTATAAAGGAAAAAATATAAAAATTAAAAATTTTATAGAATATGGGACAAGTACTAGTTTGTTATATTTCCTTCCAGACTCCTACTGATTGTAATTACTGCTTTAAGAAACTTAAGTTTACATAATGTGATCAAAGTCATAATACAATATCAGAAACAATTTAGAATATTATTCAAAAGATAGAATGTATGGAAGGGAAGGACTAACTTATCTCTGGTTAAGAATAAAGTTAGAAATAGATATGGTAGCCTATTTAGATAATTTCAAATAGTCTTTGATACACTTACAGGATATGTACACCATACTTTAATGAACATATTAATTCTACAACTGTATGACCTTGGACATAAAACTTAACCCAAATATGCAAAATATGATGATCTTCAGGTTGCAGATTATGATCTTACCCTAGTCGAAGTTGTATTTTCCTAAGAATCCCCTACAAAATACAGCTGTGTAAAACAAAGTGAAATAAGAAGACCTATAAAACAAGTTTAAAAATTTCTGTTTTCCAAGCAGAATACAATGCTGAAAGGAAATGTCTTATTTCAGGGCATACAAAAAAGCATATTGACTTCTGGTTTATCATTTTCATTTAATATTGGTTCTTAAGACAAGAACTGAGAAAAATTTCCTGGCTTTATTTTTACAGATTTAGAAGAAAAATGCCTTTTATTAAGATAAAATAAAATCCCAGAAGCAATAGAAGTAATTTAAACTATACTGTATGAAAAAAATGGATGTAAGATTGTTGTTGTTTTTTCAATAAAAGGTTAATATATTAATTCTCAAATATTTCCTGGGATAATAACTAGAAAGTATTTGGGGGCTCTTAACTATGCTGCAAACATCTAAGGCAGATCCAACAGCAATATTTAAATAATGTTACTATAGCACAGGATGTCACTTTATTTTTTCAACTGATTATTTATTAAACACCACTGCAAAGATACGGCCTTCAGCCTCATGAAATTCTGAAAGGATTACATACTCCCAAGTATTTAAAATTCCAAGTTTGAACTTATATTTAGTACTATACTCTTAGTTACACAATGTGCTCATTTTGTTCATAAATATTCATCTCAATACAATAACATCAGGTATAATACATAAAATCTAATCCATTAAGTCTTACCAATTTATGACCTGATGAGACACTCTTGTGGACAACATTCAGTCCTTAGAAGCTAGAATAACCCTCCAACCATGTGAGGGCATCACAACTTTTAAACTTTCGGCTTTCGATCATTATTATGTCACATTCCTCCTCCGATGCTGAATTCTAAAAAAAATTCTAGCAAAGAGTTTAAGTAAATAAGTGTTTTAATCAAATAGCCTTTAAAAATCTTTTATAGCAAAGTTTTATGTTTTACCATGATTACACAACTGATATTTTGTACTTAATATTTTTTAATGTAAAATAATTTCATATTTAATCTGGATACTTCAAACTTTAAATTTCAACATGGACTTTCAGGCCATCAGGAATACTTGTTAGTAAAGATCTTGTCAAGGAGAAATGGAACCAATTAAAGGTTTAAGATCATGATCCAGAAATTATGATTTAACACCATAACTTCCTACAGACAGTTTTGTAGTCCTGTAGAATGGCACTTGAGTCTATTATCTGGTTCACAACCATATGATTTTCTAGACTTACATACAGCACACGTGGCTGGATCAGTAATAATCCATACTGATCATGTAAATGCTCAGGACATCATTCAATTTTTATACCTAAGTCCTAGTCTGTTTCTACCATCTCCAATTTAAAAATTAGACAACATGATAGAAAGAACAAAATTTTATTATGCATTTTATATAACAGACATAACAAGGTATCCTGTTCAGAAGTGGTCCTACAGCTCATTTGTGTATGGGCACAGAACAAAATTAAGGGTAGGAATATTTAATAAATGATAAAAAATTACTTCATTAAGAATAATCTTGAATTTATGAAATTTTATAAGAAAGCTTTCAATTGGGCATCTATTTTAATTGTTGAAGGGTAATATTAGTAACATTTTCTGTCTAGTATGAATACTCATTTCTGTTTTTAGTTGCCAGTAATCCACAGAAAAGGCAGCCCACATATTTATGGGCATATTTTGCCAATTTAAATTATCCCCCTAAATAAAAGGACATAATGGGGCAAGAGGGGGGAAAGGAAGCCATTATTGAGGAAGATCAATACATGCAAAGCTATGGAAAACTCAAAGACAGCATTGTAAAGGAAACTCTGCAGCAATCTCCAGAAATATTTGACCCAAATGTAGGGGGTTGGAGTTATGCCATTACAGATTTTAACTTTTAATGGAATTTTTCTCTCACACATAGTCTTTAAAAGTCTCCTATACAATCTTAAGAACTATTAGAATTTTTCCAATTTACAAATATAATCTTTCCAAATGTAATCTCACAACACATTTGACTTCAATAAAATCATACAACTTGACTATCTTTTGTCAAAGCACAGGCTTATAATGTAATCACCTGGTGAAGGCAAAAACCCATACTGATGAGGTAAGTAGTAGTTTAAAGTTGTGGTCATTTATTTCATCAACGTATTACCAAAACGTTTTAAGCAACTCTTGTCTCCTATCAACCACAATACTACCATAATTTTAAAAAGTCCTTTATGGTATACTCTTTTATGGGACAAGTCCCATGAGAAGATACAATACCCAGACATATGTAGCAAAGTAAATGCTTCCTGAAATACATGTATCTGTAATGCTGGTAATTTGCTTGTCTGTAAAGGCTTTGATGGACTGGCCATTTAAAGGGCACACTACCTGACCCTCTGTTAAAGGGCTTGCCAACAATAAGCACTGTTAACGATAAATGCCTGGAAAGATTCTGGAATATAGAATTAAACCAGTCATATAAAGCAAATTTAGTTATTTTATTATGAAGCTTATAAGAAAAAAAATTTTAAGGAGTCTCTGCATTATACAAATATATGGTGAATTTAGGACTTAAGAGCTATATTACATTTAAAAATACAAAATCTCCATTATCAGATTTTTTCCCAGCATGTATTTTCAAAATTAGCTGCAACCGAGTACAGGGGTCACATTTGAAGGGTTTCAATGACTAAATTCCAACATGTAGGAAATCCTTATTAAAAATGTAAAATAAAATTGGGTAACTGAAGTGCTTGTAAATGAACATATATTCTTTTTAAAATTAGAATTCTTCCCAAAATTAATATTTATTTAGAAAGTTGTTCTAATAGATCAATCCTAATCTCGAATCTCTGGCAAGATTGCTATCAAAAACAAATCCTGAACATTTCCTATATTTATCAGTTCTTTCTTTTTCAATTTGTGAGAAGGAAAAATCCCATTTAACCAAGGGTGTGCTATTGAAAGTTCTTATGGCATAGTCCTGGAAGAACTAGGCTTAGGTTTACCATGAGTTAGCTAACTTTATGGCAAATTTATATTGATAGCACAATGCAGAGAGCACAGGGGCAAGAAAGTGGATGACCTGCAATTTCCAAGTCATCTGAAAACCGATACGCAAAATCAAACAAATTTACAAGAGTTCCTGAAGAGTTCCAACTTGCTATGTGAATAAATGTGCTTAGTTTGGTTTGATACAAAATTTCACTTTCAAGTGTGAACCACATTCTTAAAAAGTTCACTACACTGTTCTGAGAAATCCTAGACATGATAAATCAATGCTTGCTTCTCTAAAGATCAAAAATGCTTATTTTTTAAATGGAGACAAAGGGGAAATGGGACAATGCTGTGTGCTCCCAATAAACTAAGTATAGTCTTTCCACAGATTATGTATTGGGGCAATGAGGCTAGGAATATCAAAGATAAACTTATGGAAAAAAAATTAGTCCAAACGTACCTAACAGAATAAGAACACTGGAAACAGTGTGTTCTAAGAAATTCACATATTAAAAGACATACACAATTAAAGGAACCTCCTATTACTGTGGATAAGCCAAGATAAAATTTAAGATGGTTATCTATGTTAAAAAATATGTTAAAAAAGTGTTTAGCATTTATGCATTATATCCAATCCACCTATTAGTGAAAGAAATGCACAATGTATGGCTTAAAATTTTCATTCATACAGCTCTGAAAAATACCTCCAACAATATAGGTTATTGATGTTTTTAACAGATCATGTTCATTTATAAATGATTTATACTCCTCATTCTTTCAAAAGGAGTAGAAACAACTTATAGAGGATTAAAAGAAATAGAAACTGGGAGTTGGGACAGAAAATAAAAATAGAAAACAGAGTAGGTAGAAGCCAGTTATATATTATTCAAATACATACGTGATAAGGAATGGCAGGCTTTGTTAACAGAAAGAAGGATATTGGACTCTGAGCTTTTATGAATAACAGCTAACATAAAGAAATATAACTGCTCTTAAAATGTAAGATAGCATCACATATTATGCTTTTAAGTGTTATCTCCTTGAAACATAATATAACCATCCCAGACATACATTTAGCAACATCTTCTGAACTAACTTAGCAATACCTAAAATAGAAATAGATGCTGCAAATAAATTTTCTGAAGATCAATGGTTAATAAAGTCACCCTGAATAGAAGGAGTGGAATTAGTCAGACAATACAACTCTTTTCTGGAATTCCTTGTTACCCTTCAAACAGTGGGTAGACCCAAGACAAGAATACTTTCTTTACCCTGACATTACCCACAAGGAGATAATATGGTAAGATACACTTTTGGCTTCTAAGACGTAAGGTTATATATACACCACTATTTTTTGGGTCAAATATCACAATTAAAAACTGAAAAAAAAAATACAATCAGCACCTTCCCAATCTTTTGGTATTTATAATCAAGGATCTTTAAACCTTGAAAACAACCAGGAAACAAAATTGCATAAAAATGCTACCTATTAAGGATATATATCAAAACATATTCTAAATTATTACCACCTATTTAAATTTATTTCTGTCAAATATGAAGAATGTTTTAAAAGTATTCAACTCACACAAACACAGAACCTAATTTTTGGTATGCTAATACATATAAATGCTTTGTATCAATCACAAAAATCTAATACATTTCCTGATTTGAGTAATTCAGATTAGTATGAGTATGCACGTGCACACGTAAAGAGAATGCCAACTAAAATATAGTCAGTCATTTCTCTCATCTATGTACCAACCCAAATTAAGGAAACAAAAATATAAAATAACTCCACTTAACTCTTTCTTCCCAAAAGCCTGCCAAACTATCTGGAGGTTTAAACACATTGAAAGAAGTGTGAGTTTAAAATTTTAAATTTTTGAAGACTAGAAAGAAAACAGAACAGATGTTAGATATGTTTGTTCTGGCTCAACAACTTCAGGCTATATTTAAATATCCTCATCTGAACAAGTTCAGTGAAAGTTTTTTCTTAAAAAGCTTTGCTACAGAGTTCTAGATTCCATAGGAAAAAATAAATTAATTTGGGTTTAGCAAATTAGTTTACACACTAATATACACATACAAGTTTCTGTTCTATTCAAAGGTTTGGTTTACTTAAAACTATTCTGGTGAGAAGTAAAAATAAATTAACAACAATAAGACCTTACCAACTATTTCCACCTATTTCAACTGTTTCTCAAATTTTACCCTGAAAATAATTACCATGACCTCTCAGAGTAGGCTGTGGTGACTTACGTCAAGAAAATTTACTAACTAAAGAAGAAGGTGGTAAACACATGAGCAGAAGCATATAATAATGGATAAGCTGTTAATAATTTATCATCATCAATTCTGAAGTCTGGTCATGTGATAAAAATAACGTCAGCATGTCAGGTGTCCCATTTCAGCCAGCGATAGAAAAGCTAAGAGAGGAAAAGAAATGCTTAGAATCCACTAAACATCACATCAAACAATGAGATGCAGATCTATGGTTAAAAATCTGGCAGCAGACAATTCACCTTACACAACTATCAGAATAAAACCAGGAGGATACAACAAAATATAAAGGATAGCAATTACATAATTTGTAACCCCAAAAGGTGAGTAAAAAGGTTTTCCAATTACACTACTTTTTCCAATTCCAGATTAGAATCCCAACTTAATACACATGTATTAAAATCATAATACAGAAAAAACTGGTACATGAATATCCACAGGTTCTTCTCTTGCCATCACCCACCCCCCAACTCTGGAAAAATAAAAGACATCCCCTTATAACATTTTTCCAGCCCCAACAGTTGTTTCAGCTGGATTTAGGCATCTTGCCTATCTCCCCTCCACACCCCTGACATTACAGACTAACTAGGAAGATGTGTTTTATCCTAGCATTTTATCCAGAATATTAGCACTCCTTTTTTTGTGGTGAATATTTAAACTTTAAACAATCCTAAAGAAGACTAATACAAGGGAAATATTTAATTATATAAAGAGGAGGAAAAGACAGGTGTTTGATCATTAAATGTAATCTGTGACCTTGTATTGGCTCTTAAATCAGGTAAAAAATGGTCATGAAAGAAAGACATTATTGGGACAACTGCAAAATCTGAATACAAGCTGTGTATTAGATAACAGTATATTAAACCTGAATTTACTAATTATACTGTTGTTATATAGTAGAATCTTCTTATGCTAAAGGTATGTTTGGGTCAAATGGACAGGATGTCTGCAACTTATTCTTAAATGGTTCCTAAATAATAGATTAGAATCATAAAATAACTATGATAAAATGTTAATGAATGCTTAATCTCAGTAAAATTACTGGAGCTTTTAATTATTCTTGTAATTTTTCTGTAAATTTGAAATTTTTTTCAAAATTCAAACATGTTCCCTTCTTTTTGATTAGTAAATAATATTCTCAGAATCTAGTCTCCAAGATCACTTATCCTCTTCAGAGCTTCTCCTATTCTCTAAAAGTAGGTAATGTTTCCCAAGGTCATGGCTTGACCCTTTTACCCTACTCTGCTCACTCCTTCGCAAACTCAGCTTTTCCTAAAGCTCTACATACATATATACATATGTACATAAATAAAACCAACAAATAAATGATTCTTCAATCTCTTCTAGTCTTGGCTTCTCTACCAAGCTGCAAGTCTGCAGCTCCAGTTGTACTCTTGAGTATTTCCACCTTGACTTTCCACCAGCTCAACACATCCCAAAGTAGCTAAAGCCAGAATCTCATTACTATTTTCTCCTTCCCAAACCAATTCTTTTACTAATTCTTCCTATTGGTACCACTTCTTCCTATTGGTACCACCATTCCCTCGGTAAATTAGGTTCGAGACTTTGGAGTCAAATATCCAAAAAATTGTAACATCGTATAATTCCTACCTTCCGATATTCTTTTCTCATCTCCATTGCCTAATTCAGGCCTTCATTACCTTTCTATTGTCTTTGGTCTCTGTCTAATCCAACATGTCTTCTCTGGGGTCTTCAAATGTTTTGTGCAACAAACTTAACCATCCTTACCACATATGCCCTATACTTTCACAGTGGCTCATTATATTACTTGAACTGGAATTCTCCCTTTCCCTCAGTTCTTTAACTCTGTATGACCAAATTCTACCCACCTTTCAGGTTCCAACTCAAAAAGCCACTTCCTAAAGAAGCCTTGACCAATACCTCCAGCCGTACTTGAAAGACATAAAATGCTTGAATTTTAAATGACAGTTATCACTTGCAATCATGTAATGATTTTCTCACTTATCTTTTTCCATATTAAGACCCAGTTCATTGGTTTCCCTATTGTGATCACCACTTAAATGCCTGTGATATGGGATTCTTTCCTAAGAGTTTGCTAGTCTTCCATTCCTTAAGCAAATACACAACTCTTTGAGGTTTTCTGATAATCATGGCCAACAATGACAAAACAGAAATAGCTCAATTCCAATGCTTTTCTTATCATTTCTTTTCTAATTAGAACTAAGTGCAGAAAATAAAACTCCATGGAATAGGGATTTTAAAAGTAATTGTCTTTAAACCTCAAAGTCAACATTCCTGACATAGCCAGGAAGACAGCTATTAACTGTATTAATATTAATTTGTAGTGATGGCAAGACTTTTTTAACAGAGCACGTGTGTACTTTAAGAAAGTAAGCTCAAGCCTTTCTGTTCAAACACCCACTTGGCTGTCTGGGTAGAGTATAAAGAAAGTAGTTTCTAGCTACCTTTGTATTTAGAGTAACTATCCTATAGAAATGGAGTATTACTAGGTCTGTCACTATCTTTTCCTGTTTCTTTGAGTTCTAAAAAGACTGATTAAAATTACATTAGCTTTTGTGACAGGCCTGTAACATGCTAATCAATATCATAAAATGCAGGCAACTAATACATCTAGGGAATTTTTACCTATTTAACATAAGTTTCAACTTTCCTGAATTTACACACAAGTTCTTTCAATTTCTCATTTTCTACACATGCTTCAGATTAAGTTTATAAATGCTGTCATCTGATAATATCTCTAACTTCCTACTTTACTGTCTAAACATTTTATAAACATGTCTTTAGGTTTTTCTCTAAATCTGAGATCCAGTCGTAAAAGGTGACAGGTTACCAAAACTTTGTCCTCTAATTTTGTGTCTTTGATTATCCTCCACTGGATATCTTTAACTGGAATAGGTAAAAATGTAATCATATAATAAATTATACAAGTACTATGTAGAAATTATTAGAGAATATATCTGGGGTGCTTACAAAACAGTTCAGGTTCTTATCTTCAAGGTACTTCTAGTAAGTACAGAACATCGCCTAATAAGGAGAGACTAACTACTAACAATTTCCAACAACTCACTATGGTGATTCTTCAAAATTATATACTGTTGACCCTTTAACAACATGGGTTTGAACTGCACATGTCCTACTTATATGTAGATTTTAGTTATCTATTTTTTGATGTATAGTTGACACATGTTATATTAGTTTCATGTGTATAGCATAGTAATTCAACATACCTTAATTTTTTACAGTACTATCAAGGATCTTCTACAGTACTTATTTTTTACAGTGGGCTTCTTTTCTGTAGCTTAATTTGCAAGAATACAATATATAATACATAAAACATACAAAATATGTGTTAATCGACTGTTTATATTATCAGTAAGTTATTCTTGGATTTTCAACTGCTTCGGGGGGGCAGGGAGAGAAAAGGGTCAGTGGCCTTAACCCCCGCATTGTGTTCAAATCTACAACTATGCAGAACCACATAGATAAATCTCAAACATTAGGTAAAAGCAGACACAAAATAAGGAACTTCAAATCTGTGTTTTGATCTGGGTGCTGGTTACAGAGGTGTGTTCAGTTTGAGCTGTACATTTATGAATGGTGTACTTTTCTGACACAAATTATACTTCAATAAGAAGATCTTTTAAAAGTCCTATCAAATGGGCATGGAGGAGGGCACTTGTTGGGATGAGCACTGAGTGTTATATGGAAACCAACTTGACAAAAAACTATAAAAGAACAAAAAAGTCCTATCACTGAAGCATTCAAAAACTAGATTAGTCAAGTTCTAAAACCTGAGTTTTACCATCTGGGTTAGCATGTACTGGGGGGGATGGTGGGGGTGAGGGTGTTAATAATGTACCCAAGCTTCTTGGAGGATGAATAAAACAAAACAAATTATCTCATACAAGAAGCTTATTTCTGATTTACTCCTAACTTCAAAAATGAAATTTCATAGGAACAAAACAATTTAACTGAAATCAGGTATCTAGTACAAAGACCATAAACTTAGACACTCATTTTAAGTTAATAACTCATGTGCACTATTTTCCTTATTTATTTCTCTTTAAATATTGGTGCTATCATAAGGAAGGACAAGCGAACTCAAGGGGATAGTGCAACCAGCAACTGTTACTCTCATTTGTTAACTACATTTAGGCATTTTCTTCATTAAGGCAGAAATATTGCAAGTGTTTATCAGTTAAGTCTAAATCCTTACAAGCTACCTGATTTCCTCCTTTGGTCTACCTGAGCAAAAGTTTCTTCCTCCGTAGTACTCTTTTACCTTACTGACCTTATATTTAAGAGGGTAAATTTGTTTGCTATAAATCCTTACCCTCAGCTTTTTTGCAGACAAAGGACTCAACAACAGCTTGTTCCCCAGTGATAATTAAAATAGCTTTCTAAACTAATTTTGTTGGTAACAAAGTAATGCCAATAACTAAGTTTGGAAAGCTTTTCTTTAAAGAGAAATAGAAAGTCAAATTTTAAAGTTACTATTCTAAAATGCCAATAGGCTAGGATATCACTAAGTATAACTACAGTAAAATAATCTCCAGAAAGCTAATTATGGAAGCTACATTATTCACCTTAATAAACAGTCAATGCAAACACTATGGGCTTTCTAAGTAAGGGATGTAATCTTTTTGAACTACCAGTATCAATTGTCCTTAAATCTGGCGATGGTTTCAGTTGATTGATTCCCTGAGTGCTCTGCAAATGACAAATGAGGAAGACAGAGAACAATGATGGCACCTATAGGAAGGTGCTTAAACTTCAGTACAGTAACTGAATAAAGCACTGGCTATCAGTGGAAAGAAAGAATATCTAACTAAATTCAGGCAGAGGCAGATGGGTGAAAATCTTCTCAATTTGCTAATTCTAATTTAAAGAGAGAAGGAAACAAAGGGGCCATTAGGGAACTCTGAGTCAATGTGTGGAAAGGTATATTAATTACTTATATTTTGATTAAAAAATACTCTGCTAAAAGAAATCTTGGGGAAAAAAAGATTCTAGTCTTTCAAGTAAGGCAAAACCAAGGATCTTCAGCTATTCAGGGCAGGTTTAATGAAAATTGGCACAGGGCTTAAATGCTGCCTCTACAGAACATGAGTCCCAAGATTTCATAAGTAAGAACCTGAAATATGGTACCTATCAACACTGATAAGCAAATTTATACCTCAAACTAAGATAATGTAAAGGATTTATAGTCATTTCAAGTCCTGAATGGTTCTATTTAATAGAATCATCCCTGCAAAATACTTATTTGCCAAATTAGTGTAATTAAAAAAAATCCTTAATTTATAATAGTAAAAGAAATAAGGCAATTTGGTAATATTAACACGAACATGGTTAGGATAAATATACTTAATATATTTTAAAGCTTAACACACACAAATCTTCAACCCCTTGTTTGCAATGAAAAAGAATAGTCCCACAATATTTTATTTGCTAATATACCTATTAAAAAGTCTGTAGATATTTGCAAGTGAACTCATATAGTTAGAACTAATAAAGCTAGCCACTACAGCACTTCTCAACTGAAAATTTAGTAAGTTAGTTGAAAGGCTTAAAGGAAGCCACTAGTTAGTTTCTATGGGGTTGGACTTGTCACTTTAATACCAAATTGAAGAATGGCTGATCTAGAATATAAGTTTGGCATTAACACGCTATAGACAAGTATCTATTAATGTCTGGCTCTGGACACCAGGCTTCAGGGAGAAAATACTTTCAACCCATGAGAAACTACAGATACAGCAACTTGCCTCATTTCTGATACCTTAAATATTTCTGTATCTGAAAAAGAAAGATAAGGAGTATTTAGCTCTAACAACAGATGATGAGCAGGCAACTTCTGTGCTTGTTTTATAGTGAAACAAAAGAGAACTTTTAATACTAGGTCAAAATTATAAAAAATTAAGCTCAAACCTTTCTACTTTACTTTGATGAACAGTTCTTATTCATATTGATATCATGGTAGCCTACAAAATCTAACTATTTGGAAAAATTCAACTAAAACTTCTCTCATTATACATTTCTAAACAGAGTGCTATTTTTCCTTTTTCTAAGAGAAAAGTATAAAGTACAACCCAAACTACTCATCCTGGCTACACTCAATAAGGCATTTGAAATGTTTGAGCATCCATGCTTGTTTTATGCCACAATTTACACTTACGTCTTACTTTATATTGATATAGCTGTAAAATTTCAAAATTGAAATTATAAACATTGTACTATAAATTTTAAAACTTCTTGTTCTACAAGTAACTATTTTAAGACATTTTTAGTTAAGGAACATATCACCAAAAAGATACTTTGTTAGACAATTTCTTCAGAGTGACACACACCAAATCAAGTCTAAGAATTAAAAGACTGTTACCATTTGTAGGCAATGTAAACCATGTCTTAACATGACATGTACATGCACTTAGCAATATTCTTTTCTAATGAAAGAGATGGAGTTAAGTCCATGAGTGTTATCCAAACTATGCCAGAGGACACAAATGCGTTGCCAGGCAGAGTTAAAAGAATCTAGCAAAGCTTTGTGTGAATTTTTAAAACAGCATTTGTGCTCATTCTATTAATTAAACACAGAATGGAGTGCTAATAAATATTCAGCAAAATAACTGAACAGAGCATATACTACTTAAATTATGTATTAAGCAGAAAGATAAACCAAATTATCTTTTGCCATAAATGAACTCTTAACTTCTTTCTATATTTTAAAAAGTTAAAAACAAAATTTATATGACATTTATATAAGAAAAGCTGTTTCAGGGATTTACAAAACAGTAATGCAGGTCTAGAGAATTTGAGCAAACAAGCTTGATGTTAAAGTTTCTCAGCAGGAATTAAACAATGACTATTATTTTGATACCTTGGTCTCGACCCTTCTCCAATTTCTTAATAAGTAGCATTTTGCTTTGAGTCACTAAGGTGTTTACAGAGAAATATAAAATAGGACAAAGTAAAATAACTGTAGTTTATTTTATAGAAAACATATTTTTACATTGAAATATACAAGAAGTGGATATTTCTTATAATAAAATTCAATAGAATATGTAAGTCCTTCAAAAAAGTAAATATACTTAAAAATGAAGTAGAAAGAAAAATATGTTTATATTCTATTTAAAATATAGATGTCCTTTTGGTTTATTTTGCTGCTTTGTCCCATGCTAGATTCCCCCCCTAAAATGGCATATAAAGTTTAGTTTTAATGATGAGAAACCAGTACAGTGCAAAGCAATTCATGCATACACTTTTGCATGTATGCATTCCATATGTAAGTATTCATACCTATCCCAGAGGTTCTTTGATTCCTGAAACGTGTTCAAATGGAACGCTTGGTAGAAAGCAGTTGAAGGATTCCTGTGAGATCCAAGAATCAAATGGAAATGAGGTTGAGAAAGTCAGTAAAATCACTACTTTTCAAAAAAAGATGGAAGATTTTAGATTTCTAACATAGTGTAACAGCTTTAAAAAAAGAAAAAAACACTACGTAAGATTGCTTAAAAACATTTTGAAAGAAATTAAAAACTGGATGAAACCCAGCAGACCCTGATAACTCAGGGTCACAGTTCTAAAAGGAGTAATACAGATAAAATAGCATTCAATTGTGTGTGTAGGCATATGTCTACACATACATGAATGTGACCTGTTCACAGCCTAATCAACCTTAGTCTATATCAGATGCCTTTATAAATCTCTCAACACTTAGCAGTTCAACAAAGCTATTCTCAGATACAGTTTTCATATAAAATAAATTAAGCTACACCTTCATAATACAAAAATTCGTAACAGGATCTATTTAACAGGGTTTGATGATGAACAATGCGTCCTTCTCTGGGTTGGACTTGACATGATTTCTACCTTCAGAGTCCATTTATTTATGTGTGGTTTCTCTGGGTGAGGGCAAAAAAATGGTGCAGCAACTGTATGGCAGCTAATTTCTTGCACTAGTACAGTGCCCCTTTAAGGGGTTAAGAGCACATACACCTTACTCACCAACCATTTCTACTATTCCCTGGAGACACATTCCCTAGGGTATAACCACAGAATCTTAACTGATGGGCTCATCAGTGCAAGCTCCCAGCCTCTGCATGATGCATCTCACATCCCTGGATTTCTTAAGGGACTACTAAACTTCTGATAAAGCTGCTCTCCAATAGTTCCCCCTCTACCTCAGCATATTTCCATTGTTTTCCCAACTTCAATCTGTATGTTAGGGAGCTAACAAAAACTTGTCACATTACTTCTAAAATCCTTGACCCCTGCTCTCGCAAAATAACAGCAAGTTAAGAACATAAGTGCTTATTATATACCAGACACTATTCTCAGTGTCTGAATTCTGACAACAGCCCCAAAGGTAGATATTATTATTATTTCTAACTCACCAAAAGGAAACCAGGTCAGAAGTAACTTACCTAATGTCACAGAGCTTGTCCCACAGTTTATTCTCTCAAACCACTCTGCTAAACATACAGTAGAGTTAAATTTTAACCTCTCTAGGCTGTGTCTTTATTATTAGTACAATAAGAAAACTATTTCCAAATTCTACCAGAAGAGCGATGAAACATCGATGATCAACAAGCAAACAAATACTCGACAGAATTCCAGGATTTCAAAATTCTGATTAAAAAATTTAATAGAAAAAAAAATGAGTCTTAAAGTATATTTTTTAAAGGCCATTTTTAAATTTTAACCACTAGGATACCTCCTAGATGATCTAAAACTAGATCTGACACTAGATGCCAGAGTGTCACCAAATCAACTGTTTGATTAATTGGCATTTTCAGTATATGTACTTCTCTTTGCCTGCCCTACTTAAACTCTTTCCTATTCTTTTAACCCTTTCTGTTTTTCTCTAGACCAGGTCTAAGGTAATCAAACTGATCAGACCTAATATCAAGGATTAAGAGGCTGCTAACTACTGTTTATTTAATAGCTTGTACCCTCTCAAGATAGATGTGCCAGGCATTTTTTGTTTATTTAGTTATTATTATTATTATTTTTACTGTAATTGAATATCGGTCTACCAAATTTAAAAAAAGCCAACTGAACCAACTGGCTTTTACCAGACTTACCCAGGACGATATGCAGACAAGTTTGCTATTCACATAGGTCTGTTTGGAAACCTTGGATTTAAAACAGTGACTCAAAGAGGAAAGCAGTAAATATGAGAGGATAACAAAGAGTAACCGTGGAGGCTATTCTGCAAGTCTGGAATTTAAAATTCATTAAAGAGTATTTACAGTATATTTATAAGGATGACATTCTTCAGAAAAACTTCAGATCCCTTGACCTTGGGAAAGTACATACATATATATTTCATTTGAATCAAATTCATATGCCAAATAGATTGGTTTTAAATGAAGTCGTATGATATGAGTTATGAGATTCCAGCATTTTTACAGCATAGACTCTAATAATGAAATGTTTCTCATAAATTGAATGTAGAAGTGAAAAAAGAACATATCTGCAGTTAGTCGTGGATCTTGGGGCAAAAAAGGGAACCAATTAAATAAAATACTATAAATGGGCCTAAAGTCTTCAGAACATATCAGAACAAATACTCAGGTTGCAAACGCTGGCAGTGAATCACTTTTTACATACATTCAAAATGAAGAAGCCATATGGAGTTATACAATCTACGTACTCTAGAAAAATTTAAATAGTCCAGATTCCAAGGATAAACATTTAGACACTCTTCTAAATTACAACATTTTTTGGTTTCTGGAATACTTCAGCAGGGTGTTTTCCATAAACAGAGGAATTTTTTGCAAATAGCAACAATTAATCTCAAAACACTGATTACCAGGCATAGATTAAAGGAGTCAAGTCTGTTAAACCTAGTTGATCAGAACTTCAAAAGAGCCATTTGTAAATACTGAAGGACTTGATCATCAAAGACTTCTGTTTTGGAATAGCATAAAACTGAGAAAATTAAGAGCCCAAGGAAAATACTGTTAATGGGGATCATTTCAAGGTTATAGTCTATGTAATCGAAGGCACCAAGAGGCAACTGACGCTATTAAAAATTTACTGGAAAGTAATATTGAATTTTACTCAATTTTGGTCATATATTCTCTTCTGCCCAAGAAATAAAATTTGAAACCAGTTTTCTAATAACATTATTTGATGTCAATGTTAACAATTAATCTAAATATAAAGCCAACAAAGCACTTCTTAGTGAGACTGAGGTGTAGTTTATTCTGAATTTATTTCAGCCACCTAAGTGAAAATGCTGTTTCCCCATTTGTAGACATTTTTCAAAACCAATGAATAAATATCTCTCTTTCCCCCTGACCGTATACACTAAATAGCCTGTTCTGTTAATTTCTAAGTACATGAGAGTAGTACATCACAATGTGACTCAAACATGACATATATCTACCTGCTTTGCTAAGATACTATCTTTGTAGGGTAACTGTAACAAAGAAAACATAGAAATATACTACACCTCAAAACTAAGCCATCCAAATCGTTGAAGCTTAAGGGATGAGGTACACGAGCCCTATACTTAGCGAATACCTTCTTCGTTTATGTCAAAACTCACCCTCAGAGATTTCTAAATAGAAACCAGTGAAACACAATAAGCAGAGGAACAAGGGCCACCTCCAACATTATTATCTAAGGATTTAAAATAATTAAAAATATTCTTTAGGTAAAGGGTTAAAACACAACAGATTGGTGGCTATAGTAGCTTTTCCTTCCATCTTATTGTCAGCAAAGTAATAAAACAAAACTAACTCTAGAAATATCCAAGAGCACTGGTTTTGGAGTCAGAAGGCCTAAGTCTGAATCTATGCTTTGTCACTTAATAACTACATATTCAAATCCTCAAAGTCTGTTTTCTTAATCCATAAAAAGGGAAGGAACACTTCCCCATAGTCGTTGAAAAGTTCAAATGATATTATGCATACATAAGGCCTGGCACAATTAAGCGTGGTTTGTGTTTAAAATAGGATTACAGTTTCCAAATCATGCCACATAAAAATCAAGTTTTGGGAGAGTATCTTAACATACACCAAATATTTCATCATTATTAAGGTAATATTGAGGCAAACAAAGTATTTAAACTTAGAGCTAGGCATACCAAGCGATTTTGTACATTCCATTGGATGAGAATCCTGACTTCTGGGACTCAGAGCTCCCCCAGGATTTCCTTATACACAACTTTATTGCAAGATTTTAATTAAAAGTACAATAATCACTGAAAAGGGTACTGAAACGGTTCCAGGATACACACTATTTAACAATAAAAGCTTCAAGAAACACCTTTAACAGCAACCATAAACTTCTGATTTAAAAAAAAGTCTCAATTTCTTACTCTAACATTTAAATCCTTCACTCTGGTTCCTGTCAAATTAATCACATCATTTCTCAAATTTGACATCTCATTCTTCCACTGTTACACAAACTGCCATCTCTCTACTTGGAAAATCATCCTCTTCACTTATCACTGACCTAACCTAAATGACCCTTTTAAGATTTGAAAGTTAGCTTCAGAAGAATGCACAAGTAATAATGGGTTGATTCTGAGGATAGAAAGTGGGTGACTGGAGGATAGAGGTGTCAGAGAGGCTTTCAATTTATACTCTTGTATATTTTGAACTGTATAAAGGTATTACCTATGCAGATAATAAATTATTTTTAAAAATTTTTTTAAATGTTTTTATTATTTAATTTTGGAAAAGAGAGAGACAGAGCATGAGGGCAGGAGGGGCAGCAAGAAAGGGAGAAACAGAATCCAAAACGGCCTCCACGCTCTCCAGCACAGAGCCCAACGCGGGGCTTGAACTCATGAACCACGGGATCATGACCCGAGACGAAGTCCGACGCTTAACTAAGACACCCAGGTGCCCCAATAATTAAATTATTTTAAACAGTGGTCTACCAAATCTGGCATTAGGTCCTAAACTGTTCCCATAGTACCTTAAAATTACTCCATCACAGCCTATAATGTATATGAAAGCATACATTAATTATTTTCATATAGACTGAGATCTTGAGAGAGCAGGATAGTCTTATTTCTGTACCCCAGTACTTACTATTCAGAGAACACAAAGAAAGTTTAATGACTGACATATTGTCACTTTAAATGTTTTCTTGGGCATCCAACCTACTTGATGAATATCTGTAAGCTTCATTTTTTTTTTTTTTTTTTGGTTACATAATAGTCTGGTGGCAGGAGAGTTTAAGTTGGCAGACATATATATACACATATATCTAAATATACAGAGTCACATACAGGAAACCTTAAAATCTGACCAAGTCTCAAATTCCATCTTTACCAACAAGGAAAACTGAAAGATGTTAAAAGACTTAACCAAAGAAACTAGCTAAGTGGTAGAAAAGCCAGGACCAGAACATAACTGTTAGACATCTTATAATATCACGACTTTTCTGGCTTAAAACAATGTCTCCCTTTCTCTTATTAACATCTATACCATGGAATTACACTTTCAGATCAAAACGGAAGACTCTTGGTATGACATAAAATGTCAAGAGGTGATCTGGGAGAGCAATTAGGACAATGAAATACTAACATTTCTCTGATATTTGCCTGCCATACATACTGTATTATGTATGGATTTTTTTTTTACAAGTTATTTGTATACCTTATTTAATCCTCTCAAACTCTTCAACACAGGTATTATCCTCAATTTTCGTATAGGAAAACAAGAGGCTTAGAAAGCTAAATAACCAGCTCCAGGTCAAAATGTCTCAGGTATGTAGTAGCAGTTAGGTTTTCAGCCCAGGCATGTCTGACTCCACTATCTGTAACGGCCATTCATAGGACGTGCTAATACATAATTAAACACACTACTGATTTTACTTGACCAAGAGCCTTCCTCTCCTTTTTTGTTTTTGCTTTGTTTTCAAAAGACAAGGTAGACGGAATATAAGCAAAGCAAGGATGGGTTTTAGTTTGACTTACAAAACTATTTAGTTTTGTACTTAATTCTAATTCTACTTTAGAAACAGATTGGTTTTAAACTTTGCTTTGGGTATCCTTCATTCACAGATTAAACAATTTACTTGTGTAATAATGAAGAGGGATACCCTAAAACATTAAAAGTAACATTTAAAATACACCAGCATTATTTACAAAAATCGACATATTAATCACAGTCTTTCTTCATTAATATTCTTTCATCAAATTTTAGTGAAAGCTTATGGGAAAAGAGGCTTTAAGTAATTTAACTTTAAGACTTCACTTATTTGTCTTGCCTACTCTTATTAGCAAGGCACTTACTAACAGTCTATGTCCTAGGTGACCACACTATTAAAATCATTAACTCAGTGATCTGCAGAATTTTCACATAACCATCACATATAAATGTATGACTTAATGAGAGTCCATTCTTTTTAACAAATGTAAGCTTGGGTACAAAGATATAAAACTAAATACTTAAATCTAACTTGGGGCTTTAAATTTGAGAAGCAATTCAGAGAAGCATAGATGAAATTTAATGCACCTGGTTTAAAAGCAGAAATTAAAAACATACTTTTTAAAGATAAAAGTAGATAATATCTTTAACACCAGCCAAATTTGAAGTGTATGTATTAAAATATATTATGAAAGTCGCATAATGATATATAGGAATGATATGAATTGGTTACTGTTCCTAAATCTTTATGGAAGAGTTTTTGCCCTAAGCAATACCAGATTAAGAATGTTAACAAATATTGACTAATTTGGTATGTTCAAGAAATGCTGTGGGAAAGACCCAAATTATACCAATGACTCAGGTATGCACATTCTTTGTGGATGTAGTAATTTGTTTTATACCATCTAAATCAACAGCTTCAAATCACAAGTCCACTTGGTTTAGTATAAAGAAAAAACTAATTTAAGGGATTTCTTTCAATTCAGGAATTTTGCTATACATACCCCTTAAATACTGTCAACCAATTAAGATTTCTTCTTAAAAACCTGCTCTTCCCATTAATAAGAAATTACTTAGGAAACATCATCATTCAGGCTACATTTATCCAGACAGATCTGTTTTTTATAAACCCTTTCTTCCTCATACTTAAAGAGTATTTAAATTGCAATGCAATTAAGAAATAAACAGTATCTGTTCAGAAAAGGAAATAGATACTGGTCTAAAACAATTATTAAAAAAAGGAATTAGATGACTTTTCCTCACTAGTCACAAGTGTTCCTGTTCCTTCTGAGACCGTATTTTGTTATTTCACTGTATTTTCTTCTGTCTTGGTTATGTGCCATCACTCTCTACCTCCCACTGCCTCAACTTGTGCTATTAGGAAAGAAAAGTCAAGACCTTTTTATATTCCCCTATCAACCATTCCGCAGTAAAGAGACTCATTTTGATTTCTTTACCATCTGATTGTTGGGGGTGCTGTTACTAGGACACCAGAGAGCAGGACTGCTTCCAATCTCATCTGGTGCACAGAAAGACTAAACTCTATTCCAAATGACCAAGTACCAGATCCATAAACCAAGTATCATGTTTTATGATTTCCAAATTAGTGCTATCAGAATTCTTGAAGGAAAGGTTAATATTACACTTATTCTCAGGAAGTAAACATTTATACCACACTACCAGTACTGTTTGAAAAAAAAAAAAAAATGACGTCTCATAGAAGCAATTTAGTTTAAGATACCCTACTTACCCCACAAGGAAAAAATAGTGTTACTAAAATAGTTACTTAGAGTATGTCTTACCCACACACATATAAGCCCTTATGTTTTCTAATGGTTATCCAATGTTTAGCCTATAGAATTTAGTTCATATAAAATTTTAAACAAATATATGTTCCTGTTTAAAAAAAAAAAGTCATACTCCTACTGATACCACTCTTAGTTTTGGGAATTTCGGGTACTTTTGGACCATCAATCTTTCCAGAAATTTATGATAATTTCCTTTACTTAAAGCCATGTTTATAACTAAAGTATATTTTAGTAATCAGTGTGGCACTCTGATACACAGGATTTCACACTTTGATTAGAAAATCCTTGGTAAGAGTACATAAGATAATATCTAGTGTGTGATTTAAACATCAACTGTAAAGCTGGAAAGGCAAAATTATCTCCACAATTCAATATAGGTAAAGAAACATAAGCTCCCAAGAAATACAGATTCAGCTAAGGAGCTTTCATTTGTAAAGACTAAATGCAGTGAGATTTTCAGAGTTCTAAGAAGTTATCTATAGATTTTATGATAAAGGTTAAGACTGACAGTCTCTTGATATACATTTGCATAATCCTCTCACTTAAACAGCAAGTTAAAAAACTCCATTAAAAGTGTATGTGTATATTTGAGATATATATATAACTGTATAAACAAAATTTGTATTTACAGCACATACCACTTAACATTCACAATTTATAATATTTAATCAGTAGTCATTAGCAAACTACACAAATAAAACCATTAACAAGATAGAGATATTTGCCACTAAGGGATCCTTACAATCAGGTTTTCAACAATCTTTTGGTTGTAGTTGACAGTTCACAATTGCATCCATTCATAAGAGTTCCTGGAATGTGGCCTACAGAGTTCACATTGGTCAGCTGTCTGTGGAAAATGATCTGTGCTATGCTCCCTTTTCAAAAGTGCCAGTAATATTTTGCACCTCTCCCCATCTACGGTAAAGGAGTCTGTTAAGTATATAGGTAATTTAAACAAATTTTGCAACTTCCACTGTAAAAGTGGCTAGTTTTTTATGAACTATATTTTCAACCATTCCAACCAATCCTCCAGTTTACACAAGATCAGTCTGAAGAATCAACAACTGACATAAGCCTTTCCAATGAGAAAGGCTAGAATAATATGTAAATTTTATGGTTATTAATAATATAGAGTCAAGAGGCAATGTTACTGAGAACTTTAAAACATTTTCTCACTTCCTCTATACAACCATCAGCCTTTTTAAAGGTATATTATTAAAATGTATTAATATAAGGTCCTCTTCTTTAAAATAAATGGTCATTAAATGAAGCCTTGCTTTAGGTAATGGAACCAAAATAAGAAGATAAAGTTTTCAATATATCAAAGAACTCAATCATTTTTGTTAATCTTCCATTTTCCTTCCTTTTCTCAAAGAACTAGACTATGTTTACTGATATCTTCTTTAAAAGAAAAGCACATATTTATGAATTTTTAGGATTTGAAATTTGTCAACCTATTCACAAAGTTAAAGTCATAATTACTCAAGACCTCTCACTCTAATATGTTTTATTTTGCATCTGAATGACTGCAACTAAAATTGTATGCAGATTTTAACGTAAGAGGGCAACCCCAAATAACCATATTAAAATTATGATTTTGTTAGTATGGTTTCCTCAAAAATAGTCATCTCAGTATTTCAAACATACACCTAGAAGAACTGTGTCATTTAATTTCAAGCATACAACTTTAAAATGCCCTCTCTTTTACAATGCCTTCCATTAAAAAACAAAACAAAACAAAAAACCTCTTTCTACTTAATGGATTTATTCCTTCACCAGGTGTATTGGTCCAGTGACAAAATAGTCAAATGTGTAAGATTACATCTTGAAAACTAGCATGTTAAATTAAAAACCAATGAAAAATTATAACAAAAATAAGATATGCACATTTGATAAACAATGCAGATTTTAAAAGACTGGGAGGGGGAGGGGAGTATCACATTTAATGTAGGACTGCACACATACCAAAACCCCTGCACTGGATTAACTGTTGCAATAAGAACAGATACGGTAGTATCTGTGGTTCAAACATTCACACTGGGAAATAAGATTCTTAAAATTATCAACTTTTTAAATAAAATAAGAGGACAAATAATTTCATCTTTGATGTCATACCCTAAAGAATACATCCCAGAGTTTCCATTTGTCAACAGATATCTCTGCTTCATGCCATATCATCATATTAAAGTTCTGGGGAATGTAATTACATATGCTGTAAACAGAGAGGTGTCAGGAGGAGAGAAAATACATTCTTCATTCACAGATGTGCATGTGCTTTACAAGGAGTGGGTGTGGTTTGGGAAACCAGTCATCATTTCTTGAGGAGATATGGGGGAAATGTACAACAGGAACAGAGAGGCAAGCAAATGGTTATTTACCAACCCATCAGAAAAAAATTGGCTTCTGGTAGCTAGAAAAGGGAAGATACCTGTTGCCGCTTACAAAAGTTAAACAAACAAACTCAATCTGCACTTCAAGTGTACTCCTATGTGTGAAAAGTGAAATATGGGAGATGTAAAGAGAGATTTTTCTGAATGACTTGTGGAATCAGTTTCTTTACTTGGTAGTCCCATCCATAAAAATTTCTCAATGACTAGCTAGCTGAGCTCACTTATGGACACGTGGTATTCGCTAAGAGTTCTCAAATGGAAGAAAGACTCCCAACAAGCAAGTCACCTACAAAAAAAGATGAACTTTGAATTACAAAAAGCAGAGAAGATGAATTTCAGTGAGCAATTTTCAAACCAACAAAAGTATATAACAAAAATACAAGGCTAATTAGAAATGAAAAATTAAGAAAAGAATGTGAAAGAACTCAGAACAGAAGAAGAAAAAGCTTTAACAGATCTCATTGTTCTACATACCAATTATTCTAGAAATCCATAAAAATATCTTTTAATCTTTTAAAATTAACCTTTCTCAAAACAAAATCCCGGCAAATAAAGGCCTAACTGTAAAGTATCTGGAACTTCTCTGTAATTTAAAAATGTAATTTAAAGCTTTGTAACAAGTCGGCTTTTAAAAATTTACAATATATGTCAAATTTCCCTATGACATTTCGTCAAAACCACTTAAATCCTCATTGAACCATAACCAAACATCAACTGTTAGAGACTTGGTATGGCCATACACCAATTTTCAGTTAAACCATTAAAAAAGCATCCCTTAAATAGAGGGAGCCAATTGTTGACATGAACACTTTTACTGATATTACTCTAATTTCAAGAACTGTAGCTTTTACTACTGTCAAAGAGTCTTATTTCATACCTCCCTTTCCTATCGTAAAAAAAAAAAAAAAAAACTGATAGAAGAAAACATCTTTCAAACACAATTTTTGCTTAAAAAAAAAAAAAGACCTTAATGAAGTCACTGGGAAGCCTCCTGACCTTATTTCTATGTTCTTTTATTAAAAAGGCTGGAGGACGATATGATCTTCAAAGACAGACTTGACATTTCACCATTCTCTCTCCAGCCTTTCCAGATACACTGGAGGAGATACCTTACATGGATCTTTTCCCATTAGAGGACCTCTGGTTTTCCAGAATGGGAAACTTCAAATTTTGTCTTAGTATCAAAATTCACACTGACAAGACTCTCTGCCATAAGTGTTCAAGTGTGATTGTGGCCTAAGAAAAGAACAATCCTATGGGCATAATCTACTAGTTACCACCTGTAAATCTAGAGAATTAAGCTTAAATCCACCTTTCTGAATAAACAATATGTTGTGCCTTATCCACGTCAGTGTTTTAAACGACTTGACAAGACCAATTCTCTCATTACACACCTTTACATTTTACATAAGCAATCTAAAACCAGTGCCTTTTCAAGAACTGACAAATCTTACTTAACACAAAATTTTACATTTAAAAATGCTAAGGGCCTCAAATTGAAAAAAAAAACTTCAGTTGCATTCTAAACCGCAATGTTTGGTCAAGCATTTCTAACAAATATTTTAAATAAGATTTCCATACCTGTCTTCATCACCATCAACAGGAATAGCTATGCTGAATACAGAGGTGGCCAGACTGTTCATAGGTGTTAACTGAAGGGGGTTTGCCAGGGCATCTGCAACAGGAGGCTTCACAACAGGCTTATTTTCAGCAATGAGAGATAGTGGTGGTTGAGGTAGGGGTTCTGATTTTCTTCTAGTATCGTCAACTTGCCCGACTAAAGGCTGGGTCTGAGTCTGAAACTGGCTTAAGTCAGACTGTGGTAGACTCGTTGGTACACTGGGTGTGCCTTGCGCTAAGGGCAGCCCAACATGCTGGATTACGCTGCTGCTCCTGCTGACCGGCGTATGGCTGCTCAGCTGCTGCGACTGGACCAGAGGCGCGGGTACATTTGGCATAGTAACAGAGGTGGTAGACACACTAGGCACGGTTGGAGCGGGCACTGCTGCAGGCACGTTTGGAATTCCGGGCAGCACGGCGTGGGGGCCACCAGGCACGGCCGACGGCGCACCGCTGCCACCCATCTGCGGCGGAGGCACGGGCTGGGGCTGCCCAGTCCCAGGGGGAACTAGGCCCGGCTGCGCCGCGCATCCTACGGCAGCCAGGGGCACTCCAGCCGGCTGCCCAGGCGCGGCCTGTGCGCCCTGCGCTGCTCCCGGCCCCGGGGCCACGGCTTCACCGGGCAGGGAAGACGCGCCGAGTATCTGCGCACCCACCGAGGAGGCATTCTGGCCGGCGCCCACCGGAAGGCTGGCGGCCGTGGCGAGGCTCGCTCCGGCGCCGGTGGATGAGGGCTGAGCAGGGCTTGGCGGCTGCAGGCCGGCCACGTGAGGCTGGAGGTACTCACTCTGCCCCGTGGGCTGGACGGGCAGCAAGTGCCCGGGCGGGAGCGGAGGCTGGGGGTACGCGAACTGCGGCGGCGGCTGCGTAGCGGGCGCGCCGAGGGCCGGGCCCGGCTGCGGCGGCAGGGGCACGCCGGGCTGCGGCAGGGTTACATTCGTCAGCGGCAGGCTCTGTCCATTGGGCCCCTGCGGGGGGACGCCCGGGCCGGCTCCCTGGGGCTGGCTCGGCTGCGGGGCTGCCATCATCTGCGGCGGCCCGGCTCCCGGGAACGGCGGCGCTGGAGCCGCGCTTTGAACCACAGCCCCACCTACGGGCGGCGGTGGCTGTGGCTGCCCAACGCCAAAACTCTGCGGCTGGGCCGGGGCGGGCTGGCTCATCTTCTCCGACGGGGGTAGCTGTGACACAGCAGTCAAGGAGCTGTCAGTTCCCGAGTCGGGCCCGTGCGCCCCCGGCATGGAGGCCACCACCACCACCACCGACCCGCCGGTGGCGCCCAGGCCGCTGTCCCGCTCTGAAGTCTGGTCAAAAGTATTGCTGTGCCGAATGCAATCCCCGGACCTGGTCAGGACGCTGCTGTCGGAATCCCGCTCATAGTATTCCATACACGTCCATCGGCCGCGTCGGTAGGGCTCCCCGCTCCCGTGATCCAGCTTGATCACGCGAAAACGGGAACTACAAGTGGTGGGGGGCTGCGATGGGGCCGCAGTCCCTGGCCCGGTGGACGAGCCCGCGACCGGGGGGCCGCCGGGTGCCCCCGAGGAGGGGGCCGAGGTGGCGGCCGCCGCCGCGGTACCGGCCAGCGCCCCAGCCGCGCTCCGGGCCGAAACGGCTCCTCCTCCGTTGGCGGGAGCAGCCGCCGCGGCCGCCAGCTGCCCGTCCAGGAGAAGGTTTGGGGAGACGGTCCCAGGAGTCTCCGCATCCCCAACGTTGTTGAGCGTTTCTTCCGAGGAGCTGCGCTCGCAGACCTCCTCGGGGCCATAATCCGTGGCCCGCGAAACGTCGAATATCTCGGAGGAGACGTCCTCCGTACGCGATTCGTCCGGGTCGTCCAGGCTCTCGGTGTCCTCTGTGATGCTCGTGGCCACCTGGGCCGTGGTGACACTGGTGATCTGGAAGCAGCTCTTCTTCTTGGCCGGCATCTTGGACATGGTGAGGCAGGCTGGAGGGCAGAGAGGCACGCCGGCTCCTCCGCGAGCTTGCCGGAAACCAAGAAGGGCAGAGCGGGGGTCCCCCAAAGACAAAGTCCGCGTCCGCGCTGGGGACCGAGGCCCGCCGCCGTCAAGAGTCACTGGGTGATCCGGACGCTGGCCGCTCCGTGAGACATCCTCCTCCCCGTTTCCTTCAGCGTCGGTCTCTACGGCTCGGCCCCCGTCGCCCTCGCGCGGCGGCTCCTCCTTCCTTTTCGCCTCCCGCAGTCGCGGCGCCTCAATTCAATCCCCTCAGCGGCGGCGCGAGCGCGGTCCCAGGGGCGGGCCGGCGGCTTCCTCCTCCCGTCTCCGGGGCCGCCGCGGTCAGACCAGCTCGACGCTCAGCGCGGTCAGCAGGCCGGGCAGGGGGTGGGAGTGGGAGTGCGAAGGGGAGGAGGAGGCGGCGGCGCGAGGGGCGGTGCTGCCCCACACGGGCTCCTCAGGCCAGGGCCGGCGTCAGCCCTGGGCTCTCTCGGACGCTGAGGGAAGGGCAAGGAGTGGCGAGGCTGGAGCCGGGGAGTCCTGATTCAGCCAGGAGCGGCGGGCCGGGGCAGGCTGAAGGGCCGCGGACGGTCGGCGGAGCTTCGGCGCGGGCTGGCGGCCCCCACCCCGGCTTTAGCCGGAGCTCAGCCCCAGGGACATGTCGACTGTCTCTGGCGGAAACCCGCTCCGGGGGAGGGGAAAGCCGGCTCGGTCCTCCCCTTACAGGGGGAGCCACCCCCGCGGGCGGGCGGGCGGCGGCGGCGGCGGTCTCGGCCTCCCCTCGCGGCTCCTGAGAGAGCGAGGGGCGGCGGTGGTGGCGGCGGCGGCCCGCTGGCCGGCGAGCGGAGGCGCTCCGGCTGTGTGAGGTAGCGGTGGTAGCTTCTTCGGCTCCTCCTCGATGCGCCCGGTTCGCCAACCCCGGAGAAACTGAAATTCAAACTGCTGAAGCGGCGGCTGCAGCTCCCTCCCCTCCGCCAAGATGGGGCTGAAATGGCCGCGCCAGGGATGCTGGGAGGAGCAGCAGCCCGGCTGCCGCCGCCGCTGTCGACTAAAATGCCGCCGCTGCCGCAGCTACCGCCAGCGCCGCAGCCGCCGCCGTTCCGTGACGCACCGGCGTCGTGACGTCACCGCCCCGCCCCCTCCGGTTTCCTGCAGTTTCGCGTGGAGGCTGGAGGGGGGAGGCGGTGGGCGGGACTAAAGGTTAAAAAAGGGGAGCGGTTTTTTTTTTTTTAATTTAAAATTTTTTTAATTTAAAATTTAGGCTGTAGGTCTTTAAGAGTTGAAGAGCTAAGGACTCTTGAATTCGAAGCCTGGAGAGCTTTCAGCCGCGCCAGTCGGTTTTGTTCCGAGACACTGGAAGGCTGGATGGAGGTCATGTGCTGTGTCTAATGTTTAGCAGAATCTTACAGAAACAAGGGCGATAGAAATGGGGGTTAGGGAGATTTAGCCAGGATAAAGAGGGAGACCGCTGGAAGGAACCGAATCACTTTAAAAAGTCTTTTCTGAAAATAAATGTTGACCACTGTAGTCAGAAGAGTGAAATGTGGAGAGAAATGGGGATGATTAACCAAGAATAGCAAGCCAGATTGAGTCAGAAAACTGATCTTTCAGCCAGAAATTCTGTCTCCAACAATGGCATCAGGAGATGGTTACTTGCCCAGGGTGAGGTCAGTTTAAAAAAAGATTAGAGGTTACCAACATATTCCTGATTTTCCTGAATTTGCTGTAATTCCAGGGTCGGAGAGTTCATTTAAACTCTTGAGACTGTTTTTACTTTCAGCACGAAATCAGCTTATGGGCTCCATAAATGTAGAACCTACTGCGTTGAATAGTTATGGTTCTTTCTTTTGTTTATTCTAAAACTCTTAGTTGGAGCCGGAGTGTTACATGGTTTGAATTGGGCCATGAACAAGTCAGAAAGCACCCTCTCCTCTCCCAGTGCAGGGAGCAGCTACCAAAGTACTGGAGAATTATCTTTTAGCTACTTTCTGGCAAAAGAAAATGGTAAAGCAGTTCTCTTAAACAGTTAAACAAAATGGGGAAGGTGGCTCTTGAACTTTGACACACTAATATATCACTTAGGTAAAATCCAAGAAATCTGCTGGAAATCAAGATTTCATGTCACAGCTTTAGCAGTCATATCATGATGACTTAACATAAATCAGTGAACCATTATACTCAGTTCTCTAATCTTTGAAGAGTAGAAATACTTTTTATCCCAAAAGATGTTTCAGTAATGACAATTTACAGATAATTTTGAGGCCCTTAGTTGTAAATATACAGACACATGTCTTTTAACCTTAGTAGAAACCATGTCCTCCAAACCCAAGTGAATGAGGTCAGGATGTGAAATAAGACCACATAATAACATCCCTGTTTCTTAAGAAGATGGGAGAGAGTAAAGGAACAAAGTGTAACATTATGCTGCTATTGTGGCAGAGATAGCTAATGGAATGTTTCATTTCTAAATCTGTAATTTCAGTAATTGTTAGAGATATTTTCCATTAGTAAGTTAGATCAACTGGTTAAATCCAATATAATTTTGTATTGTAATTTAATTTTGTATTTACTCACCATATTGTTAAAAATGGTGATCAGTTTTGGAAAAATAAGTATCACGTGCCTGCTTGTCCCATTACATTATCTTATTACATAAACTTCCTGATTACTTGTTATGATACTCTTAAATCACACACTTAAAGGAAAAGTCTTATGTAATCTGTAAGATCATTTCTCCTTGAAGAACATATAAAGGATTTATTATGAAATGACAGTGATGATAGAGATAATTTAGAAGAGATCAGTAACTGGGCTATATTTTTGGTCAGAATGGGGTTAAAGATGTTAAAAGACATCTTATTTTTTTAATAAATATTTTTAAAAAATTTTTTATTTTTAATGTTTTTTTATTTTTGAGAGACAGACAGAGCGTGAGCAGGGGAGGGGCAGAGAGAAGGAGACACAGAATGTGAAGCAGGCTCCAGGCTCTGAGCTGTTAGCACAGAGCCTGATGTGGGGCTCAAACTCACAGACCATGAGATCATGACCTGAGCCGAAGTTGGCCGTTTAACCACCTGAGCCACCCAGGTGCCCCAAAAGACATCTTAGCAAAAAATAAGATGTATAAAGTTAAAATGTTTTATTTATATGCTGAAAGATTTTTGTGTATTTGAGACAATAAAATAGTTCTCTTGAAAGTAAGTTTTCCAAAAGTCTAGGCCCTAGCTTCTTTTATACATTTGCTCCTTAGTAATGTAGAGAATTTATTGCCTAAAACTGCTATGAAGAAATGATAAAAATTCTGGTTGTTAAAAATAGATTTGAAAGCATTTTATGGAGAAAAAAATCATATAACTATCATCAAACTATGCAAAACTATGTAATTCATGGTTTGCCCACAAAGGATTATAATCCTCCATATAACTAATTAAAGTGATAGGAAGCCAGATGTACCAGCCAGTATATACACTCTGTGTGTGGAAAGTTGATAATAAGTAAAATGGTAGCCTAAGTCACTGAAACTGAGGAGGTCTCTGGAGTCCCAAACCTCAAGACTAAGGGTCTTAAAGCAACTATCCTGGCTCCATGCTTACACCCAAAAACCATATGTGGAAACTGTGGGAGTCCTTGATTACTGCTCCAGAGCACCCAACTTGAGTGTCCTACATCTTATACTTCCCTCAAAGACTGACATTGTAGCCATGTATGGGAGGTAAGTTTAGGAAGAACAATGCAGGGGGAAAGAAAAAAAACAATTGCCAACAACTTAGAAACTGAGGACTGTTTCCACTGATGGCCACAAAACCCAAAACAAAACAAAACCAAACACTACAACTACACTAGCAAGATTTCATCGTTTGAGAGTATTATACTCCAAATTCTACTAGGTTATTATCTAACCATATCAGTACCAGATGGTAAATTGTTTTATAGTCACAAGATCCTGGAGTGTGCACTACAGATACTCTGGGATAGAGGGGAAAAAAAAAGGCATACTTTCAGCAGAAATTAAGCAACTGCCTAATCTAAGAGAAGTAACATTCAGGATTAATACTATCAGTCAGTGACATTTATTGAGCACTACCTGTGTGCATTAAGAATCGGATAGCCTGTATCCTAGCCAACAACTTTTTCTGGGATTTAGAAATAGCTTGTGTTTACTTTCTATATTTTTATTACCAAAATGCTGGAAAAATATAAAATGGAGGACTAGTTTTCAGGTTCCAAAAAACATTGGCTAGAAATAAATATCAGTTGTCTAAACAAGTAGTCCTTATTTATTACTATGATTTTCCTGGGGTTGCGTTTCTGGGATAATATCTTACTAATAACCATTTGCATTGAGGCCATTGTATAATATTATCTGAAAAGCAAACAACAACAACAACAAAAACAACACTGCAATGAAAGAAAACTAAGCATAGTGAAATTCCATAAATACTTTTATAAAAGAAAACATAATCTGATTGAGATGCACAATCTTTTCATCACTTGAGAGCGAATGAAGTATGTACAATTTTCAAAGTTAAGAAAAGTTCTATAAGATAGTCTTCTAAAGTTTGATATACTATGAAACAATAGTGTCTTTTAATATGGAAGATTCCCTTCAGTTCCAAAGATCTTTGAAGTTCAGGCAAAATATAGCAATTTGGTGGGGGAAAAATGGTGCATTTTGAACTAATAATAAATATAGTATCCTATTAAAGCATATTTTCTTCTATTATGGTACTTAATTTAAAATCTAAAATATTAATTATGTAGTTCTGAAATCTAGCTTAATGCCACAATGTAGGACAACTTCAACAGAAAATCTGTTAGTGACTATATTAAGACCACCTGGGATAAAATTAAAGAAATCTACATTGCCTAATTGGAGGAAACTTGAGATCAAGAGTAAGCTTCAGTTTTTTTGTAAACTTGTCTTGCAACTGTTGGCAAATCTATTAATCCCTCAATCTCCCATTACTAAAAAGAAGCAACATTGTAGTGAAGAGGCATTAAACTACCATTCCCACTGAAAGTGTGGATGGAAAAAGGTAACACATGTGGCAGTGTTTTGGTGTCTTTGGAAGAAAAGATGGCAATTCAATGTGATACTATTAACAGTAATATTTTCAATGCCATTTGTCAATTAAAAAAAGTTACTTGGGCCACCTGGCTGGCTCAGTGGGTAGAGCATACAACTCTCGATCTGAGGGTTGTGAGTTTGAGCCCCACAACGGGCATAGAGATTACTTAAAAATAAATAAATAAAAATCTTTTTAAAAAGTTACTAAGTGTACATTATTTTATGAAGAAGCCATATTCTGTCATAGATGAGCTAGTTATTTAAAGACATTTCATACAACATCCTTTGGTAAGGTGAATCATCACCGTGTATTCTGTTTTTCTTGTATATGTGAATTTGGTGTAGGCACGCATAATTGTTATCACTTCAAGTGGTAGTATACCCATAATTTTAAGTTGTAACATTAATACTCACAAAAGAACACTGAAAGACATTGCCAATTTCTAGACTTCTAGGTTATAGTTCTTCTGTATGTTACTATTATCAGCTTGCAAAGTTCAAAAAAATGTGTTTGAGTGTAGAAAATTGTATAAACTGGATTGAAACATGAGGGATGGTTTAAGTGTTGACTGATAATCTGAAGGTCATTCTAACTTGGCTGATTAGACTAATTTTAATTCATAGAAACCAGTGATTGAAAGGCACAAATAGAATCTTGACTACTTTATATTAGCAGTTGTGTTTTAATTCCAAAATAACTCTCTCTTTAATCGTTGGAAACAAAATACTTTTAGCATTTACCTTTAGAATACTTGAAATCCTACTTTAACAGCATTCATACTCCTTAAAAGCTCAACCCATGATCTATGTTTGCGCAAGGATTTGGGTGTTAGTTAAAATGGTCACGTAATGAGCTGCTCCTCTGCAAATTAATTTTCACTCCTCTCCCCCATCTTTCACCTGGTATGTTTGGAGAAGAAGGAGGCTAGCAAGAAATAAGGAAATAAGGGGAAAATGCAAAATCAAGGTGAAATGCTAACCATAGGGTTTTTGCAGTTTTGGCCATCAAATATCTAAAGAATAATCGTAACAGTATTACTGTGGTACTCATTATGTGACACTTACCTAGTTTTTAACTAAATTGACTAGATACAAATATCTTTTCATGTTCAAAGATTTAGAATAGTTTCTCCATCTTCGCCCCATTTCTTCTGGATTTTGATGCTAACCTTTTTGGCATATTGCATATGTTTGTTCAATAGCTGATTTAATTCTAGATTTTCAGTTTATAAATATTTTATTTATATTTGTTTTATAGGTTCTCTGTCAATACAATGGTTCTACCCTTTAAGGAAAAAAGGATCAACCCTTTCACAAAAAGGCATATTTTAAAGAAAGATAAATTATGTGATAATGGTTCATTCATTTTCCAAGTATTCTCACTGAATTGCTTTAAGCCTAACTACTGCATTTAAAGTAATTTTGCTTATTAATATTTATTTGAAATATTTTATTTTGATGGAAGAAAAAATTCTCCTAGAAAAATCAAGCTTTTATTTTGAACAAACAGCTCCGAATATCTCTTTATTTATTCATCTAATATATATTTAGAAGACTACTATGTGCTGGCCTCTTTGCTAGACTTGGAGAACAGCTGTGAACTAGACAAGAAAAGGAAAGTCTTTGTTCTAATAGGTCTTATATTTTAGAACAGGAACAGATGCCCAAGAAATCAATGAATAATGTGGTAATTTCAAAGATTCATAAATGTTAAGAAGAAACAAAATGACAGTGGAAGGTGGGGGCAAGGGCATCTTAGGTGTCTGGCTGGTGGGCTCTTTGTCAATAGCCAGCATTTCAGAAAGAGAGGCAGATACAGTGTGATGGTGCTGTGATGGAAACGAGTGTGCCGTGGGGGCATCTGAGAAGTAGGGAGGCACCAGATCTTAGGGACCTTGTTGGCTGAGTAAAAGAACTTGTATTTTATTTTAAATGTAATGAGAAGCAACAGGAGGGTTACAAGCACATGATTAACATGACGTGATTTACATTTAAAAAGAAACCTCTCTGTTTTCATAACTTCTCATAGTTTAGAATATGTTGTGTATTATGTTCAGAAAGATCTGTTAAAATAGTCAAAGATAAGTTTCTTTTTATATGGCTATAATATTTGTATCATACCAAAATGGTAGAAATATTTACCAGTCTATGACATTTTTTATACAGAGATGTAATAACTTTGTAGCACAACAACTGATTAAATACCTGTGAGAGAGAAGTCTTTTTCTCAGTGAAACCCTAACTGACTTAATGTCCGTGATTTTGATTACTCAAGAATTTGAAATGCCCCACCTAAAAACAAACAAACAAAAAACCCAACTCTGAACAACAGTGAAAAAGAAAGCATTTTGTTTAAAGGTAATTGTTAGGTAAGTGTGATACAACCACCTGACAAGGAGAACTTTTAACAAGTAGAGCTAATTTTAGGGAGGCTTGGTGCTGAGCCTCATTTTTCCCATGAGATAAAAATATACATAGATAAATCTAGGGACGATGTGAGACATTCAGCTAGTCATAAAAGAGCCACAAAGAAGAGACCTTTATGGAAAAGGTAGAAGGCAAGGCTGTACGCTGTGGTATTGGTGGATTGCCTTTTCTTTCTTGTCCAGGTACAATTGAACAGTGGGTAATTTTTACTCTGTTTCATGCACTGTTTCTTTATTAGCAAGAGAATGCTAGAGTAGCATTTTTAAATGAAGCTACACTCGTGTTCTGGTGGCGACAGTGGGCACTCTCCTCATTCCTTCCTTTATCTTCTCCCAATTCCAGGTTTATGTGTATGAATGTTAAATTTATTCTTACCATGGTAAACTCCAAAGCAGGGCCAACATTTCTGAGAGCTTCAGCAGAGATAGATGGATAGTCCATCCTTTTCTCTGAAGCACACAAAGTTATTTTCCCAGTGGAACATGGGAGAAGAAACACCTAGAAGTTTTGTGCTATAGGCCCCAGTGTAAATGTCAATGGGCCTGTATAAATTCCAAACAGAGAGAAAGAAGACTTGCTTATCTTACTAATACTTTTGAAATATATTGTCTATTATTTGATGAAGTTTGGTGTTTGTATGATTATAAAGCATTAAGACTAAAAAGAGAAAAAGGTGGCATGCCAAGGTTATGTGCAAATTCTTTAAAAGGGGTCCATGTGTGCCCGTGTTGCATTTTTGTTAACTACCATTCCAAAACTCTTAAATTATTTTACAGCTTAATTATGAAGCTTACAAGTATTGATCATACTGCTTTATAATAGTATCTTGTTATGGGTAGGAAAATATTACTTTATACAAACTGTATAGTCGACCCAATTAATGAACTTTACATGTAGTTGACTTCTATTTTTAAAAAATGAAACCATTTTAAAGATGAACATTTGTTATCATCTGATGATTTTTTAAAAAATGATAAATGTGGTAGAATATTGAGTTAAAGAATATTAAACAAAATTGTATCTCATCTTTGAAAGAAAATTACATATATGCATAGGAAAAAAATTGAGGGTAAAATACATCAAAATTATATAGTGGCTATCTCTGGGTGATGAGGTTACTGGCCTTTTTTGCTTGATTTTAAAAAATATTTTCCAAGTTTTCTACAACCACATATTTTTATCTGAGTGTATTACTTTTATATAAAAAAATGTACTTCTCCATACCACCTAAACTAAAAGTAGCTTTGTAAAGGTGTAACAACAGATGAGACAACAATTTTAGTCATATGATAAATAACATTGTGTAATTTCTATCTAAAGATAAACTGCCCCTCAGTTTTGTTGAGTCCCATCAAAAAAGATAACATTAGGAATGAGTAGTGCTTTTTCAGTTGAATCAAATTAATGCAAAAATGCTGTAAAGAATTAATTTATGAAATTAAAAAGGAATTTAAAAGGAAATTAAGAAGACATAAAGGACAGAAATGTAATTAAAATGTGAGAAGTAAAGTTGAATGAAAATAGGGTGTTAGGAAACCTTTGTTCTATTATAGGCTCCACAGAATTCTATGTAGCTGTGTGTCTTTGAACAGGTCATAACCTAACTGGGTCTCATATTCTTTATCTGTAAAATAAGGAGGTTGACTGAGAGCATTACTATTTTTGGTTCTAATACTTTATGAATCTAGACTCCCAAAGGACAAATTTGGAGTCTTGGTTTTGCATGCGACAGCCTACGTATAAATAGGTCCACAAAACGTTCATGCTTTAGCTTTGGTAATACTCATATATGCTGATTATTGCCTGATTCCCCCAAGGAACCCACCTGCCTCAGGACCTTTGCATTTCCTGGACTTTCTGCTCATTCCCTGAAATATTTGCATGCCTGATTCCCTCACCTCCTTCAAGTCTCTTCAAATGTCAACTTTTTAGTAGGCCTACCCCGACTACACTATTTAAAACTGCAAGCCTCTGACACTCTCATCCTCTTTCCTGCTTTATTTTTTGCTGTTGCACTTGATACCTTTTTAAAAAAATGTTTTATTTATTTTTGGGAGAGAGAGAGAGCGCGATCAGAGGAGGGGCAGAGAGAGAGGGAGATGCAGAATCCAAAACAGGCTCCAGGCTCCAAGCCACCCAGGTGCCCCACTCTTAATACCTTCTAATACATTATGTCATTTCCTTATTTTGTTTGTTGTCTATCTTCCCATGCTAAAACAATTTGCCTAGGAGGGCAAGGGCTTTCATCTGTCTTGTTCATTCTTGCGTTCTTTTTTTTTTTTTAATTTTAGAGAGAGAGAGAGCCAGAGAGTGTGGGGCGGGGGGCGGGGGGTAGAGAGAGAGAGAGAGAGAGAGAGAGAGAGAGAGAATCTTAAGCAGGCTCTACACTCAGCACAGAGCCTGACACAGGGCTCCATTCAATGACCCGGGGATTTTGAACATGAGTCAAAATCAAAAGTCCAACGCTCAACCCACTGAGCCACTGAGGCGCCCCCATTCTTGAATTCTTAAGGTAGTAGAGCCAGGCACATATTAGATTTTTTTATAAATATTGTATAAATGAATTTTTTATTTTTACAATATCCTACAACATTTTCATTCAACATTATGAAAGTAAAGCAATAAATATGTCTAAAATCATGGAGAATTGGCACAGGGGAAATTCCCTGCAAAAAAAATAGGTACTTCTATAAACATGTATCTTTAAGAGGAAATAAAAAAGAGGGGTGGGGCACCTGGGTGGCTCAGTTGGTTAAGCATCCAACTTTGGTTCAGGCCATTATCTCACCGTCAGTGAGTTTGAGCCCCGCCTCAGGCTGTGTGTTGACAGCTCAGAGCCTGGAGCCTGCTTCAGATTCTTTATCTCCCTCTCTCTCTGCCCCTCCCCTGCTCACGCTGTCTCTCTCTCTCTCAAAAATAAATAAAGATTAAGAAAAAAAAGAGGGGTGCCTTGGTGGTTCAGTAGGTTGAGCATCTGACTATTGATTTCGGCTCAGGTCATGACCTCATGATTTGTGCACTGGGAGTGCTGAGCCTACTTAGAATTCTCTCCCTCTCCTTCTCCCTCTGCCCCTCCCCCCCACTCTCTCTCTTTCTCTCTGAAAATAAATAAATAAACCTTAAAAAAAGAGGAATTAAAACAGAAATAATTTTAATTATTAGACAACTTTTTAAGCTTTTTATTGAATCTATTTTAATCTTTGCAGAAATTTGAGAAAATATGTGAGCTATTCATTGGATCATATGTAGAAGTCCTTGAGAATACAGCATCTTTAGTATTCCATAGAAAGCACAGCCTGAAATTTTGATCATGAATACACGTTCCTTTGACACTACCATTTTTAATCATATTCATTTAAGGCACACTGAAATGTTTTTAATATTTGGTATAATAGTCTAGTTTAAATAACATTTCCTTTTCATAGGAAAATTAAATAAATAGAACTACTCTATGGGTAAAAGTTCTTTCCATATAGTTGTTTAAATGTAGGTCTATAGATATGTCACTATAGTAACAGACTTGGAAAGAAGGCTCTATTTTTAATTCCGAGAGTCTAAATGCTATGGGTTAATGAATACCTAGGCTAAAAAAAAATGTCTTTTATAGACTCCTTGGGCTTTGTTTTCTTCATCTGTTTAGTTTGGCTGCTCTCATTTACATACTTGTTCTCATTAGGGTTTGAATTTCAGAGCTGGCCTCACTCTGCAATGGGAACAAATGTCTTGCCGTGTGTGATACTAACTTTCCATTACATCCTGAAGTATTTGCAGTCCCAGAGGCAAAGAATTTATGGTTGGTACATGAGAGATGGAACCATCACATAAAAGAGGCCAAATTTGAAAACATTTTTTTTTTTTGGTGCCAATATAGTTTCAAGATAATGAGAACTTAGACTAATCAGCTAATGACAAAAAATGAATCATTGTTAAAACACTGTTTTTTTGGCATAAAATAGCTAATGTTTCTAGTTGGTTGATAATTTTCATAGCAACCATGGTATTTGGCACGTCCTAAACACCTTTCATTAGAAGCCTTCAGACCCCTTTGAAGCAGCTCATTATACTCTGAAACAGTTCTGAGAATAAGGAAAATAATACACACATTTTGCTGATATTCTGTAGCTGTGTAGAGGGCATCATGTAGCAAGTACTTAGACTGCATTACAAGATTTCTCAAGAATTCTCCAGCCAAGTAGGAAATTGAGTAGATGCAGCAAGAGAGATTTGAAGTATTGAAAGTCAATCCCCAAGTTAGAGTTGGGTCAGAATTCCAAACTTAATTGTTTTATTCTTTAAAAAATAAATAAATGAATCTTGGAGGCTATTTCCATAGCAGGGTCACTATTAATATCCATAAAAATAACATGGCACCATATTTTCAAGGAGTTCTGTATACTTCCCAGCTTCTTACTCTTCGCTATGCTCTATGAGACTTTTTGGTGGTAAGCTTTTTAGTTTTGGCCAGAAAGTCAAGAGAAAAGAGTATTAAGAATAGTAGTCAATAACTGTAAGAATTCATCACAGATCTATTCATATTTCTGGTCATATCTTGAATTTGTTTAGTACTTTATGGTTGTCAGACTTTTGCTGTGTGTCATATCATTTGATCAGTGTAATGCTATGTCTTTGTGACCTTGGGCAAGTCATTCAGCCATGACTCTGGTTCCCTTTAGGTAAGCTGCCTTTAATAGCTGCCTTCTACTAAGCCTAAGGAATGTTTCAGAATTAATAACAAAGTAGTTGAACACATTACAAACTCTTTAAAAGAAAGGTATTATTATAAATATAAGGTTTGTTTTAACCATCTAACTTGGGAAATTGAAATTTAGAGAGGTCAAGTGAGCTGTCTCTAAGTAGTTAATTGTATTAGTCCAAAGAAACATATAGAACCATGAATTAAAATGTTTATATTTTATAGCTAGATTAAAAATGGCATGAGATTTTATCATAAAAGGCAAAATATTGTCTCAAGTGGAAAATAGCACTTTCTAAAAAATATAAACAAATATTCATTCTGAACCGTGAGCTTGCTAATTTTACTTAAATGCATCAAAATGAATATGATTTCATCAGTTGTTGATCTGCATCCAGGCTACATATGACAAACTGATGAAACAATTTTTTTCGAAAAGATACCCAATTTGGTAGTAGTTAATCCCATAATGACTATGAATTACATGAACTGAAAGCAGAAATAGGAAATATGTTTCATAAAAATAGTATTTTCCAAATAGATATACAATCAGAATGGTATTTCATAAGCAATAGTTAAGGTGGTCAGCTGCTGCTAGAGCTTTGTTGTAGAGCTTATATGTCATAATAAAATCCCCTTAAGAACATTGGCTATTGTATAAGATGTCTCAATGTTCACAAAATGACACTCTCTAGCTTCTAAATTATTGTTTTTTAAAAATATGTTAGCACCCAAATCTGCATGATTGAAAGATTATTTGTATTTATTAAACATTGCTAACATCTGAAAATGATCATTTTAAATTATTTTATTTTGACATTTTTATAATGAAAAATTCCAAATATATAGAAAAGTAGAACCATACAACAAATGACAATACTTACATATTCAACAGGGTTCCTAGAAAATGGAGAAAAAGTCAGCAGCAGAGAGAACAGAAAAGAACAAGTGCTTAGTGTGTGCCAGGCAGTGTGGTAGACCCTTAAAATGTGTCTTTATTTAATCTTTTTAAAAAAAGTTTATTTATTTTTGAGAGGAGGGGAGGAACAGAGAGATGGGGGGACAGAAGATCTGAAGCGGGCTCTGCACTGACAGCAGTGAGCCCAGTGGGGCGGGGGGGGGGGGGCTTGAACTCACGAACCATGAGATCATAACCTGAACTGAAGTCAGATGCTCAACCAACTGAGTCACCGAGGTGCCCCTTTATTTAATCTTTATAGCAACTCTATGGGATAAACATTAGCATCTCCAGTTTACAGACAAAGAGATTGAGCCTCAGAGAGATTGAGGACTTCCTCAAGAGTTTAGAATCAGAGCCATATTTGAACTGGTCTGCATGCTCTTTGTCCCATGTTCTCTCCATTACTCCATTTTATAATTTATGAACCAGCAGATTGGGTGTTCCCAAACTTGTGAAGAGAAACTACTTTCAGACTTTTTGTTTTGTGTTGCGATCTCATGATGGTGGAAGGAGAGGTCAAAAGAAAGGGGTTGAACCTGTTCTGGATGAATTTGAGGAGCAGTGCTGATAGTGAGGTCCTTGAGTGGGGAAGGAAGTGGGCAGGAAGTTGTTGCTCACCACGTGAAAGAAGCAATGGACCAGTGCAGGCCTTGGGGTATAGTAGCTAATTAGGCTGGTGTGTTGGGAACCACTACTGTGGTTGGGTCAGGCTCTCTGGAGGACTTTCTATTTATTTCTATTAAGAAGTAGAGTTTTTATAATAGGAGATAAAGAATTTTATTTTTCTATTCCTAAAAAAAAAAAAAAAAAACCAACTGGAGGTGTTGGTCTGCCATTCTATTTCAATTAAAATGAAGATGCATCTTTAGCTGGAATGTATGTGTAACTGTCTTGGAATTAGACTCTCCAAGGTCAGACTATCTCCACACAGCAGACAAGCAAATTCCCGGGATACCAGGCAATGTTTTCAGCAGGCTGCTGCTGCTTCCTGTCCCAGAGCAGAGGAGACGTTGGTTCTCATCCCAGCTCTGCAACTGGCAAATCATCTCACCTCTCTAGGCCTCTGTTTTTCCTCCTCTGAAAAATAAGGAGCCTAAAGTGGACAATTCCTAGACTCCCTTCCAGCCCTTCCGCTCTGTGGTTTTATGAGAACAGAAATCACAGCTAATTCCTTAGGCCCTCTGGGGGGAATAAAACCAAAATAATTATCTTCCATGGTATGAGCCTCTGTCTGCTATACAAATTTTAGTGTCCAAAGATTTAAAGTCCATTTATCCTATAGACTTACTGGGAAGCAGGTCAGTTGACATTTTCATACATTTATTTGAATGTGTTTTAGCATTGTTAAAAAACTTTTCTGTAGGCTGAAACTTTGCTGGGAGTTAATTCAACTTTTTTTAAACATCTCATTTTGAAATTCAAAGCAATTGACTTGTTTTTGGTGTCCTATTTAGGTGCCTTCCATATTTCAAATAATTTTGTCAAACACTCCAAAATTCCACTCTACCCTCTGAAATTGTTTTAGGGACAATTGCTTGTTCTATGAAACGGGATAGATGAAAACTTAAATGTTATATTTCACTTGTTCAAACATACACACCTTAATGACGAATGCCTGCTAAAAGGAAGTGTCTTAGTAAAGTATGACTTTATGCTTTTCTATTGCATAAGGTTCATTTGTTCCTGAGTGGGTAGATAATCTGGGTGAGACAATGAAAGACTTTTGCATGTATGAAAATATATACTTCTCTTCTTTTGGAGTTGTTGCTTGCTCAGCACACACATGTTGACTTCCCATGTACTTGACAAGCACTGATTACTTGCTAAAGCTACACCGATGAGAAAGATATGCTCTCTGCCTCTGGAAAAACCAAAGCTAGTAGAAGATGCTTATAATTTATATGGAAAAAAAAAAGAGAGAGAGAAAGTTTTTCTACTCTATTACGTCATTGGAATGCATGAGGTGGTCTTATTATTTTTTTTTACTCACAAGGAAACTGAGTCTCATAAAGGTTAAATTATTATCATGGTCAACTTGTTATTACTTGCTCAGTGTCTGTTGTCCTATTTAACAAGGCCTGGGACCATGTCTATCCTTTCACTCTGTAGCCTCAGTACCTAGCATGATACCTGGAACCTAATATGTGGTCAATACATATTTGATCGATTACTAAATATTGGATTATTAGTACATCCAACAAATATTAGATCAAATATTAGCCTTTGTAGCATTGATCGTCTCACTCTTCAAGCAAGTATTCTTTCAGTGTGCCTTGCTGCCTCTTTAATTATACCAGTTTAGTATTAACAGAATGGATGCCTGAGGTCTGGAAAAAGAATTATGAACTACCTAATTTTTTAAATAAGGGAAGAGATTGCCTTTGAAAAGCGGAAGCTGAACACCCTTGCAAAGCACCAGGATAAATCCCCCAGAACTGGACCTTGAAACTCAACTGTCAGAGTACTCTTTTCTTTATAAAGTTAAACAACTATGCCATATATATCAAAGTTTCCGATTGTTTAATGGTTTGAAATAATTGTGCGTTAGTCATTAAAAGAGATGGCAGCACGTTTCAGAGTCTAAAAGAACTTGTGTGCTGTATTAGTAATTTGGATATTTTATGAAGCTCAGTTTACGGCGGATGCTAAGATATAGAGTTATTAGCACTTTAGAATATAAGGATGGAATTTGAAATGACCTTGGCAAAACTGATAGTTGTTAATCCTAAATAGGAACACATGTAGGCAGGAAAGACAAATGTACAATAACTGCAACATGTGACTGTGGCAGAAAGGAATTTAGAGTACCAAATTCAGTAAGCACAAAGTAATTCTTATATTGCATTCTTCAGACTGTTACTAGAATACTATGGCCAGTTGTGGGCCTACCCATTTAAGAGATCTGTAACAAACTGTATGAGATTCAGAGGATATAGAAAATAATTGAAGCTTGGAGATTTGGGAATGTGAAAACATAGGAAATAAGTTGAATTTCAGTCATGTAAGGCCTCAAAAACTTTTACCTGTCATACACCCGTTCTCAGTAGCTACTTTAGGATGTGCTCCACCAAAATGAGGGAATGAGGCAAGACAGAGGAAGACCCTGGAGACAGTATATAGGCCAAGGAGGTTCTAGGACATGAGAAGGGGAAAGCCTAGGTGACAAGTGTGCCTCTGGTGTCTAGAACCATCCATCTGGTGGTCATTACAAGGCTCATTACAAGGCTCAAGGAGGGACTTCTTCAAGAAGATGAAATTAAAAGAATCCTGATGTGTTTGAACATTTTTTTAAAAAAGTTAAATAATGGATGGAGAGTTAAATTAGTGATAATACATTGAATACTTGATAAAACAAACAAAAAAATAACCCCAGGGAAACAAAAGTATGAGCCAAAAAGAATAGGAGAAATATAGTATATATATATGACAGATCTTAGCTATAAGTAACATTTATATGCCTACTATAATATAAACACTAAGTATTAATAGAACCAAGGGGTGACTGAGTGGCTCAGTCAGTTAAGCGACCAACTTCAGCTCAGGTCATGATCTCACTGCTCTTGGATTTGAGCCCTGCATTGGACCCTGTGCTGACAGCTCAGAGCTTGGAACCTGCTTGGGATTCTGTGTCTCCCTGTCTCTCTGCCCCTGTCGCCCCCTCCCCCAGGCTCACACTCTGTTTCTCTTTCCCTCTCTCAAAAATGAATAAACATTAAAGAAAATTTTGATCTAATGATATTGAGTGCATGAAGAGGTGAGAAGGGGAGGTATGTGGGATGGGGAGGGAGAGGGCAATGAAAGAAAGTTATGTCCTTATCTTCCATAGTGAGAAATCGTGGGGAATGCCTACACTTTAAAAATCAGGGGCACCTGGGTGGCTCAGTCGGTTAAGCTTCTAACTCTTAGTTTCACCTCAGGTCATGATCTCACAGTTTGTGAAATCAAGCCCATGTCAGACTCTGCACTGACAGCGCAGAGCCTGCTTGGGATTCTCTCCCTCTCTCTCTCTCTCTCTCTCTCTCTCTCTCTCTCTCTCTCTCTCTCTCGCACTCCTAGCTTGCACTCTTTCTCTCTTAAACAAACATTAAAAAATAAACAAAAAATAAAATTAACAATATAAATAAATATAGTATACTTAGAATTGTGGAAGTTAACACCAAAAACATCAATCAACCAATTAATCAAACACACAACACAAAATAGCTAAAAATGTTGGATATAGCTGCCTTTCGAGTGGGGAGAAAAGTGCTGGGGGAGGCATGAGGGACTGTTATTTTTCACGATACACCATATAAATTGCATTCTTTAAACTATGTGCATGTATAGCTTTGATTAAAACACTAAAAAATCAGGGCGCCTGGCTGGCTCAGTCGGTTGAGCAGCCGACTTTGGCTCAGGTCATGATCTCACAATCCGTGGGTTCGAGCCCCACATCGGGCTCTGTGCTGACAGCTCAGAGCCTGGAGCCTGCTTCAGATTCTGTGTCTCCCTCCCTCTCTGCCCCTCCCCTGCTCACTCTCTGTCTCTCTCTCTCAAAATAAAATAAAGACAAAAAAAAATTTCTTTTAAAAATAAAACAATAAAAAATCAAATTATTTAACTATCTAAAAATATATTTAAGAGGAGACCTAATGATATCCAAACATGAAGAAATTTCTCTTTGCTTAGGGTGCTAACTGCTTGTGGTATTTGCGAAGTCAAAATTCTGCTTCATGCTGTGTTTTGGTAAATGTTGTTCTATAGTTTCTAAACCGATGAGGCATTTCCTTTCCTGGAGCTGCGTGGCACTAACAATCCACACTCAACAGTCTGGCATGTCTTGCTTTATATGCACTTATGGAGTAAGGCCTGAGTATATTGCTGCGACTCATCTTCTGGGTTCCTTATAATCTGTGGGCCTCTGGCAGAGTGTGGTAAATGAGGGACAGAGCGCTGGCTAAGACACACGGACCTGAGGTCAAACTCCAGCTCAGTCATATGCTATTCTTACGACCTCAGGAAAGTTACCTAACCTTTCTGAACCATACATAATTTCCTCGTCTCTAAATGGGGCTGTGTGATACCTACCTCATAGCAGTGCTGATGTATTAAATGAAGTGATGAAGCACTTGGCAGGTGTTCGAGAAATATCAGTTCCCTCGCCTCTGAGAGAGTAACCTCACAGGTTCAGAGAAGTAATCATTTGAATCCTATTAAGATGGTGTCTATTTAACCCTAATACAATCAGGTGGGAATATTTAAATATATATTTAAAGATATGCTTGTTTTTACCTTTTACATGAGGCAAAACCAGTTCTCCCATCCTGGATGGATATGCTTTAAAGATAATTGATTTGTTCAAATTAGATAGCGATTTTGATGTCTTGTAGATACACTTTGAGTGTTTATGTATTACATGTGGTCTAGTAGCATGAGAGGACTCCAAAAATGCTCAAGGCCCGTAGATGATGGAATAGTCAAAACATGCCCACCCAACCAGTCTCCCAAATTGCTACATAATCCCTTGAGGCTCTGTGAATCATAGTTTATAAACAACTATTCATGGATCCAGGTATTTCCCCTAGGGTAGTATTTATGTGAGGCTGCTAAAGAGCAATTTTTGAGGGGGTGAGGGGGGTGGGCTTAATAAGAATTATCTCTAGTGCCTGGCTCACAAAGGCAAAGGGGTGGGAAGATGGAGAAGAATCCACTTAAGAAAAACCAGAGAGACCCCTTGCAGAGAAAGGATGGCCAAAAAAAAAAAAAAAAAAAAAAGTCAGCCTTTGTGCTTTTTTTATTTTTTTAATGTTTATTTATTTTGACAGAGAGAGAGCATGCGCACGAGTGAGCCGGGGAAGGGCAGAGAGAGATGGAGACACAGAGTCTGAACAGGCTCCAGGTTCTGAGCTGTCAACGCAGAACTGGATGCGGGGCTCGAACTCACAAACCATGAGATCAAGGCCTAAGCCAAAGTCAGACGCTTAACTAACTGAGCCACCCAGGCAACCCAGCTTTTAAAGAAAGTCTTCCTAAGGAACAAAGACCATGTGGTCCTGTGGTCCTCCATAATCCAGATGCCAGAATAAATGATCCTGGTTGATGAAGAGCAAGCTGCCACTCACTCAGCTTTGTAATTCTGCCAAAAATGGATTTCCAGATGAAAGATTAAAAACAAAAATTTCTGGGGGGCCTGGGTACTCAGTCGGTTAAGCATCTGCCTCTTGATTTTGGCTCAGGTCATGATCTCAGAGTTCGTAGGAAATAAATAAATAAACTTAAAAAGAACTCTATGTTGCTGCCTCTCAAGGCTTCACAGATATTGACAATTCAGTGCATATTTTCCACATTAAATTTCTGTCATTTGATAAAAATATTTTCATCTTATATATTTAAAAAAAGACCCCACAACCAGTAACCATTTTTATTTTTCCAAAATTCGCTCACAGTAAAGTAGATTTCTCACTTTTGATCTAGATGAAAGAAGATTGAGTTCCTATTTTGTATTATTCCATTTTCTTAACCTCAAATAGGAACAAAAATCCTTTCAATCATTCATCAATTGAATTAATCAGTTCCTTGAATTGAGCACCTGCTGAACTCTGGGGATACTAAATGACTGTGACAGAGTAACTGGTTGGAGGGAGCTCATTTTCTTTTCTCTTTTAGAAGTGCTGGGGCACCTGGGTGGCTCAGTTGGTTAAGTGTCCGACTTCGGCTCAGGTCATGATCTCACAGCTCGTGGGTTCGAGCCCCATGTCAGGCTCTGTGCTGTCGCTCAGAGCCTGGGGCCTGTCTTCCGATTCTGTGTCTCCCCCTCTCTCTGACCCTCCCCTGCTCACGCGGTCTCTCTCTCAAAAATAAAATAAAAAAAAAAAGAAGTATTTATTTATTTAAGAGAAAGAAAGAGAGAGAGAGAACAAGCAGGGAAGGGACAGAGAGAGAGAGAGGGAGTGAGAGAATCCCAAGTGGGCTAGAACTCACAAACTGTGAGATCATGACCTGAGCTAAAATCAAGTCAGATGTTTAACTGACTGAGCCACCCAGGTGCCCCAAGGGAGGAGCTCATTTTCTATTTACGGATGATGGTGGAGGGAAAAGAACCTAGATTTGGAAATAGACAGTGATGCTAAGATGACAATAAGAGTATGTACAAAGGTTAAGACAGCATAAAAGCTAGTAAGACCAACCCTGGGTTTTCCAGAAAGGCTTCCACAGATGAGGTGGAGTTTTGGCTTGGTCTTGAAGGCCTTGTGAGAATTTGCCAGTCAGGCAAAGGGAAATTGAGGACATTTGTAGGGGGGGGGGAGCAAAGGAATGGTGTGTAGTCAAGGGATAGAGTTTAGAACCAAAGAGTATGTTTGGGGGATGGCATGAGGCTCCATGTAACTAAGGGAAGGAATAAATATGGGAAGGTGAGAAGAAACAGAAAGGAGGTAACAAGAGTGACAGGCTAAGATGCACTGTCAAGAGAATGCTGGTGACTGGGAGGTTGAGCTGGAATGGGTGGGAGACTAGATAGGAGTCATTCTGGTGAGAGATATGGAGTTCCTGAACTATAGCAATAAGCATGTCAAGCAAGGAATGATAAGTCATCAGAAGTCATTGAAAAATGTAAAGTACTATGTAAAATCATAAAAAGATATTAATTATTGGTATTATTATCTGTCCTAACTTGGAGTGTGTTGTGACAACACGTCTCCAGTTTAATTATTTCTTGTGACCAGTCAGTCTAATGTGCAGTGCCATCTATAATAGATATGTGCTACCATCACAGTCTCCTCATGACTTCCCAGAATTTATTATGAAGCCTATTTGTGGAACAAGCTCATTTTAGTCTCTTTAAACATCATGAAATAAACTTAGATTGCCCGTTTCATTTTCTGTGAGTACCCTGCAGAAGACAATTAACTTTGCTTCTAGCACAAGAGATAATGTCAATATAACTTTTGTAAAATTGGTAGAAGAGTGAAATTTAAGAATGTGGTCAAAGATGCCTGTGATTTTATAGGCTTTTTGACTTAGATGAATGAAGTGATGGCTTTACCACAGCAGTTTAGCCTTCCAGGCTTGTGATAAAATGGAATCCAGTTCAAATTTCTCTTGACCTTCATTTTAAGAAACCGAGTGGCACTTGTGATTAGATATGTTAACATTTGTCAATATACATGTTTTGATTTGACAATGATTTAATATTCTAACCAAGTATCTATGCTAAATCCATCAATAAGACAGCTGAAGAAATAATTTCTGGAAGAATTTTTACTGTTCTTCAGTGTTCCTTAGGCAGGAAGCCACAGGAAATAATGTATTGTGGTGCATATTTCCCTGCAGGATTTGGTGTGTCATTCATTGTGCAGAATTTTGCTTTCCAGCTGCCTGTAGTTCACATTTTTGTACTTGCTTTTCCCTCCAGGATAATTTGATGAAGTCAGTTCCTCAGAGATAGAAAAATGCTTTTTTATTTTTTTCAGGTCAGACAGTTTTTTTCCCCCTAATTGAGAGATAAACCTGATTAAACAAAAGATTTAAGTAGCCAGAATTAATTATTTTGACATATGAAATAACCACGATTGCAATATGAAATAGTCATTAGATAATTTGAATAATCTAATAGGGTAAGTGTTTTTGATTAAATGAAAATAAGGTCTGTCAAAATTGGAGCAGTTTAGGATGTCATAAATTAGAACCTGGAATATGGAAATAAAAACCACCCTTTTCTGAGAGAACCTCACTATTATTTCATTAGGTAATTTATTTTTAGGTTTATTTATTTATTTTGAGAGAGAAAGAGAGCATGTGCATATGCGTGCAAGTGGGGGAGGGGGAGAGAGCAAGGGAGAGAGAATCCCAAGCAGGGTGAGTGCTCCCCACAGATACTAACCTGAGCCAAAATCAAGAGTCAGATGCTTAACTGACTGAGCCACCCAGGCACCCCTATTAGGTACGGTTTTTAAAACTTTAAAGTTTCTTTGTGCTTTGCTTCTCACTCCCCTTCACCCTTTCTTTATTGGAGAGTGAGACATTTTCCCCCCCTTAGATGGGAAAGTAGTAGAATAGAATGCTTTTAAGTCACAACAAATATTCTCAAGTTAAACAATTGTTGTTGTTGTTGTTGTTTTTTTTTGGAACACTAGTACCACTGTGTTCTTTAACCCTATCTACATAGTAGAACCACCTGGGAAATTAAAAAAAAATGTTCACAGACTCCACCCCCAGAATTACTGATTTGATTGGTATGGGGTGGGGTCTGGGGGTTCACCTATTTTAAAATCTCCCAGGCTGACTCTAATATACAGCAGAGCCAAGGCCACTGACCTCTACCGTTCTTTGAATCCCCAGACTCATTTCAACCTGCCAAACATGACTCCCTATCCGTGCTTAAGGACTGCTCTGGGGATAACTGTGACAATTAAGAGCAGGAGTCTCCAAGGGAGGGGACCATGATGATTTATTAGGGTGTGGGGAAAAAATGAAATCTTCTATCTCTATTTTTAAATCTTATCCTCTAATGACAGCTGTTTTTAAAATATTTTATGGTGCTCATACTATCTTAGCACAATAGATTTTTTTTTTTCAGATGAAGAGTCACCATCAAAAAGGTTCACACCCTTTGAGGTAGGCAGAACAGAAAATGTCCGTTTCCCCATCACGTCGGTCTCATAATTCTGTTGTGTCATCAAGATGTTTGCGTGTCTACTGACGGATGAAGAGTCATTTATTTATTTTTTTATAGACTTTTCTTTTATATACTCTTTAAACACACCATGAGGCTTGAATCCACAACCCCGAGATCCAAGAGCCACATGCTTCATCAACTGAGCCAGGCAGGCAGGCACCCGGATGCAGAGTCTTTTAGAGTTGTATGTGTAATCTTACAGTGTGCTTTCCCCCACTCCACACCTAACTCCTTCCTTCCCTTAGTGAAGTTTTCCCTAGGCCTTCTAAGCTCTTCTAAAATGCACAAGCACTTTTGGGTACAGCAACAGAAGGAGAGGTTTTATCATAGAAACGACTTCAAACTTGCCCCTGATATTAAGAAATTGTTTTTGTTTGTTTGGTTGGTTTTTGTTTTTGTTTGTTTTTTTGTTTGAGAGAGAGAGAGAGCGAGCGAGCCCGACATGGGGCTCAAACCCACAAACTGTGAGATCATGACCTGAGCTGAAATCAAGAGTCAGGCACTTAATGGATTGGGCCACCAAGGCACCCCTTTCCTTACTTTTTTGTATGTTTAATTTTCTATAATAAAAAGTTTAAAGAATCTGTTTGGATCATTATGGTTCATTTATTTACAAAGAAAATCCTTAGCCCAAGAGTAAGAGCATCCCAAACCATAACTCTTGGGCTTGCAGTTTCAGATTGGGGCCTCCGATTGTGTTCTGCAGCGAATTTCACTCCTCTGGGGCTGTTTTCCTCCTCCATCTCTATCCTTACCCTCTTTCCTTCCCCACTCCCCACCCCCTCCCATGCCTGTCTCTCAACCTGCTGACCATCACTTTCCTACAGTGAGTAACCCCTCTTCTATCTTGTCTCTTTTATTTGATTTCATGCTTTTTCTATCAAATCATTTTAGTTTCTGCCTCACTCCCAACCTCCTCAGGCTTCAAATAGTCAAACCTAGTCAGGTGCCCTCAGGCCACTTTCTCACCCTACCACCTAGTTTTGCAAAGCAGGCTGGCCGAGGCACAATCCTGCTCTTCTGTGCTTCTGTTCTTGGGGGTCTGGTGTACCAGCAGTGTGAGACAAGCAGCTTCCCCCACTTCTTTCATGGCCTGATTCTTGATCTCCTGGTTCTGTCCTGAAGTCTCATCCTGTTGTGCTCTGCATCCTGTGTCCTGTCCTCCGGCTTCATATCACAATCCTGCCTGAGGGGATTTCAGACATTTGCTGATTGGGAGGACATGACCTTTTTGCTCCCTTCTGCTGGGCCCAGTGGAAACCACCCCCCTTCCCTTGTCCCTATGAAATGAAAGTCTTGATGCGGATTTCAGAGTTTCTGTTGGGGGAATTTCTAGGATGCCTATTAATCTTCCAGAGTTTTTGTGCTCTTTTTAAATATGAGTTGCTCTGAAAGTCCCTAAAGCATTTATCTTCATAATTGCAATTCATCCCTGATATTTGGAGAGTTTCAGGGTCTTCAAATAACTTGGATGTATGTCATCTCATTTGCGTAATCGTTTCTTTGGTAATGCACACAGCACCTGCTTTGCACATTCTATGATGATAGGGCACAAGAGCTACTCTCAGCTACTTGGATATGAGCTCCATTCCACTGTCTGGATCTTGTTTTTTCCTAACAGTTCTCTGGTCCCCCCACCCCTAGCATGGCTATTAGATCTTGCATCACAACTTCCCTTTCCCCTACTGCTCTGTGACCTACCACGTGAAGAGTGGTGTTCTGTGTGAACAAGCTGGCATCACAGTGTTGGCAGTGGCATTCATCTTGACCTATAGCTAGGCCTGGGTTGGGGAACTGAGGGGGAGGGGCCGGCGCTGGGAGAAGGGAGAAGAAACCAAGAATTGTTCACTTTCTCTTCTCTCTTTGTACTTCCAATTTTACAGTGGAGCCTCCACTTCAGCTTTCAAGGACACTAGGAGAACTAAGCATTGGACCTTTCAGCCCCACTTGCAGCCCTAGGACTGAGACCAAATAGGAGAAGGGAGGACAAAGAGAAGAGAGCAGGGCAGGCAAGGCAGTCCTAGGAAGAGTGGGGGAAAGAGGGAGAGAGTTGGGAGAAGACACAGCCCAGAGGGAGAGGAGAAGAAAATATTTACTCATTGGTTTCTTAGGTTATAAGAAAGCTGGATTATCCTGTGCCTTAATTAAAATACATTTCAGTAGGGGCGCCTGGGTGGCTCAGTCGGTTGAGCATCTGACTTCAGCTCAGGTCATGATCTCACAGTTTGTGATTTTGGGCCCCATGTCAGGTTCTGTGCTGACAGCTCGGAGCCTGGAGCCTGCTTCGGATTCTGTGTCTCCCTCTCTCTCTGCCCCTCCCCTGCTCGTGCTCTGTCTCTTTTTGTCGCTCAAAAATAATTAAACATTTAAAAATTTAAAAAAAAATACATTTCACTAGACTTCTGATGAGGTATTTAAAATATCTAAATGGTAGGTAAGTTATTGATATGCTAGGATTTTAGAAGCAAAATGAAGCAATATTTCAGATATTTCCCAAACCAAGAAGTTCCTGACATTGAAGAGAGAATCACTTGTTGATTGTATTTTCCTTGCTTACCTCACAGCTCCTCAATAATATTCCATATAATAGATATTTCATATCAGGTTGATGTTTTGACTCAATTTTCCAGGCCATTGGAGGTAATTGCCTAAAACTCTTCCTTTTGCCTGTATAGACCAAGTCTAAGTGCTGATGACATCGGTTTATTCTTTTTGTTTAAATCCTGGCAGGAGCACATAGGTAACATTTATCCATTTTATATAATCTGATCAGATAAGGAAATCCAGAAAAAAAGTATGAAAAAGAAAAAAAAAAGGTCCAAAGCTCAGAGAGAATGGCCTTTAGTATTTGGTGTATATCCAGTCCACCTGCTACACATACATCAATTTGTCTCTTTCTCTTTCTCCCCTAATAGGGACCATGGTGTTCACTCTAGTCTGCATCTTCCGTTTTATTTAACCCTGTACTAGACACATGCCTATGTATGCAACAGAATTTTTAAAATATAGATTTTATTGCAGTATAACACGAAACTGAAAATGCACAAGTCGTAAGTAGCTTGATGAATGTTGACAAAGTGAACACACCTATTTAACCAACAGAGCACAATAGGCATCCCAGAAACAGAACACACCAGCTTCCTCTAAAGCCTCCCTCATGCCCCCTTCCAGGCACAGCACTCCATCCCAGCTTCTAAAGCATAGATTCTTCCTCAACCTTCATTTTGAACTTTATATAAACGGTGTATTTATAGAATAGATCATCTATAAATATTATAAAATAGTTATAAAACTATACTATGTCTTTTTCTTTTTTGTTTTTGTTTAGCTTCTCTCATCATTATGTTCAGAGCAGCACTATTCATAATAGCTCAGGATGGGCAGACAACACAAATGTCCATCAAAAACAGAATGGTCAAATATGTCGTGGTGTTTGCATACAATGAAATACTATACAACAATGAGAATAAACATCTTTGGACATATTTTTTGGAACGCATTCACACTCCTTTCTCTCCTAGAAAATGGATTATTGGGTTATATGCTAGGCAAATGTTTAGCATTCCCAGATGATGCCAAACAGTTCCAAAGTGGCTGTATCAATTTTAGACTCTCACTGGTAACGTATGTTTAAAGGTTCCACTTGTTTTCTCATTTTTGCTAACACTTGGTACTTTCTATTTAAAAAGGCCAAGCCATCGAAGGTAATTGATTGAAACTCTTTCTTTACCTGTATGGATAAGGCCGATCTATATGGTTATCCTTTTCATATAAATCCTATGGGAACATATAGATACACTTATCTTTTTTTTATTACTGTGATAATATGTTCACTTAAAGAAATCCAGGACAGGGGCACCGTGGCTCAGTCAGCTAAGTGTCCAACTTCAGCTCAGGTCATGATCTGGCAGTTCATGAGTTCAGGCCCTACTTTGGGCTCTGTGCTGACAGCTCAGAGCCTGGAGCCTGCTTCTGATTCTGTTTCCCTCTCTCTCTACCCCTCCCTTGCTTGTGCTCTGTCTATCTCTCTGCTCAAAAATAAACATAAAAAAATAAAAAAATAAAAAGAAAGAAATCTAGGACAATTTTGGTCATTTGGATGGGTGGATAGTGATATATCATTGTGGTTTTAATTTTCATTTCACATATTTATCAGTGATTTGGACATCCTGTCCTGTGAAATGCTGTTGAAGATTTATTCAAGTCTTTTGTCTATTTCTCTTAAGTTGTCTGCTTTTTCATATTAATCTGTAGGAGTTCTTTACATCTTTGAATGAGTCCTTTGTCAGAATTGTAGTACAAATATCATCTCCCACTCTATGGCTTGGCTCTTTTTTTTTTTCTTTTATGTTTACTTATTTATTTTGAGTGAGAGAGAGAGAGAGAGAGAGAATGCATGCATGAGCAAAGGAGGGGGCAAAGGAGGGAGAGAGAGAATCCCAACAAGCTCTATGCTCAGTTCAGAGCCTGATTGGGGGGTGGGGGGTGGAACCTTGATCCAATGGCCACAAGATCAAAACCTAAGCGAATATCGAGTCAGATGCTTAACTGACTGAACCACCCAGGCACCCCTATGTCTTGCCTCTTAATGGTTACTATTTATGGAATGGAGGTTTTCAGTTTTAATGAAGTCCAATTACCAATATTTTTTATGGTTAGTGCTTTCTGTGTCCTGTTTGAGAAATCTTGGCCTATTTTAAAGTCATGAAGATAATCTCTTATGTTTTTTCTAAAAGTCATATATATATATTTTTTTCTTTAAATTTATTTATTTATTTTGAGAAAGAGAGAACATGTGCACACAAGTGGGGGGAAAGGTAGAGAGAGAGGGAGAGAGAATCCCAAGCAGGGCCCAGGGCCCCTACTGTGAACACAGAGCCCAACGAGGGGCTCAAACCCATTAACTGTGAGATCATGACCTGAGCCAAAGCCAAGAGTCAGATGCTCAACTGACTGAGCCACCCAGACACCCCTAAAAGTCATATATTTTACCTTGCACATTTAGATCTACAATATATTAAAAGTTGATTTTTATATATAGTTTGTTGTAGATGATCAAGATTTTTTTTCATATATGTATCTAATTGACCCACTATCATTTATTAAAAAGACTTCTCCCCATACGGTGTGACTTTTACATGAGTCTGTGATATTCCATCATATGGATGTAGATGTATCATTTAACTAGTGGAGAAGCATTTTAACTGAGTATTTTCTTGTATACATTCTTTTTTAATGTTAGGCCTGCATGACTTCCAAAAAAATAGAAAAATGACCGCAATGAGTGCTAAAGCACTTTCTTCTATAAAGAACGAATACTGAAATGTTAAAACGGCCACAGATTTGTTAAAATGTGATAAAAATTCTTAGTTATAATTTTGAATTGATTGTTACAAGGCAAACAAAAGGTAGACTTTAAAAAGTGAATTTTGGGCATACCTGGTAGCTTGGTCAGTCAAGTGTGAATTTTGATTAAAGGCTTGTATAAAGCAATAATTTGGGGGGGCTTAGGCTAATTCTAGTTAACAATGATTTTATTAGCTGTAAAAAAAATCAGCTGAATAATTAAGGTACTGTTTTATATTTTGATGAACAGTTTGGAAGTGTAACAAATTGTTTGATATTTACCAGAGGAAAATTGGTTTGAGAATACATTGCACCACTAACAGTTTTTGTTATTACACTATTAGCATTCATTCCCTCAGTAACTTATTTTGAGGTCTTCACTTTATTTGACATGACTCATAATCGTAACCGTATTAGAAAAATGGAAACTTGTGAAGAGTTATTTGACAAAGATGGCTATAGTTAAAACTTAGTGGGATGCCTGAGTGGCTCAGTCAGTTGAGCCTCCAACTCTTGATTTTACCTCAGGCCTCTGGCTCCTGATTTTAGCTCAGGTCATGATCTCATGGCAATGAGATCAAGCCCTGCACCAGACTCCGCAGTGGACGTGGAGCTTGCTTAAGATTGTCTCTCTCTATCTCTCTCTCTCTCTCTCTCTCTCTCTCTCAAAAATAAAAAAAATTAAAAAACTTGGCTAGGGAGTGGGTTCTTTATATTCTGATAGTATATATGTGAAGTCTGTGATTGAAATTTAACATTCTCATATGGTTAGAACAACCATTTTGCACAGTTTATAAGAATAAACTTAATTAGGAAACATAATGTCAATTTTCCAATGGACTTTAAATATATTATAATATAAAATGGTATTGGAAGAAGTTGCTATTAGTCTTATTTTTAGTTACTGAGAGTGTCAGTGGTATTAATTAGCCTTTGACATGGTTTTTTTTTTTTTGCTCTATTAAGTATCTCTATTATGAAATCTAATGTATTTGATTTTTAAAAACTAATCTTAAAGTGTGCTTAATAGCTCTGCCATTTAAAATGGTTGTAATCAAAATAAGCCAGTTGGATTTGTGATGTTCACTTAATATTTTTGCACTTGGTTGAGCAAAACTTATTAATTTTAATTAAAAAATCTGACTAATCTGCAGTGCATAAAAATGCAGTTGAATTGATTTTTAACCTTTAGTAATAGACTTCTTGTTTTTCATAGAACTTAGTTTATATTCACATATAGTTATCATTATTCGTATTAACCATTTTTAATTCTGTTGCATGAAATTAGATTTATTGAGGCTCTTGCACTCTTTACATTTATACTTGCAAACCAAACTATTGTATCTTTTCAAAAAATCCTATCTCCTTTTTATTAAATGCTTTCCACTGAAAAAATGGAATTGGAAGCTAATTACCATAGCAAGCCTTGTGGGTTGTGGAGAGTGATTTTAGACCAGAGCTTCCTGAAGTACTGGTCTCAGGACTTAGGCATTTCTGTGTTCAAACAAAACAAAACAAAACAAAACAAAACAAAACGCATACAATGGTCAAATTAATTTGGGAAATGCTAATGTACATTATGTGTCCAGGTGGTTGCAGAGTAGGGGATGGGGGAGCAGTGTGAGAGGAGCAGTATTTCCCAAACTGAGACTTGCGGGTGACTCCAGGGTCTAGTCTACCATTTCTGGAACATTCTTCAGGAAATGTTGGTTTGCAGAAACCTGCTTCACCCACCAGTTCAACCTACTCCTGACCACTCCCCAACCCTCAAAGGCCCCAGTCTAAAGTGAACCTGATCATTTTGGTGCTTTCTCTGCCTTATATTCCTGGCCTGAAAAGTTAGTATAATCCCAGTTCATATACAGGAGGAGACTGAATCTCCTTTACATCCTTGAACTAGAGCCCAACCCATCTCTTCCTTCAACAAGCATTTCGAGCTCTTACTCTTCTCTCAGCCTGGAACAATCTTGCCCTTGGCGTGACTGGCCCCTCATAAATTTTCAACTCAAATGCCATGAGTAGGCCACTTTATCTTACGTTGTCTTTCCTCTCCCTTGCCACTTTTAATATATTATGCCATTTTATTATCTTCATAGCTCTTGTCCCTATCTAGAAATATTTATTTATGTATTTTATGTTAATTGTCTGATTTATCCCACTGGACCATGAGCTCTGAGACATCAGGGACTTTATCTCTCTCACTCTTTTTTTTATGTTTGAAATTCAAATAACTTTAAGTTGAAAAAAATTAAAACTGCATTTATAGTCAAACACTTTTGTTATGAAAATCATGAGTATTTCTAGATTAAGACAGAGATATTTCTACGTTAACAAGACCAGATTTGACTTTGGACTTTAGTCTTTAAACAAATTGTAAAGAATGGAGGAAAAAACAGGTTATTTATAGAAAATATGTACTGAGAGGTACAAATTTGGTGACAGAAGAGACTTAGGTACATGCTGGCATTTCAGAAGCAGTTCTCAAAGAGCTTAATTTTACTTTCTTAGATTTTAAGCATGTCTAAGATCCTTCTTCATCCTTGATCTTAGGAGCCAAATAGTACTTTAAATATCCCATATCATGGGGCACCTGGGTGGCTCAGTCGGTTAAGCAGCTGAATTTGGCTCAGGTCATGATCTCATGGTTCGTGGGTTTGAGCCCCGTGTCAGGCTCTGTGCTGACAGCTCAGAGCCTGGAGCCTGCTTCAGAGTCTGTGTCTCCCTCTCTCTCTGCCCCTCCCCGACTCATGCTCTGTTTCTGTCTCAATAATAAATAAACAAAAATTAAAAAAAATAAATGTTCCATATCAGCAATTTTATACTCTACAACAAGGGGTAGATCTATAGACATACTGAGTGTTACCATAGGAGAGAGTGGAGTGGCTTTTGTAAAGAAGTTCAGGTGTCTCAGCACACAAGTTAGCTGAACTGGCTCATTCATCTCTGTGGTAACATCTTCCTCCTCTTTATCCACATTAGTTGTTTGTGACAACTTAATATTTCCATTTCCTAGTTCTCCACTTGCAGAAAACTTCACTCCATCTTTTGCACAGGAAATTACAACAGCATCTCCAATATGAGTGAGATCTCGGCATATACGTACAAATTCACCAGAAGGCATCTTTACTACATAGCTATACTGTTGTTCTGGAATCCAAGTCATGCAACATCTAAATCCATTAACATCATCTCATAGTCTGAAACCTTTTCTTGGTTTGGAGCTTTGAATACAACTGCCAGGGTGTCTGCATTATCTTCAGCCCTTAGTGCAACGATGTCTTCAATGTCAGCACATTTTAGTATTTTGAACATGCTGGTGAGCTTCACACCCATGGCCAAGTTGCAGTCACAGCAGCATATGGTTAGGCCCTCGGAATGCAGGGTTAGCTGCACCAGGGAAACATGGGAGGAGTTCATGCTCTGAAGATTTATGCCGCTTGAGCTTATGTCCCAGCAGGCCTAATTGATGAGATCATTAAGCACTTCCAGCACCTTCTTTAGGATGGAGCCCTAAAGAGCACCAGCTGCACCTCGAACATGGTGGCGGAGTCGCAACAACGTGGCTACAGGCAAAGCTAAGGAGGAAGTTGTAGCCTGCTTGGGCTCTTGGGGGTAAGAGTGAGCCGGCCAAAGCGGAAATGAAAGCCTGAGACCCAGGAAGATAACAACCTCTCTCTTGCTCTTTGAATTCCCAATTCCCACAACTGTGCCTGACACCCTTGAAAGGGTCTGGGCTCTGTGGTCAAGGAATGTACATTCTAAAGCGAGAGAGATACAAACAATGGAATCCCGGGTGTGACTGGCTGTGCTTGAGGTTAACATAGGCTGCTATGGGCCTTCCAAGAAGAACCACTGCTCGTGAGCAGAAGTGGTGGGATGGTAAAGTGTGTCATAGAAGACTTCCCACAGGCAACCTCTGAACTGAGTCTTGAAGACCAAGTAAGACATAAAGTGTTTTCGGCCAGGGATACAGCCCATGTGCAAAGGGCTGAAGGTGAGTTAGATGATTCAGATACATGTGAGTGGTGGAGCAAGGGCAGTTGGCAGAGTGGTGGAATTGAGGTTGGCAAGGCTGGTGGGAAGAGGGTGACAGGCCTGAAAGGCTGTTCTAAAAAGCTAGGACTTTATTTTGAATCTGACGGGAGCAGTAAAATTGGAAAGATTGTAATCATGTTCAAATTAATATTTTATTTCTGGCAGCAGCAGGGATGATGGATAGGAGGACCTGAAATTTTAGTGGGAAAGCCAATTTGAAACCTTTGAAATCAAACAAGTAATTCATGTTTGAGAGACCCACAACATACTTTGCTCTTTCCCTCCTTTGTTCACAGTAGTTGTTTTGATGGTAAACATCTTTTCTTCCATCTCCACATGCTTTAGTGTTACCTATTGTTTGAGGCCCAGCTTGAATGAATGAATATGTGTAGTGTGGGCCACAGAGAACCAAGTACACAATGATGGATCTGTTGCTGAGGGTATGTGGCAGGTGATTATCCTGATCATTCATGAATTCATTCTGGGCATTTGAGGGCAGAACATTTGACATGCCAGACACTGCAAAATGCTCTGTTTACAAGGATTATCTACTTAATCCTCACAACCGCCTGTATACTAGGTGTTATTATTAATGTTATATTATGGATTAATCAACTGAAGCACAGTTTTGTAAATACATTGTTCAAAGTCACACCATCATCAGTAAAGATTAAAAATGGAATCTTGGAAGATTGGCACTACAGCCATAATAACAGTGTTATCTTGTAAAGAGCATTAGACTAAAAGTCAACAGAGATGGATTCTAGTTAATAAATATAATTATCATATATCCAGCCTCATAATCCAGTTAGATAGGTGTTATCATCCCCATTTTAATAGGAAGGATACAATGGATTAGAGGGTTTAAATTAATTGTACAAGGCCACATAGCTTTGGATTTGAACCCAGGTATATATGATTCCAAAGTTAATGATTTTAATCATTAGGAAATGCCCCTCCTGGTAGTTCTGGTACTGATTCATTTGAATGGTCTATGATATCAAACTTGAAGGTCCCAGGACTGTCATCTGTAAAATGGTGGAATTGGACTAGATGGCATCAAGATCTCTCTGCTTTATGATATATGATCTAAGAGCATCCCAGAGCCCCCATTGATTTCTTCCCCTGTTATTCATCTTCACTGCTTTGGGTTGAGCTTACTCTTTGGAACAATGAGAAAAATGTGAAGAAAAAGATGACCTGGATAGGTAGCTTGCAAGGTGAGCAAGGGGTAGAGGGTGGAGGGCTGGCTCCCAGCCAATTGAAAATTAAAAAAGTAATTGAGGTGGTGACAAACCCGAAGTCAAGCTCCATACAGCTGAAGCATTGGAGGAGAACACTGGGGAAATGATTATCGAGTTTCAAGTCACCCAGAGGCCCTGTGAGAATCTTGGGGGAATAAAGGGTATGCTAGCAACGAGTGCATGTGGCAAGTGTGGTATAAGGATAGGGCTGAGAATGGAATTCAGTGAAGAAAAACCAGGACTTAGCGGATAGTCTGTTGAGACAACATTGTGTTGAGAATAAAGGTGGAGAAAAGCAGGTCAGTTGGGTGACACCTGATCAAGGCAGCTTGTCTACAATGGAAAGATCACATGCCATCTGGGGACATTTCCTAGGAAATGTGTTTGTGGAAAACCCAAGTTTAAGTAGATAAATTGCTGGTAAAGCTTTCAGGGGAAGAGATGCAGGTCATGTTTACGAGGCTAATTATATCAGATATAGTTGGGGCTTTGAGGTATACAATTAGCAATTTGCCTTCCTAGAGTTTATGTCACAGAAACAAAAGCATAAAAGATGAGAAAGGGTGAGGTTTTAAGAGAGTGAAGGAAAAAAGGCATAATTGGCATATGATAAAGAAAAAAAGTAGGAAAATAGATTGTAGTGCAATCGATGTGCAATGCAACTGCAATAGATCATTAGGAAGACAGGCCCCATTCCTGAGTCTCGGAGGCCTCCAAACAATTGCTTAACTCCCTCTGAAATATGGAGGCAAAGTTATAATGAGAACAAGTTGTCATAGACCCAGAAACATTCTTGCACTGGGATGCTTTTTTTGCAATATAAATTTGACGGGATTCAGTTCTTTTTAGAAGGAAAAGGGCGCCTGGGTGACTCACTCGGTGAAGCGTCCGACTTTGGCTCAGGTCACGATCTCACAGTTGGTAAGTATGAGCCCTGTGTTGGGCTCTGTGCGGACAGCTCAGAGCCTGGAGCCTGCTTCGGATTCTGTGTCTCCCTCTCTCTCCCTGCCCCTCTCCTGCTTGTGCTGTCTCTCTGTCTCTTGAAAATAAATAAACATTAAAACAAATTTAAAAAAAAAAGGATAAACCTAATCACATTTTCCCAATGGGGGCCTGATAATTAGAGATATCCATTTCATTATCCTTATCTCATTTTCTCCATATCGAGTAAGGGTCATTTAAGTAAAGCATGCTTAACATATGTTAGAGAGACTGATTACACACCCATTGATACAAAAAATAAAGATTGGAGACATTTTGATATGTAGATGAAGTGATTGAAAAATGTAATTTTCATTTCTAGGGTCCCAAATGCTATGACATGGAGTTCTGAAAATGTGACCTGTGATAATGACATAACCAACTGCACTCCAATATCACAACTAGGAGTCTGTGAAGATGAAGACAGGAAGAAAGAAATTGTTTTAGGATGAATGCTGATGTAATGTAAGATAGTTCTCTAGAGGCAAATGCGTTAATAATAGGGTAGAAACTTGAGACTTCACAGATGTTTAAGTGCTTGGGAAAATATGGAGCCTTCCTTAAGCCAAACAACAAACATGGCAGATCTTACTTTTGCTTACTTTTGCTACTCCTAACTAGTGAACGTGGGAAGAGAGACACTGTGGCTTATTTTTCCAAAACTTTTACTGGACTCAAACCAGGTTTAAGGGAAGACATTGCAGAGAAGAGAAATGGCATCTGTAGAAACAGGACAAATCCTTTTAGGGATGGGGCAAGTAAATTAGCATATACTATGTAGTGAGCATCTTTTTTTTTACAGGAGCTTTACTAAGTATCAGTGATTTCATTTTGTGCCCAACAAATCCAGTCTTGCTCTTGAAAATGAGGAACTGGAGAATCAGAAGTGTCAAAATATGCCCAAAGTCACATAGCTGCTAATGAGGCAAAGTTGGGGACTGTCTCTAACCCCAATTGCAGACTTTCTCAAACTATTCAAGCTTTGCGATTAACATGTAAGTCATTAAAGGGCAAGTATGATGCAAGAGGTAGATGGTGGTGCAAGAAGATCACCTGGCTGAATGTGCTTTAGGGATGACATAAAGACATCTCTTGCTCCCACCCCTATGTGCAGGTAAACAAAATAATGATATTATCTTTATAAATTATAATATTATCTATAAAAATGATCATAATGTACATACTTTATTTGCAAACTGATTTTTGCTCAAACAGATGGCATGTAAAAGAAGTCTTTCTACCTTAAAATTACTAAGACTGGGTATTTGAACAATATTTTGACAGGGGTGCCCGGGTGGCTCAGTCAGTTGAGCATCTGAGTTCAGCTCAGGTCATGATCTTGCAGTTTGTGAGATCAATCCCTGCATCAAGCTCACTGCTGTCAGCGAGAAGCCTGCTTCAGATGTTCTGTCCCCCTCTCTCTCGGCTCCTCTGCTTGTGCTCTCTCTCTCTCCCTCTCTCTCAAAAATAAATAAAAAAATATTTTAAAGAAGAATAATATTTTGACAAACATCCATTTGCATTAGTGGGAATGTTACAATATTTATTAAATTTATTGAGAGTGCCAGAGGAGAAGTAAAACCAGTAAGTGTTAATGCTATTTATATCTACTAAAATAACAGTTATTAGGTGAAGCAGAATAGCTTAGTCTCACACAAATTTGATGTCCATTTAATTAATAATTAATTAATAGTAATATCAGAGTACTTAAAGGGCTAGGTACACAAAGTCTAACTGTATTTCTTTTGAAAGTGGAATTTTTATAATTCCCTTAATCAACAACAAAATCCCCAGAGAAACTTCTTTTCTGATATTATGAGACATCAAATTATGTTATCACATTAGTTTGGCTGAAAGAAAAAATACTCAGAGACACTATGACATAGTATTCGTCCTCTCCTCTAGGGTACTCAGTTCTATCCTTAGATCAAATAAGGTGTTTAGGCTGTAATGTATTTTTATATCTTGAAACCCTTCACTGACATTAATGAGGATCCCTATAAGAAACACATATGTGCAATATTCTCCTACATTTGCTATAGAAATGCTATTAAGGACAGTGTCTATCATACCATTTGATGACCCCACTGTTAAACTCCTTTAGAGAATTTGTTTTAGATTTCAATGCCAGGAAATAATGTCTTGTGAAGAATCTGATATATAATTCTTCCTTCTTCATAACGACAGCAATTTGAATGATTGTGAGTCCTAACCTTTTCATCCCCAACCAGGAAACTTAGAGCCAAATTTGATGCCAGATCAAATACATTATGTTAATAATTTTAACATGTTGGCATTTTCCTTTTTCATAGTATTATTTTCTATTTCCAATTTATTACCCTTATTTTATATTTGTATGTAAAGGACCATTCTTCCTTGTTTTCTCGCTTAACTTAGACAGCTAAAGCAAATATCTTTTCATTAAAGGAATGTAGTATTATAAATGTTGTGTTTTACCACCTTACTCATTTATTTTCTTCATTTCATTTTGCTATGTGTGTGTAATCTCATAGGAGCTTTCTCTTGATCCTTGGAATTTAGAAAGCGCGTCAGGATGTAGCTGGCTGCGACTCTCTTTTCAATAATCTTGCCTTGCCATTAGTGAACTCTTGGTTTAAAGACTAAAACCTCTTTTCATCTCAGAGAAATTTTCTTCCTTTAGTTCTTTGATGATTATTTCCCTTTCATGTGATCTATTCTCTCATGAAACTAACTTTTTCTTGGAATTAAACTCTCGTAAGATGGCCAGTTCATCCTGGTTTGCCTGAGACTTTGCCAGTTTTAGTGAAAACCAGGACGGTTGGTTACCCTATACTTAGCTAAGCTATTGTGTCCCTGAGGACGGTGGTTTTCAAACTATTTACAGTGACAGAGGAGCTTTTAATTTTTAATTTCAAGTCCACTGTGGACTGATTTTTTGGAAAATACAATAAATATAAAAATAAAATAAAAAAGACATAAATACAAGTCCAATTTAAAAAGTTAGTTTTATTTTCTTTAAATTTTTTTAATCTTTATTTACTTTTAAGAGAGAGAGAGAGAGCAAGCAGGGGAGGGGCAGAGAGAGAGGGAAACCCAGAATCCGAAGCAGGCTCCAGGAGCTAAACTGTCAGCACAGAGACCAACAAGGGGCTCGAACTCACGAAATACAAGTTCACGACCTGAGCTGAAGGCAGAAGTTTAACCAACTAAGCCACCAAGGCACCCCTAAAAAGTTAGTTTTAGATTCAAAAGACATATAATCACTCTGTCAAAATGTTCCAAAAGTTTTAAATGCTTTCTGTCAGTTTCTGTAGGTAGCTTATAAGAGCTGGTGTCACCCTGTGGACTGCACGTTGAGTAGCCCTGCTCCAGGACTTCTCTAATCTACTCTGATAATCCCTTCCATCTCCTCCACTCCACATTCTGTTCTCTCCAGCCGGCACTAAATGCCTCTTTTGTGTCCAAATACCCCATTACATTAAGCTGTGCGCTTCTTAACGGAGAGAGTTGGTTGGAATCTTATTTATCTTTCTATGCCCAGCAATCCATCACACTGCCAGACAAGAAGTTTGTTAGGCTGCTGTATTCATTCTTTATTGAGATCTGAAGAAAGTACAAAGTTTTGGTTATGTACAAAGTTTTAGTTATGATTGTTTGGGGGAAGGATGAGATTGTGGGGGCTTTCCTTCTTTTTTGTACTTTTCAAATTTTCCTAATTTTTTCTTAACACACGTATTACTTTTTAAATAGGAAAATTTATGCATTATTTTCACAACTGATACTACGGAGTAAGTGAGATCCACCTCGTGGCTTGTCGTCAGTAAAAAGCCCCCTTTCACAGTGTAGTTGAATTGTAGGACACAGGCCAACTTGTGGAAGAAAGAAAAAACAATGCTAAATAATTCCTGTCTTCACTGAGGAACAGGATCCTATTCTCATGCTATTTGGACTTGGAAAATCATCAAGACATTGGAATGACTAATTTGAGGATACAGTCAAGAAAATATTGTACAAATTGCCCCTTAAAAACAGAAGATAGAAAGTGTTTCCTTTTCACACTGTGTCCCTTTGCAAGTGGCTTGTGATGTTATGAGTTCAATAACCATTCACATTATTCAGACACTGGAATAACTGGATATGATCATTTAAACTATGAGTGATAGGGCCCTGACTTCCTAACTAGACAATAGTGCTGTTTGCACTGGCAGTTAATCAGTTTAAAAGTGACTTATCGGTAATGTACAATATGACTAATTTAGCAGCTAAGCAGTTTCATTGTGATCTTGGTGTCAGTGGAATTCCTGTCACCTATCCAACAGTTAAGTCATATTGCATAATTGTTGGGTGACATCACCATGCTGCAAGATTATTGGCTGAAGAAATGAAAAAAAAGTTTCCTGGACTGTCAGCCTTTCCGGTATCTGAACGAACGACTTGTACTGTTACTGCAGTACAGCTGAAGAGGAAAGTAAAAATGCGAGTTGAAGTGGCTGGCTTTTGGTTTGTCATTGAAAACCACAGTCTGTAGCACACGGTAAGATTCTCCAACATGCCTAATTATGAGGCCTCTTCCCTTTATGTGGGACTTCACGGTGCCAGTCATTAAGGCATGGGGTGGGAGAGCTGAGACTATGGTACTCTCGTGTAATGAGGGCATTTAATTTTTCTGAGAACTTTACGGTCTTCTCTTTGGAGAGAATAGTTTTAAGAATGCAGCTCACCATCTCCTATACACACAGACACTGAAAAGATGGTCAGCTGGGACGCCGTTGAAAACCTTTTATGGTTAATAGCCTGGCTTATTTCCAAGGGAACTGGTAGTTCAGGTTAATCAGCACAGAATACATAAACTTTAAGTTTATTTAATTAAATATCAAGCTTTAAAATGACCCACATAAAACTAGAGCTATGGCTGCTTGGAATTTATAATACTATGGCTAGCATTTATTGTATACTATGCATCAGCACTAAATACATATATGAATTTATTTCATCTGATGAAGTAGATAATTTTATAATCCTCAATTTACAGATGAGGGAATGGAGACTCTGGGATCATACAGTTGTTAAAGAGTCGAACAAGGATCTGAACCTGGGTAGTTCAGCACTAGAGCACACAGTCTTCACTATTGCCCTCCGCTGCATCTTTTTAATAACAACAATAATTACTGCTACTTCAACCTACTGAATGCCTTTTAGGTGACAGGCACTGTACTATAACTCTGAGATACAGGCTAAATTATTATTATCCCCATTGATAGATTAGGAAAGTGAATCACAGAGAAACTAAGTTACATAGAGAGTAGCTAATGAAAAAAGGATTCAAACCCAGACAGTCCAGATCCAGCCTCCATGCTGTTAGCCACCATGCAAGACTGCTTTTCATAGTGACTACTTATTGAATACCTACTAGTGTGTAATCCTTAGAACACTCCTGTGATTCCTGTGATCCACAGTAATACTTGCACTGTAGATATTATTAACCCCAATTTATGGATGAGAAAACTGAGGCTATAAGACATCGGGTAACCCGCCAGCTTCTAAGTAACAGAGCCAGAATTCTTCCAAGTCCATTGGACCCCACCATCCCACACTACCATCTGCAATTCTGATGCAGGGCGACAAACATGTCAGGTAAAGGGCTGGAATCTCAGGACTCACTGAGTGCGAGGAGTAATAACTTGGTGTGGGCATCCCCAGAGGATGGGGCCTGCTAAAGAGAAGCCGGAAAGTTCCTGAGAATCAGCAGTGCTCTGATGAAGAGGCATCCTTCCCTAAGTGCCCTCTCTCCATTTGTGAATTCTGGGTAACCACCTGAATGTGGTCAGACTCCCCTTTCTCCTTTTCTCTTTTTGTTCTCCTCCATATTTCCAAAACTGCACTTCTCTGCCCTCCTTTGGTTAGCTCAGAACCTTGCACATGCTCAGTTCTCTTGCCTTGTAAGGGTTTCTTCCCCACCCCCAAGCCTCCTTTCCTTTTGTAGCACATATTCACTTCTGTGGAATGTGGCCACCCATAAGCATGACACACATTTTCAAAAGGCTTTAGAAATGAATGTGATTAGCGAATTTAATTTTGTTAAAGGGGAAGTGTATCAATAGGGCACATAAGTAACTTATTATTTTTACAGTATTGGTGTCCCACCTTCAAGAGTGTAATGCTTTTAAAAATCTGAAATCACAACAAAAGGCAAAAAAACAAACTAAAAAACAAAAGATTGAAAAATGATTTGAATATTACAAACGTATTTACCTTCAAGTTTTCAAGAGTAAAGAGTTCGTTTTAAATGTTATTCTATGAAAGGAAATCAAATGTATCTATTCATTTAAAGAATATTTATTTTGAAAAAAAGAATATTTATTTTAGGGAAGTAGAGATTAAAATATGTATGATATATCCTTCCTGTACCTAAATACTTAGAGAACAAACTCAGATGCTATAAGAGTGAAACAATTGTAAGAGAGGGTTGGTCTAATAAGGAAGTGAACTCTCTGGAAGGAATGATGTAGGGAAACTTCTTGAAGGAGCAGATACTTAGCTGGAACTAGAAGAACTGGTAGAATTAGAATAGGTTGATTTTAGAAGTTAAGGAAAGGACAGTCCATATAGGGAACTAATGTGAGACAGAAAGACAAGATGAAGGTATAAGGCTGTAAATCCTTCTCTAAGGTACATGGCTATCAAGTAATATGAGACTTTTCAATAAAAATCTTCAGGGATGGCCAGATATTTGTTCTGCTTTTATACCAGAGATCAGGATGTAATGGAAAAGCATGTCTCATCCCAAAATTAGAAAGGGAAAAGCTTAATATTTTGATGTGCTATGAGCTGGCCATCCCCTGTGCACATGAATCTCCCTTTTAATGAAGATAGGAGAAGACTCAGCATTCTAAACAGTTCGACAGCACCCAGAAGGTGTGCTCATCTAAAACTCCCTCTGAAAGTTCTCAGTGGACAGGGAGACTACTGCTGGGTCATCTGACCTTATTAGTGACCTTAGGTTAATTATCCTGTCTTCCCTGATCTAAGTTCATATTTTTGAAAAATGATAAGGTCCTTCAATTAGAGAGTGGGCAAATAATGCATTGGGAACCTCTCTCAAGTACTTTCCATGCTCCTCATCAGTGTCTGGAGGTGACTTTATTATAGCAAAGACTGCCTTAAGATAAATAAGCTCATTTTGGCTCTTTAATCACTAAGTGCTTTGGGATATGGTCCAGAGGAAGTAATTTCATTCATTCATTCGTTCGTTCGCTCATCATTCATTCATCCATTTAGACATTAAATAAGTGCTTACTGCGTCTATCAGCCTCTAAGATGGCTCCCAATGGTCTCTGCCTCCTGGTATGCATGGTCTGTGTGATTCTTTTCCACATTTATCAGGGTAGCTCTCTGTGTGACCAATAGACCACAGCGAAAGTGTTGGTATGTCACTTGTGAGACAGTTTATTGAAAAAAATTGTGACTCTCCCATGCTTTCTTTCTTGGACCACTTGCTCTGGAGAAAGCCAGCTGCCATATAATGAGGAGAGTCAGTGACCTATGAAGACGTCCGTGTGGGGAAGCACTGAGGCCCTCTGCCAACAGCTGGACAAGAACTGAGGCCTTTTGTCCATAGTTAAGTGATCAAGCCATCCTAGAAACAGACTCAACAGCCCCAGTCAAGCCTTTGGATGACTGCAGCCCTGCCTGACAACTTGATTGGAGCCTTAGGAGACTCTGAGACAGAACACATCCTTCAAAGCAGCTCTTGGACTTCGGACCTTCAGAAACTATACTAGATAGTACATGTTTATTGCTTTAAGTTGCTTTAATTTTGCATTTCTTTAATTTTGTTTTGTTTTGTTTTTTACATTGCAATAAATAACTAATATGTCTACCATTTGTTACTGTGATAGGCACCAGGAATGAATAGAGCTTGATTTGACCCTCTAGAAGCTAACAGTACTCAGAGAAGCCAACAACAACAACAGATATCTCAGCACCTATGTACAACATAGTACAACAGATACTACCATGGAGATCCCTTACAAATGCTATAGGAGGCAGGAGACAACAATGAACTCTGTTTGGAGAGAAAAGTGTCCCCCAAAAGACAGTAAAACAGACATTTGGAGATTAATCTCTAAGAAAACATCAGGACTTTTCCAGAAAAGAAGAGGGAATAGCAAATGCAAAGATCCAGAAGTGAGAAGCCATTGCATGTCTTAGGGAATGTGTTCTATATAGTTATGGCCAAGGATTTGTGTGAGGATTCCTTGCTAAGAAAAACAGATCTCTCCTTAGATGTGAGAAGCCCTTGACAGGGTTTAAGCAGGAGAATGACATGATCAGATATATGTTTTAGACAGACAGCTAGTGTGGGTTTCACCAGAAAGGCCAGGTAGGACTAGGAGAGGGGAGAAATAGAGGCCTTATAGAAACCGTTACAATTCTTCTCAGCAGCTACCTCTGTTAGAGACTAGTGAGCTTCTGATGTGAGTATATCACTCATATATTTTTTTTTGATCCTTTAAGATAATTATATTTTTACAATATTTTTTAATTTTTTGTTTTCATTTTGAAATTTCAGATTTACCAAAAGGTTACAAAACTAGTATAAGAAATTCCTATATATTGTTCACCCAGCTTCCTCAAATGTTAACATCTTATATAAATAAGCACAGTACAATTATTAAAACCAGGGAATTACTATAACACTTTAAACCAGTCTACTAGACTTCTTCAAATTTCACCAGTTGTTCTGATTAATGTCAGATTCTTTCTGGTTCAAGATCACATTTCATTTTTATGTCTCCTTAGTCTCTTTAGTCTCCTTTAATCTAGAACAATTTCTTACCCTGTCTGTCTTGCATGACCTTGATATTACTGAAGAGTACTACCTGGTTATTTTGTAGAATGTTAGTCAACTCGGGTTTAGCTTATCTGATATTTTCCCATGATTAAATTTAAGTTATGCATTTTTGGCAAGAATACCACAGAAATGATGTTATGTGTCCTCAGTGCATCATATTGGAAGTCACATGATATGTCTCATTATTGTGATATTAATTTGGATAACTTGGTCAAGGTCATGTTTGCTAAGTTTTTCCACTGTAAAGTTATTATGATTCCCTTTGTAATTAGTAAGTATCTTGTGAGAAAGTACTTTGAGGTTATGCACATTTTCTGTTTTGTTTTTTTAAATTAAACGTTTGCCTAGGAATTTTGACATCCATTAATGCCTGAAGTAACGATTCTTTGGTGCTTGCCAGATGGTGACAATCAAGAGATTTCGAATTGTGTTGTGCGATCGTCTTAAAACATGTACACAAGTTCTTTGATACTCCATTTTTCAAGAAATGAAGCCTAATTCTCCTCTCCTTTTTTTGTCAGCCTATATTTAGTTCCTCTCTCCTAATGAATAGAACATGTCAGAAGTGACTTCAAAGACCAGGTCAGAAAGGGCATTGTGATTTCCTCTTTGCCCCTCTCTGAGCTCCCTCACTTTGGGAGGAGTCGGCTGCCATGCATGAAGACACTTAAGCAGCCCTGTGGAGGCTAGCATGAACTTGCAAGGAGTAAGAATGAATATGAAGTGAATCCTCTGCCCCCAGGGAAGCTTTTAGACTGCGGCCCTGGTGAACACCTTGACTGCAACTTCAGGAGAAGCCCTGAGCCACAACCACCCAGCTAAGGCACTCCTGGATTCCTCACCTACACTAATGACAGTGCAAGATAATAAATATTTATTGTTTTAATTTAAGCCACTAAATTTTGGTGTAATTTGTTCCATCGCAATAAATAATGAATTCATGCTGGCAAGTAGAAAGGAACTCATGAGAAAAATGTTAGGGAAGAGCAAATACTAGGAAAGAAAGTGTACCCAAAAGAAAGGGGTGGGTAAGAAGGCATATTAAAATGATGAGGAGAGCGGGTACCTGGTTGGCTCAGAGCAGGTTGAGCATGTGACTCTTGATCTGTGGGCCACAAGTTCAAGCCGCACATTGGGCATGGAGGCTACTTAAAATTAAAAAAAATTTAAATTTAAAAAACTTAAAATGATATGAGATCCTACTTCTCACTTGATAAGGTAAAGTTAAAAAATCTGATAATACAAGGTATAGAGAATTCTCAAACACTGCTGGTCAGTTTGTCAATTGGTGGTCATTTCAAAAAATAGTTTGACATTATCTAATGAAGCTGAAGATACGCAGACCACCAGATAAGTTATCAGAATCCTACTCTTAGATATACATGCAGCAGAAATAGGTGCACATGTACATCAAGAGACACGTACATGAATGCTCATAGCAGTTTTACTCATAATATCCTGAAACTGGAAACAACCCAAGTATCCATCAACGGTAGAACGTGTAAAGAAATTGTGGGACATTCATTCACCAGAATACTGTGTATAAATAAAAATTAACCAACTGCAGCTACAAGCAATAATGTGGATGAATCTTAAGAACAATGTTGAGTCGAAGAGATCCAGCACAAAGGAATATATATTGCATGATTCCATTTATGGAAAGTTCAAAAGCCACAAAATTAAACAATTTTTTTAGAAATGCATACTTAGGTGATAAGCCCATTAAAAAAAGCAAGAAAAGTGAATGTCATGAAAGTCAGAATAATGGTTCCTTTAGGGAGGCATGTAGGGGTTGTGGCTGGAAAGGGGCCATGGGTAGTGTCTTTCGGAAATGTTTACAATATATCATTTCCTTTTGTTTTTCCTTTAAAAATTATTCCTACTGTGGTTTAACTTACAGGCAATAAAATTATTGTAATATTTTATATATGCATAATGTAAACTATGTATTAGTCACATAGATGTTGATTTTATAATAACCCATGAAATGATTCATTTGTATTCTGTGCACCAATATGTCATATTTTACAGTTTAAAAAGTTAAAAATAGAGTTGGAATACAGTCGAGGATCCTGGGAATCAGACTGGATCAAAGGTGATCCCAGTTCGTGTGAACTAGCCATTAGGTCTCTGTTAAAAAAAATTAACGTGCTGGGAAATCAGACTGAAGGTAGCACACGGTAGGCAAGAAGCTGTCTTCCCATCTTATATGTGGAAACATCACTGAGTGGGCCAGTCGTCAGATCCTGACTGCCAAGCCAGGTCTTCACCCTTGGCAGTATGACTTAGGAACTTTTTACCTTGAGAGCCAAAAGCAGATGGGCCCAAGGGAAGGCAGGCTTGATGCTGCCAAAGTTATGAAGAAGATGAAGCCTTTGTATTTCTGCTTGTACTTCACTTCTCCACACCTTCGTTGGACTCTCAGCTGCCTGCATGCTCATCCTTCTTCCTTCCTGTCATATACCCACATCCGAAGTCAAAGCAGGTCTATAGGCCAGGTTTGCTGACTCTTGGTCTAGTCAGCAGTATCACACTGGTGAAAGGTATTTGAACCTTACCGTTTATCTCTGATTATGAATGGAAGGTTTTATGTCCTTTGGTGAAATTTCTGTCATCAGGGACTGGTTGTATGAGGTGTATTTTGGGCGAAGTAGGCCTTCCTGCCTCAGACATAGCATGCCATAAGCTCTGGTCTGGTACGCCCTGGGGAGAGAAGGTGTCAGGGAACTTAAAAAAAATCACCACAGGTGATTCAGGCATGACAACCTGTATCCTGTATGACAGTTTGCCTTCTCTCCACACCCCAACCCTCACTGAGAAGTAAATGGGTGGGGGAGAACCCCCACCCATTTACAGGAAGGCCATTCACTGAGCAGATATAATATCTATCCATTCATTCATTCATTCATTCATTCATTCAACAATTATATCTTGAGCTCTAACTATGTGTCTGGCCCTTGCTAGCACTGGTGATTCAGGACTGAACAAAAACAGGCATGGGCCTTGCCTTCTTAGAATGGTTTAGTACACAAATTAATAACACCAAGCAGATTAAATGTAAAATCACAAGTCAGATAAGTGTTATGAATCTGAGTTTATTCATCAAGAAGAGAGCTGAGCAGAAGAGTAGATTAATAATTAGGATTTTCAAATATAAGATGAGGAAATTACATGGAGGAGAACGCCTAGTTATTTTATAGTGAGAAAAGACATAAAAAAGATATTAAAAAGGAGGTTTGCTCTATAACAACTACAACTGAGGAAGATTATTATTATTCATATTTAAGAATCTTATTTATCTGCTCCAGTGGTTCTCTCAAACCACCTTGAAAAATATTAGGCTGTAAAATAAATACTGTTTAATGTCCAAAAAACCTACAGGAGGTTTGCTGTAGCATAAAGGATTTAATATAATAGCTATCATTATCAGAAATTTTGTTCTGTGTCAGGTGTGGTGTTAAGTGATGTATTTAAATATATGTATAAGCATATACATATGTATCTAAATATATAATAAAGATATGAAATATATATTTATTATGTTGGTGATATGTACATGTACATACATATATATCAGTGGTTATGTATCTAATAGTGATTATATTTCTGTATTAAACATATGTTAAATACATATGTTAATAGAACCTCACAGTATCCTATAGAAAAAAGAAATTAAGACTCAGATTAAATAACCTAAGGTTACACAGCTAATAAATATATTTTAATAACACTTTATTGATACATAATTCACATAGTATAAAATTCACCCTTTTAAAATGCATAATTCGATGGTTTTAGTACATTCACAGAGTTGTAAATTGCTGATAATTTTTAGATCATCTTCATCACTCCGAAAAGAAACCCTCTACACCTGAGTTTTCACTCCTCATTCTTCCTCTTCCCAGCCCTCGTAATTGCTAATCTCTACTTTCTTTTTATATGGCTTTGCTTCTTCTGGATGTTTTCTAATAACATAATCATGGTATACAGTCTTTTGTGTCTGGCTTCTTAGGGTGATTTTTTTTAAGATTTTATTTTTAAGTAATCTCTACATCCAATGTGGGGCTTGAACTTAAAACCCCAAGATCAAGAGTTGCATGCTCTTTCAACTGAGCAAGCCAAGTGCCCCTAGCATGATTTTCTTTTATGTTTATTTATTTTTGAGAGAGAGAGAAAGAGAGAGAGACAGAGAGAGACAGAGTGTGAGTGGGGGAGGGACAGAGAGAGAGGGAGACACAGAATCCAAAGCAGGCTCCAGGCTCTAAGCTGTCAGCACAGAGCCTGATGCAGGGCTTGAACCTGCAAACCACGAGATCATGACCTAACCGGAAGTCTGAAGTTTAACCCACTGAGCCACCCAGGTGCCCCCCGTCAGGGTGATTTTTAAATAGCCATTCATGTTGTAGCATATATCAGTACTTCCTCTCTTTATATTGCCAAATAATATTCTATTACCTGGTATACCATGTTTATTTAATCATTCATTTATCAGTTGATGAAGATTTGGGTTGTTTCCACCTTTTGGCTATTATGAATAATGCTGCTATGAGCATTTGTATACAAGTTTTGTGTGGACATATGTTTTTCATTTTTCCTGGGTATAGTTTAGAGATGGAATTTCTGGGTCACATGGCAACTGTATTTCAACCTTTTGAGGAACTGCCAGGCTACCACTTTCCATTCCATTCCCACCAGCAGTGTATAAGGGTTTTAACTTCTCTGCACTCTCATTAGTTATTATCTGTGTTTCTGATGATTACTATTCTAAGTAGGTGTGAAATGACATTTCACTGTGATTTTGGTTTGCATTTCCCTAAGGTCTAACGATGTTGAACATCTTTTTATGTGTTTAGTGGCAGAATACTATGTATGATATGCTAAAAAAATTTTATTTTTTTAATTTTATTTTTTCTATTTTAGACAGAGTGTGAGCAGGGCAGGGGGGGAGAGAGAGAGAGAGAGAGAGAGAGAGAGAGAGAGAGAGAGAGAGAGAGAGAATCTTAAGCGGGCTCCACACTCAGTGCCGAGTCCAATGTGGGGTTTGATCCCATAATCCTGGGATCATGACCTGAGCCAAGATCAAGAGCTGGATGCTCACCTTACTGAGCCACCAGGCGCCCCTAAGAGAAATTTTTTAAATGCAAGTTACGTTACCAACCTTTATAAAAAGGCATAAAAAGACTATGTACCAAACTGTTGACAGTGGGTATTGCTAAATAATGGAATCATGGGTGAAGTTGACTTCTTAAATTTTACCTTCTGCATCGTTAATTTTTATAGCAACAGGCATACATTCCTTTTATAATTAGAAAAACAAAGCACAGTTAATTAAACAAACAAACAAACAAACAAACAAACACAACACAACATACAGAGACAGATCATCTCTAACCCTGGAGTGTCAGAACATTGCCCTAGGCACTGCATTGCCTCTTCTTGCATCCAAAAGTGCAGGAAAGTGTGGTTAAATGATTTCTGAGCCATGTTTTAGAATGCATTTCCCCAGGGTGACAGTGTTATGAATTGTGGCAAATTTGCAAGGCTAGCCCATTCTGCTATAGATTAGGTATAAGCTTCTGAGACTATCTTGTAAACTAAACTACCAAATTTAAGACTGATCCCAAGGATATATGTGTTCTATTGCCAAGATGCTCAGATTTTCAAATGCATCCTTATAATCATTAGAGAATTGCCTAGACAAGTAAATATAATGAATAAATACTAGAGTTTGAGTGTGAATGCACATGTTATGGCAATGTGTTCAATATTTTTAATTTTCTCTCACCATGGAATGTTTCTTTGATTTCTCACTTGCTATTTGTATAGCTTATGAAGGCAATTATATTTCTATTTTAGTATTGTGAGAAACAAAATTGATAATGGAATGCATAAACCTTCAGAACATATAAAACTTTCTTGTTTTCAAACAGATTAATTTTTCAGAATATGGAAGAAATCAGCAGTTCTTTGGGAATGGACTTTTTTTCACCCCCAGACATTTATCCTGGAGTGAATATTTATGGTCTGGATAGAATCTCCCGAAAATAGAAATGTTGTCATATTTTTGTTTATATGTAACACTTATTTATTACAAATGGCACAAAATGCTAATTTAAAACTAACTCTTAAAAATGAGTTCTGAGAAGCTTAGTTTAGAATTAATTTATAGCTTGAACACTGAGGGAATATTTGGGTCAATTTATTATTCACTGAGACTGTTGAAAATTTATATGATTATTCTGATTCCATCTCTAGGCAGAAAGTTACTCTCAGTGGAAAAAACCCAACAACATCTAAGGTTATTGAAATGCCATGCATATAAGCATCCAAGCTCCGTTTGCAATTTGCATATGTATGTAGGGTATGGTGTGTGTACCCACATCGCCCCCCCGCCCCCGCCCCACACGCCATCCTTAAAATTACCTGGAATGTGAACAAATAATAGCCTTCCGTTCCACGCTAGTCAGTAATATCAGTCAGAGAGATGGTCATGTGTGAGACTCGGCGAGTATCTTGCTAATGATTAGTTTCATGCCCTGACTCCAGCATTCTGGGCCCACAGTGGCTTGCCCACATTCAGACAGTGAGCTAGTGACAGGCTCTATGGAGAACAGAGCACTTCTCTGTCCACAGAATTCCAGGCATCAGGATGAACACATATGCACTGTATACTTTGAGTATTTTTATATGACTCAGTATAAATGTATACATTCATAGCCTCATGAGCACATGTCTGTAAATATGGGGGTCTCAATAGCTTCGTGCATTTTCCTCACTAGTCAGTGAGTTCTTTGGTATATTTTATAAATTCTCTACTATTCCTGGATAGGAAGTACTAAATTTCTGAGGTTTTAACAAATATCATGTTTCACTTAACCATGTAGAAATTATCCTAGTATAAGTACTTTTAAAAATGTTTTTGATTTTAAATTTTATTTAAAAATAACATAAGTAATTCATGTTCATAGTGGAAACATACAAAATACAGGTAAGTAAAAAAAAAAACAACACACACCTGCTCCCACCACCTGGAGATAATAACAATCATAATAAACTTGTTGTATTTTTTTACATATAATTTTTTACATATAATTTGATGTAAGATTTTTGTCTATGTACCTTTATGCATGTATATACTTTTTCATAAAAATAGATTATCATATAGATGTCTTAAAACATTCAAACCCTGCTTCTAAAATTTAATATACCAGGCATACTTTTCCATTTCCAATATAATATTTAATAGCTATAAGCCAAAGGGATTCTAGTTACATGGTACCAGGAATTCCTTGCCCCAAAGAACTCAGCCCCCTCCAGGGCCTTGCCTCCTAAGAGAGTGGGTTGCACAATTGTGAAATCGAAAGGTAGCCACGGGCAGCTATCTTAGGTGGCTAGATGTCCATCTAAGTGTGAATGAGTGTGTGTGTGTTGTGCGTGCGGCATTTCACGGTGTGAGACCGAGCTGGGGTAGAAAGAGGGGTAGACTTTAGGCCAGGGGCCAAGGACTAAGGGCCAAGATCTGGGATTGGATATCCCCACACTACCATTGAAAATTCTAAATTTAATTCTAGATAATTATGAAGCTATATTTTTCAAGGTAAAAAGATAGAATATATATAATTGAATAGTTTCTTAGACTGACTTTGTAACTTCAAAATATTATGTATATGGTAGGTATGTGATTCTCCATTTGTATTCTAGGTGGGCCCCCAAAATGTCAGGAGCAGGCCTGAATATATATATTCTATGACTTCTACTTTCTAGAATGTATATTTTGTTTTGTCTGTTTAATTTAATTTAAATTTTCCTTATGGATGAAATGGAGTAGTACATAAAAGTGCTCATTTATTGACAAGTTAAAATTCAGCTTAATATATTTGTTGAAACTTTACCATACTTCACACTCTATTTGATATAGAGACAAGAGGTAAAAATACACAGCCAGACTGTTATGGAGCTCACAATATTCTAGGGATCTCAGACATGTGAAATGATTACTCCATGGGGTGATTAGTACATCTGTCAAGTGTAGACATGGGTACAGAAGCCACAGAAATAAAAGAGGGAAAATCTGTGGGGGTCAGGATCCTGGGATCAATTAATTACCCTGGTCAACTGTAACCTCGCAGCAACCTTATGAAGGCTGTAAAAATCATCTCACCCAAGATGAGTGTTACAAACTTTCTAAGTAGTTTAAAAGTTTTTAAAGTTTTTGATAAATTTTGTAAATTGGTCATTGGGCAAAGTAAGCATTCAGGAATTCACTTTCAGCAAATGGCGTTTCACTAATTGGCTTGCTTTCTTGAGGGAAGCTCCAACATTCAAGGTGGGATATAAAGAATTCACCGAAGTTTGAATGGGAAGGAATGTGGTGCCTTACTGAAGAAAACTATTCTGTGAAGACGGAACAGCACGTGTCATGTTGGAGGCATGGAAAGGAATGGCATGTCTTGAGAAGAGTATTTTGAAGCATTAAAGTAAAAAGAGTGAGAGAGTAAGTAAAAGTATTCAAAACTAGAGAGAAAGACAGAGTCGTGGTCTGAAGGGTTTTGTGGACTTGGGTCCCACGGAGGTTTACCCAATAGGAAATGAAAGCTAACCAAGAAGAAATCAGGGCCAGGAAATGAGAACATCAGACTGCATTTCAGACAGATCATTATGGCAAAAGTAGAGGAAGAATTGGAAGGGAGTAGTCCAGAAGGAGGGAATTCACTGCTGAGAAGGCAGAATACTTCAGGGTCATGATGAGGGCAAGTTCTGGATTCACACTGCTGGGATTCAGCACCTGTTTCTGCCACTTAGCACCTGTGTATTTGGGTAAGTTCCCCAGCCCCTCAGTTGACCTGGTTTTCTCATATGTAAAATGCAAATTATAATAGCTGTGAAGATTAAAGGGAACAATACTTATAAAGTGCTTGGGGCAGAGACTGCCGTAGAGAGAGCTCTCAATACATGCTACTACTACCAGTAGTAGTAGTAGTAGATGTAAAAAATAAGTAGTATTATCTTTCAGTAGTTCAAAAGAAAGATATGATGGTCTGAACTGGGGTAAAGGAAGTGGAAATTATGCGGAGAGATGGGGATAAGAAACACGAGGAGTGTATTTGACAGGACTTTTAGTCCATTAGATTCAGGAAAGAGGATATCTGTAGCTTGAATGACCGAGTGGAAGGTGTTGGTACCAAAAAGGTTTGGGAAGGCAGGTGCAAGGACAAGCTGGGTGGTAGAATATCATGAATTCTGTTTTGGAGATGTTGAGTTTTAGATACTTGTGGGTCATAATGGTGGAGATGTCCAGAAGGCAGGTAGATATGCAGGCTGGAGCTGAGAAAGAGTAAAGGCTACATGAGCCAAATGCAACATAATAGACTTATTGAGAAAGAGCTATATAAATGATGAAAAGACATATAAATGATTTTTCATCTAGTTGGTCCTTGATGCATGACTTCTGTTAGTATCCAGAAGGGAGGGCACCTTAATGGCTACCTCAGGTTCAACTTCCATCTTTGCTGATCAACCCAACTGGGCAGGGTATCTTTATTCTGAGACCCTTTGTTAAGGACTGAATATTTATGTCCCCCCACCCCAAATTCACATATTGAAGTCCTAACTCCCCAGTGTGATGGTATTTAGGGATAGAACCTTGGAGAGGTAATTAAGATTAGATGAGTTCATGAGGTGGGGCACTGGTATGATGGGATTAGTGCTCTTATAAGAGACACCAGAGAGCTTGCTCTTTCACTCCACATACACAAAGGCAAGGCCATGTAAGCACACAGCAAGAAGACAACCATCAACAAGCCAAGAACAGAGCTCTCACTAGAAACCAATCTTGCTGGATCGTGATCTAAGATTTCTAGCTTCCAGAACTCTGAGAAAGTTTTGTTGTTTAAGCCGCCTTATCTATTTTGTTATGGCACCCGCAGCTACCTAAAACACCCTTGTATGAAGGGTTCAGTGTTTTCTCCTGTGGGTTGGCCCTTCTTCCACACTAATAATGTATATCTCCTACTCCTTCCAGATAGAAGCAGCTGGAAGGCAAGTTCTTCATTGTACTTATGGTAGCATTCCCTGCAGGGCCCTGTGTTGTGCATGTAGATGTTTAGTAAACATTTGATGACCTGCGATCGGCGTGGGAAGATCACGCCACACTTTGTAGGAAGAGATTCACTGAGAATATGCTTAGTGCAGGGTATGAGGCAGAACCCTGGGGGTAAATCAAGACTGGAGTTTAGGTGGAAACAGGATGGTCTCAGTAGAGATTAACCAAGAAAAGACAGTTTCCCAAAGATCAGCGGGAAGAATGAAATGGCCAACGTGTCCACATGAGGCATATTTTCCATGAGTTTTTTGCACTATGGAAACCCTTATATGAGATTACACTGTGGCTTATCTATTTCAAATTGATTTGAAAAATCATTATAGTTTTTGAGTTAGGATTTTTCTAAAGCAAATGAATTTAAGGGTTGAAATCAACAATGGTTTAGGCCCCTAATAGTTTGATGTTTTCCTGTTTAAAGAGGAACAACCAACGAACCAACCAACCAAACAATCCAACAATGACAGTTTCCCTCCAAAGAGATGAAACAAACAAAACATAATAGATTTTGTTTATTGCATTTCAAACTCTCATCAACTTTATTGGGAATCATTTAAAGTTGACTGAATGTTTTTAAGCCAAGTCTTGGGGGTGATGCTGTGATTCTGTGTATTCTGTGTGGAATGCCAAGTGTATGCTGGCAATCATGGTAAGAGATATAGGGGAACTTGCCCCAAATGTGTCAAGACATTCCTCTGTGAGGATGGGAGAAGTGGGAAGATTTTTTTTTTTTTCTGGAGCATCTTCTATTACCATCTTGCTAACCTCTTGAGTGCTACTGGAAGCAAGGACTTTCTAGCAGTGTCCTCTCTCAAGCCAAACAGTACAGAAGATGAGAGTGGAGTATATTTGTGCTGACCTATCCACCTAAGAGAAACCAGAGGCACATGGATCAATGGAAGACATTTATAGTCTGGACTCGAGGGAATTCTTAGACTTAGACTTGAACTCCTGATACGGGCATCACTAGCCCTTTTGTGGGTAAGGAGCACTGGACACTTGGCTAGTCCAAATCAGAATATTCTGTGAGTGTAAAATGTACGCCAGATTTTAATTCCTTGGTTTAAAAAAACATAAAAGAACTCATTAATACTTGCTTATTACAGGTTAAAATGATATTTTGGATAGACTGGGCCAAATCACATATTATTAAAATTATTTTTACCTGTTTCTTTTTACTTTTTATAATTTTTTTAAGTTTGTTTATTTATTTTGAGAGAACGAGAGAGAGCAGAGGAGGGGCAGAGAGAGGGAGAGAGAGAATCTCATGCTGTCAGGACAGGGCCCAAGCCCAACACAGGGCTCAGTATCATGAACCATGAGACCATGACCTGAGCTGAAATCAAGAGTCAGATGCTTAACCAACTGAGGCATCCTGGCGCCCCTATTTTTTTTAATTTGGCAACTAGAAAACTTAAATTACATATGTGGGCAATGTTATATTTCTGTTGGACAGAGTCTAAGGCTTATCCCATTGAGGGGCAGATATACATTCTGGCCCTGACAGGATGTAGAGCTTACAAGAATTTGTCTCTTCTCACATGAGTCATTCCCAGCTGTGTATACAAGCAGTTTTATTGTTTGTGTAATAGCCCTATATACATGCAGAGAGTCTTTCATCTGAGGATTTCAAATATTAATTAATTCACACTGGATAGCTGAGGAAGATGGGTATTCTTAGTTTTCTTTTACAGATGAGAAAACTGAGGCATGGGGAAATTTAAACAATTTGCCCAGGGCTGCCCAAGGTAGAATGGCAGAGCTCAGAATAGAAACTGTGAATCATTATAATTAATCACACATCTAGCCAGCAAACAATATTTTTTCTTCCTGATTAGGTGAACTCCTTCAAGTAAGGGACAATGCTTTTAAAATGCTATTTCCACCTGGTAAAATACTGAATGCTCAGTGAACATTACACGACTGTAAGTGTCAGTGCTTTCGGATTAACACATTTGGGCATTAACAATTAGGTAACATACAAGAGGTAAATATATGGTCTATTTCCTTCCAGGGAAGAAATCATTATTATGCCTTACTTTGGAAGCATATAAACAAATCTTGTCTTTGATTAGTTCAATTGTTTTAAAAACTAGATTTCTTGGGCTTATTTTGATATTTTGAAAAGACTTTCTAAACCAAACGTATGTTGGTCTAGATTTGGATTCTAGTCTGGCAGAGGAAGGGGAAATGCTGTTGGATCTGTGTTGTGCCTCTACCAACATTCTTCCGTCACCTTCTACCTGTGATATAGCTTCCTTTTACAAGCTCAGGCATCACAGCTCTGCTGAGTGCGTCTTCTCAAAAGAATACACCTTTATCCAAGTTATTTTGGAGGGAAAGCCATCAAGAACAGACATCAGGCTCCCCAAGCAAAAGCTACATGAAGCAAATAGGTTTTTCCCCCCCAGTCTTCATGTTAATTTTCCTTATACTGAGTAGGAAAAAAAAGAAAAATTTACTACAGACTTGTGATTACATACCCTTTGATTGAGACTAACTTTCAGGGTAACTCTAAAATATTGGGCCACTAAAGTACGTGTACACGAGTTTTGTTTCTTTTTTAAACACAGTAGATGAGTTTAGGAGTAGACTTAGGGGGGCACCTGTCTGGCTCAGTTGGTAGAGCACACAACACTTGATCTTGGGGTCGTGAGTTCAAGCCACCTGTTGGGTGTAGAGCTTACTTAAAAAAATAAAAATTAAAAGAAGTGGGAGCGTTTGGGTAGCTCAGTCTATTGAACTTCTGACTCTTGATTTTGGCTCAGGTCAGGATCCCAGGGTCATGGGATCAAGCCCCATGTTGGGTTCCATGCTGAGCGTGGAGACAGCTTGAGATTCTCTCTCTCTGTCTTTCTCCTTCTGTCCCTCTCTCCCCTCGTGCTCTCTAAGAAAATTAAACAAACAAACAAACAAATAAATATGTATAGGAGTAGATTTAGGGAATTCTAGAAACTGTCCAACCACTCATTCATTCAACAATGCATATCTGCTTTTATGTATTCCAAAAATATTTATTGTGAATGCATGAGTGAAAGGTTATTACATGCCTGGATTTTGCTTCTTATAAAAATGATATGAATAAAATGTGCTGTCTTTCAAGATAGTTGAAGATGGTTGAGGGATGGGGCATCTGGGTGGCTCAGTTAGTTGAACTCAGTTGGTTGACTCTTGATTTTGGCTCAGGTCATGAGCTACTGGTTTGTAAGACTGAGCCTCATGTCAGGTTCTGCACGAAGACAGTGGAGACTGCTTGAAATTCTCTCTCTCCCTCTCTTTCTGCCCTCCCCAATCTCTCTTTATCTCTCTCAAAATAGATAAATAAACATTTAAAAAATGGTTGAAGGATATTCATTTTTTCCAATGTATACATACATGTACAAGGGAGTATGTCACATGATGCCCTCTTTACCTTCATTGACAACAGAATTAAGTCTGATCAGTTCTCAGTGTGTCATCTTGTCCTTGTGACAGGAAGTATGACTGGAGTGCTGAAAGATTTTTAATTATACTCGCACTCAAATAATGATAGCCTACTTGTGGGCACATGTCTTAGAAGAGAATCAGAGTCTGTGCTTTGTGCATCAGACAGATTCCTTCATTTCCTTTGCCTTTTGCTTGAACCAGAAAAATGGTTTAGAGAAATTCATGCACACTTCCCTGCCATCCCCACCCACAGTGGTGAGGCTGAGTCAGTGGGGGAATAGTTTCAATATCTTGGTGCCTTTGATACTCTAGGCTCGGAATGGTGGGGGGGGGGTAAGGGGAAGGAGAAGGGGAGTGGAAAACACAGCAGACTCCACCCTAGACAATCCTTCTGCATTTGGCGTTTCTCATTCCTTCAAAGCTGATGAATTCTACTTCTGGAAGGTGACGGTTGGGGGAGGAGGAAGGGTGAGGCAGAAGAGATGACACCTGCCTGTTGGGTCCTTTACAAAATTCTCCCCAGATGATCTCTGCATATCTTTGGTCACCACTTCCTGCATTCAATTTGTCCATATGTAGTCATACCACACTGTCTCTGATTGCTGCAAAACTTCCCACCACCAGAATTGTGCGACACTAATTCTAGCACATCTCTTTGGCAGAGAAATCTGGGAGACTTTTTAGCAGTGGTCATTTGTGAGTTCATGCCAATGAGCAAGCGCAGAGAGCTGAGACTTTAATACCTGGAGCAAAGAGGGAGTCATTTCAGATTAATGTCCCAGAACCCTTTAGTCTAGAAAGATCTTTGTAAAAAGAGACTATCCTCATTCTTTTGGCAACTGGGCTAAATCTACAGCAGCTAACTTACCAGGGAGTGTTACCTGAATGACAATTAAACAGAAGATGAGAATTATTTCCAGTTTGGCTCTTTATTTGATAAAGCTTTATGCAAAGTATACATCTTCAAGTGATGATACACTGAAGTAGTGAGAATATAATCATAATTGAGTGGGGTTAATGAAATGATGTTATTTTGCAGCAGGGGAGGTGGGGAAAGTGGGTGGAAATTAATAGACTAATGGGATTGAAGGGAGTTATACATTCAGAAAATAAATATTTTCCCCTTGTGATGGGCCCTCCAGGGACAATTCTTGGAACATGGCCCACAGAAGTTCTGCACAACGGCAGACCCCTCTCCTTCCCAGCAGCAGCAGGACACTGCTGGGGCAAGAGCGTGGCGCCTTCTGCCCAGGCTCTAACGCATGCCTGAAGAATAACAATCTGCTCCCGGTGCACAAGGCACAATGAAGGCCCTCTAAGCTGCCACTCAAGCGGGGCCTGCTAACACTCCCGCCCCTTGTTTCTGGCTCTTGGCATTGTTGGGGCAGGGAGTGTGGGGAGAGCTGCACACTTCCATGCTGGGAAAGGCAGGGCCCCCGGAGGCCCCAGCCAGTCATCAGATGGCCCAGACAACAGCAGTAGCCAGACGTGCTAGCAGGGCCTTTACACCTCTTAGCAAACTCACCAAACATTCAGGAATTTGAGGATTGTGGTTTCAGAAAATTCTGGCCTCTGCCTGCCACAACCCCCTGCTCCAAACAACAACAAGAAAACAACAACAACAACAAACCCAAACTCATTTAAAATTCTTTTGGTATGGCAAGACTGTCACAACATCTGACTGCAGCACCGATGTCTTCCTAACACCCTTTAAATGGCAGGGATGACAAATTTCCAACAGCACTGGGGCAGCCCTCAAACTATATAATCTTGGTCTGTTGGATAAAAAGTGATGCTAGCGAAGATGACTGATCCGGATTATGATAAGAAGGCAGATGACATGGTGAATTTTGGAAGTAGCAAGCTTATTGCTAATCTTTACACTGTAGGCAAAAGAAGTGACATGCTAAAAACAGCACACCCAGAATATATTCATTACAGGAGGGAGCAAAACATTCGTAAACTCAGAGTGTGGTTGCACATCGGAGGTAAGCCTCAAATCTTGTCTCGAAGCAAAGACTGGTGTTGATCCTCAGCCAATTTAAAGGATGAAAGGGGCCATGAGACTATTTTAGGATAAAAATAAGATAAAAATAAGGGCTACTTTTTTTAGGATAAAAATAAGGGCTACTTTTTGAGCCCTATGTTCCAGGGATTTTAAATACATTAGCTAATTTAGACCTAATGGTAGCCTTGTGAGATAGATAGCATTGTTCCCAATTTATATACAACTGAGGATTTTGAGGCCTTGTGCAGTTAGGAAAGTTCTGCCTGACCCCAAAGCCAGTGCTCTTAGATTCACTGTTTTAATATGCCTCTCTGGGGCTCAAAGGAGACACAAAGCTAAGGACATGAACCAAATGCTTTTTTTTTTTCCTAAAGAATTCCAGTTTTCCTTGAGCTTGGATTAGAGCTTTATCTTAAAGAAGTAATCTTAGTTGCTCTTTGCAGACAAGATACAACATTTAATCTTGAGAAAAGCAGTGAGCATTTCCATTTCTGCTGAATGCATCAAAACTGAACCAATAAAGTCTAGCCTTTGTGACAGTTCTTTGTCTCTTCCGAGGCTAAAAATGTCTGGACACACTGAGTCAGTTGGAGTGTCAGCACTCTCTTGACCTGGCACACAACTGAACATGAGTCACTAAAAGGATTCGAAACTCAGGGTCAGGAAAACACTGCCATTAAGTAGTATAGCCAAAAATATTTGGGCGTCAACCTCGTGCTCCTGGATGTAGCTTGTTCACTCATCTCCTTGTTTATTCAGTCAATAAATATCTACCCTAACACACTCACATACATATAAAACACGGAGTAAAAGGTTTAATGAATACAAAATAATATAGTGAAAAGCAAGTTCACACCACAGTCCTCCAGATTTTCTGCTTAAGGACAACCCCTGACATCAGTTTCCTGGGGATCCTTCTAGAGATATTCAAGGCATAAATGTAACTTTCCCTTGCTTTTCTTTTCTTTTTTTTTAAATTTTTTAATGTTTATTCATTTTTGAGAGACAGAGAGAGGCAGAGCGTGAGCACAGGAGGGGCAGAGAGAGAGGGAGACACAGAATCTGAAGCAGGCTCCAGGCTTTAACCTGTCAGCACATGGCCCAATGCGGGGCTCGAACTCATGAACCACGAGATCATGATCTGAGCCGAAGTTGGATGCTTAACTGACTGAGCCACCCAGACGCCCCTCCCTTGCTTTTCATAACTGTTATTGAATCCTTGCTATAGACTGAAAACTGGTTTATATAAAGTGATGGCCAAGACTCAGCCCTGCCCTCAAGGAAGAGGTAGATGCATAAACCGATTGCCACCATATGACTGCGAAGTTCTCTGATGTTTACGAGAATGGTAGTGGTCTGAGTGATTAGGGCTGAAATGCTAATGGGTCTGATCAGCTATAGCAGTAAATTGCTGTCAAAAGGTGTTTGCAAATTATTTTTTTAAAAGGTTAAAAAAATACACTCACACTTATTCCTATGATAATCACTTATTCCTGTGACACCGAATTAATACTCTAATTTGCTTTTGTGAGTGATACGGAAAGATGTGAAGGTTAAAGGGATTCACTGAGAATTGTGTGTGACTCTGGGCATGCCCATGGTATGTCCTCCCACAAATATGACCTGATCCACATGTTGGGAGGTTGAAAATTTCAGACATCCAGTGGTTAAGGGGGACCATAATATCCTCATTTTCTGGGAAACCACCAGAAAGCTTTCCCCAAATATTATATGCTTCTCATTCAGTTGGGATATCAGTCTCCTAGTTGCCTGGTTTCAAAATATTCATACTTGTAATAGGATGGAAGTCAGGAAGTGGCAAAGCCGCCCATCTGGATTGAATACAGTTCGGGACAGTAGTTTGTGCACCACGAGGCAGATAACGTTTTGCAGATTTAAGAGACAGTTGAATGTGATGCATGTGGACACAAGCTACTGGAGGAAGGTTTGGCACAGACCCTTTCAATGGGCCTGGATTTATGGGAACTACTTAGGAGCCTGTAGGCTTTGAGGAGGGACATAGAGTGGTTATTTTGTTCACAAAGAGTTGACTTCAGTTGACCTGGATTCTCACTGCATATTGAGTTTTACTTCCAGTGTGAGTGTAAACCAGCTCCAGACTCAGATGCAACTTCTGCTCAATGTCTGATAGAGAGTTAAAGAGAGAAAATAAAAAATGGCATAAATAAGTTTCACATGATTTCCAATCCAAACTAAGAGTTGGCTCTGTTTCACTCAATCAGCCAGGGGCAGAGAGCATTTTGCAAACTTCAGTGGCTCTTTCAGAAAGCCTGGTCTATATCCTGTTTTCAAAAGAAAACCCAGAACACGTCAGATGTGCCCTGTTTCTGTTTCTGTGGCAGCTCACCTCATAGCTGTTCTAGGATAGAAAGTGGCCCGAGTACATTCATTCTCCTCTAGTTCTCCCAAATGTGCCCATCTGAGGGGCAAGACATTTTGCTGGTTATTTTAACACAGGAGGCAGAAATGCATCTTGGAATGAAGCACAGCTGAATTGCCAAAGGTAGAATCATAAAATACAATCCTTCCCAAGGATTTCCTTCCTTGGGAGCTCAGGTGGCCCCAGCTTGACAGCAGGGTCTCTATGCTAACTATGTTTTCATATCATGTCAGAAAAATAGAAATATAATTCTCTCCTCTTGCTATAAAACTCAAAATTGTATAGTTAAAGACCAAATTTTAAAGTCTCTTTCTAAAATCCACTGTAGGGGAGCCTGGGTGGCTCACTCGGTTAAGCGTCCGACTTCTGCTCAGGTCACGATCTCTCGGTTTGTGAGTTCGAGCCCCGCATCAGGCTCCGTGCCGACAACTCAGAGCCTGGAGCCTGCTTCAGATTCTGTGTCTCCCTCTCTGCCCCTCCCCAGCTCGTGCTCTGTCTCTGTCACTCAAAAAAATTTAAAAAATCCACTGTAAATGCTATGATACACAGCATGGATTTTGAAAGGGTTTTTTTTTTCCTTCCTTCCCAGACATCCATCCTTCCTTCCTGCCTTCTTTCCTTCCACATGAAGCAAAAGTAGACCTGAGTGAAATCTTGTCTTTTTGCTCATTTCTTTTCTCTAGCTGAGTTAAAGGACAATAAGAGTGTATTTTCCAAGTACCTTATGGGATCCTGACAATTTATTTCTTCCCTTTGCTTTGAAAATGACCCCTAAAGAGATAAAATTGTTTGCATTAGTTCTTACAGAAAAGCAGCCAAGGTTTTATTAAAAACACTGCCCTTTGTATTCTTGCATATTTTCTTTCTCTGTCTAATATGGGAAGATATCAAATGTAAAAGAAACGCAAACACAAGACACTGCTCCTTTCATCTTTACTCAATTTCCAAAATCCTCCAACACATCACCTTATTCTTCTTATTAAACTTTAAAAAGGAGCAAGTGGAAGGCTGCATTTAAATTTTGAGGACTGAGGACTTGGGCATTTGTTAGATTCTCCTAAGATCTTCTCACCCTGTATTGGGACTGGCAAAACATTTTTATACCTTGGGGAACACATTCATACCAACTGGTTTCGTATGGAACTCAGTTCTGGAAGTTCATCTTCTTTGATGTGACCGGATTCTTTAATTTTTACGAAAAAGAGATGAAAAGTGTCACTGATCCCTGGTAGAGTAAATCAACTTTAAAACAAGTTCAAGATTTCCCTTAAACACATATAATGTATTATTGTGTTTAGGGTATTTAGCAATACCCTAAAATACATATAAGAAATAATTCAATGATGAAATATAATGATGAAAAATAATCTAATGAAAAATATGTGATGACCTCAGTTTTCCCTTTTTTTTTTTAAAATTCCCAGCCTAATTTTGTTCACTAAAACCTGTCCCTGTCAAAGCAGTCTTTAAAAGCCATAGTTATATGGCTCTCTGTAGCAAAATGGGGACAAAATCTTGTGATAAAATTAAAATTTTTTCACTTAACCTGTTAAGTTTTTTAAAAAAGACTAAATAAAAGGAAACATACCAAAAGACTATCCTAGAATGATTTCCTATATTCTTCTTCTTTCTTTTTTTCTCCTTTTTGTAATTTGGGACAATCACTTTTCTAACAACAACCACAAAAAGACCAGCCATAGTCCTTATAATTTTCATGGGTCTGATTTATCCTGGACCATCCCATGCTTGAAAATGCAGGCCTCTGACTTAAAAAAAATATGTACTTTAAACTTTGAATAGCTTATCAGAAACCGTAATGGTACCTGATAAAATCTCAGCCCTCAAAGAAAAAATATTTGAGGGGTACAGTGTGTGCTGGGATAAACAGCTTGAAACCAAGTGAATAATGAGGTTACTGAGTCAGTGATGAGCACACCTGAGTTTTGATAAGCATGACCCAACAGCATGTGGTGAAATCCTCGGTCCACAGAGAGTGTCTCATCTGTACTGAACTCACCAGAAGGAGCATTTAGTTCCTATAAAGCAAGGTACAATAAATCAGGGGAAAGCTGCAGATCCTGTCAGACCTGCCTGCATTCCTTTCCCCTCAGTGATTCCTTAGTTCAAGAGGGTTCATCCTTCGGGAATATTTCAACACCCTTTTGGAAGCTATGCCAAAATCCAGGGCTTTGACAGCTTGATAAAGCCTTATTTTATCCTGAGACAGAGAAAAACCTGACTCTGGGAAGGGCTAAATTATCAAAGGCAGTACCACGTAGCAGCAGTAACTTAACTGGCAGATCTTGCGGGGATGAGAGTGCCTTTGAACTTGTTGGGAATTTTAACAGCAAGAGTGCAGATTCCTGGGAGAAAACCTTTACTAAAAGAAGACAAAGAACTAGTAAGTAGCTTTCCGACTAGATAAAAAGACAGAAGATAGAATCCATCGGCTGTAGAGTCCTATGTTCCATTTCCATCATTACACTGGGGGAGAGAGTAGATGCAGAGAAATTTATGGGGTGGTGTTGGAAATAGATACCAAAAACAAGAAGTTGGGGGGATTCATTTTCTCTAGTATTATGGACATGAATTTAAAATATCAGTGTGAAGAGGGAATTAATTGGACTTGGTGGAATAACAAGTCGGGAGCCACTGGGATCTGGTGATTTACCAATGCTGATGCTGAGTTCAGCTCTCTTCCTGGGAACTCTCTTTGAAATCAGGGCAAGCTGGAACAGAATGAGCCAAGGGAAGAGTGGGAATTAGGATGCAAATAGCTTTTGTAGTGTATCGTTTCCCTCAACCATTTATTGCTTTACTCTTCCTTCTTCATTCAGCAAATACTTCATGACCTTCTCCTTGTGCCTAGCATTCTACTGGGCATGTGGGATTTGAAGACAAATACAGGAGAATTCCCAGTCTTGACAAGTCTGCAGGTAATGGCAAACACTGACTAACTCCTATGCCCTTTCTGATTAGGAGTAGCTCTGAGGAAGCAATGCACTGCCGCATATTTCTATCATCTTACGTCTTAAATTTGGAGACATTTCTCATTTCACATAACTTTACTCTTATTATTCATGGCCGTTTATTATATGTATTCAAGTAGGTTTAATTTTGATGTTATTTATTATGCTTGTTTCACCTAAATAAATTAATTCATTTGAAAACAAAATCCCACATCAGAGAGACCTTCTATTCTGGCTATGGTTTTTAACAATATGGCTTCTATGTTGATTTCATGAGCAGCTTTTTCCGTATGTTGGAATCTGGGGAGAGTATTACAGTTTTGACCTGCTGGGGAGAGATGGGTTATTTTTTATCAGTTAGACATCTAGCTGATCTGAAAACAACCCCTGAGGGTATTTGTTTGTTTTTGCCTATAAAAATATTGACAGCCATGCAACCAAAATGTAAAAGCTTGTAAAAAAAGAAAGAAAAAGAAAAAGAAAAATCCCTACTTTGTCCCACCCCACCCAATCTTCTCTGAAGACAGGAGGAAGAAATTTCTGTAACTTTCCAAGAAGTGAAACCAATTGACATTTAAAAAAGTCACGTTATACTCATAACCAGTAATATAATAAATTTTCAGAAGAGCCATTTCTGATCAGTCAGAATATAAAATAGGTTCAACTACTTATTTCCTTTATAGGCTTAAATTATTTTGACTAATAATCTCCATATTTCTCTAGAAAAATTTCTCTATTTCTCTCTTTTGCCACTCTATTGTGTGGCAAATTTGAGTTTCTCAAGGATGCTGTGGGGATGGAACATTGAGGGACCCTCATGATCTCTGCCTCCCAAAATTTATGGCCGTGTAGTCACTTCCTACAATCCGTGGCAGCACGATTGGTCTGTGCAACAAAAGATTATGGCAGAAGTGATGGTATGTCCTTTCCTGGGCTAAATCATAGAAGACATTCTGGCTTCTGCCTCTCAATCTCTCTCTTTGTCTCTTTGATCATTCCCTCTGGGAGGCACCAGCTGTTGGGTTGTGAGGACAGTCAGGCAGCCCTGTGAATCATCATGTGGCAAGGTACTGAGGCCTCCTGCCAGCAGCCATATGAATGAGCCATCTTGGAAGCAGATCCTCCAGTGTTCATAAGCCTTCAGATGACTGCAGCCCCTGCCAGACAGCTTGACTGCATCCTCGACAGAGACCCTGAGCCAGAACCATCCGGTGAAGTCATACCCAGATTCCTAACCCATAGGAACTGTGGGAAATAATGAATTTTTGCTGGGTTAAGCAGCTAAGTTTTGGAGTAATTTGTTATGCGGCAATAGATAATGAATACAAGGGTCATTTCAAACTGGAGATTCATTGCTTTTCCGATTCTCAAATCACACCCGTAATATCTACCACGTGAAATACTGATACCGGGAGTCTTGGGAAAGTTTTAAACCTCTTAGTTCCCCGGGATGTCTGGCTCATTCGGTTAAGCTTCTGACTTCGGCTCAGGTCGTGATCTTGCGGTTCATGAGTTTGAGCCCCGCATCAGGCTCTGTGCTGACAGCTTGGAGCCTGGAGCCAGCTCTGATTCTGTGTCTCCCTCTCTCTCTGCCCCTCCCCTACACATGCTCTGTCTCTTTCTCTCTCAAAAATAAATCAACATAAAAAAATAAATAAAAGATTTTCTTTTAAAATAAATAAACAAATCTCCTTAGTTCCCTGCCTATCTCATGTATTAATTAATACATATATCGTATATGCATATGTGTATACAGTTAATACGTTTTTTTCTAAATGCCTTTTAAAGTTTATTTTTAATTTTAAAGACAATACATGCTTATTAAAGAAAACGTGGAGGGAAAGCTAAAAAAAAATTACCCATAGTTTTAACACCCAAAGAGAACTATTGTTAATATTTGTGTACTTCCTTCGATTTTCTTTTTTTGTTTATAAAGAAGTTGTGACCATATGCTATATACCATGCTTTCAACAAGCCAAGTTCATTTTCTTTAATAACAAAACCCAGTAATGTGCCTTGCTCGTTCTTGTCATTCAGCTCTCTGCTCCGAGTGACAGGTTCCCAGGGAAATCAGATGTACTGTGCCCTGAGTGTGCAGAAGGCCCGTGAGAGTGTCATGGGTTTGGAGCCAGGGCCTGGCAGGGAGTGATCAGTGCCTGGGGGTGCCAGACACATGGAAAATGATTTATACCAACGACCAGCCGCCTCTGCACACATTCTTTTTATTTTCAGTACTAACATGTGTGTAAAGGGCCACTCCCTGCCCAACAACTCGTATTTATATCCACAGACTTGTTAAGAGAATCTACACTCCTTTATTTTCTGTTCCCCTTTGAATAGGGCTGCGTGTAGATGTGAATTTACTAACTGCCGAGGAAAGCATAAGCAGCAGGGCCCTTTCCAAGGCCCTGGGGGGGAGGGTGCTAGCAATGTTTTCACATGGTCATGTATTTATATAAAATTAGCAAACGTGAGAAACTTTAATCACAATTGGTGAAGATGGCTGTCTCTTTCCGCTCTGACCCCTCTCTGTAGCACGCATGCACTTGCCTTGATGCAGGGTGGTATTGAGTGGTTGGGAGCATTTTGTTTTTTTAAATTTTTGTATTCTTTTTTTTTTTTTTGACTGGGCATGAAATATCATATGATTCACGACACAGTCTGTTAGATAGATGTCTTGGTCTCTAAATTGCAGACAGTTTTTTTCCAATTAATTGTACTGTAAGCATAATTTATTTATTATTTGTTAGTCTTATTTGTGAAGTCATTGGGAATTTCCAAGCTGTGAGAGTTACAGAATTAGAGGGCTTCTAATGAGCTCAATCTGTTCAAATGCTTGTATGTAATTCCTGAGGCTGTTTCATCAGAATCCATCGGTCCTCAAGAGAGCCTCCTCTTTGCTGACTCCATTCTTTGACTCTCTTCCTTTGTTGACTCCTATTCCTTGACTCTATGCATATCTTTTGAAGAAAATGGCTGTCTCTCCAGTTTTTCACTATGACCCTTCAATTAAGAAAAAAACAAATAAATTTAACTTACTCAATGCAACACAAAAATGCAAAAAAGGGATGCAGAGTAAATAGTACCAACCAGGAGGGTGATGGACTTTATAAAAGACTGTGGGAAAAAAAAAAAAGAAAACGAAACAAAACACACACACACACAAAGTAAAAAAGAGACAAACAAAAACCCAGACTCTTCACTATAGAGAACAGATAGGTGATTACCAGAGCAGGGTGTGTGGGAGGCTGAGTGAAATAGGTGATGGGCATTAAGAGTACACTTCTTGTGGTGGGGTACTGGGGTGGCTCAGTTGGTTAAGCGTCCAACTCTTGATTTCCGCTCAGGTCTTGACCTCAAGGTTTGTGAGTTCAAGCCCCGCCTTGGGCTCTGTGCTACAGAGCCCGCTTAGGATTCTCTCTCTGCACTTCTCTCTCTCTCTCTCTCTCTCTCAAAAATAAATTAAAAAAATAAAAAGAGCACCCATATTATGATGAGCACTGAATAATGTATAGAATTGCTGAAAAAAAAACCCAGAAAAAAAAAAGAAAAAGAGACTGTGCTACTTGGATGCTTATTCATTTCACCTGTTGATTAGAGGAATTTATTCTTCTCTTAAAAAACTTTTTGGGGGTGCCTGGGTGGCTCAGTCAGTTGAGCGTCTGACTTCGGCTCAGGTCATGATCTAGTGGTTGGTGAGTTCAAGCCCCGCATTGGGCCATATGCTGACAGCTTAAAGCCTAGAGCCTGCTTCAGATTCTGTCTCCCTATGTCTCTGCCCCTCCCCCAGTCATGCTTTCTTTCCCTTATTCTCAAAAATAAACATTAAAAAATTAAAAAAAACCTTTTTGAACAAGGTAAAAATCAATTCAGTGGCTGCTGTGGCAGCCACAGAGATACATTGTTCAGATGTCCCCTTAAGAGAACCTGCTGTGGGTGTCTGGAGGAATGGCAATCCCAGGTGCCATCTTTGGAGCCCACAGCAATCACGACGAGCCCCACGCTTCTAGGCTGCTGCCAGCCACTGACTGAACACTGCTGACGTACCAGGGTACCAGCACCGGTCCACCCTGCCTGACACAGGATTCCTCTCATGGGGAAATTTTGTAAAGACCCTCCCCCATCAGCCTGTCCAGGCTTTCTCAGAACTGTGCCAGGTTCTGAGGTGATTCCTAACCAATCTTTACTTCCCTCTCTCCCTTCACAGGCAGTGGACCTGATCATGGTCTGACCCTCTCTTTGTCTATTCCTACTCCTATCGCCCTCTGTCCTTCATAGGCTTCCCCTCAGTAAATCTCTGGCATGTCAAATCCTGTCTTAGCATCTGCTTCTCTGTGCCTCTGAAGTGACATACATGTACAGTGTTAAAAACGAACTAATCCAGAAGGGCTTATACTAAGAAGCAACGGTTCCCTGTCCTCCTCTTGAAGAACCTCTTTCCCCAATCGCTCACATGGGGAACCACTTTTAACAGTTTTTCTTTTTAGCTCTTTTGGTAGTTACCATATCTCTAAAAGAATAGATTTATGACAGGGGCACCTGGGTGGCTCAGTTGGTTAAGTGTCTGACTCTTGATTTTGGCTCACGGTTCGTGAGATTGAGCCCCATGTCGGGCCCTGCACTGACAGCATGGAGCTTGCTTGGGATCTCTCTATTTCTCTCTCCTTCTCTCTGCCCCTATCCTGCTCATGTTCTCCCTCTCTCTCTCTCAAAATAAATAAACATTTTTAAAAAGTATATTTATGACATACTATTTATTATTTATTTTGTTATTGGTGATATATTTTTATGTACTGGTTATGTGTTATATGTGTTATATATATAAACATATATATAAATATATGTAAGATATTTGTCATGTTTATTGTTTATTGCCATAATATGTTTATGCAATATCTTTATTTTCATGGAGGTGTAATTGACATAAAATAAACCACTTATATTTAAAGTGAACAATTTGAAACTTTCTGACATTTGTGTACACCATGCCACTATCAACACAATCAAGACAGTAAACATAGCCATCATCCCTGAAACTCTTCATGCCCCTTTAAAATCATCCCTCCTACCTCTCTCTGCAGTCCTTGATCTGCTTTCTGTAATCTGCATTAGTTTCCTTTTTCTATAATCTTATATAAATGAGATCTTACAGTGTGTACAGTTTGGGGGAGGGCTTCCTTTACTCAGCATAATTAATTTGAGACTCATCCATGTAATTATGTGTATCTATAGTTCCTTCTTTTTTATGTGGTACATTGCATTGTATGACTGTAACACAGTTTGTTTTTCCATTCATCTTTTGGTGGACAATAGTGCTGTTTCCACTTTGGGGCTATTACCAATAGAGTTGTTGTGAATATTTGTGTACAAGTGCTTGTATAGACATATATTCTCTCTTTTCTCTTTCAATGATCATTGTCCTTTATTGCCTAAAGTCCAATGCATTGGGTGCCATTTATTCATATATTTTGTCTGATGTTTTAGTTGTTTCAGGCAGGATGGTAAATCTAGTCCCTCTTATTCCATTTGACTGGAAGCAGAAATATTTTTTACCTCTTTCACTTATCATAATCTTTCTTTACATGACAATATACCATTACATGTATGGTGTAAGAATCTTCAACACAGTTCTGTTTCTCCTGTCCTGGCCTTTGTGCTATGGTTGTCAGACACTTGGTTTTTACCTATTATAAACTCATCAATGGATTATTTTTCCTTTCCTATTTCTTTAACAATTTTAGACAATCTCTGTTGATTTATTTGATGATAGACATGGATTTAGTTCTCTTATCTTCCATCTTCCAAAGTTGGCCTTCCTCTCCTCCACTTCAATATGATTATGTCACTATTTTTAGATCCTTTCTATTAGTTGCCTTTGTAACTACATAAAAATATAGTTTTATATAGTCACATCCTTATTTTTAATTCCATCAACTACTAGCACTATTTCTTGACTCTTCACTTTGTGAGGTGAACATATGAATGCCCTTATCCTTTCCTTCATCTCTGTAGTCCTTTCTACCACACTTAAATGCTTAATTTTATTTTGAAAATATTTTAACATATTTATTTATTTAGAGAGAGTACAAGCCGGGGAAGGGGTGGGCAGAAGGAGAGAATTCCAAGCAGGTTCTGCACTGTCAGTGCAGAGCCCAATGTGGGGCTTGGACTCACAAACTGTGAGATCATGACCTGAGCTGTAACTAACAGTTGGACACTTCACCCACCTAGCCACCCAGGTACCCCTCAAATGCTTAATTTTAACTTATATTGTCAGGAAAGGAAACATGCATCTCATTCTACCACCAGACCTAAGTGTTCCTTTTGCCTGGCCTGTGGGTTGATTCCAAGAGCTGCAAATTGGTCAACAGTGTTTACAACATTTTTCTATATAAAGATTGATCACAGGCCAGCCATGTAGTATACTCTAGTTACATATCTTTTTTAAATAGCCTTGTGTGTTTCTTGGGATTTCTAATTGTCTCTTTTGCCTCACCCCATTTCCTGCTTTGCTGCATTTTTTACAACTTGATATTCCAACCTCTTCAAGATAGTATCAAACCTGAATTCTATCTACTCATATACATTTTCTTTCCAGACACCTACCTTTTGGAGCCCTTGTTCCTCCAGCTCCAAACTGGATTTTTGGGTTCTACATTTGCTGAAAAGTTGTCACCCTAGGTCTTCCTTCCATTTTCTCTTGACTGGTTTGTTTCTTGAGCTCCACAAATTTTTAGTTTACTCCCCCATTTTGACGGAACACATCCTTGAATCACTTCCATAGAATGGGAATATGGGAGGTAAACTTACTGAGTTCTTCCTTGACTTAGAATGTCTTTAATTGTACTCTCAAATTTAATTAATAATTTGAGTATTGAATATTTCACTTAAAATAATTTTCTCTCAGAACTTTGAAGGCAGAGTTCCATTGTCTTGTAGCATTTGGTATTGCTAAAGAGAAGTTAGGGGCACCTGGGTGGCTCAGTCGCAGGGCATCTGACTTCAGCTCAGGTCATGATCTTGTGGTTCATGAGTTCAAGCCCGACATCGGGCTCTGTGCTGACAGCTCGGAGCCTGGAGCCTGCTTCGGATTCTGTGTCTCCCTCTCTCTCTGCCCCTATCCCACTCATGCTCTGTCTTTCTCTCTCTCTCTCAAAAATAAACACTTTTTAAAAATTTTTAAAAAATAAAGAGAAGTTTAATGCCAATCTTATTTTTTAAAAAAGAAGACTATTTTTTTCTCTCTGAAAATTTTTGGATTTTAAGAGATCTTGGATATTATGATAGGGATCGCATTACATGTGTACATTGCTTTGGGTAGTAGAGACATTTTAACAGTATTTGTTCTTCCAATTCATGAATGCAGAACATGTTGGTGAAAATGCAAATTGGTGCAGCCACTCTGGAAAGCAGTATGGAAGTTCCTCAAAAAGTTAAAAATAGAACTACCCTACAATCCAGCAGTTGCACTACTAGGTATTTACCCAGAGGATACAAAAATGCTAATTCAAAGGGATACATGTACCCCAGTGTTTATAGCAGTATTATCTCTAAAAGCCAAACTATGGAAATGGCCCAAGTGTCCATCAGTTAATGAATGAATAAAGAAGATGTGGTAGATAGATAGATAGATAGATAGATACAATGGAATATTACTTGGCCATAAAAACAAATAAAATCTTGCCATTTGCAATAGCATGGGTTGGAGCTACAGAGTATTAGGCTAAGTGAAATAAGTCAGAGAAAGACAAATACCATATGATTTCACTCATTTGTGGAATTTAAGAAACAAAACAAACAAGCATAGGGAAAAAAAGAGAGAGAGATAGGCAAACCAAGAAACAGATTCTTAACTGTAGAGAACAAAATGATGGTTAGGAGAGGGGAGTTGGGTGGGGATGTGTTAAATAGGTTATGGGGATTAAGGAAGGCACTTGTTGTGATGAGCACTAGGTATTGTGTGTAAGTGTTGAGTCACTACATTGTGCACCTGAAACTAATATTATACTGTATGTTAACTGGAATTTAAATAAACACCTTTTTAAAAATCTTTGATATTTTGAAATTCCACCATTTTGTGACCAAGTATGGTTCATTTTTCATTCACTGTGTCTGGCATTATAGCATTTATTTTTCTTCTCTCTTTCTTCAGTGTAGAGACTCAGGTCTTTCAGCTGAAAATTTCTTTTTTATTGTTTTCTTGTTTATATTTTCCTTTTATTTCATCTGTTCTCTCTGGAGCTTCTAGTCATTGAACATTAGCCTCTTGGATTTATGCTTTAAAATTTAGCCTTCCTTTCACATTTTCAATCTACCTGTATTTTCTACTTTCTTTGAGATTTCTTTGATTTTATCTTTCAATCTGTTTTTAATTTTCTGCTTAAACTACCATATTTTTAATTATAAGAACTCTTTTTCATTCTTGGGCCATACCCTTTTTATTGTATTTATTTCTTAAATTACAACCTTAATTATTTTTTAAAATTCTCTCTTGAGGATACTACTTATAGTTACAATATCATTTTCTAGTAAATGTTCTTAAAATGTGCAAGTTTGTATATATTTTATATGTAAAATGAGTCTGAACACGTCCATGGACATACATTTTCAACTGCTGGCATTTGTAAAATCTACCAAGAGACATTATTTTTCCTCCTGGTAGATGGAAATTTCTTCAGCATGAGCTGACTTTTCAAAATATGGAGTCCACATGTTCAGAGTATGTACTTCCTCACTGAACTAGCCCAGCTGCTGTGCTGAGTTAGCCTTAGTGAAAGTTGTTTTTCTCCTTTCAAAAATTTGGGAGGTCCTTTCCTTTTCACTGTGTATTTATATTCTGCCTGTCAGTTGATGATCTAAGGCCAAGCAGCCAACTTTGGAATAATGTTTGACTGGAGACAAATGGGGAGACTTAGCAACCAGGTTAGAAACTCTTGCAAGGGTTTGGAAACTGATTGATACGGTCCCTCAGAGTGCTCCTGGACATGGAGTAGGGAGGTGGTTGGGGGTGGGGGGAGGTCATCAACCTGGTAATTGTTCCTCTCAGCATCTGCCTTTCTTTTAGACAGACTAGTTGGGTGATCTGACTATGGTAATTCAGAGATTTAAAAGTATATGCAAGTTGACAAACTATGTATCAAAATGTTAGCCAGCCATGCTTATTTCTGGGCTTCAGCATCTGGGGTGTTACCTTTCTTTGCTAAAAAACAAACAAACAAACATATCTGGGGCACCTGGCTGGCTCAGTTGGAAGAGCATGCAACTCTTGATCTCAGGGTCATGAGTTTGAGCCCCATGTTAGGTGTAGAGATTACTTAATTAGATAAAACTTAAAAATTAAAATAAATACATATCTGGAGTAATTGAAGCTTCTTCCAGACAGGCATCTGCCCTTGTTTCCTGAACTTTCCTCACAACATGCACTCTGACACCAGTCTTCACTCCCACCTCAAACAAAAAAACCTTGACTCCCTCCTGAGGCACCAACCCCTCAGCACTTTTTTGAAGGGAGAAAAAGAACAGCAAGAAGCAATTGAACATACTGATGAACTACGAAATGAAATAGACAGACTTAATGAACAAGCCAGTGAGGAGATTTTGAAAGCAGAACAGAAATATAACAAACTTGTCAACCATCTTTTCAGAAGAGGTCGGAATTGATGGCCCAAAGCCCAAATTTTTGGTTAAAACATTTGTCAATCATCCACTAGTGTCTGCACTGCCTGGGGAGGAGGATGAAGAGGTGCTGCATCATTTGACAAGAGTCGAAGTGACAGAATTTGAATATATTAATTACATCAGGTTACAGAATAGATTTTTATTTTGATGAAAATCCTTACTTTGAACAGAAAGTTCTGTCCAAAGAATTTCATCTGAATGAGAGTGGTGATTCACCTTCAAAGTCCACTGAAATCAAATGGAAATCTGGAAAGGATGTGACCAGACATTCAAGTCAAGTGCAGAATAAAGCCAACAGGGAGAGATAGCGTGAGAAACCAGAGAGCTTCTTCACCTGGTTTACTGACCATTCTGAGACAGGCACAGATGAGTTAGGAGAGGTCATCAAAGATGATATTTGGCTAAATCCATTATAGTACTACTTGGTTCCCAATATGGATGATGAAGAAGGGGAAGGAGAAGAAGAAGGAGAAGATGATGATGAAGGATTGGAAGATATTGATGAAGAAGGAGATGAGAATGAAGGTGAATAAGACAAAGACGATGATGAGGGGGAGGAAGGAGAAGATGACTAATGAAACACTGATAGATTTGAACCTTTCTTTTAATTTTCTCCAGTCCCTGGGAACAAGTTGCAGTCTTCTTTTTCCTCTTCTTGTGCTCATTCGCCATGGTTTTTGAAGTGTCTTTTCTTTTCCTTTATACCATGGTTCTCAACTTACCTGGGTGGGGGTGGAGGGGATGAAATACCTTGAACAGAATATAGTGGGAAAAAAAATCTCTGCCTATTTCTGTTCCAAGTTCATTTTTATCCCTTCCTGTCTTAACAAAAACCTTATGAGCTCAATACCACTTTACTCTGTGGAAGAAAAAGAAAAATCTTTTGCTCCCTTAGCTCTGCTGGAAGCTGGAGGGTGCTAGACCCCTGTGTAGTAGTACATAGAATTCTACCTTTCCCCCTCCTTTTTCTGTATATTGGCTCAGAGATTACACCGTGTCTCTGTGTGAATATGGATAGTTAGTATTCACCAACATGTATCTGTCTACTTTCTCTTGTTTAAAAAAAACTAAAAAAAAAAATGAGGTTATAGAATGAGATGTTTGGGTTGGTGAAGTGGGCATTTTGAGAACATGGCTTCTTCTTGGGCATGTTTAATTGTGATGTTTAATTGCGATCCTTGCAGTTTAAGATGACACTTGTAAAACAAAATTCTCTCCTTATGAGGACTTGAGCGCTGCCACTTAATGGGAGACTCAGCAAAACCTGTAGGATCTTATTTGGAATTGAGATTCTCTATTGTAATTTTGTTTCTGCTTATTTTAAAATTTTCTTTTTGTTTCACTGGAAAGGAAAGATGATGCTCAGTTTTAAACGTTAAATGTTTACAAGTTGTTTCATTAAAACACACACAAAAGAAAAAAATCTGTATTTCTAAAGTTTTTACAGTGAATATGATTACTTCCATAATAAGAAAATAATTTAAAGTATACATAAGGCTTTCTTTTGAATCTTCATTTACCCTATTAAAAGTAGCAGAAAAAGGGGCACCGGGGTGGCTCAGTTGGTTAAGTGTCTGACTTTTGCTCAGGTCAGGATCTCGCTGTTTGTGAGTTCAAGCCCCACATAGGGCTCTGTGCTGACAGTTGGGAGCCTGGAGTCTGCTTTAGATTCTGTGTCTCTCTCTCTCTCTCTGCCCCTTCCCGACTTATGCTTTGTCTCTCTCTCTCTCTCTCAAAAATGAATAAATGTTAAAAAAATTTTTTAAGTAGCAGAAAGAAAACAAATAAAACAAAATAAAATACGAAAGCTATTTTAACCCCAGGGCTGATGGCTATACCTCAGGTGAAAAGACTAAATCTTGCAACTGATTTGGTTCAATGTACCTGAACAAAATGGGTGCTAAAGAAGAGAGGGACCTGGGAGAAGGAGATGGGAGCAGAGAAGAGAAAAGATGCTTCAGGTATACCTTTCTGCCCTTCTCAAAGCTCACAAATGATGGAAGCATGACTTTGGGGAAATAGTCTGGATATGCAGGTTCATATAATTGAAATAGTGTATCTGAACTTTGAGGGTTGCCGTGGTACATACTTATGAGTTAGGTTTCCTGACCTGGTGTAATAATTCAGAAACAATCTACACATGTGGTTGGATGGTATGTGCATCACAGTCTATTTAAGCAGGCAATATTCAGATCACCATTACAACCCAAGCAGCCTCTGCTTTGAAGAGGGCTCTTGAGAGGACACTGACTTCTTCCTACTGATGACCCATTCATTTGTGAAATCAACAAATGCAATGGGACCTGCACTGAAACTTTTAGTCAGAGGCCAGAATTTAAAATGCTGTCAGAACTGAAAGCAATGTATAAGCCATATCATCACAGAACTGCATTCATGAATGATTCAGGAGTTGGACTAAAAATTTTGATATATTCTCAAGAAAATGAGAGCAAAACATTGAGAACTAGCTTTTTGTATTCCCCTTTTGTTAAAAGGGGATAAATATTATCCACTAGAGAGAATCTTTGCTTTTTGTAGGGACTCTTACAAATCAGGGATTTGCATACCTGGGCATTATTAGGACTTATGTTTATAAATATTTGTGACTCAAATGGCTTGTTGGGCTCTATTTCAGTGTTTGAGTCACACAACCATCAACTGGTGTCAGTGACTTAGTTAAAAATCTTTAGAATATTTAAGAAGACTTTGAAACAAATCTCTGTATTTAAAAGAGGTCAAATTCCAGAATTGCAAAATTCAAGCTGTAATCTTTTATTGTACTTTTGATTTACTATTATTGCTAAACATGAATGAACAATACCTAATAATAAATTGAAGGACAAATTCTCACTGTGGCGTGCCTTTCAGTGTATGACATACCCCTCAAACTGAGTCATTTTCAAGCAAGCTTATGGCGAGTGAGATAACTTGCTATTTCTTGCCATACCTTCTACTGTATTATCAATGTCAGGAACTGGCATTTTCTTCATTTTGCTATATCCTGAGAGCAAGGACTGAAACCACCATCACTTTTCTCCAACCACTGCCCCCAAACAACTATACTAAAACAGTATAATTTCCTATGACTTATGTTTAAGGGTCACCTTGGTATAACAAGATTTTAAGACGTATAATAATATCTAATATTTTTAAAAGCTTGCAGTGTAACAGACATGGTTCTTATATTTTTACACATACTAATTCAGTTCATCCTCACAACAATCTGATTATCCAATACAGTTATGGGTTGAATTGTGTTCTCTCCCAAAAAGACATGTTGGAGTCCTAAGCCCCAATATTGCAAATGTGACCTCATTTGGAGATCGAGTCTTTACAAAGGTAATCAAGTTAAACTAAAGTCATCAGGGTGAGTCCTAATCTCAAATGACTGATGTCTTTCTAAAAAGGGAAAATGTGGACACAGAGACACACATGCATGGAGAGAAGACCATATGAAAAGACACAGGAAGAAGATAATCATCTATAACCTAATGAGAGATGCTTAGAATAGACCTCTCCCTCAAAACCCTTAGGAAAACCCACCCTACTAACACCTTGATCTGAGACTTCCAGCCTCCAGAGCTGTGAGACAATAAATTTCCATTATGTAAGCCACCCAATTTGTGGTACTTTATTATAGCAGTCCTAGTAAACCAATACAATCGTACTTTTGTTATTACTCCCATCTTACAGTTGAGGAAACCAAGAAGCAGAGAAGTTAAATAATTTGCCCAAAGTTGTATGGGTAGTAAATGGGATAGGAACCCAGTCTCCAGAGTCTGGCTTCAGAGTCTACACTTCTAAATAGCTAAGATACTTGACCTTTCTGAATTCAATTATTGAAGACAATGCCCTCAGTTCCAATGCTTCCTGACAACATCTTGCCACAGAATGGAAGACACAATTATGATGAGCCATTGATTTAGGCACACATAATGTGAAACAAAACAATAACAATATATACAACAACAATAACAAAACACTAATACATACAATGAGTCCTTTAACTTGATAAACAAGTGATGTCTTGCAATATGAGTAGTATGTGACGCTGAACATCACATGATAACAACTAGGCTAATGGTTCTGGAAACTTGCTTTGATGGGGCACCTCAGTGGCTCAGTCTGTTAAGCATCTTACTTCGGTTCAGGTCATGATTTCACAGTTTGTGGGCTCGAGCCCTGCATCTGAGTCTGTGCTGACAGCTCTTAGTGGGGAGCCTGCTTCGGATTCTGTGTCTCCCTTTCTCTCTGCCCCTTCCCTGCTCAAGCTCTGTCTCTCTCTGTCTCTCAAAAATGAATAAATGTAAAAAAAAAAAAAAAAGAGAGAAAAGAAAGAAATTCGCTTTGATATACAAGTGTTTTGAATTAAATAAAAGCATGTTTCCAGAATGAATTATGCTTGCAAACCAAGGTTTTACTGTAGTCGTTTTGCTGAATGAAGTTGGACATGTAGGCATTATTAGGTCTCACTTTAAGAATATATGAATGAAAGAGAAACACTGGTGCTCCAGACAAATGCTTGGCAAGATTACTTGTATCAGATGAGAGAATAGGTAATTTCCTGCTTTTCCAGTTATACTCCAAAAACCATTGGCTTAAAGTTTAATAAGGCTGCATAACAAATTGGGGAACATCTTGGAACACTAATTGGATTTTGGTGGGCCATTGAATCTGTACCTCAGGAGCCTGAGACCAATAGAGGAAGCTGGCTGACATCCCAGGATCAGGGTACATTATATTCCTGAAGCAGAGGTGGCAAACTTGTAGTCCTTGGGGTCCATCTGGGTCTTGGTCATATCTGACCTTCACAGTATTGGCTAACACTGAAAATGGGGTGTTTTAACTTTCTGTCTTCTGTCCTCTTTAAAAAAACAAAACAAAACAAAACAAAAACCATTTCTGTTTTTTTTAAAAACATTGTCTTCTTTAAAAAAAAAACAGATCTGACAATTCTGGGCCTGCATTCCTACTGGGGCTGCCTTTGTGTATTAGTGAGGAAAAGCTCTCCTATGCTGTGCTAACAGTAGCCCCAAGCATGTAATGAATCAACTTGGGTAAACTTTGTTTCTTACTCATGTCAAAATGTACATGCTAATGTAATTTAGGCAGCTCTTCTCCAAGTGGTAACCCAGGAATCCAGTGTTTTTCTACCCTGTGGCTCTGCCATATTCATTGTTTGGCTCCTAAGACTTCCCACTTCAATTGAGGGAAAAGAAAGAGTACATTATTGAGTGAGAAATTTTTTCATGGGCCAGGCCTGCATGCAGCATTCATTCCTGCTATCCACATCAACTGCATGGCCCCAAATAATTATAAGGAAAGCTGAGAAATATAGTCTACTGGGGAAAAAAGGACCTAGAACTTGGTAACCACATATATGCTCTCCAGTTCATCATAGTTTCTCCCTAGCCTTCTTCACTAATTTGTTATCCATCTAGCATCTGCAGGAATTTGAGTTCACAATCTCTGATTTAGATATTTGGAGTTGTAGAAGAAATTACCCAAATCTGGAATTAGGTCGATATTTGCAAATTGGTTGGCCACAGTATTGCTTACAATAATGGTGCTTTAAGAGACACCAAAGCACAATGGCTTAAATGAGATAGAAATGTATTAGTCTCTCACTTAAAAGCTCAAGTTGATAGGCGATCCCAGGGTGTAGGGCAACTTTAATCCATGAGGTCTTTCAGGAACCTAGGCTCCTTCTCTCTTATTCTTCTGCCATCTCTTGAGGTGTTAACCTGGTCCATGTGATTGAAGATGGTTTACCATCACCACCAGAGGGAAGAAGCAAAGAAGAATTGGAGGGCATGACCAGGAAGTTAATCACATTCCTACCTTCCACTCACATTCCATTAACCAAAACATAGTCACATTCCATTAACCAAAACATAGTCACATTAACCAAGGCCATAAGGAAGCCTGGGAAATGACCATTGTCTGGACCATTTGGACATCCACGTGCCCAGCTATAACTTGGGAAATTAAGTTATTAAGAGAAGAATAGGGGAGACAACTATCAGTAGGCCACAGTCATTTACTATTTGTGGACTTTGGAAAAATACTTCATCTCTCTGTGCCTCTTCCTCTGTTTCTTTATCTGTAAGAAGGCAGTAATAGGACCTTCCTGTATGAGTTAGGAATGAGCTTAGCTACAAGTAACTGAAAATCTACCTGCAGTGGATTACACAAATAGGATTTCAATTTTCTTATGTAATAAAAGATTTAAAGATAGTTTATTGTTCGTCAGGTTCATGATGTCTGGGAAAATATTTCTGATTTTTCTTTTTTGCCTTTCATTTATGGTCTTCATAACAGTTGCTCAAAGGCAAGAGGAAGGGAAAGAGGACAGCACAATTTGCATCTTTCATCTTCAGCAGAAAAAGCAAAACTCTTCCTAATCTCCCAGGCATTCAGTGAGTGACAAATACACATTACCTAAAAAGAATTAATCTCTCTGAACCTCAGTTTCTCCATCTGTTATATGGGATGTTAATACCTATTTCATGGAGTTGGGAGATTCAATGAAATAATACTGGTTTTGTTTAGAACACTGTTTGACATATGATAGATGCTCAACAAAGGGAAGGAAGTATTATCCGAGGCAGTAGAAGGAGTGCTGGCTTTGACAGTTCTGGGTTTGAATCTTGACTCCTATCTATGTGACTCTGATTAAGTCATTTACCTTCTTTGAATCTGTTTCTTCTTCTTGAAAAATGGGGATAATGATTACTTCTTTACAGGGCTTTTGTGAAGATTAAGTGGAATTATGAATACTAAGCACTTGGATTTGGGGAGGAATTCTTTCAAAGTTTAAGCAGGAGCCACTCTGAAGTTACCTGGGCTGAGTAGGACATAGCTGGAGATATTGGGTGCACATTGCTCAGCTAGCTTCTCCCAGCATACTTGCAGAGGATTGGGGCTGTGTAGCCATAATGAGCAGAGGAGCAAAACCACCAATACAGAAGCATCTTGACAGGATCTTGCAAGCAAAGGGCCCAAGGCAGGGAGGCCAAACAGCTGTGTTAGGACAGGAGGATGTGCCAAGCAGATGTGACTGAGGTCAGCTTCATAAATTACAAGGAGGCTGGAGGTCATGACTGGCTGTAAAGGCTTCATTTTCTGGGGGCAACTTTGACAAAGTAGGAAGAGGAAGAAGATTCCTGGGAGGGGCTTGTTGAGGAAAGAGATATTGAGAGGGTAAGATTAAACTTAGTTCAGTATTTAACCCCAACCACTCTGCTTCCCTTCCTTTCTTCTTCCCTAGCCTTTACTTTCCTTCTTCCTTTCCTTCTTTCTTTCCTTTCCTTTCCCTTCATCCTTTCTTCTTTATTGACCTATGATTTCTGAACCATAAGATTCACCCACTGAAGTGGGTGAATTCAATGGTTTTTAATATATTTGCAGAGTTAGTTGTGCAACTATAATCATTACTATCTAATTCTAGAACATTCTCATCACTACAAAAAGAAAACCTGTACCTGTCAGCAGTCATTCCCTAATTCTCCTCCCCTTCAGCCCCTAGAAACCATTAATCTACTTTCTATCTCTATGGATTTGCTTACTCTGGACCTCTTATATAAATGGATTTATACAATATGTAGACTTTTGTGACTGGCTTCTTTCACTTAGCATGTTTTCAAGTTTCACCTGTGTTGTACATGTATCAGTACCTCATTCCCTCTTTATGGTTAAATAATTTCCCTGTGTATAGATATACCACATTGTACTTATCCATTCATCAGTTGATGGACAGTTAGGCTTTTTCCACCTTTTGGCTAGTATGAAATAGCATTGCTATGAACATTTGCCCCTCTCTACCTTTTCCGAGTCCACTGACCATTTGTTTCTGGTTTCCTAACTTGTATTATAGAGATTGTTGTTGTCCCTTGCAGGGTCGAAGAATAGTGGGGTACCTGAGTGGCTCAGTCAGTTAAGCGCTGGACTCTTGATTTCAGTTCAGGTCATGATCTTGTGGTTTGTGAGTTCCAGCTCTGTGCCAGGCTCTGTGCTGATTGCACGGAGCCTGTTTGAGATTCTCTGTCCCTCTCTCTCTGCGCCTCCCCCACTCATGCTCTGCCTCTCTCTCTCAAAATAAATAAATAAACTTGAAAAAAAAAAAAGAATGGAGGCTCCTGCTCTAAGGGGAAAGTTGCTTTAAAAGGCAAGGTAGTTAATATAGTCAAATATTCAATAGTATTAAGGCTGTTCCACTTGACTTTGATGAAAACAAGGTTTATGAAAAAGGTCAAGAATTCATCAGGTACCCTGGCAAGCCATAGGCAGAAAGAATTTAGCATTTAGAGCTCTGGTTCCCCGCCTCTTGCTGAGTTCTATTCTAGGAGCATGGACTGGTAATTAAAGACCCCTAATTGCTGGAAATAAGTGAGCAACATTTCATGGCTAGCTCCATGGAACTAGATGGAACCGCTTCCTCCTCCAGTACCTAGGCACCAAGGTCCTGAAGAGGCTGCCTCAGGCCCCTGGGGGGGGGGGGGGAGAGAAAATGGGCTATTTTACTACCTGTGCTGTGTTTTTTTAAGCACTAAATTCACTGCTGTCTCCTCCTCCAGAATTCCCACTTTTCCTCCTCTACAACCATAAAATTAGGTAGTAGATCTTCTGAAATTTTGCCTGAAGTGCTCCTCATGAGGAATTGTCTTCAGGCTAGTTCAGAGAACTAGGAAGGAAAAACAAAATCCTCCCTTCTCTGCCTGGACAGAATAGGGAAAAATGGAGGCACCTCCTTAGACTTCTGTCCAGGAGAACTCCTCAGGAAGAAGCAATAACTCATGGCTCTGTTGGTTGTTCTTTGAAGTGGGAGAAGCTGGTATTTTTTTTGAAAAACCACCACCATTTCAAACAGCATTCTAATGACCCTCTGATGGGGAGGTTTTAGAAAGAGTGGGTGGGGAGGATGGAAGCTGATTTGCAAAAGGAACACCAGTTGTCTGAATGATCTGCTCCTTTGAAATGCCTGGAATTTTCTTCTTCAAAGAAATACTAAGTGGAATCTGACTTTCAGGTATTCTGAAAACTCCAGACTCTGAGCAACTTTCCTAGCTTATGTGGAGACCACTCTTGTACACATAAAAATAAAAATCTGAAAGATTTATCACATTCTATGTCTGTTCTGGGTAAATTCCCAGCCATGAAGGGCATGAGTCATGCTCTGTGGTGAAGGGAGTTGGCTGTATTTCTCACTTGTTGGTCAAAGATGAGGAATAAAGGTGGAAGGAATTATCTTAAAAGTCAGGGTAGGAAGTGGACGCATGTACATGTTGCAATTCAGGACGAAGAGATTTCTTGATGTGCTCTTGTATGATTTGGGATGAAAAATGCTTCTGGCAGAAAGAAGAGAGAGAGAGAAGTAAGTGAGACAGAACGAGAGAACAGGGAAAAATTATTTCTTCTGGAGTGTTTTTGGATTAATGGGAGGTGGAGTGAGGAAAAAGGACAAATAGTATCAGAACATATCTTTGTTCTAATAACTGATATATATATTTTAATGTTTATTTATTTTTGAGACAGAGACAGACCATGAGTGGGGGAGGACCAGAGAGAGAGGGAGACACAGAATCCGAATCAGGCACCAGGTTCTGAGCTGTCAGTGCAGGGCTCGAACTTACAAACCGTGAGATCATGACCTGAGCTGAAGTCGGACACTTAACCGACTGAGCCACCCAGTCGCCTCTATTATGACTGATATTCTGATGGAGACACAAATGATCCGATTCCAAACTAGCTCTAAAGCTATGAATTTTCCTAGAACCAAGAATTTATTTTCAATCTACAATTTTTAAATCTTCCTGTTATTTTTCACTCAAATGTGTCCCTCAGATACCAACAGTTGACTATTAACTTCCCTTGTGGGGATGAAAGGATAGAAGGGGAGGGGAAAGGCCATGGAGAAGCTGCAACCAATTTATAATACTGGTGTGGTCCGCGAATCCAGAAATAAAAGGCATGCCTGGTCATCATTCAATTATAATTAATCCTTTTGGATTCTTAGAAGGATTAAGATAATTTACATGAAAATTTTTCTTCATCAAACTCACCTTGTTAATCTACTTGCTGGAGGGAATCCACAGTCTCACTGAAAGTTAATGAGTTCTTAGACTAAAAATTGGAGTGTGTGTAACATATCTGTAGCATTTAGCAGGACTGTGTGGGAGGTTAGAATGCTGAAGTATACTGATTATTTAAAAATAAAACTATTTACATGCCAAAATTGATATAAAAGCATTCCTCCACATTAATAAGAAAATAAACACAATATTATGGAAGAGGTTGTGTAATCGTTTGGTAAAGATTCGCTGAGGAGAGAAACAGTAATGTATTTTTGTATCTTCCATTGAAATACAAGCCATTTTATTTTGCAAGTGAGATTTGGAAAATTAAAGAAATTTATAGAACTGCCGATGTATACTTGAAAATAGTAAAAAAGAAAAATGTTCAATTGCTTGTATATGTTCATTACAGTCAGTGACCATAATTTTAAAACTAAAGCAGGGCGCATAGTTTGTGAAACAGTATTATACGATCATTCATTTTGCATGCATTGCCTGAGTGCCTACTGTGTGCCAGGTACTATACCAGTTTCTGGGCATAAAATGACAAACTAGAGAGTCATACAGGGTGATCATAGAGCAAAACATTTAAAATTGAAACTGCCTCAGAAAATATAGATGACTGGTTGTAATTATACACCATGACTCATTCGATATTACAAATTTGCTACATGTTTTTGATTGGCTTTAATGGGTAATTTTTTTCATGTGACAAAATGTCTGTATTTATACATGGCTTTCTACACATATAAAATAGTGCATGTATGTCGTGGTTTATGGCCTTTTGTTAAAGTTAAGTCCCTGAAGCCTACAATTTAGCAATGGCTTACATTCCAGAAGTTTGTTTACAAGTCACTTGTTCAGTGGTTGGTTTCCAAAGCCAATCAGCAAAAACCTATTTAACCTAAAAAAGAGCTGAAACAAAACACCAGTCTTATAATTAAAACTAACCACTAAGTTTAACAATGTGTCTAAGGTTGAGGGCATTCAAAGTTCAATTTGTGGTTCTGGAAGCACATATTTCCTAGAAACAGCATGGAGATGGGAGTGGGAACATTCCCCTGATTCCAAGATAATAAGGGGGTTATCACTTAAGTAGGAGCAGATCCAGGTTTTGTGGCCTGAACTTCAGATCTTAACACGTGTGGGGTCTTCTTCAGGAAGAATACGCCATTATGAATGCAAAATTAGATATGGGACATTGGAAGCCACCTGTGTGAGGACCTCTGAAGTTTAAGCTTTATTAACATTCTAGTAAGTCTGTGTCTACACCTGTGACAGGGTCAGGTTAGGAGTCACAATTGATGGATGGGAGACTTGACAAAGGCAGTGAAGATTAGTGGCGAGTAGTTAAAGGACAAGAGAGACAGACACCAGGACCTTTACAACATCAATGTATGGGAATGGGATTTTAATAGTTGGGGTTATTTGTTCCTGTGTCAGGGGTGGTGTGGATAGCCAGGGCAAAGGGCACGTTGTTGGAGGGGCAGAACCTTTAGGGTAGCAGGATGGGCCATATGTGGGACATCAACAGGGTCAGTGAAAGGTTGGGTGGGTCTGGCCCAAAGACCAAAAGTGGAAGGATGGGAACAGATTCTATAGCAGAAGTGGGATGGGGTAGAGGGTTTCAGGCTAGCTCCATATTGCTGCAGTTAGGGGGTAGAAGGATTGGGTCAACTTCAGGTAAGGGAAGTGTGAGGGAGGAGGAAGGGAGCTACATTCTCACTGGCAGCAGATGGAGGAAAGAAGTGACAGGTGCAGGGGTGGTGAGGAAGGGTGGGGTCACACCAAGTCCAGAAGAGCAGTGATGTAAGGGCCATGATAAGTCAGAAGCCTCGAGTCAGGCACTGCCTAGAATTATGAAGGATGATAATGCTCACATCAGGCCAGAATATGTTGGATAACTTATGAATTGAGAAAACCCAACCATTTCAGATGAATTAAAACTTAACTTAAAATCTGTTGTCAAACTTTCATGGACCTGTAATTCATCTGTATCAGTTATGCTTAGGTTAAACTTTTCAGCAAGTGCCCTTTGGTTATAAGAGGTAGGCCTATGACCTTTAGATAAAGGCCACGGGCTTGGTCAAGAACAGTTATCTTTCCCGAGGAACATGTGGAATGGGATTTTGATTTCTAACACTAGAACAGCTCGAACTGAAGCCAGTTGAGAAATGAAAAGTCTATATTTGAGCACCACACAGTCATTTCCCCTTAAAATCTATCAGAGAGAGGTGATGTGTCTGACTTTTTCACAACTTAGCCAGAGCCTCACGTGGCCCCAGGCCACTATCCTGAAGAGTCTGACCAGAGGGGTTTCCACATTTAATGTCCTAAGTGTTCTGTCTGGTTCTGAAAAGAATGCAAAGGCAATTATTCCTAAGTATGTATCTACAAATAGCATCCTTTGAAAAGCCATGTGCATCATTGGGCAATGATAAAGAATGGTAGTTATGAAATATAGGAGTGGAACACAAAAAAACAACCAAATGCTCAGCGTGTTTGGAGCTCTGCAATCTGAATCTAAGATCATACATTATATGAAAGACTCCTGAGGTGTCTTTCTTATTCATGGGCAAGGGTATTCCAAAGCAAGAAATAGAAAACCTATACTTGTGAAGTATATTGGTCAGGCTCTCTGACCAGAAAAGCAGAGTCATTCCAGGCTTTTCCAACAGAGGACATTTGATACAAAGAATTGGTCACTTAGGAAATGGAAGACCAGAGAAGAAAAACATGGAATCCAAAAAGGAATTCCAGAGATTAGCAACAGTAGGAAGCTCCTTCCACCCTAGAACTGAGTGGAACAGGGAGGAAGTGGCATTATCAGAGCCCAGAAACCAGGGTCACCCAGTGGGAATTAGAATCTTAGTGAAGTCTTCCCAGTTGGAGCTGAGACCGGATATCTGGTGCTGGAATACCATAGGAAATAGAGGAAAAAAAAAAAAAAGACGCTGGTAGCTTTTTTTTCCTACCCTTCTTTCTAGTGCCCATGCCTGACATTGGCTAAATCTATATGGAGACCAGAGATCAAAGGAGACTGGGAAATGTAGTTCCCTGTAACCATAGCAGAGTACTAGATTCAGGTGAGAGTGAAGACGTGGACTGCCCATCATAAAACATTAAATTTTGTATAATGGAGAATGTTATGAAACCACCTTGGAATTAGTAACCCCTTATATTATCAACCCTACATTATTTCTGTAAGGTGACTAGAAAATGTTACGGTATCACCACTGAAATTCTGGAACTTAACTTTAATTATTTTTAATAAAAAATTATTTGCAAATAGGTAATATAGGCACATAAAACAAAATTCAAAAAGTCACGTAAAGATAAGTAGTGAAAATTCTCCCCCGCTCCTCACCCCTAATCCCCTAGGTCTGACCAGTGTTTTTGTGTATCCTTCTATGTATCTACATCTATATATCTATATCCTTATTCACATCTTAATATATATCCATCTTTTTCTATAAATGAAAGATATATATTCCTACCCCCCTTCACCTCCTAAATGGGAGCATACTATATGCACTGCTCTACTGACCTACACTTTAGAACCAATTGGGACTTACCAATTTAATACCTAAGATATTTCTTCTCTTTGGAAATGTCATGGGTGTGCCCACTGGGTCAGACATGTGCCTAGATGATGAAGGACTATAAATCATAAGGCTTGCAGACATTCAACGTTCAACTAGTCATGCAAAGAATTCTTCAAGGCAGTAATTCAGCAGAAATTTTGTCAAGTCTGTCAGTATGATTCAAGGGTTTGGAATGACTCATTGGGGCTTGGGTTAAATAATCTTGGCTTAATCATATCACTTGGAGCAAAGTTAAGTCAAAGATTTAAATCCTGGTGGCTTAGTATCTCATCTGGACAGTGACAGAGTGATTCTTTGCTTAGCAACAGTGTCAGAGTCAGAAAAAAAGTCCCAAATGCCTCATATTGTACACCATGGTAATGTCCATGTAGGTTAAAGAGTTTGTATATACATATATGTTTATGTACATGTATATATACACATAAAATGCATAAATATGTTTATATATATTACACATACACACTGAAAGGTAATAGATTTAAAAATTTCACACATCTCTGGAGCAGGGATACCTTTATAAGTTTAGAAATGATAGAAGTGACAAAGACAGAAACAAATTGAGGAGTGCCTGTGTGGCTCAGTTGGTTGAGCATCCAACTCTTCATTTCAGCTCAGGTCATGATCTCACAGGTTTTTGAGTTTGAGCCCAAAGTCAGGGTCTACATGTGGACAGTGCAGACCCTGCTTAAGATTCTCGCTCTCTCTCTCTTTGTATCACTCCCCAAGCTCTCTCTCTCTTTCTCCAAAATTAAAAAAGAAAAAAAACCAAATTGAGTTCATTATAAGAACATGAATATGTTCTGCACATAAAAATGCAAGAACACAAAAAATACAATACACTTAGAAAATATTTTTTAAAAAGTATGACAGATGATGAGATGGTATCTTAATTATTTGGCACATTCACATGAGACCATATAGTGTGATGAGAGCAAGAGCCTCAGCTCTGAAGTTAGACTTTTTATGATGTGAACACATCTGGGTCTCAGTTTCTTTATCTGTAAAATAGTGGCAACAGTAAGACTTGAGGAGTTTTGTAAAGTTAAAATGTTATATATCATAGTACTTAGAACAATGCCGCTTGATAAACACTCAGTAGGAGTTAGCTATTACTATTAATAAAAAATATTATTAGACAAATATATGGAAAAAGGACCTCAACAATCAATTCACCAGCTGCAAGTAATAAATTAATTCAGGAGTCCCTGGGAGGCTCAGTTGCTTAAGCATCTGACTCTTGATTTCCACTCAGGTCATGATTTTATGGGTTTGCGAGTTTGAGCCCCATGTCAGGGTCCACACACTGGCAGTCCAGAGCCTGCCTGGGATTCTCTTTCTCTCCTTCCGCGCCTCCCACTCATTGTCTCTCTCTCTCTCTCTCAATATAAATAAATAAACTTGAAAGAGAAATTTTCAAATTTGTAACTCATTCAAGAAGTATATTGTTCTACTTTTCCCAAAATAGTTTTAAAAATTAATATCCAGTGCTAACGAGGATGGAGTAAAACCAATACACTTTTTGTGGCAACAGCATTAGAACTACTCTTTTTTTTTTTTTTTACTATTCTTCTGAAAAGAAATTGCAATGCACACTAAGAGCCATAACATGTTTAAATTCGTACTTAATTTGATAATTTTGCTACTTAGAATTTTCCTTAAAAACAGAATCCAAAGAGATAACATATTATAAACTTATTTTTTCTGCATTATTTATGAGAACTGTACAGTGGTTTCAATTTTTTGCTAATGGAGACATTGCTGCCATCCTTGTACTCTTCATGGTTATGTGTGAGTATTTCCTTAGGATCAATTCCTGGAATGATATTGCTGGCTCAAAGATTTTCACATTCAAATTCTTGATAGTCACTTCCCAAACCCTAGGGTGAGAAGACTTTATCAACTTACAGCTTCATGAAAAAATTTTTAAAGAAAGTAGTCAAAAACAGAAGTCCCAGGGAACCCACAACACAATCAGACACACCTATATCCAATTGATCTTCAGCTTCATCGTCTTCATTGATCAGAGGTAGGTTATCTAATTTTGCTTTTACCTTTCAGATATCCTCATGAATTTGGCTAACTCATGATTCTACTATATTCCCCACCTCCTTTTTATTTTGAGAATACTTGTGATTATCATCTGGTCAGAATGTCCATTTCTGGGCTTGGTCCTAGAAATGTGTAGGAACTGGCCAGAGCACACTACAGATCACTAGCTTTATAAGGTAAGCTAATTTTTATACTCCATTCCCAGGCATGGTTGTGCGGGTTACCTGGGCAGATAGGCACTGACATCTTGTGTGCTCCAGTCACCAAAGAACCTGTGCCCTGGGTGCAAGCAGGGGAGAGCCCAGTTCACCAGAGGATATGCCTCCTTTTCAAGTTCATGCAAAGAGGGCTTATGGGGTCTCAGCTGCCCTGATTATTCATAGTTAAACATTTCTCTATTTAACTGATTCTTTAGCTCTTTGCTTAACTGACTGTATTGATAGAGCTCATATTAAAGGGATAATGAAAAGTTTATAGTAACCACTGGCCTTAGAATTTAAAATATAAGTAAAGTTCGAGCATAGTTGAACATTTGGCTATGATGAGAAAAAGTTTGGTGTGCTAAGGAACCCAGTGAGAGTACAAGCCATTAGGTAAGGAACTATCCTTGAAAATACAGACAGGGAGTGGGGTGGGGAGGATGGATTAAGTAAGTGACGGGGGGCACCTGGGTGGCTCAGTTGGTTAAGCGTCCGCCTTTGGCTCAGATCGTGATCTCACAGTTCATGGGTTTGAGCCTCATGTTGGGCTCTGTGCTGACAGCTTACAGCCTGGAGCCTGCTTCAGATTTTGTGCCTCCCTCTCTCTTTGCCCCTCCCCCTATCATTCTCCCTCTCTTTCTCAAAAATAAACATTAAAATTTTTTTTAAATAGGTGATAGGGATTAAGGAGGGCACTTGTGATGAACCCTGGGTGATGTATGGAATTGTTGAATCACTATATTGTACACCTGAAACTAACAATAACACTATATGTTAACTAACTGGAATTAGAAAAAAAATTAAAAAGAAGAAAATACAGTCTGAAACTTTCCTTATCATTGATAGATTTTGGAAAATTATAAAAATTAACTCTGATTTGTATACTTTCAAGTAATGAAATAAAACAGATCTAAGATATATCTAGCATATAATTATTATAGCTGTTGATTACGGTTCCACTGTTATTTTCCTCAAGTCCCAACTGAAATATTGTTAAGCAGATAATAATTATTACTGTGCAATTGAATTGGGCACAAGTGATGATTTCAATGGTTAGCTATCTGATAAGTTGTGATTCATCCTCTAAAATAAGGAGACATCTACATTACACTTTACATTGTTTAAACTAGAACACATACAGCATGTCTACAGTCAATAATGAATGATTAAGAGAAAATACTGGGCACAGAAATGAGGAACTGAAGTTTACAGATTGGGTAAGGATCTCACAAAACTCTTAGCATGGGTTAACCCTACAGACCTAAATAACGTCAAGAAAGGTTTAAGTTAGACCTAAGGGAAAGAAGGAAAATGGAAAGAAAGGAGGAAGGGAGGTAAGGAAGGCAGGAAGGAAGGAAGGAAGAAAATGAGAGAGGGAAACAGGGAGAAAGAAAGGTTTTTGTGACCCACTAAGAGGGAAAATGAGAACTGAATGCATATGAACCACAGCTCTCAGCCTCCTTCTGGGAACTCCAAAATCTTCAGTCTGTGAAGACCCTGGTCCTTGGCTGTATGAGAAGCTTGGATTGACTAATGGGAAGTTGCCAAGTCACAAAACTGAGCCCAGCTGTTGAGTTCATGAAGGTCCCAGGCAAAATAAGAATACATATGGCTGACAGGACCAGAGTGTCCGATGGGCGGGCAACATTAGGCACGTGGGCTAGAAAGTAGATGGAAGAGGGGGTACGTGTCAGCAATAACTATTTGCTAAATTCTCTGGTGATGGCAGCAGCTTTGGGGCAAACCATTTCGAGTTACCTGAAGAGTAAAGGATGGGGCTGGTAAAGCCTCAGGTAATTCCTACATTTTGTGGAAGCCTCAGAACCAAGCATCTCTCTTGTCAAACTATTAACTGGGTCAGTTTACAAATAACATTGGACTGATCTCAATTACCTCATCAATCCTCTCCTTCTCTTTTTAGCAAAAGTACTTTCTGTCATAGAAACTAGTGTCTCTGTCTCACGTTCCATTTCCTAAAAATGAAGGTGCTGTGAGAGCAGTATATTGTTGGGATGATTCTCTGGTTAACTGTATGCTGTATACATGTTTTTATCTAGAAGATACAGACCCTCAGGCTAAGTCCCCAGATCATGATAAGATGCTCATCATTTACCTTTACATACGACAAGAAGCTCAACTGCAATGACAATAAAAATAGTTAACATTCATGGAATGATTTTGGTGAACTGGGCACTGTGCTAAATGCTTGTGCACATTGCGTAATGCAATCTGGATGACATCCCCTTTGATATCTTTATTGCATTGTATTTATTATCCTTATTATACTGTTGAAAACCTGAGTAATAGGGAAGTTAAGGGACTTGCCAATAGTCATTTAACTAGTAAATGACAGTAACCAAGACATTTTTACTCCCATAAGGAATAACTATACTGCATTCCCAAACTTAAGGAAATCCTAACCCCGAATATTCAAGGAGCAGCCTGGATCCATCTACCTATCAAAGTTTCCTTCTGGTATCTTTATCCAGGAATATAAACTATTTTTGAACATCACCCTGGAACGCTAGCTTTGAGCTGCACTGCTCCTATGCATACAGCATACACATTAAACCATAGACATAATAACGCAATAACATGAAAGACTGAACTCAGCTAGCTGCTTAGCCTACTATAGTCTCTGAGCCCCTTGTAGGACCCCCAAAGCAGATTTCATGCTGCTGGGAAAAAACTGCCCTCCCTCAATCACAGAATTGACTGGAAACACTGTGACTCTATAATCCATGACACATGAGGGAGGAAACCACTTTATCTGTAGAGCTTAGGCCCAGTGCTAAGGGACAGTTTGAATGTTGGGATTTTTTTTTCTCTCTCTCCTTGTGGTTGGCAGAAGCCCAATCAAGCTGCCATCAACTCCTCCTATGCCAGAGGCTGAAAGGAATTTCTGGGGCAGGAAAAAGGAAAAAGAAGGAGAAGGAGAAGGAGAAGGAGAAAGAAAGAAGGAAGAAGAAGGAAGAAGGAAGAAGAAGAAGAAGAAGAAGAAGAAGAAGGGAAAAGAAGAGAAAAGAAAAGAAGGAAGAGGAGGAGGAAAGCCATGTGGCCCAGCAGGTAGAGCATGACAGGTGATGGACTACACACCCTGATGCCAGGTACTGTATTCACAGCCTAGACCCAGCAGTTCCTTTGGCTGGGGCTTTGTATCTCTTCTCTCAGCTTAATACTTTTGGATGGGACAGAAATGTGTTAATGTAGTACAATGCCAACTCCACAGAGAGGGGCTTAATTCAGCATGGTCTCTCCCCCTCCCCTAGGCTAGGATGTCTGTAGGTCAGCATTTGAGATACAGTTAGATTTGACCTAGCTGAACAAGGGAGTACCTTGCAACTAGCTAGTGATCTGGAAAATGTTCGCAACGCCTTGTTAAGTGAAAACAGCAGCTTATAAAACAGCAGTGTGCTCAAAATATGCACAGAAAAAGACTAGAAAGATAGATACCACAAAGTTAACAGCAGATACCCCTAGACGGTGGGAATATGAGTGATTTCTTTTGATTTTATTTTTTTATTCAAACATTATTAACTGAGTGAATGAGGCATAATAAGTTCTCATAAGTATTTTCTTTTGGATTTTAAAACACATGTGATATATGAACACCTATTTCTTCTGTAATATTAAATAAGCAATTTTTCAAAGACCACCTCATATCTATTAAGAAAAGTTTTACCACCTTGGAAGAAAATCCAATGCTCAGAAACCCCAAACATAAGTACAAATAAACTAGGAAGTGACCATTCATTTTACAAATGGATTCACCAAACAAGTCTTTTCAATAGAATGTTCTGTAGCACTGGATATCTGATTCCATTTGCAATAGTTTGCCTCAGTAATGAGGGAAATATAAATTCAAACTTGACAAATTGTTATGAAATTATTTATGGGCCTTCTGGTTTAGCGTTTTAACCCAAGTTAGAACCAATAAATGAGAAAAGTAAACTCTGCTGGTGGAATGTTCTTGTCCAGAATACAGACACACAGATACTGTGCTTGCACCGGAGGTTCCTTCCTGTCTATGAACATCTCTAATAGGCTTGGCAAGCTGAGCTGGCTGGAGGCACTTGACAGCTTCTGCCCCAAGCCCACCCCTCCCCCCACTCCTATAGCCTCGCAAATTTCCCTCATTTTTAAATGCATCATCTACAGTGGAGGCCAGTAGACTGTGAGGTATGTGAAGAAAGAGGAATCATGTCAGGCAGCTTGATGTCATGGCTTCATGTTAGTTCTCAAATAACAGAATAAAATAGACCTTGCCATTTCCCGAGTTCACTGTAGGATCTGTCAAAGATGGCTTTGTATGTCCAAGAGGCTCGAGGAAACCTGAGTGAAGGGTATGTTGGATGCTGAGACCCCTCACCCTGCTCCTGTGGGAATGGAAATCATGAGGGGTTAAAGGAAGACCCAAAGATCCCCCTATAACCAGGGATGGTAGAAAGGGGAGTTAGAAGAGTGGCTTGGTATGCCTATTTGAGCCCATTTCTATTCAGTTCCTATCATGTGCCAGGTGCTGGGCAGCAGGGAGATAGAAGTGGTTTACAGGCAAGATGTAGCTTACATAAGCACACAAACCCATAATAGTGAAGGGAGTAAGCTGAGGGCTGAGAGAGAGAGAGAAGTGTCAACAGAAAGTTCGAGCATAGAGAAGGTCCTTCTTACAGGATGGAAATGTTTTTCTGGAGAATATGGCATTCAAATGGGTCAAAAATTTTGATAGAGAAGGGGAGAGGAAAATCAGTGGACACACCAGCTTGAGCAAAGGCATGGAGCTTTTTCATTTTTGAAAAGAGAGCAAGGGACGCCTGGGTGGCTCAGTTGGTTGGACATCTGACTTTGGCTCAGGTCATGATCCTGAAGTTCGTGGGTTCGAGCCCCATGTCAGGCTCTGTGCTGCCAGCTCAGTGCCTGAAGCCTGCTTTGGATTCTGTGCCTGCCTCTCTCTCTGTCCCTCCCCCACTTGTGCTCTGTCTCCCTCTCTCTTTCTCTCTCTCCCTCTCTCTCAAGAATAAATTAACATTAAAGAAAAGAGTGCAATTCAGTGGTTTTTATTATACTCTATAAGTTGTACAACCATCACCCCTGCCCCCCCAAAAACCTCAGTGCTCACTAGTAATCTCTCCACTTTCCTCAGTTACTGACAACTACTAATCTACTTTCTGTCTCTATGGATTGGTCTATTCTGGACATTTCATATAAATGGAATCGCACAGTATGTGGCCTTTTGTGCCTGGTGCCTTTCATTTAGCACGATATTTTCAAGATTTATTCATTTTTGTAACATGTATTAGAATTTAATTTCTTTTTCTGGTCAAATAATATCCCACTATATGGTTATGACACACTTTGTTGATCCATTTATTAATTGATGGACATTTGGGTTCTTTCCACATTCTGGCCAAGACAGATGCCTATGGATAAATGAACATTTGTTTATGCCTATGGAGGCATCTGTCTTGGCCAGTTTGGGATGCTATTAAAAACAAAAAAGATTCATAGACTGGGTAGCTTATAAACAAACAGAAACTTCTCATAGTCCTGGAGACTAGAGGTCTGAGATCAGGGTGCCAGCATGGCGGGTTCCAGTGACGGCCGTCTTTCAGGTTTTAGATTGCTGTCTTCTCATTGTGTCCTCAGATGGCAGAAAGAGAACTAGAGAGCTCTGTGGGGACTCTTTGGGCACTAACCCCATTCATGAGAGCCCCACCCTCATGACCTAATCACACCCAAAGGTCCCGTCTCCTAATACCATTGCACTGGGGGGTTAGGATTTTATCATATGAATTTTACGGGGACATAAACATTCAGTCCATAACAACATCTTAAATAAATTAGTGGGAGGCATCCACTCGAGTGACTTAAGTTCCAAGTATTTTCTTCTCTACCAAAGAATCTTGAGGTCTTCTTAGGGCTTCCCTTTGGCTCAGTCCTCATGAATCTAGATAAACTTTTTAAAGACCAACTTGGCTGGCTTGTTCTTTTTTCAGGCTCTGGAGTGAGAGCATTTCTGAGTTTCTAATTGGTACTTTCTTAACCTAAGATCAAGTGTTTCTTCCTCATTCCATGTATTAACAAGGCATAGGGTGCCACCTGTCTGTGTGGAGCTATGATGTTGTGCTAGAAGCAGGATCTTCACTCTCATCCCCATGCATACTGCTTTGCCCTTCATGGCTATCTTTAAAGAGGCAGGATTTTTAGGCTGCCCCAGTTGGAAGTGAAAAACCTCAAAACGCTTGGCATTCTTAAACCATCATTAATGCATAAGAATGTTACCTAAACACTTATTTTAAACAAGGAAACAATCTAAGTTACTGTTTGAAAAAACCCTCACAGCACAATCCTTAAAACTGTACTTCTGTTGTTTTAGGTACAATTTTGAAATGTAGCTAACATGTGAACTTGAGTCTAAGATAAGTAAATCTTGGCCTGAATCCACAGATCACTTCTTAAAACTCCTCTTCTTTCTCCTAACTTTTCTTTTAACCCCTTGTCCCAAACCACAGCCTTCTCCCCTATTCCCCTCTCAATAACCAGAGACCTTTCTCTCAAAAAGCCCCTAAATCATAGCTTCCCTTCTTAAAACTCTCTTTTCCAAACCACAGCTCCTGGCCTTTTCTTTCTAGTTACCTCATCTCCCAAGCCACAGCCCTCCTTTTCAAAACTTCTCTTTAAACTCATTTCCCAAACACAGTCTCCTTCCCAAAACCCACGTCCCTGAGCTACAGTTCACTCCCGGAAACCAAAAGACACACATGTCCTATCATTCACCAATGGTGCTGGGACTGAATCCAGGAGAGCAGTATCGGGATGTTGCGACCTGTGGAGGATGTGCAGCAACACGAGGAGGTTGTGGTGCACAGTGATGTAAGAACCATGATTTAGTGCCCCTGGGACAAGCCTCTGGCCGTGGGCAGCTCTCTGTACTTGGTTGGGCTTTGATTTTCTCATCTGGCATGTACTGGACCTCTGGCTCATATGAGGCTCTCAGCGATATTTGTTGGCTTGATTAAATGATTGGGTGAAGTACTGGGATGAAGTGACCTCCAAGGTCCTTTCAGCTCTATGTAAAATGCATTAATTTCCATGTAGTCAAGATGAAGAGGATTACAGAACTTTGGAAGTTTGAATTATCCCACCAATTACCTCCATTTGTTCTTCACTTTGTGTAGTTGAATGCTTTTTTTTGGTCAAGGAGAACAGTAAGTGGAATTTTACTGGAGACAGATATAAGACAGTTACTGTTGTCTTTGCACTCCAAAATCCTTGAATATATATCTGTCAATGGGCTGCTAATGAAAATAGCTTTGGTTCCATGGGAATAACTGTGAGGACAATGAAATCCAGAGATGTGAACTAGGAGTACAGGATGTCCAACCAGGATTGTTCTAAATTGCTCAGAAGGCACTAATGAAAGTGAAATGCCATAGTTAATAAATATTTGTTGATTGACTAAAGAATATAAATACTGAAAATGCTTCTGATAAAGATATCTTGTAGCTCTAAGCTTATATACCTACTAGGGACCAGATGTAAATGGATATGTTGATTTCAATCAACAAGTAACCCCTTCCAAAAAGTTCTAAAAAATTTTTTTTAACTCAAAACGGATCATGGACAGAAATGTAGAGTTAAACCATACAACTTTGAGAAGAAAACATGAGAAAATCTTCATGACCTTGGGCTAGACAAGGAGTTCCTATGAAGAAACACCAAATGCATAACCCCCCACACACATAAAAAAATTGATGTATTGGTCTTCAAAACCATTTGAAATTTTGCCCTGTAAAAAATACAGTAAAGAGAATGAAAATACACCTTATGGACTGGTATAAAATTTTCAGAAATCACATGTCTATCAGAGAACTTTTACCCAGAATATATAAAGAACTCTTAAAATAAATAAGAAAACAAACAACCCAGGGGTGCCTGGGTGGCTCAGTTGGTTAAGCGTCCTACTCTCAAGTTCAGCTAAGGTCATGATCTCACCATTCGTGGGTTTGAGTCCCATATTGTGCCCTGTATGGATGGTACAGAGCCTTGTTGGGATTCTGTCTCTCCTCTCACTCTCTGCCCCTATGCTGCTCATGCTCTCTCTCAAAATAAATAAATAAAATTAAAAAAAAAAAAAGAAAAAAAACCAACCCAATAAAACAAGGCAAAAGATTTGAAGAGATCATTCACCAAAAAAAGGATATATAAATATCAAATAAGTACATGAAAAAAAATGATCGAGTATATTAGTCATTAGGGAAATGTAAATTAAGACCACAGTGAGATACTACTACACACTTATTAGAATGGCTAAACATGAAAACAAAATTGATACTTCCAAGTGCTGACGAGGAGGTCAAACAACACGAACTTTCATACATTGCTGGTAGGAATGTGAAATGGTGTAGCTACTCAGGAAAACAGTTTAACAATGTCTTATAAAATAAACATACACAAACCAGGACTAGGAGTCCCCCCCCCCCCCCGCCCCAGGTATTTCCTCGGGGGAAATAAAAACTCAAGTACACACAAAAACCTATATCCAGATATTTATGGAAGCATGATTTGTAATCACCAACACCTAGAAACTACAATATCCATGATTTTTAAATGCTTTACTCTAAGTGAAAGAAGCCAGAACCAAAAAGTTACATAATATATAATTCAATTTATTGGACATTCTGGAAAAGCCAAAACTACAGTATGGAGTTGCCAGAGCCTGGGGATGGGGGGAGGGTTTGGAAGAATCAGGGACATTTTTGGGGTGGGGGGTTTGTTCTGTAACCTGATTGTACTGACGGTTATAGGACTTTATACATTTGTTAAAATTTATAGAATTGTACACCAAAAAAAGGGGGCAGTTAATTGTATATAAACAAAATTTTATTGTAAAAAAATTTTTATTGAAACAAAAGTTCTGCAAGTAATGAAGGTGAAAAAATATTGTCAGAGAACTATCCTAGGTTTGTCATGAGGATTTTTGTTTACTCAGAATAATTCTGCTTTTGATGCTCAACGAAGAGCCCAATGAGTACAAATGAACATTTTCCTGATACTATATTTACACTGCAGCTAAGGTGACCCTCAAAGACATTCCCAAACACAGGGTGGCTGTCTCCCCTTGCCTTTCCCAACCAAGCTATCTGACACTCAAGATCCTGTGACCTCAGAAGAATTATGACTGCCTAGTCAAACAAAGTGTCGATAACACCACACCCTGCACTTTTCACCTGAGCAAATGTCACCTAGACCTCATGTGCGCCTTCTGCCTTGGTGAGTTTGCTGGCCGGAATGCAGAGTCCATGGGAAGCTTCCATGACCTCCTCGCCAAACCTTCCCTGGCCTTGCCCCATTGATTAGTCCCTATCCTGATGACAGGCGAGATCTAACCTGGGTGCCTCCCCTGAGCTGGGCTCACACAGGACAAGCCAGATGTCACACTCCATTTCCTTCCCTTGCAAAGCCTTTGTGTAGCCCCATGACCATTCATTGTTTAGAAATTAAAGGTCTCCTTGGGAGTCTTTTATCTCCTTGCCAACCTCTTGCCAGGCTTGCTACTACTGTTCCTCTGCCAACCCAAGGCTTTATTCTGAGGCTCATGGAAGTGAGAGAGAACTTTAATGCACACATCTCATACTTAACCTCTTTTGTTCTTAAATTACCATCCTCCTGAAAAATCATCAGAGTCCCAGGGAAACATCATGGAGTCTGGGATGTCCAGGAGAGTTTTTGTGTCTTGGTAGTTTTCCAGAGTTTATCCTATGAACTATTAGTTCTTCACTGGAGTCTGTCTCAGATGTCTGGATAAGGAATAAGTTTCAAAAATATAACTAACAGAAATTCCAGTTGGATTTGCTAGGTTAATAGAATTGTGTTCTCTCTCTCTCTCTCTCTCTCTCTCTCTCTCTCTCTCTCACTCACTCCCCTCCACACCCCCCGTCACAGCATATATTAAAACCTGGCATGCCAAACTTGCCTTCCTGCAGAATTACCTCGGAAATGGAGTTGAGATTCCAGGGGTCCTGGCCTTGAAGAGAATCTAATCCAAGAAGACAAGCGGAACCGAGAAGCCTAGGAAGACTTAAAGTTGGCAGGAAAAAATTCACAGCTAATTTGGGGGATAAACAGAAAAGTGGTTCTGCAAAATGTGAACACATTTTTCCAAGTGCTGCAAGCAGAGGAAGGGGCTGGGGGATATTTAAGGAGGGGAACTGCCCTTTCCACCCTAGCTTTCCTTACTTAGGCTTAGCATTCAACAACAATCAAAACAGCCACAAAGAAGGGAGATTCCCTGCCCTGCCTCAGGACTCAGGTAGCTTTACCCCATGCATACCAGGTCTCTAACCATGCTTCCTACCAATTTTTAAAAATTCATTTTGATTGCTCATGACTCCCTTTTACTACTAGTATCAGCTGAAATTTCACTTTGTCTGGCCTGCTCTCCCTCTACCATAGGTAAAAGACAATTAATATGGGCTTTCTCTCCACAGTGGGAAAGGACCCAGTTAAATGGGGTAGTAGCTATTCCCTCTTGTGCAATTACTTTTTAAACCCTGGGTTTTTAAAGGAAATGCAATCCTGACATTTCTATCTCATTTACACTCGAATTAAGAAAACATCTTTTTGTAAGAGCGATGTGAACTGTGTGATGTCTGAATAGCCTTCTTGAATGTCTAGAAGTCTTCTCCTAGAAGACATGTGTCTTCTCATGAGCTTTTTTATGGCCTCTAGAAGTCTTCTACTTCCGAAGAAGCAATATTTTCGCACACTAAATTGGAAATCTAATTAAGAGCGTGCGTGCACGCGCGCGCGCGCGCGCGCACGCACACACACACACACACACTTGTGATTTAGGTGAATGTCAAGAAAGTTTAGTCATGAATTTTCAGCTAACACCTTCTCTCACACAAGTATTTGAGAGCACTGAAATTTGAGAATTTAGGAGTCTGGGGTGTATGCTAACAATTCACTTCTCTTTATCAATAAGCTGACGCCAGTAAGTCATGTCACCAGGAAGCTACACATTCAAATTCTGTAGGTCATGTGAGCCCCTTGTAACAATGCTGAGGACTTGGGCTCTAGGGCCAGACTTCCTGCGTTTGAATCCTACCTTACCCTCTTCAGTAGTAAATACTAAATGAGTTAAAACAGGCAAAGCGCTTAGCACCGTGCCTGACTGTCACCACTGAGTCCACATTGGCTGTCACCTCTAGGCTTTTGCACACTGCTCTTGGCACTCATTGGGAACAATCTAAGAAATTACTTAGGAATCACAGAAAGATGTTTTTTTGCAATTACTGTAAAACTGCTTTTGAAGATACCACCCACTTTGCCTTTCAGTGTCTCTTGTGGAAAACACTCCCTTATTAAATTCATGTGGGATCATTCAAGTTAGAAAAACAAATTTATCTCTCCTAATGAATTGATAGGTTTCTTTTAATGAAGTAAATGCAGATGAACCACGGATTTTTATTTCTTTGCTTTGGCTGCCAGTAAATCAGGGTTATGTTCAGCTGGAGTAACAATCCTGAGTTTAATGTTAATAGCTAAATAATAACTCTTGTGGGGGAAAAAATAAAGCTAATGCTTAAGCGTATTTCTGAGTGTTATTGTCTGATTATGTGCACTCGCTCCAGAATGAAATCTAAAGGAGAACTATTACTGCTAATAAATATACCTGAAATTAATAGACAGAGTTTTTTGGAACCACTTGCTTTATGCCTGCTCTTACTATGACCTATGATATATCCTCCTGATATAGACTGGATGAAAGCAGTCTAACGGTACGGATTTCGGCAGCTGTTAAAATTACACAGTAATTGTCCATTCACACTGTGTTGACTTACTGTGATGAATTTACTGCTAGTGCAGAAGGCAGGAAACCAGCAGTGATGAAATTAGGTGTTGGTGAATACTTATTGAGTCAAATAGACACAAGCAAAATACTGATTGACCCTTCTCTTCTTTTGCCTGTACTCCAGTGCTGTATAAAATACACAGCCAGGGCTTTCTGGGAAAGTTTCCGGTTCTCCAGTTCCTCATGAACATGCACATGAGTATAAAGCAGATGAATGGCCAGAATCATTGGCTGAATCCCAACAGTTACTCAGATACCCCAGGCCAGAGGGCAGCCAAGAAGGGCCCAAACTGGGATTCCACTTCCTGGAGGTTCCAGATGGGTTTTATTTATAATTTATCATCTGAACCAGGGAATCTCTGAGAGTGAAAGGGGGCACGATTAATAGTTTGCTGGGACTATAGGTGTAAACATATCCTAAATAAATCAGGATGTATGATCACCCTACCTCACAGGATCAGATCAGTGGAAACCTAATAATAATGTTTCCTGGGGCACTGAGAAGGCTTTTGAGTCAAAATATTTTTTTACTGTTTTTTCCCTCACTGATGATTTAAATTTCACCAATACTGATTCATTCCTTTGGATTGGAAGTGCTCAATCAGGGATGATCTCCCTCCCTCCCATTCGTCCCCCTTTTGCCACAGGACATTTGCCAGTGACTGATATTTTTCACTGTCAAAATTAGGAGGGGTGCTGCTACTGGCATCTAGCGGATAGAGGCCAGGTTGCTGCTAAACATTCTACAGTGCACAGGACAGGCTCCCACAACAAAGAATTACCCAGCCCAAAATGTCAATAGTGCTGAGGTTAAGAAACTCTGTTTTGGATTAAGCACTGCCTGTCCTCTGGCTCCTACTTGAAGACACGTGAGGGTCAAGAGGATGAGAAGACAAGCCACAGGTTGAGAAAATATTTGCAAAAAAAAAAAAAAAGCATCTGAAACAGGACTGTTATCCAAAATATGTAAAAAAAAATCTTGAAGTTCAACAATAACAAGCAACTTACTTAAATAATGGGCAAAAGGCATGAACACACACTTCACCAAAGAAGATAAGGAGGTGGCAAAAACAAGTTTGAGAAGACGTTCAACATCATATGTCATTAGAGGATTGCAAATTAGAACAATGAGATACCACTACACACCTATTAGAATTGTGAAAACCCAAAGACACTGACAACACCAAATGTTGGTAAGGATATGGAGCAATAGGAACTCTCATTCATTGCTGGTGGGAATGCAAATGGTACAGCTATTTTGGAGGACAGTTTGGCAGTTTTTATAAAATTAAAAACACTCTTATCCTACAATCCAGCAATCATACTCCCTGATATTTGCACAGCTGAGTTGTAAATTTATGTCTACACAAAGACTTGCACATAGATGTTTGCAGAAGCTGTATTCACAATTGCCAAAACTCGGAGCAAACCAAGATATCCCTCAGTGGATGAATGAATAAGTAAACTGGTACATCTATGCAATAGAATATTATTCAGCACTAAAAAGAAATGAGTTATCAAGTCATGATGATACATGGAAAGACCTTAACTTCATATTACTCAGTGAAAGAAGTCAATTCGAAGGGTCTATATATTGTATGTTTCCAACGACATGATGTTCTGGGAAGGGCCACATTTTAGAGACCATATGCAGATCAGTGGTTGGCAGGAGTTAGGAAGGAGAGAAAGATGAATAGGCAGAGGGCTTTGTAGGGCAGTGAAACTATTTCATATAATACTACAATGGTGAAATAGAAACATGTCATTAAACAGTTGTTAAAACGTATAGAATGTACAACATCAAGAATGAACCCTAACGTAAATTGTGGACTTCGGGTGATAATGATGTGTCAGTGTATGTTCACCAATAAAACAAATGTAACATTCAGATGGGAGGCTGTGCCTATGTGGGGGCATCTGTGGGGAATATGGGAAATCTCTGTACCTTCTGTTCAATATTGCTGTGAACCTAAAACTGCTCTAAAAAAGTGAAGTCTAGGGGGGCCTAGGTGGCTCAGTTGGTTAAGTGGCCGACTTCAGCTCAGATCATGATCTCACGATGGGTTCAAGCCCCACATCTAGCTCTGTGCTGACAGCTCCGAGTCTGGAGCCTGCTTCTAATTCTGTGTCTTCCTCTCTCTCTGCCCCTCCCCCATTCATGCTCTGTCTCTGTCTCTGTCTCTCTCTCGCTCTAAGGTGAATAAATGTTAAAAAAATTTTAAAAAGTGAAGTCTATAAAGAAGAAGATACGTGAGGAGAAATACATACTTCATATTGAATGATTTTACCAAAGGATGAGAGGCAGTGACAGATAAAGGGGAGGCCGAGGTCCAAAAATTACCAGATTTAGCATTTTACCTATACTGACTCTAGTACTGCAGGAACGGGACGTGGTCAGGAGACGAGGAAGGTGATGCAACTGCCAGACACTTTGAGAGAAGATAGGAAAGTCACTCATTCATTTTACAGTCCACCAAACGTTATGGCTTCATTGAATTAAGAGGATAGAAAAATGAGCAAAAACAGATGATAAGAAAAATGGGGCAATGATTACTTGTACTGTTATTTGGGTTCCTGGGAGGACTGGATCTCCCCTGTTGTTTGTGGGGTCTGGAGGTTGGCTCACAGAGCTCCTCCTGCTGAAGATTCTCTGCAGAAGTACTTCTCCTGCCTTGATGACATGGGCCTTGGAGGAGCTTCTGGGAGAGATATTTAATAGCCTCTAATGATCTCTGAAGGAAATTAAACAGTGTTGCCAAAAACATCAGAGAACTACTAGTGTGGCAATCTGAGAAGAAGAGTAAGGAATTGAGAAACAAAGAAGGAACTGAAATATCCTACTGGTTAAGGAAATCTAAGTCTGGAGCTGTGTCTGTGAGTTCCCTAGTAGCTGTGTTAAGTTATTTCTCAAATGACGGTAATTTACTGTAGGGGAGCCACATCATGCTGTCCATGTGGGTCAAGCTTCCTTTTAAAAAACCTGGCCCCAGATTCCCAGACATCTAGTGTCTTAATGAAGATGAGCGGGAATTTATGAAGGGATTAACAATTTTCACATTTTTTGTGTGGCATCTGGCAGATGTACTTTTTTTTTTCTTATTAATCATATGGAAGTTAAGCAGTTTCAAACATTTCTTGAAACAGGTAAGCCACTGCTTTGGGATGAAGTGTTCCTTTACGTATTATTTATTTGGAAGAGAATTTGCCTGTACTAACTAGATTGCAAACTGGCACATAATATAAATTTATTGAAGGTTAGAGGTATGTCTTTTACAACCTTATATCCCCAAACAACCTAGCACACCTCTGTACATTGTCAGCACTTAACAAATATTTGCTCAATCAATGCACGAAGGAATTAATACCAAACCTCAGTGAAGTTGGAAGGGACCCTGAGTGATCAGCGTACTTCCCCATCTGGAATGAGGTAAATAGACACGTGCACATGAAGGGTTCTTTCTTCCTGGATTTGCTTTTAATATAGGAACAGGGTCAGTCCCTCATTTTTGAGGATCCATGGGGAATTGGCATTCATAAGCCAAGTTCCCAATTTACAGAGTGCTCCAAAACAGTTTGACATGGAGAAACTCTGTAAGGACAAAAGTGTTATCACTTATCAAAGACCTTCAGCCTTCAAGTCAGGCATTCAGAACAGCCCTTATTAAGTAACCATACAGGCGAGGCAACATAGGAGATTCAAAAAAATAAAATACAAAGAGATCAAAACCATGTTTTCTGAGAATTTGTATTTCCAAATTGACATACAGATCTAATTAGACACAAAGCCAATCCTTTTCCCATAAAGTCAGGGAATATAAGGCTAAACTAAAAGTCTCTCTCATTTTAATGGTTGGGCAAAGGGGGAATTTCTGGAAGGCGAAGGGGACAAAATGAAAAGACTCTACACACAGGTATTGTTAGGGAATTTACAGCATGAACCCGCAGTTCATTTCTCCTTTTGACTTGTGTAACCTATGACTGATGACTGGTTAGTGACTAAGCAAGCACAGAACAAGTGTAAGGAAATGATGATTATTTCTTATCAATAGTGATAATCATATCAGTTTAATAGTAATTAAGTATGCTGTGTATTGGCACAACTCTAATTGAAAGTAATATTTCTACAAACGGATGTTGGGATTACGTTTAGCACATTCACTACCTGTAAGCAAGACTTTGGCCCTCTTCACCATACAAATGTTTACCGGGCAATGCCATACACGGTGCGCTAGGTACTGGAGATAAAGAAATCAAGAAACAGAGAAACTGCCCTGTGGAAGGGGGTTTTATAAATGCCAACACAACCTAAGGGAAGCTGGGAAATCCAATTCTACAATGGGTTTTTTGTTTTGTTTTGTTTTTGCCCCTGAAAAGATAACACAGATATGGCTTGGTCTAATTGATTTCCTGTCCCCACCCCTGACCTCACTTCACCACAACATGGTTCAAATAGATCCATGATTCATATATGATGATGTCATGGCCTCCAACACGATGGCACTTTTTTTTTTAAAAAGATCATTACAGGGCCGCCTGGGTGGCTCAGTCGGTTGAACGTCCGACTTCAGCTCAGGTCATGATCTCACAGTTCGTGGGTTCGAGCCCCGCATCAGGCTCTTTGCTGACAACTAGCCCAGAGCCTGGAGCCTGGCTTCGGATTCTGTGTCTCCCTCTCTCTCTCACCCTCTCCTGCTCACTCTCTCTCTCTCTCTCTCTCTCTCTCTCACAAAAATGAATAAATAAATAAATAAATAAAAATACAAAGATCATTACAAGTTTGCTCCAAGTCTGTATGTTGGAAACTACAATTGTATATGGTTTTTCTTGATACATTTTGACTATTTAATTAAGTACAGCAGTACCTAATAGCTATACAGTATTTATAATACCTCCCAATTGAGCTTCATAAAATTGTAATTTACGTTTTTTAACATAGCATATTGTGGCTGAACTGAGATATTATGTACTGAGCGAGCATCGATCTGTTTAGCAAGCACTGTCAAATAGATTACGCCTGTTTACTCTCAATATCACGTTATTGTTGGTTTACTTCCTTCTGTTATAGTTATGTCTCAAAATAGCTGTTTTCTATCTTAGAAGTAACACATACAGCAGAAAACTTAGGAAACAACAACAACAACAACAACAACAACAACAAAAACCTGAAGGTAGCAGATATATAAGTCACCCAAAATCCTGCCATACTGAGACAGCCTCTGTTACATGTCCGGCAAGGTCTTATGAAGGGTTTTTTTTTTTTCATGTATTTTTTTTTATATGTTGCTTGACAAAAATTGTACCTCATACTTATAGCTTTGCACTTATTTTTCTCACTGAACAATATATTGGGGCTGTTTTCTCCTGTCAACAAAGATTCTGTTTAATGACAAAATAGCATCAAAATGTGTAATTCTTAAATTGCTACGTGCTGCCTTGTTGTGGTCCAGTGGAAATATAGCCCCTCAAGCCAAGGTTTTATCCAGATCAAGAAGCCGTTCTTTGCATTCTCAGTAGAGGGTCGCCCCCTTCGGAATGTGGAGCTGGTGATGCCAAGTGTGTCCTTGACCTTCTGGGCAGGATGGAGAGCTCTTCTATTTTCTCAGGCTTCTGCCTGATAAGGGTGATCAAACAGCAAGATTCAAGATTTATTACTTGGGAATCTGGTTTATTTGCAGTTGTTTAGAGCTTTCATTTGTGTCCTGATCCCTCTATCCAGCTGCTGCCTTATTTTAGAAACTCACCAATTGGAAAAAATACCAATCAACAAAACCCTAAAGGCTTTAGTTTTGCACCCTAATTGCAATTCTGAATCAGTTTCTTCCTTTTTTTTTTATTGTTTCTCTTCTCATGCCATTGCTACTATGGCGATCAATATTTCATATTAGCCTAGTGCTTTATTTCTGTTAAATGCATCTAAAACAGGCTTATTGTTCTAAAGTGTAAAGCAAATGGAAAATTTATCTTGAAACCAGATTGCAGTGTGTGAATGCACAGATGTATATATTTATCACATTTTTACATATATAGTTTTTAACAACGAGAACCCAGTTTTTTAAACATTTTCTCTCACATGTATCAGTTAATAATTCCTGAAGTTATTAGCAAAGTGATTTGGCACCTTGCTACATTTTAGAATCTAGGTTTTAGAAGTCCTAGAAAAGCCTAGATAACGGCAAACAATTATTTGCAAACCATGACATAAAACACTAACAACAATAGCAGCAATTACTGCATTCATTCAAAGCCTGTTCTAACTAAGCGCTTCTCCTATTTCATTTCATTAACTTCTCAAAACCACCCTAAAAGACAGGTGCTATGGGGGTGCCTGGCTGGTTCAGCTGGTGGAGCATCCGACTCTTGATCTCAGGGTTGTGAATTCGAGTCCCACGTTGGTGCGGAGATTGCTTAAAAATAAAATCTTAAAAAAGGCAAGGGTTATTGTAAGTCCCGTTACCACAAATGAGGAAAATGCAACTGAGAATTTGTTAAAAGTCCAATTTGACAATATTTACTACCTTTCTCCTCTAAGAAACTCACTGGGAATCTTCATGCAGAGTGTCCCCCTCTCAAAGCTAACAGTGATAGTATTAATAGTAGTATGAGTCATCATTCATTGATTGCCTACCATGAGGAAGGCACTTTATAAACATGATTGCTGATCTTCATGTGGTAGATTGTATCTGTAGCCACAGTAACCTCTCCCTTCCTTCCATATGCTCTTCTGCGTTGTGGCTTTGCCATTCCCCCATCAAGAGAACTCGATTTCTCCACTGCCTTCAATCTCGGTGGGCCCTGTGACTACCTTGACCAAGAGAACACGGCAGAAGTGACAGTGCCAGTTTCAGGACTCAGGCCTTAAGAGCCTAGCTGCCTCCTGTCTCCCAGCATACTTGCAGTTGGAAGTCAGTCACTATTTAAGAAGTATGACTGCCTTGGGGCCACCATTCTGTGAGAAGCCCAAGCTATATGCAAAGGCCATGGAGGAGGGGTCAGCAAACTCTAGCCTGATGGCCACATCTGGCCCACCTCCTCTTTTGTATGGCCTTTGGGCTAAGAATGGCTTTTGCATTTTTTAATGGTTGGGAGGAAAATCAAAAGAAAATTCTGTGATACGTAAAATGTATATGAAGTTTAAGTTTCAAGGTCATAAAGTCATATTGAAATGCAGCCATGCTCATTTGTTTACATTATTGTCTGCATCTGGTTTCATGCTATTGTGGCGGAGTTGAATAGTTGTGACAGAGATCGTAAGGCCCTCAAAGCCTAAATTATTCACTCTCTGGCCCTTTACAGGAAAAGTTTGTCTACTTCCCAGCCTAAAGGATGAGAGGGAAAGGCCAGGATGTACTAAGGCACTGATACAAAGGAGTGTGTACTTATGCCATGCACTCAGACCTCCAGCCTGAGCCAACTCAAGTGATGCCATGGGGAATCAAGTGATGCCATGGGGAAGAGACAAATTGCCCAACTGAGCCCTCCCCACATTCCTGAACAACAATATTGAAAGCAAAATAAGTGGCTGTTTTAAGGCACTAAGTTTTGGGTGGTTTAGCAGTAGAAAACTGCTTAGCAGTAGATAACTGAAACCCCTCACAATCTAACCCCACTAAAATTGATATTATCCAACTATTTAGATGAGAAACAGGGTCAGAGAGTGTAAAGAACACATTCAAGGTCACACAGCTGGTATATAGGGAACTGAGATTTCGAGCCAGGTCATTTTGCTAGCTTTATTTATGACACAACTAACCCTATAATATTCAACCTTCTCTCTAGTGCTATACGTGTCATGCCCTGTGTCAGTCTTCATTCATTCAAGAAACGTCTTTTTTTGAGAATTGTCACTACATGTAAGCACTGCACTAAGCTTTTTGGGGAAACAGATGAATTCAGATAGAATCTGAAATTTTTAATTCACTTTTTACTTGGCTGGGAAGACCAAGAGGTATAATAATATGCTAATATATGAAATATTTCAAATTCAAATTCAGCACATTTACTCTGAAGCTCATGGCCAATAGAATCCCATTCTAGGCAATTAAACTTTCAGAAAAGCTCTGCCTTTGATCTTAATGTCATAGTTTTAAGATTTTTTTTAAAGGAACAAATCAGCAGTCAGTCAATAGATGTGACTTAAAAGCTCATTTCACCTACTCACAAAGTTACACTGTGTTAGTTGCTTTTATTTTTTTTAATTTAGGTGAACCGTCTTCTTCCACATTCAAAACATATGTAACTGCACCTGAATAGAAGTTATGCAGCTGGAAACCATTAGGATTGAAAAGGAATGAAAAGCAGGAAGCAGAAGCCTAGTAAAAGTGAGTTTGAGGGACCAGGGTCAGGAATGTGAAGAGAAGCACTAAAGGACATTCCAAGTTGTTGCCAGTCTTTCCCTGAGATCCTTAGTAGAGAACCTCACTCACTGAAGTAAAGACCATGAGGTAGGAGCACAGCAAGATGAGATACACTAAGGAGAAGACTGAGGCCGCCGTGTGTGTAAAAGCCATTTCCTTGTTTATCAAGGGCCTCTTTACCACCCTGCCCAAGTATTGGCTTCCCCAGGACAGAAACAAGACCCATGGTCAATGGTGTGTGGAACTGGCTCATACCAGTTTACAAGAGCTATTGTTAAATTTTCAGGAATTTGGGGGAGTCAATTGGTAGATCTTTGGTAGCCTGAAATCAGTCAGAGGAAGAGTATTTATACCATAGAAATTGTCAAATGCTACAAATCAAGGCTCCACCCCCCCCACCCCGCCAAAAGTCAGTTGACCAGCACATCTCTAAGACAGAGTCAATTATAACGATTAACCAGTAGTCAGCAATTCTTTCAATATAGAGTTTATAACAAAATATTAGGCAATCATTACAATTATGCTTTAAATAATTTTTAGGCACTGGGGCTCCTAAGTGGCTCAGTCGGTTAAACGACTGACTCTTGGTTTTGGCATAGGTCATGATCTCACAGTTTGTGGGATCGTGTCCTGTGTCAGGCTCTGTGCTGACAGTATGAAGCCTGCTTTGGGTTTTCTCTCTCTCTCCCTCTCTCTCTCTGCTGCGCACACTCTCTCTCTCAAAATATATAAACTTTAAAAGATGACAATTAATTTTAGTCACATGAGGAAAAAAAGGCAGAATCAAAACTTTATCTCTAATACAGTCTCAAGAGAGGCGCCCGGGTGGCTCAGTCGGTTGAGCGTCCGACTTCAGCTCAGGTCATGATCGCATGGTCTGTGGGTTCGAGCCCCGCGTCGGCCTCTGTGCTGACAGCTCAGAGCCTGGAGCCTGCTTCGGATTCTGTGTCTCCCTCTCTCTCTGCCCCTCCCCTGCTCACTCTCTGTCTCTGTCTCTCAAAATAAAATAAAGACAGAAAAAAATATTAAAAAAAAAGAAAAAAGAAAAAATAATATAGTCTCAAGAATATTAAAGCATATAGCAATGTCTTGAAAAATAATAGAAAACAGATCAATATGTTCACAGTTGTTTTCTTTGGGATGTGGATTTATAGGTGATTTTTGTCTTATTCATTATAATTGTATACTTCAAGTATTCTACAAGAAGTAGGTATTAATTTCTTATTTTAAAAATCTATTAAGGGGCACCTGGGTGGCTCAGTTGGTTAAGCGACCAACTTTGGCTCAGGTCATGATCTCATGACCTTCAGATTCTCTGTCTCCTTCTCTCTCTGCTCCTCCCCTGTTCATGCCCTGTCTCTCTCTGTCTCTCAGAAATAAACGTTAAAAATTTTTTAAAAATGGTATTAAAAATCCATTAAAAATGATGTGCCTAGGTATTAACATTTTTTTAAATGTTTTATTTAGTTTTGAGAGAGCACAAGCAGGGGAGGGGCAGAGAGAGAGGGACAGAAGATCCAAAGTGGGCTCTGTATTGCCAGCAGCATGCCCGATGTGGGGTTTGAACTCACAAACCCTGAGATCATGACCTGAGCCGAATTCGGATGCCTAACCGACTGAGCTACCCAGGTGCCCCAATACATTTTTAAAATTTTGTGTACAGAGGGAACCAAGGAAAGAAACACAGGAAGAAGGAATGGAAGAGGAGGGCTTTCCCTTCCTCCCTTATTCAGTCCTGTGAAAATAAGGATGAAGAGTAACCATCACAATGTGATGGGGGCCAACGCTTCTGTTAGGAATGGAGATGGGAACAGAGAGGCAGAACAAATGAATAGAGAAAGGCAGCAAATGTCTCAGAAGGCATATTAGAATAAGAGTGAGAAGTTCTATTCCTACCAGCTACCTGAAGAATTCCCAAGATGGTCATTCAATTTCTTGGGCATCAATTTCTTCATCTCTAATGTTAAGTAGGTTACATTTTAAAATGATGGACAAATTTCTCGATGTTCTCCGTCACCTTGCTCTTGAGGGCAGCCAGCTTTCAAGGTAGATGGGGGGGGGGGGCTGCATGCATCTCACCTGACAAAGGAAAGGTAGTGCCAGTGGACTCTGGAAGAGGAATGTTTACTGGAGGGGAAGAAAGTGGGTTTTGGCAAGATGGTTGTTGGAGAGTGTCATTTGGTGGTGGTGCTAGAAGAAAACTTTGTCCCTAACTAAAAAACTCCAACGTATTATCAAAGGGATGTCTGGGGACAAAAATAAGATTCCATGTTTATTTTATATACATTTGGAAAACTTTTGCTTTCATAGATTTCTAATTTCTACAAAGCATTTCTGAATATGGTATTCATGGCAAGATCTCTGATTATATGCTATAATGAGAAAATCAGGGATCTTCTAATATATGCTATTGGTTTCCTGGAACTCAGTAGTTTCCATCTTATAGTACTTTAGACACATCTCTTAAAAGTCCCGATCTTCTCTAGGATCATATTATAAAATAGAGAAATCTTAAAACTACAGAATTTTCACTAGTTAACTCTGATACTAGTTTAGTTAGATGAAGATAGAAACTAATAGTTCAATGTATTACTTTATATGTGGGTTCTAATTATCTATGCAAAGTTACTGCCTATTTTTACAGATTGAGAATAGGACATAAAACACTCATCTTGAAGAAAAAATTCCCCTGATGTAGTAAGACATGATGGTTCCAGCCAACATATTTAGTAGCTTTTTATATTTTTATAAAATTTGCTTCAAAACATGCCATGTGCATGCCTTCCCTCAAAGAGCATTGTGGATTTTTAAAAATCTTCGTCAGTGAGCAAGTCTCCCATACACATACATGAAGTGGGAGCTGGTTTGTTCTTTCTCTTCTTTTTCTTTGTTTTAATTGTATTTTTGAAACATTGTAAGAAAAATGTTAATGTTGCTTTCCACTGAGTTCTCTTCCAAAGAGCCCTGGATTAGTCTAGCTTCCCTAGGGCCGTGGCCTTCTGTGCTATGTGGGGCTGGGTGTCGAGGACATGGACACATCTGTAACCAAACCAGTGAGCCACAGTGGGAGCTGAGATCCATTTCTCTGGAATGAGAGCCTCTCATTCCTTTGTTCTTGATATTTCCTGGCAACGTGTCCACAAGCACATGTTATTAACAGATGGTGGAAGGCATAATTGGGATTTTTATCATAACATATCCTCATACTTCCATCATGCACCAAAGAACAGAGATGTATGGGCTAGTTCAGTCTATCACAGCAGGATTAAAAACATCTACTTCAAACCTCCAAAGGCTCTTATGACAGGTTCGACCACTCAGTTAGATGTGGTTTTCCATCAGAAGTACAGAGCTCACTTCAGCAGACTTGTTCATATCAGATTCCTTTTAAGATCAGCGGTTACTCTGGGAAAGATTGGTTTCTCCAGAGGGGAGTTGATCCAGTAAGTTGAGGCATACATCTGTGCTGCAGAACTGAAATCTATGAGATTGGCAGAGAGCCCTGAACTTTGTGTGGACAACTGGGCCTCAAAACCTGAACAGATGAAAAGGTCTCCTTTGCTTAAACTCATAGTAATGTGGTGAGCAAGTTAAAAAAAAAAGCAGGAGCAAGTATGGAAAAGAACTTATCCAAAGAAGCTGTGAGGATTAATTTCAATTTTTTATTATTGATGTTTCAATCTAGCATGTGCCTTCTCAGTTCAAAATGAAGACTGTTGAGGTCTGCTTTATAAAAGCATATATACAGTGCTTGTTTTCTTAGAGAATGTTAATTCCTTCATGATTTATGGGTCTCTAAAGAAAGTACTGTCCATAATGTTCATAAGTCTCATGTGCATTTACGTGGCTTGCATCATTCAAAGAATTTGAGGGGTTTTGTTAAAAGTATCTGCTTGTTGGGAATATTCCACATTTCATCCAAGTTGATTAAAATTGCAAGACTGTCCTCTGGCAGATGCCTGAGCATTGCAATCAGTGAAGTTTATATTTGGAGGTCAGTAGCATAGCGAAAGAAGTTCCTCAGAAAGACTGAAATCTAAGATGGCAGTGGTTATGGCTGGTGGTTAGGAATTGGAACTCTCTCTGGAATCAGGATGGCTAGTTCAAATCTTTCTTTCTCCTATTTGCTAAGTGACATTGTTCAAGACACATGACTTTTTAAGCACTGTTTTCCTTATTTCTTTAAAAAATTTTTTTTAAATGTTTATTTATTTTTGAGAGACAGAGCATGAGCTGGAGAGAGACAGAGAGAGAAGGAAACACAAAATTCAAAACAGGCTCTGGGCTCCAAGCTGTCAACACAGAGCCCATGTGGGATTCAAACCCACCAACCATGAGATCATGACCTGAGCCGAAGTCGGACACTTAACCGACTGAGCTACCCAGGCACCCCTGTTTTCCTTATTTCTAAGTGGTCATTAAAATATTACCTATCTCACAGGGTTGTTGTGAAAATTAAGTGAAATATATGAAAAGTACTTAGCATAGTGCCCGGTGCATAGAATATGCTCAAAAAACATAAGCTATTATGATTTATACAGAGATAAACAGGTATATAATTGTTAGGCATCGAGGCAAAGTGAAATGTGGGGCCACTTACTCAAAAAGCAGGGGGGAAATGCCATTAAAGGTATTAAAATATACAGCTTTTTCTTTTATTCCATGCCCTCTCTCTCAAATTGTCATGATGTTGTTGTTGTGTTTAACTAATACTTTATTTTTTATAGAAGTTTTAGATTTACAGAAAAATCAAGCAGAAAGTATAGTTTCTACATACCCCTTGTCCCAATTCCTAACTTTCCCTTTTATTAACACCCTACATTCATGTGATACATTTATTTCAATTGACAAACCAATATTGATACATAATTCTATGTTCATAATTTATATTACATTCTAAGTCCATAATTTACATAAATTACATCCACTCATTTGGATAATTATCTAGGAGTACAATTCCTGGATCATTTTGTAATACTATGTTTACCTGTGTAAGAAACTGTCAAACTGTCTTTGAAAGTGGCTGAACTGTTTTGTATTTCCATCAGCAATGAATGAGAGTTCCTGTTGCTCTTACATACTAGCCAGCATTTCATGTTGTCAGTGTTTTGGAGTTTAGCCATTCTAATAGGTATGTAGTGGTACCTCACTGCTTTAATTTGCAATTCACTAATGATATAGGATGTTGAGCATTTTGTACATGCCTGTTTGCCATTTGTATGTCTTTGGTGAGGTGTCTGTTCAGATCTTATACCCATTTCTTAATTAGGTTGTTTATTTTCTTATTGTTGAATTTTAGAAGTTCTTTGTATATTTTGGACACCAGTCCTTTCTCAGATATGTCTTTTACAAATATTACCTCCTAGTCTCTGGCTTATCTTTTCATTCTCTTACTGGTGTCTTCTGCAAGACAGAAGTTTCTAACTTTAATGAAATCTAACTTATTCATTTTTTTTATAGATCATGCTTTTGGTGTTGGATCTTAAAAATTCATTGCAAAAGCCAAGGTTACCTGGTGTGAAATAATAGAATATACATGTATTGGTCTCTGTCCCCATTTCTGGCACAGAGCTCTTAACACTGATGCAATTTCCTAAGTTATATTTTTGGTCCTAATATTTGGTCTTTCATTAGAGCTCCTATATCCCTAGGAATTTCCTGGATAATAGGAGTGTCTTTTGTTCTAATGATGCAGTTCGTGGTTGGCTTCTGCATAGCTTCAGGTTGGAGGCTGGTCACCAGAAAGACCAACCCATGATTAGAAGTTTGGGACTGTCAGGCCCACCCCTCATCTAGGAAGCAGAGAGGGGCTAGAGACTGAGTTAACAAGTAATCATACCTACACACTAAAGCCTCTATAATAATCCCCAAACAATGGGGGTCAGAGGGCTTCTGGGTTGGTGAACACATCCATATGTTAGGAGGGTACTGCATCCCAACTCCATGAGGACAGAAGCTCTTGTGCTTGGGACCCTTTCATATACCTTGCCCTACGCTTCTCTTCCATCTGGGCGTACATCTGTATCCTTTATTACATCCTTCTATAATAAATGAGTGAATGTAAATAGGTGTTTCCCTGAGTTCTGTGAGACATTCTAGCAAATTATTGAATCCAAGATAGGGATTATAAGAACCCCAATTTATAGCTGGTCAATCAGAAACACAGGTGTCAAGATGGGACTTTTGATTAGCATCTGAAGTTGGGTAGGAGGAGGCAGTTTAGTGGGATTGTTGTCTTCAGGTAAATAGTGTCAAAATTGAGTTAATATGTAGGGCACCCAGCGGCTGTCCGAGAATTGCTTGAGGTGTGGAAAACTCATACCTGGTGTCAGCTGTGAAGAGCACTGCAGTAGGAGCATGAGGGTAAAGGAGAAACTAAGAGAGATTTTCCATACACCTAGATTTTCTACTACATTATCTTCTAGAAGTTTTGCAGTTTTGTATTTTACATTTAGGTCTATGAACCACTTTGAGTTAATTTTTGTGAAAGGTAGAAGGTCAAAGTCTAGGTGTTTTTTGTTTTTGTTTTCTTGCATGTGGATGTCCCCTTGTTCTAGTAACATTTATTGAAAAGACTATCTTTTATCCAGCGAATTGCTTTAGTTTTGTCAAGGATCAGGTTAACCATATTTGTGTGGGACTATTTATGCTCTCCTTACTCTGTTCCATTTTTTAATTTGTTCTTTTGCCAATACTTTACTCTCTTGATAATGTAGCTTGATAGCAACTCTTGAAGTTGTAGAGTGCCAGTCCTCTGATTTTGTTCTTCTTCAGTGTTATGTTGGTTATTATAGATCTTTTGCCTCTCTGTATAAACTTTAGAATCAGTTTGTCAATTACCACTAAATAACTTGCTAGGACTTTTACTGGGAGCGCGTTGAATCTATAGATCAAGTTAGGAAGAACTGACATCTTAACAACAGTGATCTTCTCATTCATGAACATGGAATATTCTCTATTTATTTAGACCTACTTTGATTTCTTTCATTAGAGTTTTATAGTTCCCCCTTGTATAGCTCTTATACACATTTTGTTAGATTTATACCTAAGTATTTCATGTCATGGTGGTTTTTATTTGCTATTTAATGTTGCTCTAAGAAAAATTAAAATTTTATTATGAATTTTACCATTCATTTAATATCATGCAAATATATATGCAGTTTAAAATGCAAATATAAAGATCATTTAACTCATATGAAGAATCACCAAAATTATGTAATTTGTATTTCATATCTTGTGCATGCATATGTATTTCGTTCTTGCCAGAACAATGGACAAGTTGTACAAAATTAGTTCAACGCTTTAATTTCACTTCTTTGTTTTTTAATGTTTTTTATTTCTTTTGAGAGAGAGAGCACACCTGTGCTAGAATGGGAGAGAGGCAGAGAGAGAGGGAAGGAGAGAATCCCAAGCAGGCCCTGTGCTGTCAGCACAGAGCTCAACATGAAGCTCAAACTCATGAACTGGGAGATCACGACCTGAGCCAAAATCAAGAGTCTGACGTTTAACCAACTGAGCCACCCAGGTGCCCCTAATTTCACTTCTTGATACTCACACATTCTACCAACACTTTCTGCCTTCAGCAAGGAATGACTGCAAGGAGAAAGACTTACAGTTTGCCCTATCTTTCCTTTTCCCTTTCTGTCATAATTTTCAGCATATGTGGTTGGCTAGCAGAGAAACAATATGAGTAACAAATACCACATTAGCATTCCTTGATTGTTCATGTATCTTAGAGTGTCATTGTCTTCTGAGTTTGAATCAAGTTCTAGTTCAAATAGAAAGCCTGCCCTCTCAGAGCTGTCAGCACTCCTGCTTACCCAGTCACAGACATAACGCACTTGCTTTGTACTCACATGGGTCTTGCTGTACTCCTGTGCATTGTGGGTTCACTGGGATTCTGTGCCAGTGGGCACCTTGAATGCAGTGGAAATAGGATGACAAGGAACAGCGGTGGACATGCATATTCCATGTATCTCTTCTGCTGATGTCCACCCCTTGGACTTCATTCACAAACTATAAGTTCAAATATGAAATTATTAAGAATTTTAATGTGGTGGCAGCATAGCATTAAACCAAGCACAGGGCCTTATGAAAGGGGGGCTCAGTATATTCACAGGGTGTAGGTCTATGAAGCCAGCCCTGCTGCTAATTAAGAAGCAGTGGGGATATAAGGGAAAGCAGCTGGTCCTAGAGGAATGTTAACTAATTAGAGAATAAAGAAGGCTTCAGCTGGAAGGGACATAAAGTTTACAGCTGGTTTAAAAAATTAGGGGCACCTTGGTGGCTCAGTCAGTTGCATGTCTGCCTTCAGCTCAGGTCATGATCTCATGGTTCGTGAGTTCAAGCCCCACATTGAGCTCAGAGCCTGGAGCCTGCTTCAGATTCTGTGTCTCCCTCTCTCTCTGCCCCTCCCCTGTTCTCTCTCTCTCTCTCTCTCTCTCTCTCTGTCTCACACACACACACGCACACAGCTCTCTTTCTGAAAAATAAACATTAAAATAAAGTTTTAAAAAACTAGGCCCCCAAAATGTAAAGTGACTGTCAGGGTCACACAGGTATAGAGTGGGATGGGGACTCCTCTTTCCATTTAAGTAGCACTGTTGAAATTCATTATGTGCTCTTATTTCTGATTTCCTATAAACTGGATTTCAGATCTCCAAGATTCCAAATTTTATTGAGCTTGACTTGATGCTTCTGGAAACATTTAGATATATATACTGGGAGTCCAAGCTGAAACCCAAAGCATCTATGACTGCCATAGATAGAGCAATACCTAAGTCAGGATTATTTGTAGTGATAGTTTTTAGTATTAGGCATCAGTCTTCTAGAAAGTAGAAAAAGAAGCAGACTTCTTCATGGAAGAGAAAAGTGATTGGTTTGTGTATGTTCTTGGCAGCAGTTTTAGCCACCTGACCCATGCTTAGATGCAGAGAAAATATGAAATTCAAAAGAGACCTCAGGGATAAACTTATCCAGTGGATTTTAAACTATGCTCTGTGGAAACCAAGGATCTCACAGAAGTGCTTTAGGGCCACAAACACTGGCTGAATTTATTTTTAGTTATTTTAAAAACTAAGTTAGAAAATTATGCTACTCAAATGTGTTCTAGATCAAAGTTTGAAGCACTAGAGATCACAGACTGATTTTTTCAACTGTCTCATGAAGAAATGCTATACAGGAGCACCTGGGTGGCTCAGTACATTAAGTGTCCACCTCTTGGTTTTGGCTCAAGTCATAATTTCATGGTTTCATGAGTTCGAGCACCGCGTCAGGCTCTGTCTGGTGTAGTGGAGTCTGTTTGGGATTCTCTCTCTCTCACTCTCTCTCTCTGCCCCTCCCCCACCCACTCTCTCTCAAAATAAACTTTAAAAGAAAATAAATACTATACATTTCAATGTATGCATAAATTAGGTATACCCCTTTATCTGCTGTTTGTATTGGAGAGTCATGTGAGACTATCTTATTGAAGGGTTCCTTTGCATAAATGTAAAGTTTGAAAAACATTGATCTGGACATCCTCTTTCAATGTAAATCTGTTAGAACAGTGGCTGAATTCGTAATAGATGCTCAACAAATATTAGCTATTATTATTTCCTATAGACGGAGAGGTTGAGTCTGATGTTGACCAAGTGACTTGTACAACACATCCAGATACTTAGCAGCAAAGCCAGAATTCCAGCTTGTGTCTTAACTCCTAGATCATTTATTTCTCTTTTCTTTCTATTGCAATTGCCTCCAGATCCCATCCCATCCCAACACCACAGCTAAAATTTTATGTCTGGCAGGCATAAACTGTCTTTACTATTTTTTTTATTCTACCCTCTTCTTGGTCTTGGGCCGAGCTTGAGAAATAGAGGAAAAGAAGAGGAGGAGAAGGAGGAGGAGGAGGAGGAGGAGGAGGAAGAGGAGGAGAAGGAAAAGAGAGAAGAAGAAGGAGGAGGAGGAGAAGGAGGAGGAGAAGGAGAAGGAGAAGAAAGGGAGGACAGGGAAGGAGAGAGGACTTCTCTAAAATCTGTTTGCTTATCCTAAAGCCCTCTAGCCAAGAGGTTACAGGATAAGTTAAAAAAAGGTCCCAGATCCCAATAAAAATCCCAGAAAGTTATTTTATGGATATTGGCAAACTGATTCTAAAGCTTGTATGGAGAGGCAAGAGACCCAGAGTAGCCAACATCATACTGAAGACGAAGAACACACTTGGAGGACTGATACTACCCACTGCAAAGTAACAGTAAGCAAGACAGTGCAGTGTTTGCAAAATAATTAACAAATAAATCAGTGGCACAGAATAGAGAACCTAGAATTAGGCCCACATCAGTATAGTCAGCTGATCTTTGACAAAAGAGCAAAGGCAATGCAATGGGGCAAAGATAGTCTTTGCAACAAATGGTGCTTGAACAACTAGACATCCACATGCAAAAAAAGAAAAAGAATATAGACGCAAACCTTCCACCCTTCACAAGAATTCAAAATGGATCACAGATGTAAATGGAAAACTATAAAACTCCTAGATGATAGCATAGCAGAGAACCTAGAAGACTATAAATGTCCTGGATGATAGCATAGCAGAGAACCTAGAAAACTTTGGGTTTGACAATGAGTTTTTAGGTACAACACCAAAGACACAGTCTAAGAAAAAAAAACTGGTAAGCTGGACTTAATTAAATTAAAAACTTCTAGTCTGTAAGAGCCATCATTAAGAGAATGGAAAGACAAGCCATAAACTAGGAGAAAAATTTTTCAAAAGACCTGAATTTTTCAAAAGACCTGAAAAGAACTAGTATCCAAAATATACAAAGAACTCTTAAAACTCAACAATAAGAAAACAGACAAGCTGGTTTAAAAATGGGCCAAAGACCTTAACAGACACCTCACCAAAGAGTATATGCAGATGGCAAAGAAGACTCTGAAAAGACACTGCATATCATAGGTCATCAGGGAATAAATTAAAGCAACAGTGAGACTATTGAAATAACCTACTAGAATAACTTAAATGTTGGCAAAGATTTGAAGCAACAGTAACTTATACCTGCTGGTAAAAATGCAAAATGGTACAGCCACCCTGGAAACAGTCTGGTCTCTTCCAATACTAAACATACTCTTACGATATAACCCAGCAAACATGCTCCTTGGTATTTACCCAAAGGAGCTGAAAACTTACATCTATATGAAACCTACACAAAGATGTTATAGCAGCTTTATTCACAATTGCCAAAACTTGGAAGCAATCAAGATGTCCTTCAATAAGTGAATGGGTGGATGAACTGTGGTACTTTAAAACAATGGGATATTACTCAGCAATAAAAAGAAATAAGCAGGGTGCCTGGATGGCTCAGTCAGTTAAGCGTCCAACTTAGGCTCAGGTCATGATCTTGCAGTCCATGAGTTCGAGCCCTGCATTGGGCTCTGTGCTGACAGTTCCAAGCCTGGAGCCTGCTTCAGATTCTGTGTCTCCCTCTCTCTCTCTGCCCCTCCCTTGCTTGCGCTCGCTATCTCTCAAAAATAAACATTAAAAAAAAAAAGAAATGAGCTATTAAGCCATGAAAAGACATGGAGAAATCTTAAATGCATATTACTCAGCAAAAGAAGCCAATCTGCAAAGACTACATACTATATGATTCTAACTCTGATATTCTAGAAAAGGTAAAACTAGAGACAATAAAAAGATCAGTGGTTGCTGAAAGGGCTAGTGGGGTGGGATGGGGAGATGAACAGGCAAAGTACAGAGGACGTTTAGGACAGTGAAAATACATGTATGAAATCATAAGGATATATATATATGTCATACATTTGTGCAAACCCATAGAATGTATAACACCAAGAGTGAAACCGTGGACTTTGGGTGATTACGTTGTGTCCATGTAGTTCATCTTTGGTAAAAAACCATTCTGGTGAGTGGTGTGGTACATTTTGATAATATATAATGGGGGGCACAGGCATGTATGGGAGTATATGGGAAATCTCTGTGCCTCGTTCTCAATTTTCTTGTAAACTTAGAAGTACTCTAAAAAAAAAAGTTGTCCTTAAAAAATGATTGTCAAAAATACTTTTTAAAAAAGCCCCAGGCAGGACAGGAGAGACATTAAAAGTTTGTGATGGAATTCTGCTTTCAGAAACTCAGCAACTAATCTCAGAACACTTATTATATGAAGGACACTATTGTAGGTTTTATAGGGGCACCCGGGTGGCTCAGCTGGTTAAGCGTCATGATTTAAGGGCTTGTGAGTTCAGGCCCCACATCCAGCTCTGCGCTGACAACTCAGAGCCTGGAGCCTGCTTCGGATTCTGTGTCTCCCTCTCTCTCTGCCCCTCTCCCGCTCATGCTCTATCTCAAAAATAAACATTAAATTTTTTTTTTAATAAAACAAAGTTGTTCTCAGAGCTTAAAATCTTGTTGTAGGGATAAAACAAAAACACATGAAAAGTAAAGTAAAAAGAAAAGAGTAACAGCCCAAACTAGGAGTTAAGTAAATGGCATTAAATGAGAATCATTTAGAAAAGAATTAAAACACTGTCTTCCAAGTCCTATAATATCTCAAGATTAATAATGCTATACCAAAAATATACAAAACATGCTCTCTGTCTCCCACACAATTCCTGATGTGAGGAGGCAACAAAAATAGAGTAATAGGCAAAAGAATGCACTCTAGGGCAAAACTGCTTTGAATTAAATCCTGAGACTCTAGCCTGCTGTCTGGGTGAGCCTGAGCTAGTTGCCCAAATTCTCTGTGCCTTGATTATCTCAGCTGTTGATGAGTAATAATATCCTTATCCCAAGAATTGTAAGGATTAAATGAAAGGTACTTTGAACTATGCCTCGTACATATAAGTCTTCAATAAGTTTTAGTAATTATTATTTTCTTCACTCTTTTGTTTCTGTCATGAGAGGTCAGAGTCAAAGAAATTCTTAGAGCGTTCTGGTGTTCCATCCGGGTCACCTAGTATGTCACTTTTCTCTCTAGTACAGTTCCTATTCTGACATTGAATTAGTATGGACTGAGAGAAGGAAACGTATGTCCTGTATAAGTAAAGACACTTCCAAGAAATCAATCAGGGATGTCATTGAATCTGGCCTTTGAAGATGCTGGCCTGTGATGTTAAGCAAGAGAAGAGGGGTAGGAAAGACTGTTACAGTTTTGGGGGGCTATGAGAAAACCGATGGCAGTTATTCCCACCAGGCAGTGGGAATGTGCCTTGAAAGAAATCAGGCCTGGCTGCAAACCCTGAGAGAAAGGTTACATTTTTGGTCATCACTCAAGGACCCTGGCTGACAGAGCAGCTGCCATTTTGAACACAGCGGACCTCTGTGCCAGAGAGAATAGAGGGCTTTGAAGACTCTCAAACCAGCAATTAACTGCTCTGATTTATTTCATTTTCTTCAACTTGTCTGTCAGAAATATTCACATGGCCTGAGTCAACCAAAAAGAGCTGGGAAAATGTAAGGCGACCATGTGCTAAGATTGTGGAGAGTTAGAAATACCAGGTGAAGTGTTCTTTAGGTAAAAGCTGGTAAAATATAAATATTTGTAGACTTGGGGTAGGGAAAAACAACAACAACAAAAAAACACCTTCTAGATTTTCTAGCAACCAGAACTCTTTGGTAGATCTTCATTCTATATTCTTAATGTGGGATCCATAGACGGTGGAAATTTTCTGGGCTCGGTTAAAGCTAATGAGTATAGCTGACAAGGAATGAGTTTGAACTAGGCTAGAAGTGACCAGGTGATTGATTCACTATTTGCTGCTTATCCCATTAATCTTCAGGTCAAAGGACTTCCTCATGAGGGATGATTCACCAGGCCCCCATGAAGTCCACAGAATTTTGCTCGTGATGGCAACCATATACCCTGACTTTTCTGTGACAATACTGATTTTAAATGTTCAACTCATTTTCCCCAGAATGACATTTACATTTATCAGACCATGGGTTCTAAATTTGGGTCAGAAATGTGGTCTCTCTTCCAGAGGTCCAGAAGATAGCCAGTTATTTAGAGCCTGGAAGGCAGGCTCACAGCCTCCATGAAAGAACAAATAACCAGCTGACATCACCCTCCAACTCTACACACTGTGGCTCTACTCAAGTTTAAAATAGCCAGAAATTACACTTTTGATAGTTTTGAGTCATTTATACATTTATCCACCTGTTGGGAGAGCATTTTCCAACCACTTTTTTTTTTTTTAGTGTTTATTTTTGAGAGAGAGAGAGAGAGAGGGGAGAGAGAGAGAGAGAGAGAGAGAGAGAGCGCACAAGCAGGGGAGAGGCAGAGAGAGAGGGAGACACAGAATCTGAAGCAGATTCCAGGCTCTGAGCTACAGAACCCAATGCTGTGCTCAAACCCATGAACTGCAAGATCATGACCTGAGCTGAACTCAGGCATTCAACTGACTAAGCCACCAGGCATCACTCAACCACTGTTTTTACCTTCCTTCAATAGACACTTAGTCTTTTGGTCCCCTTTATTCAGTGGGCTCCATCTTCTATACACTGATTAAGTCTTGTCTATAAGGTAGTTCTAATTTTCACAGTATCACACTGGAGTTGTTCTTTATGTGATTGTCTTTCTACACTGAATGCCTTCAAAGTAGGGTGGAGATAAATAAATAAATGAGAAGAAACTAAAGACCAAAACCACTTTTAAAAAATATGATTAAAATGTCATTTAAAAATCTATATGACAAATAACAAGAACTGCTCAAATTAATGAATTTGTGTTTTACATATTCTTTTTTGAAGATTTTCTATTTTCTACCTGCATGTTAAAGTGATTATTGCAAAGAACACAGACTGATGAAATGAAATAAGCCAGCAAACAAAGCTATATTTAAGGGTGGATTTTGCCCCTGCCCCACAACACTGGGTTTCTTGCTGGTAGTTTTTAGTGATAGTGGGCAGTGATTTGCCCATCTCTAACCTGCTCCCCCTTGTGGTCAGTGTGAGATTTTTAAGGTGGCTGGTTTGGGTTTCTTTCCCTTTGTGGCTTTCACACCTTTAGCACTATGTTCTGACTTAGAGATACAATCATTCACAGATAAAAACAAAACACAAAACCAAAATATTTTGATTAAAACTCAAATATTTTAACAGTAGACTTAGTCTAATGTGAATACAGGAAGAGCTAAGGAACCAGTCCCTTTTCTTCTGATCTTTTCCTTTCCTGACTGGCTCCTTTGCCATCTTCAAAGACCAGCACTGTGCCCATCCAGGAAGATGATTTTTTTCCTGCTTGGGTTTTGGACTTGAGCCTGTGGCTTCCTCTATCAGGATACCTATCACTCTGTATGTCTGCTTACTAAGGTGTCATCCCCAAGACTGTGAACACCTTGAGGTAGGGGTGAGGGCACAGGAACTGTGTCTTGCATCCCTTCTTTCCAAAACACCTTTAGCACCAGCAATGGAATATTTGTTCAGTAAATATTGTTGGAACAAACAAGTGGTTCTTACCATTAAAAGCTTTAGGGAAATGGTATAATACCTCAGGTCTCAAATTCTCATTTATAAATTTAGGGACTTTGAACTTTAAGTCCTAAAAGGTCTGTGAGTCTGGCATTATTTTAACATCAGAATATTCTGTAAGAATTGGTCCCCTTTTGACTTTCAGGTTCTTCTCTGTGGGGGCTTCTGAATATCTTTTAGGCTGTATAGGGTTGTATGCTGTAGGTCATGGTATGTTAATATTGGATATGGAAATGGAAAATAGCCCTGTAATTACTACCAAAGATGGAACTGAAGTGGTTTCTTCATGGTATAAGTATACATGAATAATTCTTTTTCAAAAAAAAAAAACACATCTATTCCATGAAGAAGCCAAAGAAGTTCATATTTACACAGTTTTCAATTTGAAAACATATCAACTCATGGAAAGTTCTAGAAGTATTTCTTCCCCTTGATTTGGAGCTCTCTTTGGTCAATTTTCTCAACATATCAAGTTTTAACATTTAACTCAAGGACCACAAGGCATTATTTAGTAAATATTCAGTTTATGTTCAAGACATTTGAGGATAATCAAATGTGAAGAAAAGATTACTAAGTTTCCTCCACTAAGTTTTAAATTTCTACATTGACACAATGAATGAACAGAGAAAAAAAGTGTATGATTGTGAATCTAAGCACATTAACAGTTATATAGACTGCCATAAAAGAAAACTATCCAAACTGTCCAAGATCAAGAAGACATGAGAATGGGTCTAGACAAATTTGGCAGAGAGACCAAATGACGATTCACGGTCTCATTCATCTCTGTTTTTATTCTGTGAGAATCTAGGTTTGTCTGTGGCAGACTGAGTGGTGTGCTCTGAGAGTCCTGGAATTTGTGTTCTCCTGACCCCAGGAAGTCTTCAGAAGAAGAGAGAATCTTTGGGAGAGCCAGTCTTTCAGAATGGAGATTAAAAAAATCTTTTCAAGTTAAACTAAATTTGGAGGCCTTTGGATAGAAATGGATATTTTTGATGAACTAATTTAGGACAGGCGCAATCTCCAATTAGTTACAACATAGAATTTTGAGTAAAGAGAAGAAAAATATTTTTTTAGATAAGTGGATCTTTGTTGTTAAGCAGGGGTTTGTTTGGTTTGGTTTTAGGAAAAGACTCACTGCTAGCTTGTAAAGGTGGGTTGTTAGGTTATAAAGAACTACAGTTTGAAATGTAAATTGGCCCCATATTGAGGCCTGTTTTACCTTTACTGCAGTCTTTCCAGGAATGGAGGTACATGTAAATCCGAGGGGACAAGATTACATTTGCTTCTGGCAGGCAAGCTGGGAAAGGGTAACACCATTAAAATCATGAGGGTCTTGTCTTCTGAGAGTATTTTATTTTTGCTAGGTAAAAAATGTACAAAGAAACCCTAAACCCTTACCAAATATCTAAGGATGATACAAGGAATGATTTCAGATCTATTTATCCTTGGAAATATCTAGTAAATTGAATTTGTATTGTGTTGGAGCTCTGATAAATAATAAAAGTTTATTACCTTTCTGATAATGAAGACCTATTTCTTTGGTAAAATGTATGTATTTCCCTTTTTTCTTTCTTCTTTTTTTTGGGGGGAGGGGTCTGTTCCTGGGAAAATAGTTATATGTTCATTTATCAGAGCCATTAGTCGTTTTAAAAGGCTTTGTGATTTAACAGAGCCTGGCACACAAGAGACACTCAACAAATATTTATTGACTGACAGTTAACATACCAATTTTGGGGATAGAATAAAAATTCCACTTGGGTTACAACAAATTTATATAATTTATTTGAATCGCAGTTTTACCTAAAGTTTTCCTTTTTCTTCACTCAGATTTTATGACCTCTGAAAAATGAAAGATAATTGTAAGTCATCTGAAAAAGTCACCTCTAAAACCTCTAGAATATGGTGCTGCCTGGGATTTGCTTCAAACCACGCTGGAAGAAGGCAGGGAGGGGGAAGGGTGAAGACGAATGGGACTGGCCATGAGTTGACAATTGTTGAAGTTGAGTGACACTATTCTTTCTACTTTTGTATGTATCTGAAAATTTTTCAATGTAGAAGGTTTTAAAATCAAGACTGGTGAACTGAAGATAAAGACCTCTGTAATATAGTTCCTGTGTCTTTCCCAAGTGTTTTTTCGCCTTCTGGGTACCTCTCTTCAAAGACAAATGAGGATGGGAGGGGCATCTCTAGGATTCACCCATTTGATAGCATTGTTCATCTCCCTGGCCCTATGCCTCCTTTTGAGGAGTTTCTGAGAAGACAGCCTTCTGGAACTTTCCCAAGATTTATGGCCAAGCAGCCTACTTTTTAGTTCCCTTCACCTTCTTTCCTGGACTGTAAGGAAATGACCTTTAGGTTTAACATGGGGGCTTGGCAGAGGAGGTGATTTTCCATTGAGAATAAGATAATGGCTGCACTCCTGTCTGAGGAAGGGGCTGCAAGGATGTGTTTTCCTGTTGCCTCAAGGCACGCTCTGAACAACTCAAGTCAGCTCCTACTGACTGAGCTGCTGTTTTCATTCATTATTTTGGTAATCAAGTTGGCAACCTGTCTTTTCTCAGCCTTTGAAAGAAGCAAACACATCTAACTATTAATATAGCTACTAGAAGAAAGGAGAGAGTCTCAGTAACTGAACTGGTGTACCTTGGCCAAATTGTATTCTGTCCGGTTGGTGCAGGCTGCCACTGTCCCAACCATCTAAATTGTGAGTCTTTTTAGATCCTGTGCACCTTACTGGTAATATATTTCAACAAACGAGAGAAGAAATTCAAAGGTTGTTTGATCTTCTCACACCCCTCCAGTGTGTTCACTTGGCTTGTATAATAATTGAACCAGTGTTAGCTTTCATTTTTTTCTCCCATTCACAAGTGCTCAAATTTACATATAATACAATGAAATCTATTTCTAAGAAGTCCACTCTAGACAGTCTAAAAGGAAGCTAACACATTTGTAACACTACAATAATGGGAAAGTTGGTTTTGTTCAACTTGAAATGATGAGATATTGGTTAACAGAATCAAATAATTTTTAGAGCTAGAAAGATTTAAAAAAAGAAAAAAAAGCCGCTGGAGATTATTCTAGCTGAACCATCCTACTTTATGCAGTAGTTACTGAGGCCCCCCAAAAGCAAAGGGACTTGTTCACCATTACAGATCCCTTCCTAGAGAACTCAAGTTGCTTTTGCTCTCTGAAGAGCGCTTGACAAGAGATGCACTGAGCACATCCATGTTCAAAAGTTAGTGCTCTGGGACACCTTGGCTGCTCAGTCGGGGAGGCAGCCCGACTCTTGGTTTCAGCTCAGGTCATGACTTCATGGGTTGAGTTTGCACCACATGTTGGACTCCTCACACTGACAGTACAAAGCCTGCTTGGAGTTCTCTTTCTCTCCCTATTTCTCTGCCCCTCCTGTGTGCATTCTCTCTCAGAATAAATGGATAAACTTAAAAAAAAGAAGAAACAACAAAAAAAGTTAGTGCCCTATAGGAGCTACAGCAAAGTAGAAAAATGAAGTTGATATCATCCATGGTTAGTTCATGCAAGACACATGCCATGGAGTCTTTAGAGGTCCCTGGGAGACAACGTCATGTTTCTATTACAGAAAAAAATAAAGAAAAGTCAGCCACGAAGGGATCCATTTCAAGAATTGAGTTAATGTGCATTTGGGAAACCAAAATATCCTTCTCATATTCAAAGAAAATAATTACTGTTAAAGTCCATTTTGTAGAAGTCTGCTTTTAATAATACTTTTTTTCAAGAATAGTCACTCAAAAAATTGAGAAAACGGACTTAGCCTCAAGTCAAATATTCTCTATGCACCATTCTGATAAGGTAGAAATGGGGGCTGGGGGAGTTTTTTTTTTAAAAGAACCAGTAAATGGAAAATATATTACCAAGTAAAATGCATTCAACACTTTAATTCTGTTGAAAGAATAAAATATTTATAAGCATCAACTTTATTCTTATGAACTATGTATTATTTATAGTTACTGAAGGAAAATAGAAAAAGGCAATTCAAAGCTGTTCACATTCACTTATCTTTTTTTATTCTAACTTATTCCAACCACTGTCACCACACATAATATCTTTTCTATTCTAAAGGAGACAGAGACCGCTTTGAACACCAAAGGTGGCATTAAACACTTATCTTGTGGTTTGGGGGTGAGTGGGAGAAAAAGGAGGGAAAAAGAAATAAGAAAGGTAGAGGAAAGAGCTCCTTTCTAACAGCCTTTCAAAACTGATTTTCTTAGAAATACTTAATTCTTATAAACTTTGCCTCGTGCATTTTCCTAGTGCTAAGAAAAAGAGTAAAGGAAACTCTAATAGTGGGCTCTCAAGATGGAAAGGAGAACAGCAACAAAGCTAAATCCAGGAGAAGAAAGATGGCTGCACACAGACTCCAGACAAGGAAGCAGGTCATAAGTGTGGGGTCCTTTGGAGCTTGTGAAGCACTTGACCTTCAGTTCATCTGAGGGTGGTGTAAAATAAATTAACATCCTATATTTATTACTTTAATTCCAGTTGGCTCAAGTGCACAAACTTTGAAAACTGGGTCATCTGTTCTTCTTACTGCTGATAAGAAATTTGGAACTGAAAAATTTCACTAGGTATAAGCCTGACTATCAAAGGGATCATCTAAGAAAATTAAACTAGTGACAAACTATGGTCATTATTTTAAGGGCCCTGGAACATCCTGTGAACCAATATTTTCAAAAGTTTTTTCTATACATTATTCACTGTAAGAAATACATTTCATATCACAACAGACACACATCAATCTAAATTACTGAAACAAAAGCTTCATGAAAAAAATAGTTTTCCTACTAAGTATGATGCATTCTGATATTTTCTGTTTCACACTAATCATTTTTCTTTTAAATTTTGGTTTGTAACTGATTATATTGATTTTATCACCAACTAAGAATTGAGACTCAGTGTGAAACACAGAGCTGAACAAATCAGGGTATTGGTTGGACTCTAGAATGATAGGCGATTCAATTCTATTTTATATGAAGCAAACAAATTTTGTAGAATTCAGAAGTTAGCAAAATTGTCATTATTTGCTTTAATGTGAAACTTCAAAGTTTTTGTAATCAAGTCTTTTTTGCAATCAGTATGTGGCTCATACTGGTAAGAGATGATTTGGAAGTATAGGTCTTTGAAATATTATACATTGTGCAATAAAAAGAATGATTTCTTACTTCCAGGACATCCAAGTATGAAGTTCATGCTTGAAATAAGAAAATAGTCTAAGTAGAGAATTGCAGGAAGGAATTAACAGCAATCTAGAGGTAGTCAAGAGTTCTAAAAAATTGCAAAACATTCACTATGACATTGCACCTTTACCACTGCATTTGATTTTCCATAGGACAATTAACTCTTCCAAGAATTTCACAATTAAGATATCTTAACATTTCTCTATCCAATGTTCCACTCAATGAATGCAGGATCCCCCTCTGTGTTATTCTTTCATTCATAAAAATATATTTATTGAATATCTTCAGATGTCCAGAAATCCAAAAACAAGACAAATTAAAAAACAAAACAAAAAACCTGGCCTCAGCATCACTACAATGAATTAAAGGAGATAAAAGTTGACCTAAGTAGATAGTCACCCCAAAAAGCTGTGAAAGCCTTTTTTCTTGACTGTCTCTCTTCACAGGGACCTCAATTCCTTCAAATGGTGGACTTTTTTTTTTTTTTTTTTTTACTTGAATGGCTCTGGTTGTTAGGAAGTTCTTTACATTGAACTGTTTTCTCAGTGACATTTATCACCAATCCTATTTCTGTCCTCAGTAGACAGTTAAATAAAAAAAAAAAACTATTTTTTATTGGAGTAAACTCAGATTTACTGGAATGACATCAAGAAAGGATACACATTCCTCAGACACCACAGAATGGGGCCCATTCACTGGCATGGCAGTTTGTGGGAGGGCACCTCCTGGACTGAATCCTAAAATAGAATCAGAAACATAGACTATTTTAGTTGACAGAGACCCTGCAAACACTATCCAGCCAACTTCTATAATTCTTCAAATAGGAAAATAAGTTTGCGAACGAATCCACTAGACTATTTTCTAGGAAACATGATTCTGATTTCACTAAGGACATCAGCGGAAAATATAATTCACTTTTCAGAAGTTTAACTCGGTCCACTTTGCTGCAACAGATTTTTTTTTCTCCCTGAGGCTGACATTTGATATGGGTCAGCCCCTAAAATAACCTTAGACATAAGGTTCCTTGCTTTCATGATGAAAAATATGTGTAGGTAGTATCCCAAACTGAGCTAAAGTTAGAAAGAAAGAACTAGTAGAAATAACTAATAAATTGTAGTGCACTTTTTCAAGCTATGGATCATTATTAATATACTATATCCACAAATTTACAAAGTATGTTCACAAACCTACTCATTTAAAGCCTCACAATAATCTTGGTAGAAGATATTTTTAATCCCTTGTTTCACAAAAGGAAACTAAGAAAGGATACTTTTACATACCAATTAGAACTGAAATAGGTGTAATGATTTTCTAATCTACCTCCTTGATTTTACAAAACTTGAGGTATGAAAGAGTAAAGCAATATGGTAGAGTCCAGACTAAAATTTAGGAAATAGACTCTTATGAGATCTCTTGGCCCAAGGGTCTGTACATGTTTATCAGAATCCAATCGGAGCATTTTCTAAGTCTCTTTAGGTTCCTTTAAACATTTATAAATGGAATCATGCTATACATAGTGTTAAAAATTTTTTTTTTCTCACTTAGCGATGACTTGGACAACTTTCCATGTTGATACCTATGTTGCAATCTCATTATTGTGGAAGGGGAAAAATTAGTGTTTAGTAGGTACACTCCAGTGCAGCCGTACCTATAATTGATCTTGTCTGTGTCCATGCCATACCAACTATAACATATTTTGAAGATTTATTCTTAGTCCCTTCTCTGTATTTCAAAAATAGGGCAGCTGAATCTTTCACGTCTTGAATGTAGCCAATCATGTTTCTCAATGAATCCAGAACTCAACAAAGGCTTGAGCTATGTGGTAAGCATGCAGATCTTCACAAAGCAAGGCAGACAATCTCCTGTTTTAAGAGCAAGACTGTGGTCTTCCTATAGCTGTCTAGGCCAAATGTGGAATTTGATACTTGGTAACAGCAGGTAACTTTTGTTCTTTGATTTTCAACAAGAATTCTGACTTGGAGCACCTTCCCAGAGCACTGTAATCATTTTTATTCTTTTGAACTAATTCAAAGAAACTGTAAGCCTTACCAATAGTCTCCAATATTTAGCAACATAGAATTTCTCCCTCCACACCATCATGAATCACATGAGCAAACAGTCGAGAAGAACATCCCTTTTGATGGAGCCATCAAAATGGCTGAAAGAGCAATTATTGGATTGATGGCAACAATGATGTTTGCCATTTGATGGCAGGAAATGGATGAGGAAATTTTTTGGAATTTTTTCTTAATGTTCTCCCCAAGTATAATTTTGGAAGAATGCAGAATGTAGAGTTGTGGGGTTTTCCGTTTTGTTTTGTTTTTACTTCTAACTTCAAGATAGAAAACTTTCACCCTGTGAATTCTTGATGTTTTAATACTTTTCAGTTTCATGTGTTGCCCACACTTGTGACATGCGGAAAAATAAACTCTGTAGCATTTTAAATTAGATTTGAATGATTTTGACTCAAATGTCTCCTGAAGATGACAGTCACATAGTGCTACTGTTGAGTATATTGGGATTTGTAATACATCGGGAATGTGAATTTCTTCTTTTGCAATAAATGAGAAACAATAATTGACATTTGTTTCTTTTATTCTTCCTGCTATCATCAACCACCCTACCTCCAAATAAATAATAATAATAATAATAATGTAAAACTGAGGAGTATTGAAGGGAAGGTGTCTAGCGATTCTGGTCAAGCAATGAAGGAGGCTGATGGGGGTGATGGATGGTATAGTTGTTTTTTCCAGGAACTCAGTTTTTCAAGATCTCTAATAAATTGAATTTTTATTTATTTTCTGTTGACACATTTGCTCACAGTATAATATCTGCCACCATTTTCTGGGGCCCATTATGAAATCTAAACAAATTTACTTAGATAATTCCCAATTATTTCTTACAACTTTCTCAATTGATGGGCTGGAAGAAATAGAACAAGAAACAGAAATACATTTTGAGGGCCTGAAAATCCTTTTCTGGGACTATACTGAGGCAAACTTTAAAATTTATACTCAGCTTTTTCTTTCTAATGTTTATTTATTCTTGATCGAGAGCGAGAGCAAGAGCAAGAGCGAGAGCGAGAGCGAGAGAGAGAGAGAGAAGGAGGGGCAGAGAGAGGGAGACACAGAATCTGAAGCAGGCTCCAGGCTTCGCCCGAGCTGTTTGCACAGAACCCCACACAGGGCTCCAACTCACGGACTATGAGATCATGACCTGAGTGGAAGTCAGATGCTTAATTGACTGAATCACCCAGGTGCCCCAAATTTACACTCATTTTAAGACAGAAAACATTGTGCTCATGTTATGACAGAGAAGTATATATTGCACCACATGGGTGAGGCATCACAAGTAGCTAACAAATACAACCTTCCCTGAATTGTAGGACCAACTCTGAATACTTCTCATTTTCACGTCAGCCCACCAGATCGGTCAATATAGTTTGGTTTAGGCCTTTTTTTTTCTTTTTTCTTTTGAGAGAGAGAGAGTGAGCGAGCATGGGGAAAAGGGGCAGAGGGAGAGACAGAATTTAAGCAGGCTCTGTGCTAAGAGTAGAGGGGCTAGACCTCACAACTCTGGGATCATGACCTGAGCCAATATCAAGAGTTGGACACTCAACCAACTGAGCCACCTAGGTGTGTCTTAGGTTTTCTTATTGTAGGTACTTTTATAAACTCAACAGGTTTGCTTTTGATTCTCCCCCTGCTCCCAACAGAACCCACAATCATATTATAAAACTGTTTATGATTTTCAAATGACAACACAGCCCTCCTTGGAGGTTGTTATACTGCCTTCAATTTTCTCCTGTACAAAAAAACTTATTGATAACATCTCATATTTGCTCTTAGATAATACTTTCTTTGATCTAAGGAACTGAATCTTGTTTAAATGAAAGTAAACACCCTTAAGAAGGGAAATGTGTAAAGATGGTATCAGTCATTAACAACATAGCATAAATTGTTGTGTTTAGGCAATTAACATTTATTGTTGGGCCTCTGAGGGTCTGTGTCAGGCTCAGTGACAGTAAAGCCATGCCCCTCAGGAGCAATTAGACTCATGTCATTATTTCATTGGGCAATGTTAGACAAGTTGATTCAATTTTGGGCTCAAGTTTGTCATTTGTGAATTGAGGGAATTGAATTAGATTGATATTTTTCTAAGTCTCTGCAGATTTTCAAGTTCCCCCTCTGAGAAGGGGAAGGGCTCTGATCAGAACAGCTCTTGATTATTTTATTTATATATTGGACTTTAAAAAAATTTGAAGAAAGAGTTTTACAGCTAAAATATTGGGAATTAACAATTTTGAAAATAACCCTACTAGATGACTTTTAGAATTTTTAAAACTGGAACTTCCAAGGACTTTCAATATTCTATAATTTGACCCTATTTTCTCTATTTACAATGGGATAGTCTCCCAAAAGGACATTTTCACAGAAGAGAGAGAAGGAAGCAGTCTAGGGCATAGGACACTCACCCAGGAGGGTTTCTAGACGTTGGTCATACTAGGGTTCAAGGTGTTTGGTATCTGCCTGGGCTAGTGTGGGTGTGTGGGAGGTTGCAGCAAAGCCTGATTTTGCCAGTTTCTCAGTTTTGTCAAAGGGCTCAGTAGAGCATGGACCACCAACTCTGTGGTTGAGCCTTCTGAGTGAGAGAAAAATCCCCCTGAAAAACAGAAGTCTTTACAAATAGCTCCACTTTGCAAAGGTCATCTCTCTCTAGGAAGTGCACTTTCTGCCCCCTTTAAAAAAGAAGTTTAGAGCTCAATAATTCCACTGGCCCCATTTCAGCAAGTAACATGTAGTTTTAAAAGTAAGCATAAGAAAAAGGAATTTTCTGTAAAATAATCTTATCTGACATAAAGAAACTCTAAATATAAAACATATTATGCCTTTAGGTCTTTTCTCCCACTCCCAACTTGGAATCTTTTCTGGAGTTGTTTCAAAACAACTTTTAACGATGTCAAAAGAAATTTTAGGGGGTGCCTGACTGGCTCAGTCTGCAGAGCGTGCAACTCTTGGCCTCAGGATTGTAAATTCTAGCCCTACGATGAGTGTGGAGATTACTTAAAAATAAAATCTTTAATTAAAAAGAACACATTTTAGGCTCTCTTTCAAATATTAAAGGACAGTGTCTTTATTAGGAAGTGCAAAATCATTCAATAACTGATTTGAACTAACCAAAACAGAAAGGCTATTGATGTCATTTCTATCATGTTCAGATAAAAACCTCTTCTTGGATTAAGAGTAAGAATGGAAAAGATGGGAAGCTATCTAAGATAGTTTGGCCCTGGAATGCCTTTCACTGAGGACCACAGGGTTTGAGGCTTGAGATAAGTACCACTCCACCCCCACCCCCCACTAAATTCTGGATACTAGGATCAGAATGAAGTCAAAGGGGCAAATTTACAAGGACCTCAGAGTAGCTGTCACAAAGGCAAGATGATGATGGTTGGTCTTGGGAGTCTTAGTGCCTTCTGTTTGTCATGACTGTGACAGCATAGATGGTTGGAGATCTGAAGCATGACATCCACCTTAGAGAAAACAGGGAGACATCAGTAAAGCAGGAAGAGGTTTCCCAGAGATTAGAGGGACTCAGGCAAGCAAAAGTGAGAAAACCGTGATGGGCTAGCTTGGTGACTACGATACAGGTAAAATGAAACTGTCCAAGATATGCCTCAGCGACCTTTGAACCACTCAGCCTAATGAGTGACTTCTGGGCAAGAACAAGCCTGGATTTTAGGCTGGTGGTAGATGTAAATATTTTTTGTTTTAATTTTTTTAATGTTTATTTATTTTTAAGAGAGCGAGAGAGAGTGAGAGAGTGAGCGAGCAGGGGAAGGGTATAGAGAGAGGGAGACACAGAATCTGTGCTGACAGCTCAGAGCCTGTCACTGGGCTCAAACTCACGAACCAGGAGATCATGACCTGAGCTGACGTCGAACTTTTAACTGACTGAGCCACCCAGGTGCCCCATGTTTGTCTTTGAGAGAAACAGAGACACGGCAAGTTGGGGGGGGTGGTGAGAATCCCAAGCAGGCTCCATCTTGCCAGAGCAGAGCCCAATGCAGGGCTCAAACTCACGAAACCGCAAACTCATGACCTGAGCTGAAACCAAGAGTTGGTCACTTAACCAATTGAGCCACCCAGGCTCCCCAATGTAAATTTTGTTTTTAATGAGTTTTGAGATTTCTTCTTTGACCCATGTATTATTGACAAGTGTGTTGTTTAATCTCCTTGTATCTGGGGATTTTCTAGTTGTCTTCTATTACTGTTCTAGTTTAATTCTACTGTGGTCTGAGAGCAGATGATATGATTTCTATTCTTTTAAATTGGTTAAGGTATGTTTTATGGCCCAGAACGTGGCCTGTCTCGGTGAATGTTCCATGTGAGTTTGAGAATGCGTGTTCTGCTGTTGCTGGAGGAAGCAGTCTATAGCTTTTAATTACAAACAGTTGATTGATAGTGTTGTTAAATTCAACATGTCCTTACTGATTTTCTGCCACTGGCCGGGTCCATTTCTGATACAAGGGTGTTCTCCAACTATGAGAGTAGATTCATCTATTTCTCCTTGCAGTGCCAACAGTTTTTGCCTCATGAAGTTTGATGCTCTGTGCTAGATGCATATACATTAAGGATGGTTGTATCTTCTTGGAGAACTGACCCTATCATTCATTGTGTAACACCTCTCTTAATCTGTGATAAATTCCCTTGGTTTGATATCTGCTCTGTCTGAAATTAATATGGCTACTCTTGCTTTCTTTTTATTAATATTAGCAATGGTGTACTTTTTTCCATCTCTTAACTTTTAATCTGTATGTGTCTTTATACTTAAAGTAGATTTCTTATAGACAATATATAGCTAGGTGTTGTTTCCTGATCCACTATGATAATCTCTTTTAATTGGCATATTCAGATCATTGACATTCTAAGTGATTATTGGTAAGGGTGGGTTAATAGCTGTCATCTGTTGATGTTTTCTATTTGCAGCCTTTGTTCTTTGTTCCTATCTTTGTTCCTGCCTTTTGCGGTTTTAATTGAGCATTTTATACGACTCCATTTTCTCTCCTTTTCTCGCGTATCAGTTATTCTTCTTTTTTCCCATTTTTTAATGGTGCCCTAGAGTTTGCAATATGCATTTACAACTAATCCAGATCTACTTTCAGATATCACTATACCACTTCCTAGGTAGTGTGAGTGCCTTATAATAAAAAAAAAATAATAAAATAATTCCTCCCTCCAATCCCTTGTATTATTGCTGTCATTCATGTCACCAGTATGTAAGCATACATAAGCACAAATACACATAAGGTATACAGATAGATATAGATATAGATGATATAGATATAGATACAGATATATAAGTAGGGGAGCCTGGGTGGTTCAGTCAGTTAAGCGTCGGACTTCGGCTCAAGTCATGATCTCAGAGTTTGTGAGTTCCAGCCCCACGTCGGGCTCTGTGCTGACACCTTGGAGCCTGGAGCCTGGAACCTGCTGCAGATTCTGTGTCTCCTTCGCTCTCTGCCCCTCCCCCACTCGCACTCTGTCTCTCAAAAATAAACATTAAACATTTTTTAAAATACATTTAAGCATAACAAAATTGAATACATTGTTACTACTACTATTTTGAACAGATTGTTATCCATTAGATCAATTAAGATTAAGAAAAATAAAAGTTTTTATTTTACCCTCACTTATTCCTTCTTTGAGGTTCTTCCCTTCTTTCAGTAGATCCAGGTTTCTGACCTAGATTATATTCCTTCTGTTTAAAGAAGTCTTTAAACATTTCTTCCAAGACAGGCTAGTAGCAACAAATTCTTTTGTGCTTGTCATTTTAAAAATTATTTTATTTTTAAGTGTTTATTTATTTTGAGAAAGAGGGAGAAAGAGTGCACACGCTTGCAAGCAGGAAAGGAACAGAGAGGGAGAGACAGAGAAAGCAAATCCCAAGCAGGCTCTGTGCTGACAGTGCAGCGCCTGATGCGGGGCTCGAACTCACAAACCATGAGATCATGATCATTTAAATATTTCACTGCATTCTCTTCTTGTATGCCAGGTTTCTAAGGAGACTGGATGTCATTCTTATCTTTTTTCCTCTGTAAGTAAGTTTTTTTTCCTTCTGGCTTCTTTCAAGAGTTTTTCATTATATTTGATTTTCTGTAGTTTCAAAATGATATGCTTAGGTACAGATTTTTGGGCATTTATTTTGCTTGGTGTTCTCTGAGCTTCGTGAATCTGGTTTGTGTCTGGCATTAATTTGGGGAAAATTCTTTGTTTTTGAATACCATTAATTTCAATAATTTGAAATAATTATATAATATATAAATAATTATATTAATTATATACTATTATATATAATTATATATTATATGTAACAACATATAATATATAAATTATCATTATTTCAAATATTTCATCTGTTTCTTTCCTTCTTCTTCCTCCTCCTGATGTTCCCGTTAGGTGTATGTTACACTTTGTAGTTGTCCAACAGGCTTTGGCTTTCTGTTCTGTTTTTTCTCAGTCTTTGTTCTCTATGCTTTTTCAGTTTTGGAGATTTCCATTGAGATTGCTTCAAACTCAGAGACTCTTTGCTTAGCCATGTCCAGTCCACTAATAAGCCTACTAAAGGCCCTCTTCCTTTCTGTCACAGTGTTCTTGATCTCTAACATTTCCTTTTGGTTCTTTCTCAAGATTTTCCAGGTCTCAGCTCACATTGCCCATCTATTCTTGCATAGTGTCTCCTCTGCCCATCAGAGCCCTTAGCATGTTAATCATAGCTGTCTTAAACTCCTGGTCTGGTAACTCCAACACCTCTTCTATATCTGGTTCTGATGCTTGCTCTGTCTCTTCAAATTGTGTTTTTTTCCTTTTAGTATGCTTTGTAATTTTTTGTTGCTAGCCAGACATAATGTATCAAATAAGGAACTGCTATAAAACAGGCCTTCAGGAATGTACTGGAAGGAGAGGGAAATCATTCTGTAGCCCTATGATTCGGTCTTCATCTTTTAGTGAGCCTATCCCTCTGGAATGTAAATTTCACAAGTGTTTCTCAGTATTTTTCTCCTCCTTTAGGTGGGACAGAAGGGCCAGAGTTTCCTTTCCCAGGTCAGTTAGGCTTTGATAATACCCCAGCAGTCGCTGCTTCTGTTAAGTAGTTTCCCTTGAGGGCAGGCCTTGTTAAGAACAGGATACTCTGGCATTATTTTTTATTTATTTATTTATTTATTTTAATTTTTTTTAATGTTTATTTTTGAGAGAGAGAGACACAGGGTGTGAGTGGGGAGGGTCAGAGAGAGAGGGAGTCACAGAATCAGAAGCAGGCTCCAGGCCCTGAGCTGTCAGCACAGAGCCTGACATGGGGCTCAAACTCACGAACTGTGAGATCATGACCTGAGCTAAAGTCGGCCGCTTAACTGACTGAGCCACCCAGGCGCCCCTGGCATTATTTTTAAAGGGTTCTTTTTCCTTTCCTCTTTCAGGAAGCACAAAGGGTTTTTCTCTGATATTTACTGTGAGAACCTGGTTGAGTTCTTGGAGGTAAATCTTGCAATATGACTGGGTCCCCCTACAGTTTTTAACTCTCGAGCATGTCCCCACTGAGCTGCCAATAATTCAGCAATGATACATACAGTTCAGGTTTTCCTATGCTGGCCCGCGTTGCTGTGGGTGATTTCCACTCCTGAGTCTCTATTCCAATAAGCCAAGGCTCCCTGTATTTGCCTGTCTGTCTCTCAAATCTTGGGGGCAGATGTTTGACCTGTGTTCTCCCCTCTTATGGATCCAAGAAGAATTGATTTTTCAGTCTTCAGCTTTTTACTTGCTAGGACAGAGAGGTGACTTTCAAGCTCCTTATATGCAGAACCAGCTGTAGATCTTGATAAATACCAGTGTCACTGAGAGAACTTTTTATTCAGGGTGGAAGAATTTAAAATATATCAGAAGAAGTCAGATGACTAGTGAATTTTTTCTTTTTTAGTAGGCTCCACACCCAACGCAGAGCCCAATGTGGGACTTGAACTCACAACTCTGAGACCAAGACCTGAGCTGAGGTCAAGCATATGATGCTTAGCCAACTGAGCTACCCAGGTGCCCTGAGTTCTAATTATAAATATTTAGTTCCAACCAGGAGGATCAGAACAAATGTGAAGAACTTGGCTGGAGTAATGGATTGGTTGGGGGCTGAGGAAAAGTCTTGTTGCAGTCACCAGGCTGCTGAGACTAGGTGCTGGCCTTTGATGATCTCAATAATTCTTCTTGGAAAGACAACATTCACAGTGAAGGTGTCTAAAGTCAGGCTTGGTCCTCCACAAGTCCGTATCTATAAAATAGCTGTATTTTTGGTTAGTACAGATGCTCAGAGGATTTGCTCTATGTATTGTTTTGTGTTATTTTTTTCTCAACAAATCCAAGGTAGGCATCCAATACCAATTCTATGAATTCTAACTCTCACCTATTACTTTTTTGAATAGAAAATGATAGAGTATGAGGTTTCCTATAGTATTAAGAAGGTGTAAAAAGATAGGTCATTCATTATGGGAGGAAAATGAAAAAGCACAGTGTATTTAGATCTTTAAATAAAACCCAGCCTAAAAATTAATACAATATTTTGTGTTAAGTTGATGATGCTGTGTATTGCATATCATAGGGCTTTTTTGTTTTTGTTTTTTTTTTTACTTCTGCTAAGGACTAGTAAAGAATCTACAGCGCTGTGTTGAGAGAAGACTGTGTTCTAATGGAGAACAGAAGAGATGGAGTCTGAGAGTCTGATAAAATGGGCCTGTGCCTCCAAGTAATAATAGTGGTGCCTCCTGATTTTGCAGTATCTCTAGTCAAATGAAGCCACAAGGTGAGACCATTCAGAACATTTTATATTAACTTAGGGGAGGCAAGATAATGGAGAGAAGCAAACTTTTAAATACAATCTGGTTTAATCAAAATCAGGGGACCGTGAACTGTTTGGGACTCAGATAGAAAAAGGAGAACTTGAAAGTGGCTGTAATAAATGAGCCCAATGCTGCTGCCCTGTGATGGCTTCTACTTAATGGAAAGCTGTGGTTCTCCAAGGTAAAGATTGTAAATCTGATTAGGGATCTGCCTGGAACAGGGAGCGTACTCTGACCTCCGGGAGAGGGTTTTGCCCTCTCAGAAAGCCTCACCACATCCTATGTGTACACTCGATGACTAATATTTATTATAGAGCCACGTGACGGAACAGTGAACAAAGGTCATCCCTGGTCACCTTGGGTCCATCCCCACAATTGCTCCTCTTGTGGAATGTGACGTATAGCTTGCCTTCCTCAGTTTTTAAGCCACCAACAAAAGCTATTTTATAAATACAGCTCAGAACCCTCAGGCATGTGTTAGTATAGCTTATCAGACATATTGCATACTCACCCTCTCTGTTGCAAAACGATTCTCCCAAGAGTTCCTTTGCCTTTGTGACTACGCTTTGATTGGCTGTGAATGATGTCATGACACTGTTTGCTTTTCCTGGTGAAGGCAAAGATCTGAGTGTTATGTGCGTGTCCACTGTCCATGTTGCATTAGGTAATAGGAGAAACTTTATGCCTGGATCTTGAGCCATGCTGGACTCATTTACTATGAGCCTATGATGTGGCAACTCAATGAAATACAAATCAACTGTGTGCCCTTTGTTATTTACAGCTTTTAGAAATATCTGTTTACATTGGGTCCTTCCTCATGGACTATCTTTCTAAGTTTAGTATTCTGCCTTTATTGTTAACAAGCTATGTCATTCTACAAACACAAGGCAAGCTACTAGACACAATTTAAAAAGAAATTTACAGATAGAATTCTGCCTTGACCAATTTTTAAGACAAGTAAGCCTTGTTTATAATTGAGAGTTGAATTGCAGGTCTTTGCAGCTCATTTTGACAAAACCAAGAATGCCTGGAAGGGAAGCATTTGACTAGATGGTTTTAGAAAAATGTTAACATATCTTGTGATCTTAGAGTAGGTTAGATATTTCTCATTTCTAGAGAGCTAGGAAAATACTCATCGTAGAATCCATGAAATGCTATTTAAATCATAGATAAAGTTGAATATGTGCAATACTATTCAGCCAGATGTCATGGAATAGACCAAGTTTCAGGAGAGGTAAAATTTGATCAAAAGGTCTTCAAGGTTTTTTTTTTTTTTAAGTGTAAGTTCACTCTGCTCTATACAAAATATATCCAAGAAATTTTGATTGCACAATAAACTAAAAACTATAATTTTTCACCATTACTTTTGTTATAAATCTGGAGGTAGAATGAATGTTCAATAAAACGTTATAGATTCCAATTAAACAAAAATTGCTTTTAAGAATCCAACGAGCATTCTGAGGCATTGTTTGGGTTTTGGACATTAAATGCTTTCACATCCTCATTATTCCATCCACATGATAAGCCTTACAAACATTTGTTAGTGCTGATAAGAGATATTTCACATGATTTTAGCATATCCCCAATATTCCTCAAGGTTAATTCTTGTTTCATTGGCAATTTTGGCTGGCTCCAAGGGATTTCCAGAAGTTGCATTATTCTTGCAGGGCATCAGCACAACTCATTCACTTGAAACTGCTTTCCTGGACAAAATTTAAAATCTATTGTTTTTATTTCACCACATTCAAATTCTAAAAGGCAAATTTACATTATATAGATAAAGATAATTTTGGATTCCCATAGAGTATGCATTTGTCTAGAACTTATCAAACTTCTTTAGGTAAATATTTATAGATATTAAATAAAAATCTCCTAAAATCTTGGGGCCTAATCTTCAGCTTAGGTCATGATCTTACTATTTGTGAGTTTGAGCCCCGCATTAGGCTCTATGCTGACAGCTTGGAGCCTGGACCCTGCTTCAGATTCTGTGTCTCCTTCTCTCTCTGCCCCTCCCCGACTTACACTCTGTGTCTCTCTCTCTCAAAAATAAATAAACATTAAAAATTTTTTTTAATTTCCTAAAATCTTGACCTTAAAAAATCAAAGTACTGTAACCATATTTAAGAAGCTCTTTAAAGGGATTATAAATCACTAATGTGTACTGTGCTTTGTAGAATCACAGCACGGACAAGACCACTGGACTTAAGGATAATCTATGAGTCATAACATCAGCCTGTCGTCAGACACTTCCTGTGATGGGCAACTCACCTTTCATGATAACTCTTTTAACTTTATGCAACTTTCAGAAGAGATATAGCTGGCTGAGCTTGCTCAATAGTTTTAACCTTTCAGTTCTCAATTTTTTCACTTGTAAAGGTGTTCAAGACATTATTTGCATTCCTACAATGGGTCAAGCAACAATCCCAGTTTTTGGGGAGGGTGGAACCAAGGTAAGGTATAAACAAACAGATAAATGAAATGAAAAAATAAGGCTCTAGGAAATTTTAGGCTTTGGGATATAAAGTTGAACAAAACAATAGTCTAAAGGGAGAGACTAGGACATATACAGTTATGAAGCAGTACAATGAGCAGTTTAATAAAGTTCAAGCAGTTCCAGGCACACTGGGAACACTGCCATTTACTCTTTTAGCAACTCCCTTCCACCCAACCTCAACGTGCTTATTTCCTACAAAAACTGACCAACGACCATGCCTTCTGGATTAGGACTTCTCTCCGGGTGCCTTCTGTCTACTCTCTCTAGTTCCTTAGACTATGAACTCTTATCAAAGCAGGGATTTCATCTATTTTGTTCATATCACTAAGTCCAGAGCCTGACATATGGAAACCCTCAATAAATATTTGCTGAATAAATAAATGAACCATATCCAGAAGCTAATGGTGGGCTACTAAAAGAAGTTCTATGAAGTAGAGACATGATCTTCCCTTTCCTTATTACCCTATCTGGAAATATAATTCTGCTAGCAGTGGGGATATTGATCAAAGAAGACTTAGACTAAGGTAGCCATGAAAGAGGGTATTGTAATAATTCAAGTAAGGACTGATAAGGGGCTGAAATAGGGTGATGCCAAGGATACTGGAGGTAGCCTCAATGACTGGGTGTAGGAGTGGAGGAGGGAGAGAAGTTGAGGATTACTTTCAGAGTTCCAGTTTTAGATTTCTGATTAAATCAAGGCACATGGGAGGAAGAGCAGTTTCCGGGGGAAGAATAGGAGTTTAACTTTGGACATGTTGCACTGAAGTTGACTGTGGACAGCAAAATGGGGAGATGGCCACTGGTCACTCATTAGAAGAGGTCTGAAGCTGACTTTGCAGCTATTGTTGCTGATGCCCCAATACCTATTCCACTCCTCATTCAATGTAATTTTGGAAATTGATTTCATCTTAAACATGGGCCTGATGGATCTAAAAGTACTTATCTAAAAGTAATTACTTGCCAGTAATTAGTTCAAGGGCAGGCATGTGATCTACTTCCCATCAATGAGAGGCAAAGAGATGTCTGCAGGAGGCTTTTGGGAAAGATGCAGGAAGCTTTCTCTCCAACGGATTTGGATGATGAAGCCTAAAGCTCTGGTGCTCCTGACAGCTTTCCTACAGCCACCAAGATGGCCAGTCATAGTAGGAAGCCAACTCTGGACTGCAGAATGGAAAGAGAGAGAAACTGCTTCCTTGATACATCGTTAAACTTGTGCATCAGCCATTTGGAAAGCTTATACCACCTCTGGACTGCCTCTTATGTGAACATTTCTGTATTTTTCATGATCATTTGGGTGAGGATCTTGTTAATGACAATTGAAAGCATCTTAACTGAAGCAGCTGAAGATGTATATTAGGTGGTCACCAGCCAATGGGTGAC